>OX383975.1:1314901-1972351 GCA_947532105.1 Athrips mouffetella | reverse complement strand
AAAAGCTTAACACGCTAGCATAATATTGCTCTATGGCCTACCGTACCTTAGAAAGTACAAAAACCTTCTAGATTTTACAGTCTAGTTATACAGCTGGTGGTTCCTTATCTAGGTTTTGATAAAACAATTAAGTATCACGGAATATAAGTGTTTTGTATTCCGTGCTATAATTTATTGAAATAAATATTTCATTTTTATCACCATCTTAGTTTTTCTATCGTTAATAGGTTTCCTCTTGACTTTGAAAAGCTATAACAAATCCCATTATTGAATTTCTATAACCCCGAAAATTCTTATGTCAAGATAAATAAATCCATCACCTTTGGCCATAATAATATTATTTGCAAAAACAAAACAAGCTGCATCGTTGCACTTAATTCGTGTAAGGTGTACTTTGGTGTTGAATATTTCATTTTCGGAATCAAATGAGAAATTATAGCAGAAATGCTCTCAACATTCCCTGCGTTTCGTTTCGTATGTTAATGTTATTACGTCTTTGCATACAATTTTGTTGTTGGGTTTTGAGAGTGTTTTGTTTGTTGGAGTGCATTTTCGCATTTTCTTTGATTGCTCCCACTTTAAATTTGCAAAGTCTTGTACGGAGGAACGCAATGTGAGACGAAGTACCGAGTCAGGAAGGGATGTAAGGTTATCTTTTTTAGTATCTATATTTGACTAACCTGTTAGCGTGTAGGACAGTTAAATAGATAAAGTCTAACTAAGGTCGTGTGTTCGATACCCGCTCAGGGCAAGCGTTTTCGTGAAGAGCATAGATGTTTGTTCTTTGTCTGGGTGTTATAAACGTCTGGGTGTTATAATTGTATGTTTCTGATACCCATTGTACGGATTTGCTTAGTTATGGATCAGATGACCTTATGTCAAATGTCTTTTTTTATGTCAAATGTCTTTTTTTATTTTGTATGGGTATGTGCATTGTTTGTTTGCATGTGTGTCTTTAAAATGAAACCATATCAATGAATTTTTAGTTTAAAATTTATATTTGCAGAGAGGTTACAAGCTATTCTTTGATAAATCAAAATATTTATTATCGAACATGTAAAATAAAAACAAATAATAAGATCAGCAAAAATATTTGCAAAACAACAAAATTTTAAACCAACATTGTCAGAATGGCCAATATTAATAATGAAAATTCACCAAAACTGGCTCGCGAGTCGCGAGACGCGACTATTGCAATATCACTAGAATGGCACAGAGCACTAAAAATAATACAAAATAGTGTAATAGTCGTTCAAAAATGTCCCCCGGTTAAACCGAGTAGAAGGAAATAGAACAGAAACTGCCAGAGTTGCCAGACATGCTTTATAAAACAAAAATAATGTTTTTGCTCAATTCTTCTAAATAAGCTGTAAATTTGTATAAATAGATAAATCTATCTAAATACTTAAGATAAGAAACTAACTGACATATCATGGTACAGCCCATAGCTTTTGGTTAACTTTAAATTCTGTACAGAGGATCTTTGTATAATGTAAGCGAAACTATGAATGTTCTTTAGCAAAATTAAATAGACAACAGCTAGATAATCATATAATGTAGAATAATAAGTTTATTTGCTAGTATAATTACAGATACAAAGGTACTTTATCTTATCTTAAATAGCCCTTAACTGTCCCACTGCTGGCCAAAGGCCTTCTTACGATCTCTCCGCGACGTCCTATCCTGCGCTTCTTCCGGACAATTAGTTTGAAAGGCGTCAAGCTCATCTCGCCATATCTGTCTGGATCTATTTACTTTATATATTAAAAATACATTAAAAAACGAAACGCAAGAAGTTTCCATTGAGCTGTTTTACTCTAAACCTGGCTTTAAACACTCCCAAACATGTATAATAATGACGTAAATGAAACAAAACTTAAATCCAACTGATTGTAGAGAAGTCTCTACGAATATAACTGGCAACACTAAACTCTGCAGCAGTATAGTCGTAGCATAGTAACTGCCTCTATAACAGTATATCATTGAAGCGAAGCCACGGAAAGGGGTTAGTTCAGGCGAGGTTGTGTGTGGAATGGTTATGTGAGATGTTAAAAGTAAAGAGAAAGACCAAGTTGGGGTTAAAATTTCTAGTAGAGATTTTGAAAATACCTTTTCATGTACAACTCACACCTACCTGGTTTAACGTTTTTTATGTTGATGACGTTTTTATGTCCAATAAGATTTTAACTAGTTTTAGATGATTGGAGGAACGAGGGGGAGGCCTTTGCCTATCAGTAGGACAGAATAGGCTAAGAAAAAAAAAATATTGATCAATCCCACATAAATATTGGTCACTTGTCCGCCTTGAAACTTGGTTCATCAATAATAGTCCAGTCAATCTACGAAAGTTTGTGCATGCACTTTAGGGGATAATTTATTAAATTACCACTAAAAACATTCAAAAATTTAAAACCACAGTAATCCCCGACATAACGTTTATATTCTAAAAACCAATATAACGTGAACTCAACCTGTGAAATATTTACCATGTAGCACATGTCAGCTTATACTGGTACTTTTACAAAAAAATGTGTTTTTACAAAATTGCCGGTTTTAATTATTTACAGCTTCAAATAGCCTATATTACTATTTAAAATTAATTTCTATAAATGTGCATTTAATTCAACCTCATATCTATAAAGGTAACTACTGGACTATAAGCGTAATTTTCATGATTCGGAAGGCACGCTATGCTGTTGGTTTCATGTTGCCTTTGATAAAGTATTCATTGCTAGTCGATTAATATCTAACTTAAATCCACTCAAAAAGAACAATTTTTTTTTTTTGAGTTTTCTAGTTTGATAATATTAGTAAAATGTATATAATTTTCAATAATAAAGATCAAATTAAACAAGTTAGGATCGTAATAAGTGGTATTACAGTATTCGCACAGCTAATTAAAGAATCAAGGCTATTTAAAGGTGGAGAAGCAAAAAACAAGGAATAATTTACATACGAGAGCACGCCAGGTAAGATGGAATCGCCTAATAATTGGGTTCCAGCTAATGCGCGTTTGTAGCTAAGTGCGTAAACGTGGGGTCATGGTTCCGTGGATACGAGTGATAAAAGAAACAGAATTTAAAAAAATATATTTGTTGTACAAATTGGCGTGTTGAAGATGTAATCTGATGGACTTTTGAGTGAGTAGCGCATAAAAAAGAAGTCAGGGGGAGGTGGGCTAAAAAGAAATATAGACATGATTTACTACTAAAAAAATATAAAACTTAAAAGAAATAGACAATAGTACACATTCACTTTTACAACTATACAATATACGCAAAATACATAAGTGTAGTAATATACGCAAAAATGCAAGGCTACCATAAAAATGATTTAATGAAAACACCTCTAATCAATTATACAAATTGAGTATAACAAACCGGAAGACCCAATATAATATTATAATATGAAGCAATTTACATATAAATAATCGCGTAACCCTGAAAACTCAACCAAAATGATACTATCGGAACATGCAAAAGCATATATTAGCACGTAACCAATTTAATTAAAAGCAACAATTTTCAACGCATTTTGTAAATTACTCGAAGGAATGACGTAGGCAAATGTTATGATTTTTAAAATTGTACTACATTTTAGAAGTGTTGTATTTTTTTAACAAAACTTGCGACAAAATTATATTTATGACAAAGCAAACGAGACACATGAGTTTTATTACAATAAAAGAAGATGTACACTTTCATGAAATATTTCTGAGTAACATTGATGTTGAATATTCATATATTATTATCACAGCAACAAAGACATGTTACATCAAAGACATACACGTAAATAATATTACCCTCCAAAAGTAGACGAGAATTCCGAAAAGAAGTAAAAATGAAATAAAAATTCTAATAAAGTCGAAAAACATGACGAGATCACCTACTCGCAAATTGAAGCAAGAAGCTCACTAAAGCATCTTAAGAAGTGGTAATCATACTTAAGTCAAGACTAATTCAACTCTTAATTAACTTAAACGTTACTCCATCAATGTCCCAATTTCAGAGTTGGCTGACGCAGCGAAAGTTGTCAAGGGATTTCAATGGAAAATTTGTCCAACAACTATTTGTCAAAATTGCCCCAAGGGCTTTCAAAGGAATTTCACCAAATAACGCGCTCGGCTAATTTATTTAGAAGACCTTCCAGCTAAAATATGTCCAAATTTTCAAGCGAACTTTAGAATTGAATTTTGGAGCTCACATTCATGTAAGTTTAGATTATGGGTTGAATAGGTTGACTCCCAGTTCAAATGTTGAAGTCAAGGGTCATATTGAAAGTGTAAAATTAATTTATGGTCAGAGCAGTTGAGCTATGAACTTTGGTTAAGATTTTAAACTGATGTATTATATAGATAAAACGTGTCTCTACCTATTGTGTTTCAAGCGATGTTTGTCGCAAAGAAAGTAGAATAACAATTTTTATGACATTGGAAATATTGGAAAAGATATTACATTTCGAATTGCCAAACTTGTACTATTTATCTTGTCCTTGTCCGAATACGTTACAGTAGTTGAAAATTCAAGTCTTTTCCGAAACAAATCCAGTATATTCCCGGTCGTGTTTGCAGAAGTTGACACAACAAACTGTTGCCTTGTATTTTATTTTTCCAATCGGCATCGGTTGCCAAGTGCCCCCGCTGAACGCGGTCGCTCCAGGCCGCATCGACAAGACTTTAAAGACTCCATACTTTTAATACACTGCCTCAAACAGGCAAAACTTAAATAATGTTCATACAAAAGTTTCTCTTACACTACTCAACTTCTTTTCGGTTCGTTTTCGTTTAGGTTCTATCCCAGCGTTCACTTAGCATGGTCACAGCTCGGACAATGTTTTACGAGTAAACCTTTGGGACGTTCTCAAATAGAAGCTTATTGCTTCCAAAGAGGATTGTTCTTTTACAGTGACTCCTTTGGGGGATGCACTGCTTTAGTAACAAACATTGGACTGGAAAATAAAAACGAGATGGAAATGTGCTCCCAAAAGGCAATGAGCATAAAGTTTGAAGTTCGAAAGAGGTAGCTCAAGATATTCAAAGCAGGGGGAGGTTTAATGATATTCATGAATGTTAAAACGGGCGTTGTGAATGTCTCTTAGACTTGTAACTTACAAAACAATGACACTAACTTAAGGCCGGGATGCAAGGCGGCGTTATCTCCATTTGATGGCAAACATAAACAACAGATACGGTTTATTACAGCAAAGCGTGATATTATATTTCAAACTTTTGAACTTGAAACTTTAATTATGGCAGTTGGGTATTATTACGGAATATATCACCTTTTGCGCTTCTGACTTCCGCAATAAACAACAAGACATTAAATATTAAGAAATGTATCTTCCTTGGCCATTAATGCTCATATACGAAGTGTTAATGACATAGCACAAAACTCTTGAGTGGTCTAAGGCTTAAGTATTTTTTTTTACAACTGACCTTTTATTTCAACAATCTGTAGCATTGAGAAATTAACTTTTACCTTAAAATTCAGGATAATATGTAAATCAAAAAGAAAAAAAAGATAAACAGTTTCAAAATTTGTTTAGGCAATGATTGATAAGGATTCCATAGACCGCTAAAAGAACAACCAAATCCATCCTTAGGTAGATGAAAGTCCACTGCGTATCATCAACGTATTTTGAGCTACTTTGAACATGTGGCCAGGAATCAGCTGATAACTTTGAAAAGTTGGTTGGTAATTTTTTGCAAGTTGAATTTAAAAGTACGCGCGGTGAATTTTAAAACCATCTTGGTCTACCCTACTACAACCAGCTGGGGGCAGAGAAGAATGAAATAACTTATCGACATATCCACTGTGACATTACAAACCAAATCCAAATTTCAGTTACTGAAGAGTGCGTTTAAGCAGAGAAACCTTTCGGGTTTCGCTAGATACCTGTAATAAATAGGGGTACCTATTTGTTTCCATGTTTTCATTAAAACGAAACAAAGTTTCATTTTCAAAAGATGGCGGCGAGAATTACAAAAGCCACTAGACAAAACTTACTTTAATCAGATGAGATAGAAGACAGTCTCTCCATTTGCGAATCCTTTTGCAGGATACAACTTCCAAGCTTATCGTCTTCTACGCCTGTCCAAACTTTAAACAAACAACTAGCTGAAGAAACGAAAACAAATTTACGGATCAACTTCTATGAAAATGGAGGAAATTAGTCTCGGAATAAAGGTTTCTTAGAGCTTCGTTAATTTTAAAACAGATATTTAAATAAAAGGAACTAAGCCTTGTTCGATAGAAAAATAAGTTCATGCACTGATTCAAAATTTGTTTGTGAACATTTTGTAACGCTTGGTGTGGTTTCCCAAAAGGGTTGATTATTCGATTGAAAATAAGTGACGCTACCCCAAAAAGTTTTTTTTTATGTTCGGCAATTTGTTTAATTTGAAAGTGCATAAATAACTTTAGTTCTAGATTCCCGAAGGGTACTCTATCAAACAAACATTACTTCGTGAAACTTCTCCAGCTTGGTTAGGACAATGATGAGTCACCCTATATTCTAAAAAGTTAGATGGGTCGGTGTTTTGGTAGGCAAGTTAAGCCGTTGGTTCTGGCTACTGTATTATACAGATGAAGTCGTAAATGAGCCATGTCAGAGTCATATAACACAGACACCAAGGTTTGTGAAATTTTTATCGAATTAAGAAACCACATGACATTTTATCATGGTAAGAGTTTAGGAAAAGTATGAAAGTAAAAGACGTTTCAAATCTTAATTTAACGTCTTACCATAATTCTTTAAGCATTGCCAAGTGACCCATATAAACTTGAGAACTACGAGCATCATAAAATTTGTTCGTTAAATCTAAACCTTTTTAAAGCAAAAGTATCGTTTAAAGGTCTCACTGGAGAAATAAAAGCACAAGCGTGTTCCTTTACTTACTCCAACGTGGAATGAAATGACGTCCACTTTGCAAGGAAAAGGAATAAATTAAACGAAAGATTCTGTCCATTGTTGTTTTTGTTTGACTTTTTGTGTTTGTTCTTCATGAAGAATACTTAAACATGTTTCGTTGGAAATTATGTTCCGGTTGAGATGGGGAATATTAAGACTTGTTTGCATCTCGACTCAAGGCTTCAGAAATGTAGATATTTATTATTCTTATTTGTTCTGAGTTAAGAAAATTTCGTATATGAGACGCTTCAAATATTTAAGTATGTTACTCGTACTATAAACTGAACCACTTTTCTGAAGAATTAAATTTTGTGTCTTAAAACGAGAAAGTGTACGAAACTCGCTCCGGTAACCGACGATTTTGGGGCCACCAAAACCTGTTGTTATTTTTACAATTATCAAATATTCGCAATTAATGTGGAAACGCTTTATGTACATACTTTGTTTTTATTATATAATAGACTGTATATCGGTTGTTACCATCATCCATGTCGATTTCTGGCTTTTCACCTAATGCTTCAACAATAACGAGTCGCGTCATTATTTTAATCTACTGCATCATGAAAAAAGACAAACGTATTTAACAGTTTTTATTCATTAGACTGTTTCAAAAGGCACAAATCTAATTCATTTCAACACAAACTCTTAGAATTCAGACTTATAATAGACATTGAAGGTAACATGATGAAGACCTCCCTTACGACAGCCTTCTACCAATCATATTAAAGGTTATGAAATATTACAGCTTTTCAACATTGAAATACGCCGCGTGTTCGTTCTTTGGGGAAATGTCTGAGAAAAAGGGTAGGTTCGGAGTTTTATTTGCGGTAGAGAGTAACTGAAGACTTTATTCCAAAGACTGGTAGTTGGAGGTTCATAAATTTTTTTGACTCAATATTTTAAGCAAAATATAGTTATTTCATACGTTGATGTTGATAGTGAAGAAACATTTTAAATTTATTTCTCAACTTTAATTGGTGAAGGTTTTTGGAGAAGATTCTCTTTCCAGCATCGGGATTACTATAGGATGCAAAGAAAGAAATATGTGTCCCCTTTTTCTTACAACATATTTTATGTAGTAAAAGAGGTTCTCTGACTTTAGTCGTAAATATAAAAGTCTAGCTAGTCATAAAAAAACACATTTGGGAGAAAAAAAATTGTTTTACTGCAGTATCTTCTTTTCGAATCGATACCGAAAGCAAGGATACAGAATAGCTAAAGATACTAAAATAAGGTCAATTCACAACTTAAAGTAAAAAAACCGGCCAAGTGCGAGTCGGACTCGCGCACTGAGGGTTCCGTACCACCACATAAACATAATTGTATTAGTTGAAATTTCAGTAAGTTAATGTGCTAGATTTTTTGAGTCCGACACGCGCTTGACCAAATTTTATTGTTTGTTGTTATTTTATAGCCTATGCCCTATAAACATACCAATTTTCAAGTTTGTAAGTGTTCCCGTTTTTAAATAGAACTAAAAAAAAATCGCCTCAGCAACCATCCAACTTGGCCCCTCTCTTATATGAATGTTCTTGAAACGGGAGCTCACCACAATTGGTTACCATTAGTTGTGAGAAAAGTTGTAATATTTAATGATTTCAGACTTTTCCCATTATTTGTACTGTGAGACCTAGCTTCTTGCCAAATTTCATAATTTTAGGTCAACGGGAAGTACCCTGTAGGTTTTTCATTTTTGAATAAATGTATGGAGATGAGGACATAAAATGCCATATCTTTTGATTGCGTCGTTGTAAAAAATTGAAATTTTCAGATCTTGTGTGGTTCATAGATCCTAATATATGGTATTAATTTCAACCTGATACCTTTACCCGTTCGTGAGATAAAGAGTCTTGACAGACAGACAGACAGACAGACGGACAACAAAGTGATCCTATAAGGGTTCCGTTTTTTTTATTTTGAGGTACGGAACCCTAAAAAGAGCTTAAAATACGACCGAGAAAGCAAAGCAATAAACTGAAACCAAAGTTCATCGAAATCATGGCCAGGCCAACGTTAATTAACACTAAAAATAGCAGCTGATAGAACTCAACGCGATAGTACCAAGGTTGGCAGTTGAACGAACTCCTATGTACCTATACAAACCTAAGTTGTTACTCTTGACAGCCATATAAACAAATTGTTCGTAGTGATGTGTTTGTAGTTATTTGTCGTTCGTAGATAATGTGGCCATGAGTAGTGTAAAGGTTTCATGTGAGTTTTCAAGTCCACTTATAAATGTTAAGTCAATACTTGTAAGTGCTATCTCAAGTTTAATCCTGAGTATGGTTTTTTAGTTTGAGTGACGTTATTTAGTGATCATCAACAGTATCTATCACTAGAGTTTGATAGGACGACTGTCAATCTGTCCCGTGTGGTGCCGGCAAAGAATAGTACCATCCCATACATACCCATGGGTGTCGTAAGAGGCAACTAAGGGTTATAAACAGGAGGATAGGCAGCAGCATCCTCCTGAGTATCATACCATCTTGCTTATTGCGGCCACCTACTAACGCAGTCCATCGTGCCAGCCCTAACGCTGACAAGCAAGATGACTATGGTACTTACCCTCCACATTTTTCCAGCAAAAGCTAGAATTCTGAAAGCAGCTCCCTGTCATGTAGTGGACATTTCATGGGATGTTGATGATGTCAATCTAACGACTAACTTGTCCTCGAACTTGATCATGAATGTCAATCTAACAACTAACTTCAATATGAAGATTGCCTAATCTAAAAGTTTCAAAGCTCTTCAACACAAATTACCCCTAATTTCTCTTTACTTCCCGACGTACAAGTATGTACAAAACAACGTGATTACGTTCAAACAGGGACGAGGAGCATTCGAGTAATGCATCACTCGCGCCGTCATTCGTTAGTTGCAAATATATTGCAATGGAAGCGTCTGCTACCAACCGCTCTAAAGTAGGGATGGCAAAGATTGTGTGTATGTTTTTTTGATAGTCTTTGTGATTCAGATCTTTTAGACCATATAGATTAACAACTTTAGTCCTGAGACTAGAAAGGAATCAAACGAGTTAAGATAGTTCATAGTTTTGTGTGAAGACGTAATATTTTTTATAACAACTGTTTTATGATCTGCGTGACCAACTAAAACTTTGCTTCCTAACTATAAATTATGTTTTAAAATTTAAGACAATAAAATCATTCCCTCACCTTTATCAGAATTCCTCAAAAGTTGGAGCAAAAGAAAAATGTAATTATTAAAATTTTGATTATTGGCTATTTTGTTTATCCTCTTTTTTAGGATTGAATAAATGTACATGGTATCCGCTACCTTTAAGAATTTTAGCCTCATTTACATTTTATTTACCAGTTTTTTCTCATACAAACAAACAATACATTACATAAACACATAAGAAACAATCAGAACATTACCAGCCCTACTCGCGACTAAATCTCCATAGTCAAATTATTCACTCTCCGAAGCCAAGTAAGCCCCCTCCCGAAGCTGGTGTAATATTAAATTATAGTGGCCCAAGTACGGCATTTCCAAATGGAAAATTGTATCCAAGTGTACATTTTATTCAGAGTGCACTAAAGAGACTATACCCATTACATGTTTCAATACAGTCCTATTATAAAATTCTGTTTTAACCATTTCCTTAGCGGCGGTTGCAAGGCTTGCAGTATTGTCTGTTATAATAAGAATCGCAATTGTAGTCTTTTCAGAATATTATATAGGTTTAGGAAAGGTAATATTACTTGAATATTTTCCCTTACGTAAAAGCTTCATTGTGCTTTAAGAAGGTTACAAGGTATTTGCATTAGTTTTGAATACTGTATTCGCTAAGTCCCATGTGGTGCCGGCAAAGAATAGTACCAATCCTTACATACCCGTGGGTGTCATAAGAGGCAACTAAGGGTTATAAACTGTAGGATGAGCAGCAGCATCCTCATTTGTATCTTACTTACTGCGGTCACCTACAACCGCGGTCCATGGTGCCAGCCGTGCTAACAAGCGAGGTGACTAAAGTACTTCTCCTCTACATTTTTCCAACAAAGTTAGAATTCTGGAGGGAGCTCCCGTCCTGTAGTGGACGTTTCATGGGATATTATGATAATGATGATTCGCTAAGTTCTCGCATGCCATAGAAAGATGAGTAAGACCAAATGGTTAGCGGAATCTAATATAGAGAATTTGAAAGATTGATTTCACTCGTCTCATGTAACGAAGCAAATAAGCCACAAACAACCCGTACGGTAACTCAAAGCTACCGTAATCGAATTTTTGTTCGTACAAAATTTAATTCACCTTACCAGCAGTATAAATAAAATAAGTAAAAATACTGGGCTCGTTCGGATTGCAGTCATAACAGGGTAATAAAGGCAGCTCCGACCGATCCAGCGTGCACCAGATGTGCAACTCCGCGACTCCAATTTCAAGAGAAATAATACAAAACATACAGGCATAAAAACTTGTATACCTGAACGTAAATAGGGGTTCCAGATCGCGATTCGAATGCCCGAATTTCGTACGGTTTTGCGAGAAATGTTTTCCGAACGAACACCTGAATTTTTTGAACTGATACTGCTGTGGATGGTTATTTTCGTGGTTGTTTTAAACTGCTCGTTCAAGTTTTGGTTTTCATCCGAGCTCATAGAAGTTTATAACGTTTTTGAAATATGCACTGCTTTTTTGAGTACTAATAATTTTCAGTTTACTTAAAGCAGTAACTTTCATAAGACACTATCAATTAGCAAAAAATATCAATCAAGCAGCATCAAAGTCATTATGGGTACTAGTATTTTGAAATGATTGGCACTTAGTTTAGAAAACCTTTTACCAATGCCTTTTACCTTCTAGCAATATTAACCAGTGAATTGAATATATCTGTGTTACAAATCTACAAAAGGCAAATTGAGAAACATTTCAAATTTTCCTTACGATCATTAATTATATCAGACGATAATGACACATAATTTAATAACACAATTGACTTACATTTCTTTAATTAAGAAATCACAATCGTAGATACAATAAAACTAATAATGGATTGTAAAAGATTAATAACAATAATACTTTAATTAGTACTCGTTGCAGATAAAGTAATAATAACAATATGGGTCAGTGATTAACATTTGATTGTAAAAGTAAATATTCTTATTAACCTTATTTTGAAGAAACCAATTAAAATTAATACAATACTGCGAAAGAAATTCTATATGTAAACGTATTGAAAGGAATCCCAATCGTTACTCTTTAGTGGTTTCGAAATTTCTGTCATGATTAAAACACGAGATGAAAAAGATGTATTTGTTATTCTGTCAATCAAATCTTTAAAATCTATATGATTGAAGAAAAGATGACTTCATGATTGAAGAGTTAAACATCGAATTACCGATGCATTTCTAAATATTCATTTGTTAGTGTAAAAAGTATTATATACAGTCAAGAGCACATCAAGCTTAACACATTGGACTTTGTATCGATCTTATTTCAATATCTGTGGAAGCTTTAATCGCGCTGCACTGTCCCTAGTTATTTTGTGATGAGTGAACGTATTAAAAGGAAAACCCGTGTTACGTTACTTACCTATAAATTTTGTTAAGAAAAATATTTATATAGGTCATTAATGAAAAAAATTATCAATTTTGCAAAAAAATCTATTTAAATTCTTTAAAATGGAAGATTAAAAAAAAAGCTTCTTTGTTTGATCAGTAACAAAATGATGTAGACTGTTCCAAAATTCATAGCACATTGAACACTGTTACATAATCGAAGTAACCACAAACAGGCAGGCGTGGACGTCAAAATTTCCATTAAGAAGAGATTATAATTTGGCTGGCGCAGTCATATCTTTCATTTCTCACTTCTAACGTCAATGATGTTAAGTGCTCTCTTGAAATATTGCCAGGGGAGGTATTACTGAGGCCCTGAGAGATGTCAGATGGATTCCGGAGCGGATCAGACGAAAGCGGAAGATACAAGAAGGTTGGAGGAAAAATATTAAAAGTTTAGCGAGATACTGTATGAATATGAGGGTAAATTTGAGCTCTTATGAAAGATGTAAATTTTATTGTTGACAAGTATATTTATTATTTTTATTTTCGAATAATATGTATGATTTTCGAATAAGGTGAGGTTCGTGAGTGGAAATATCAATGCTTTTTTTTTTCAACAAGCATTGAGTAAAAAGTTACTAACACATTTTGGATATTATGTCTGAATTAAAATAAATTGAATTGAAAAATCAAATTCTGCCGACCGAATAAGTAAGAGAAAAGACAAAATTTTTGTGTTCCAAAAAAAGTTAGGAAGTAAAATCGCTTTCGCCTCGATTATGCTCTAATAAGACGCTTATCTCAAAGCCACGTCTCTGAACGTAAAATCAGTCTCGCTCTTAAAATTCCAAACATTAGTAAAGTTGCTCGAACGCCTTTCCCGATTATTTACGCTTCATTAGGATAAGTTTTTATTATTTTGCTTTTTCGCAAAGGCTCTAAATGGATTGTCGGTCGGTTAAAACAATTTACGCGGGCATCTCGAAATTAATGTTTCTCTGTTTTATTTTTTATGAATCCAGTGAAATTGTTTAAGTCTGATTCTTCGGAAAGATTCGAAGAGATAGCTTCGCATAGAATTTTAAGTGTTCTAGGAATTGTATATTGAATATCGTGAGTAGGTTTGGTTCTATCTACGTTTAAGGCAATATAAAAGTTTAATATATTAACGATTTTTTTTCTTATTTATTTTGCTTTTTGCGAACCAGAACATCAGTTAGAATAATATTTTTACATATTGTGATATTACTTGAGTTTCTCATTTTATTTATCAATTTTCCAATTAACATTCCTTTTCTTCAAAAAATCTTGAATTTCAATTGCACTTCAATCCTCAAGAAGCTTGTTAAAACATTTCTTCGATCAGGAAATATATCGTCCGCAAAATTCGAGTGAGTCGAAAGCTGCTAAAGGACTGTCCAAATAAATTTTCGCGTCGTGCTGGTCCAGTCACGATCCACGAGACACACATTTCTTTTGTGTCAAACCGTACCCTTTTAAAAATATAAAACCTCTTAAAAAACGTCTTATCTCGAGTCATCGCCAACGGTGAAAAGAATTATGGATGCAAATAAACAGTATATTTCTCTGTAACGGAAGCTAAACATTTGAAAGCAGAAAAAAAATACAGTTTTTTGAATCTTTGTTTCGTAATTTGGACAATTTAAAATAACGAAATCTGTTAAGGATATAAAATAAGAAAAAGATGAAGAAAGTACCTGACGAAAAGATTTATTATTTTATATACCTATAGGTATTAGGATAAATTTTCGTGCGCTTTGCATAGCAGATTCGAAGTAAATACTTGTATTTTGTTGACTTTCTGTCTTTATCAGTAAAATCAAACCATAAAATGAGGATACTCCTGAAAGCTAAAGAGTTTTATTTACTAGATAATTTAACACAAAGAGCATCATTTATCATCAATAGACATGCTCTCCGGATCAGTACGTCAATCCACCTCGTCCGCGTTGAAATACCACATTAACTTTGCAGTTGCACAATTCGAAAAGCTGCATACGATACAGAAAGCAGAGATTTCAGTGACGATAAAGATAACTTGGCAGGCCATAGGACGTTTATCGAGCGTGTGCCTGGCGATAAGGGTGACATCGCCTATGTAATCTAAAGCGAAATTGGACAGTGAGGAGTCACTTCTCGTTTTGATATTGTGGTCTGATTGCTTTTAAATAGAATTTCTTTGCCAATTTTAGTTCATACTACTGTTGCTATTTTGTAGGATACCAAAAAAAATCTACAAAAAGCGCTCTTACTGAAGTTTTCTTAGGATGTTCGTAATTTGTTCAAACCTTGATGGCTACATTGAAATTTGAACCGGTTTCAATAAGATTTGCCAAAACTTTGACTATTGATTTTTTTTTATCAAAGTTGAGAATTTTAAATTGTTTGCCATTCTGTAGTATTTTCGAAGAAAAATCGTAAGTAACAGGTATTAAAACTTTCGAAAAATTTAGTGCCGAAAAAGGGATCAAATTTGATTTATTTTCTCGGATTGGTTTTCTTAGGTTACCTTAAGATTTCCTACAATGTATAGCATCTATTATATTGTGTCTTTATTCATGAATTGGAGTTAAGACTTTGTATTTCAAAACATTTTTTTTCAAGAAGCTTCTTTCAACATAATTCATTTCCATAAACTCAATACGATCATAAAGTATTACCAAGATATGCAGATATATCCTCTTTTTACTTGTAATAATATTACTATTTATGTAAAAGTCTGTAACTTCAAAAGACGTTTGATCATATTCAAATGAAAGTACCGTAATTGTCAAACTTGTGAAGGGATCATTAATATTAATGAGTATGAATGTCCGTGGCGCCTTTGAAGACAGATTGTTGTCATGAAAATACGTTTTGCATTAGAACTCATCTTTAATCAAATAGAGACCTTTTGTTTATCCTTTCAAGGGGAATTTGACCTTTAACACAGTCCTAGCCTTAACACTCCTAGGCAGAATATACCTTAATACCTAGATTTCATCATAACATCCCATGAAACGTCTACTGCTGGACAGGGAGTCCCTCCAGAACTCCAGCAAAGCAGCAGGGGTTTACCATAGTCACCCTTAGTCGCCTCTTACAACACCCACGGATAGAGATGGGTTGGTACAATTCTTTGCCGGCACCACACGGGCGATACTAACTTTGGAATATTAGCTCAAACTGAGTATCGAATTTGCTGAAGAGATTCGTGAGAAGCACTACTACCTGCGTCAAACGTCAAAGTTTCAATCGTTATTTTAATATTTAGAGAGGGTTCTGCAGAGATGTGAGCGATATTCAGTACACTGAGCGTTTAGTCTCAACCACTACACACGCACGCAGTAGGTTGTAGGCAGAGTATTGAAAAAACACTCGCTGCTCCAAAATATGCACGTGTTTGTGGCCAGACCGTCAAGAGTTCTATACAAAGAGATGCGGTTGTAATCTCAAACATGTGGATTGTGCAATATAGATAGAAAGACCCCGAGTTTGAATTAGACAAACGACTCCACGAAACTATACTATCATAACTTACGGCTAGCAATTTGACTTGTTCAACTTAATAGCTTCATTACTCGAAAGCACTCGATTACGGCAATAGACACTACTATCGGCTAGGTTATCTGTAATATGAATCATTGTAATGCGACCAGCTGCTGTATCTAGGTCATGTGATAGTACCTAGGCAGTACCTAATGTATTGATAATGTCATTTATCACATTATTGTTGTAAATGCGACTATTAATGGATACCATTGTTGGACAGTAGACATCAGTGGACATTCAGTAAGTATTTTGAATTTGAATAAAATATGAGTCAAAATACCAATCGTTTTTAGATTCGATACGATACCTTCAACAGTAGGTACCTAATTTTATTTACTAGCAAATTCATGAAAAAAAATCATTTTGTCATTAGTTACTGGAAAGTCATTTGATTTTTTACTGAATTCTATAAATTCGAGTCTCAAAACACATTTAAAAAAAAAAAAACCTTAATTTTTATCATTTTTCATTGTTTTATGATAACAGAAGTTTGGTTTTGAACAGGTTTTTTTGACAATGATATCATTGTAAGACCACCAAAGTGTATTAACTAGCAACGTATGACTGGTTAACTTAGGGAATACAAAGTTATGTATAATATTGTTAAGTTAAAATGCTCATGTACCGTAAATATATAAGCAAACTATTCCTTTTTGTAAACAGCTGTTGTTTTTCTACATAAATAAAAAAAAATATAATTAGACTAAAAACTCATGTCATCATTATAAATGTATTTTTCTTTTAACATGCGTTTTAAATGCCTTTATATTTTCAAATCTGAATTTTTCACGAATCAACGTTTTGCGCTACAGTGAAATTAAAAATCCCTCGCATAGCGGGCTTACTCTGACGTCGATCGTTTAATCTACGTTTATCGTCGAATTTCAGTCCACGATGGACGCTTTAATTCCGTACTATGCCGCATTTCGCTCAATTACAAAATCCCTGCTTCCAGGGGCGTCGCCTATTGGTTTCTCTTCATTAAGTCTCTATTGGCAACCCTGATAATCCCTGTTGATATTAGTGAAAGGTTGATTGTTTAGAAGATTAGAGATTTTGAGGAAATTGCCTACCCAACTCATCGGGGCTGCTTAGGATTTACATTGACCTAAGTACACATTTTCAAAAGATCGATATTTGCAAAATATTGTTTCAGATATGGTGTCAAAATATTTTTTTTCCCTCTTGAGTTTTTTTGTATGGTTGAAATCACACCGAAAACATGACTGTTCCTATTTGGTTTATTTATTAAGCAGTTTTTATACGATCTTATCTTTTTGTGTATCTTACCATCTTACATACTTACTTACCATCTTACACACCAACAACAGTGGTTGCCCACTGCAACGCTTACAAGCTTCCCCTCCACATACTTCCAGCAAAAGCTGGGATTCTGGAGGGAGCTGTCTTGCACTGGACATTTTATGGGATGTTATAATTATACAATCTAATGGCTCCTAAAAACAATACACAGAATCGAATCTTTACTTAAAATAACTAATTTTGAAACTGAAAAACATTAATAAGAATTGCATATTATTTTAATGTGGTTAACAACATAATTTTATTTAAATGTTTAGATAAAAACGAACTGAATAATGTTGATTTCTTAGAAACTGAATAGGTAGACGATGACCAAGACGCCAAAAGAATTATTACCGAGAAAATTGTCGGCGAATAATCCTAGACTAACATAAATGTTGTCAACAGAGCTTTAAATTGTATACATTAGTTTTTACAAAATGTGAAAAGAATTAGACAAATTACTAACGATATCCATTAGAGTTCAACCACCGAATGATAGCAGTTTAGACATTTAGAAAATGAAAATAAAATTTATCAACGCCTTTACGAAAGTAAGTGCCTTCTTGTCACCTGTTACTGCTTTCGTATTTATCAAAGACTGATTTTATATAAGTTTTCAAATGGAATTGCAGATAATTGTGACTCAATTTACGTGCAGTTTAACACAGCTTTTAGTAGCAACAGAATTAGTTTCTCTAATGTACTATGAACATAAACAACGATTTGTAACGTTACAACGTAATTACTCACCATAATTTACAATTTCATTTCCTCTGAAAGAAAAGATCATTTTGGTAATGCTTGTAATTAGGAGTTTTAAATCCCGCCCGTTGACATATAAATTGACACTTGTCAACGTGGCCTCGGATAAACGGATAGAGTGTAATGCCGCGAGAAATCGTCGTAGGTTAACAGCCACGATCACACCTAACTGAATTCAAAGACTAATTCGGCATACATTGCTGGGAGGCTTGGATCTGTTAATTGCAATAGCCTTACTTCAAGAAGCAATGTATGCAAAATTAGTCTTTGAATTCAGTTAGGTGTGATCGTGGCTTTAACTGAACGGGAAACAGCTGCGAAAACATTGCTCATGCGCAGATAGCGAAGGTCGATGACCACTGCGCTGTACTGGTAAATAATCGGGACAGTTTTTTTACGAACTTACTAATTAGTAGCTGTAAGAAAAATTATGTGTCCAAGCTTATTTTATATTTTGTCATTCTCATATATCAAATAGTGCACATAATATCAATTCATAGTAGAAGCCTATTGACAGCTCTCTGCATATTTCTCAGGGAAACTATTTAGTTGTAAAATTTGAGCCCTTTTTGGAAACAAATTTTACAATAGAAAAAGACCTTAAAACAATATTTTTAATACCTTTCTACTCAAGTGAATATTCAATGAAGGGAAATAAAATGCTCATAAACATAAGTATTTTGCCACTGCGTCAATATTACTTCAACAATTAAAATATGATTTCCAGACGCAGACCACAGACCGGAACGCAGTCTTTATAAACATGAGGAATCCAAAAACATTTAAAAAGGAGTCACTGAACGTTATTCAAAAGTTACCGTAGGGTCATTCACCTTTGAACTGGGTTGACGATTGACAGATACGTTTAAAACCGCATTGAACTTAGTTACTGTGCGAATCTGACAGTGTCATTTCCGTAGTTAGAAACGGTAGTGGCCACGGTAATAGTCTAAGGAATAAAATATACTCTGTTTATGTTGATGACTTTACTGTCGTAATTAATGATAATTAGCATATCCTTATTCAGTTAGGAAGTTTGTATTAGCAACAAGTTTTTAATGTTTGTGTAGGCTTGATATTGGATTTTGAAGTTCAATGTCACTACACTGCAAATTAGACGCTAAACATGTTTTTCTATTACAATTACGACGAAAGATTGTAAATACTAAATGAAGACTTATGATGATCTGTGCCAAAGACCTACTCATGATAAATGTTGTTTTAATGATAAAGTTCATAGAGAGCTATGAGAAAGCACCGTGAGAAAATCTCGCAAGGAAATTCAATGAAAAACTCATACATTTTAAAATTTCTGTACGCAACAGTAGACATGAATCAAAAATCGACACTCATTCGCAAACCGTCAAAGACTATACAATCGGAGTGAGGTTATTTACCTTTAACCTTAACTGCTCGCTTGTTTTAGTTGAACTCTATGAAAATCCGAACGATTTTTAACCAGTTGACGCAACTTGTGACGAAAAAGATTTGCTGAATGCGTGTCGTGTTGTCCTATATATTATTCGCGAGAGAGCGATAATGAGGTTATTGAACTTACTGTTTTCGGATTCGACGATATCGACACACAGATTTCTTGAGGTGCCAAAAATATATTCACCCATTTGTAGATTGTCAGTCGGAAGATTGGTGGAGGGAAAGTTATTTCCGGCACTATTATTTATATTTTTTACCTTCGGCGCTGACAGACATGTGTTAGAGGGACGTCTGATGGGCTTACCTGGAACAATACATTTATCATTAATATAGGGTAATATTTCTTACGACGACGACGACATACTTAGGGACAAAGTGAAAAGAAAGGGACAATAAAATGGATTTGTTTTGATGGGAGAAGGAAACAAATCGATAACAGTTAATGTAAAGAAATTTTCTTGAAAGAAAAACATCTGCTGATAAATGGAAAGATATGAATGGAACAGAATACAATTTGTGTACTTAAGAGTTCGTATAAAAGGAATATTTGAATAGCGGTTGAACGACCGGCCAAATTTTTAAAAATCACCACCCAGATTTTATAGGGAAAAAAAATGATTGTATTATGTATCACTCTGAATAATTCATAGTTTATAAACGAGACGTGTGGTTTGTTACTGTTTTCCACGCAAAGTAATTCATGTATTCCTTTATTTCCGATCCAGATATTCAACTTTGCATCTGATGTATAGGAAATTAGTAAAATCAAATTTTAACGTCATCGAATATCCGCTCATGACTAAAAATATCAAATCAAGGATGTACGGTTCATGATCTTGCTTGTTAATAGATAGTCATCATGATTTTGGTACGCAGTCATACATTTCAGAGCGAGATACAATTCTCTAAACTCTAAAGATTCTAATAGCACGAAGTTACCGAAGCGGCAACCCCATCGGAATGTCTCGTATGCCATTAATTTAAATAACCTAACCCTTCACACAGGAACTCGGCAATCATTACAAAGTTATTGCGTTCTCTATCTATAGCATCTTTAACTAGTGTTGGGTATTTACAAGCAAAGATGTTTGATGCCCGTGATTCCCTCATATCAATTCCACGGTTGGCTGGTTCCCCCCTCCCGGACGTGGAATCCCTCTCTTCCCCCTGGTCACTTGCGTATCCCCGGTTCCTCTAAATTACTGTGTCGCCCCAAAATGGAATGTACGGCGTTCATATAAAATTTCGCTTCGCCAGCTTCCGCCTTTATGAGTTTCGGTGCTGTAAACTCTTGTTTATTATTTTATTAATTCTCAACTTTATGTTTTCGAAAGAGTTTACTGTTCGTACGTGTTTTATCTTTCACATGGACGTTTAAAAGGAAACACCTGCGTATTCTTGAAAATATATATTTTTACTTTATTTTTATGCTTTGTGTAATGTAAAACACCGTTAGGTTCATTATCAAAAAGTTTTCATTCAATAAAACGTCCGTTATCAAAGCAATTTGTGTCTTTAGCAGTTAAAAACAAATTATGCTCGTCCAGTAATTACGAAACTTCTTGAAAAGGACAGACAGCTGGATGGAGACATCTGTTTTAAAGGAACAAGTCCAGACAGGTCTGACCAGCAGGTGATCAGATCCTGTTTGACCAGAACAAGTTGGAATCTGTTCCAACTAGCCTCGGGGAATCCGTTTCATGATTACTTTCCGAACCTATCATTCGATTTCGTTCGGAAATGTTATTTTGTTTACGTGTAAAACTTTGTCGAAAATGGAACGACTTGAGAAACATGTCTAAACATGCCGTGACTGGAACTATTTAACTTATAAAGTATAAAAACTTTGTAACAGGCAGAGTTTGGTTTAAATGCATATACAATTCCCCGTAAGTGCGAGGTTTCAGAAGCTTAAAGAAATCCTCGTGTAAAAATAAACAAGAAAAGTCGTATATTAGAAACCGCGAACAAAGAAACATCACATTTAATGTTAGTAACTTTGCACACCTCAGTAATATCTCGGAAGAAACAGCATATACTCGTACCATAAACATGGAGTGAAAAAAGCTAAGGCTTCGCTTTGAAACTGCCTTAAGGAAGTATTTTAGGAATTTACGAGATGCATCGTTAAACATTATATACAGGGTGTAGCGGTTACTGGGAGCCGGATGGGTGACCGCTATTGCTATGACAACTACAGCTTATGTTGTGCTAGGGAAAGCATGTCAAGCCAATTTATCTACTGTGTTAGATGGTGATCGTTAAGCCATCTTGACGGTTTGATAGCTCTTTATATCAGAGTTACTAACTCGCTAAAAATGGTAATCTGAGATTACCTATACGATTAAATACGATTATTATTACTAACTAAAAATTCAATCTTAAACAGAAAGTCATTTAAAAGTAAAAAAAAAAATAACAACGAATCAAAAATTAAACATCTTTAGAATTTCTAGAGTTGTATCAACTTGTTTATTTAATTTGGGGTCCTTACTCGATAAGTTTTAGTAAACAAAAAAAATTGCTACTTACATATGTTGATATTGACAAGGTGCCACCAAAACAACCAATTGTTTCACTTTTCAATCCTGTTTTTTTGAGTTTCGTTGAAAGATTTTTTTAGTTTTCTGCTAACTACCCCAGACACCCTGTATATACGTAACACAAAGAGAATAACATCCAGGAAAGACGACGGAAAGCGATAAAAAAACATTGCTTAAGATTTTTTTTTACGAGGCAACTTTTATTAAGAATTTTCGGGTTAAGATTTTGAAAAATTGCTTCTTTGCGGCGAATATAGTCATTATTTCGTTCATCTGCTGCTTGTATGGAAGTTTGAAGTTCATATCTATGCAAACCTGAACACATTTGAAAGACAAAATCGCTTAATAAAAGGATAGAAACCGAAATGTACAGGTTTTTTGTAAGGGTTTATTTTCAATGAAACAGAAAATTGCATGGCTTATATTGTATATAATGAACCACATAATATTATTATAGGTAGAAAACTTGTGTTGATCTGTACGAAATTGAAGGTCCTTCAGCTTACATGACACGATAGTAAGCAGTAACATAACATAGCAGGTAACATAACATAGCAGGTAACATAACATAGCAGGTAACATAACATAGCAGGTAACATAACATAGCAGGTAACATAACATAGCAGGTAACATAAGCAGTATGAGCTGAACCAACGCTACCATACTTATTCATATTTGTATCACATTTAAAGTACTTAAGTGTAGTTTCGTAGTAAGTATAGTTTTGAAGGTGGTAGGGCTTTTGTGGAAAGTCCGTCTGGGGAAGTACCACCCCCTTGCTTTATTCTGCAAACTCTGCTGTGTTTCGGTTTGAAGGGCAAGGGAGCCAGTGAAATTAACGGCACATGAGACATACTCGTACCATCTAAGTTCTCAAAAGTGAGCAACACGATTCGCAGTCTTATTAGAGTCAAAATATGCCATTAATAAGACAGTGGGTGCTACGGGCCGTGGTGACCACTTACCATCAGGTGGCCCACCTGCTCGTTTGCTCTCTTGTAACATAAAAAAAAAACTACATATTTGTGTAAAATCCTAGGAAACAGTAAAATTTTAAAACTAGACAAAATTTTACAAAACCTTTGAAATAAACACCCTGTAAGTATATTATACCACAGAATATATACACATAACACTACCTGAGGATATGCAGTAGGGGTATTTACCAAGCAACGTCTTGTGCCAAAAGTTTCATCTAGAAATTCAGAGATGTAGAAACTTTTAGCTAGTGCTGGCTAATTTGAGTTTTGAGTTATTAGTAGTTTTAGTTCTTTAGTTCTGTGTTGGTTCAGGTGGAATTCTTGTTTGTGCGTTATATTTGGAATGGTTGGTAAGCATTTTCTAAGCAAAATTTATTATTCCATTCAGAATTTACAAAAGATTAAGTATTTGAAAAATTAAGGACTCACTTTGGAACTGTAAATCAGCGAAAAATTTAATTAAAATTAGCAGTATATATATTCTCGTTTTTCAACAGCATTTTATGTCCCGCATAAGAATGCAAGTCATTTGAATTTAGTATGGAAAACGGATCGCCTTAAATGGACACTCAAGTTATAACCTACAACATAAATTGATGACTGAATTCAAATTTACATGAAGCAAATGCTATAACGTTTGCGCCAAATAAACCAATTCGAACTTCTCCATATATTTCCCACTCCGATTTCACCTCAGACATAAAAAAGTTTTCAATCGACGGAAAAGTTTCTTCGACTTCGGGACCGTCTTTATCATTATAAATTTATTACCCTTAACAGAATATTACGTTTCTGTCGAGAGGGTTTTGGACCCTTTTTGGAAAATTTGAATTGATTTGGTATAAATTTTCAAATACTGGATTTGAAGTTACGATAGTCTAAAGTCCAGAAAGAGGTAAGTTTGGTTAATCACATGTGACATTTTGCGATTGTGACATTATGCGAACGTGACAAATTGCAAAGGTGACATTTTGAGAACATGACATTATTTGCCGGGAGGCGTGTGACTTGTGAAATGAATGACCGACCTCACAAACCCCGTGGGACACTAATGGCTAGATAAGAAAAGATTTAAAAAAAATTTTTTATTAATTAACAAAAAGGGCATACCAACCCTGAAGGATGTGAATCCGCCCATGAAACTGAACAACTTTTCCAACGAAACATAGGTCAAAATACGAATAAAATTGTTTGTCCTCCCATAGTAACTGAATCTGCTGATAGTGTATTTTGTATGGAAAACAAAATTTCTCGTATTTCGGACTATGTTCCTTAGGGAAAGTTGTTCAGTTTTATTTGCAGAATCACATCGTTCAGGGTTGATATACTCTTTCTGTTACACCTTGTAGAGTCCATTCCATTATTTAAAGGTTAAAAAATAATGAGGAGTAGAAGCTAACTACTGTAACGACTTTCATATTATTGTTGAAAACTTACAGTTTATTTCTGAACTTAGCTAGCTTAGCTATTTCAAAATGAACCAGTGGGTATATATCTGTTTTAATACTCAGATACCGTGTGGTGCCGGCAAAATAGTACAAACCCATCTCTACCCGTGGGTGTCGTAAGAGGCATCTTTCTGTTGGTCGTACCATCTTTCACACTGCGGTCGCCAGCCGCAACGCTTACAAGGGTGGTGTGTATGGTAAACCCGCCAAAGTACCACGCGTTTTGTTGGAATTCTGGAGGGAGCTCCCTGTCTTGCAGTGCACTTTTTATGGGATATTATGATGATGATGATGACTAACTGAGATCCAATTTGATATGAATCATAATTTAATGACTCCCTTAATGGAAAGACTTAAAATAAATTAAACAAGAACTAAATCGTTAAACACTTTTGACAACAAAAAGGCATAAATTATAATTTAAGTAGTAGATATTTGCATCAATAATAATATAGCCATTTCTGATACCTATTTTAAATCTTCAAAAATGACTATTTAAAAAGTGGAACCAAACCATGTAAAGAAGTAAAACTTAGTTAAAGTTACACCGAGTCTTCCAAAAAAATTATATTTAAATTTAAAATTTCCAAGATCATGAAATACTTACATAGGATTTCTATGTCTCGTAAAGACAATTTCGAGATACAAATAATTTTTTTTTCTTATTAGTTTGTACAGTTTCTTTCTATTCAATATCTGTCCTCAGGACTAGATCGAGGTTAAAAGTTAGCCCCCATTGACAATAAAAAAAACTACCTCTTTTTAAAGATTGTATTGCAGTTAAAACATAGTGTTTAGAAATGAAATTTCTTTATGTAATGAAAATACTATAACAACTTAAAATAACTTTATCGGACTCGATATAGAGAGTACAAAGTTATTGAAATAAATCGTTTATAACAAGACCAAATAAGCGTTGACTTTTGACCGTGCCTTGCTTAAGCTGGCGCCGTATAAGGCCTGCGGTTTACGTGGGCGATGTTTTGATAACCTTCGAAGAACTGTTTTACATAGAAACTTTTAAACGCGAGAATGAATCAGTAAAACGCGAAAAAGAGAGGCACAAAGTTTGTTTCGTCAAAACTATGCTTAAACTGGAATATGTAATATAATTCAAATATTAAAAGATAATAATTAAAACCACGTATATTACCAGGGAATAACAAAAATATTGGACGCTTCAAAATTTTTCTTAAAGATGGTTTAAATGATTCTCAGAAGATACAAAATTTAAGTACTTACTGAATTAATATTTTATATACTATAAGTAGAGGCCTATATCCAGTACTTGGCGGATGTTAAGTAATAATATAGATAGATCATATATCATTTAGATTTTTGTCGATTAACAAATCGACGATTAAAAGAACTGTAGATAACTTATTAACTTTTAATTAGTATACTATAGAATAACGAGATTTAATTTAAATAGAGCGTTATTTTTTTAACTTTTAATTAGTTTTACTATAGAATAACGACATTTAATTTAAATAGAGCGTTATTTTTTTATCACCCTCGGTATTTCAAGAGGTGTGTCTGCCCATGAAATTGAGCAACATTTTCCAAGGAAAATTTTTCGACTTCCCATACAAACTGCAACACATTTTGTTTAGGAGGTTAAACATTTTTTTCGTATTTCGAACTATGTTCCTTGGAAAAAGTTGTTCAGTTTCATGGACAGAACCACCTCTTAACATACCTGAGATAATGAGAAAATAACGCGGTTTATTTCTAACCGCAGCGTATCTTGCCGTCAGTGTGAAATTCACACTTTACATGTAGTGTTACAAAATGCAAATGAAGACAGCTATATAAATGTTCCGCAGCCACCATATTAGGAAAATTGTTAAAGATTATACTATTTTATCGAATCTTTACATCGTTTCCCGCGGCGATAGTGTTAAAATTTAGTTTTAAATTTATTTTTATTACAGGTTTAAGTTAGGTATCGGTTTAAATGGTCATTTAAAATTATTGTTCTACTTTTAAAAGTTACTGTGTAATTTTTACTTAAAATACAAGACTTCTTGCAAGTATTTTAATATTTCATGCTCCGTTGATTCCGACTACTGTCTTAGTAAAGCAACACACCATTGGAAATTCCGCCAGATGATTGCAAGCATAATGAGCGGAACATTTTGTGTCGGAAAGTTCCGCAGATGTGTCGCTGCACTGTTTAGTCTCATCCATTTGGTGACCAGAACTTAGCACAAAAGGTGAGTCTTTTCATTGGACAGACGATGTACAACATTTAAAAAATATTACTCTTTTTAGAGAACACATTTATCTTTAAATTGAGTTATTATTATCTATTTTTTTTTACTTTTATGACAATTTTAATAATCATTTAATCGAAAATTTAATAAATATGTTTTTGTGTCATTTTTTTTATTTAACTTTGACATTTTATAAATTATATTTTCACATTATATGTATTTTATTACAAAGTTTTGATATTCTTTGGTTTTCCGTCTTTTCATGTGTTTGACAACTTTTATAATACACTGTTTTTACGATCGTATAATTCATTGATATTCTATCTAATATTTGTAATTTTAAATGCAATAACATAAAAATACCAATCTTATGTACTATTTTCATTTCTTCATATAAATTCTTAGCAAGCTCAGGTGTTAACATTTTTAAACAAGAAGTGAATTGTGTAAGACTCACTACTTATCATTATATAGTTTACATAATTTTTCTTCCAACAGCTTCTAACCATACAATCAAAAGAAAATCTCCATAAAAAAGCTTTGAAACAATTTGTCCGCTAAATTGTTCCCCATAAAAATTCCTAAAACTCACCCAAATTTTATCAAGCCATTCCCCTTCAAGCACACCATATCATTAAATATACAAAAGTAGACATTTACAAGTTCATACTGTTGTAAACATACATGCATTATTTCAACATCTTGGGTTAAAATCTTTGAACGCTACAGACTTGCTCGAAAAGCCGTACTATGATGTACATTGATGCATTACTTTAACGTAGGTGTTAAAAAAGCTTAACTTTTCACCATTGTACAGCGTTTTTGCAGCTTTAGTCTGTAGTGTATCGGGTTTAATCTTGACAACTGAATTGTTGACGGCGTAATTACTGTTCACGGATCCATTGTTCTATAAAAGATTTAGAGAAAAAATTCCGTTAAGAGTCAGTGGGGTTAGTATGTTTTAGGTTCAGTATAATATAATGTACCTACCTATAGCGTAAGGTCATTCAAAAATCATCCAAATTACTTAAAAATGTCTTTAGGTATTTATTACAAACGTGTATTATTTGCTTCTTTTTTATTAAAATTGTATTTCTTTTTTTTTCGTGATAGCAAGTTGACAAATCACTTCGTTGTTCAATAAGATACAACTTTTTTATTTTATGTTACATGTGAGCAAACGAGCAGGTGGGCTACCTGATGGAAAGTGTGCTCTTATTTTATAATATTTTATGGAGTCAGTATAGTTTAAATGAAAATTTGCACCATTAAAAATTTATCTACAGACCTATAAAACCCAACCCACAATTAACTCTAAAAACCCAAACGGTTTAAAAATACACACTTTTTACAGAGAATCGTAGGCAAAGTAGCGTTTTCCACCTGGCATGTTAATAAGACCACCAAATTTGGAACATGGAAGTGGTAACAGGCATCACGCAAAGTAATTCTGTAAGAGATCCCTATCTGTTCAATGGATGGTTATATAGTTACGAAATGAGTTTAAATAATACAAATCTGTGAAGGCTAAAGTTAAGGTTAAGGCGTATAGGCTGAGTTCTTTTAAAGGTTTTATAAATTCAATATGAGTGATACGAGTAGTTTCATAAAACATTGTTTTCATAATAATTAATAATGCACAATTTTGGTCGTGTTAATGTCTTAAAATCACTTTTTGGTGATATTGTGCAGTATGTTATTATTTTGAGATGTTATTTAGTTTCGTCGAAGACAATGTTTGGTTTCGTTAACTAAGCATTGTAAATCTTTAAGATCTTTTACAGTAAATACTTTTTTACCAAACTGGCAAATGAAACAAAAACCATTTTAAAGCCACTGCTATATTTAAGTTATAATCTCTCAAGTGCTATAAAGGCTGTATAAGCACAAACGTGCTTGTTAACTTGAGAAAATAAACCTTGAAAATACATTATATTACCGATTAAAGTTTCAAATACCAACCAGCTGACTTAGTAACTCCTCCCACGTGAACAACAAGTTTATACAAATTCACGTGCTCAAAGGTTTATAATGGCTTTAGTAATGCTTTAGTACTACAATACTAAGATTACAAACAAAGGATTTGTTTTAAGTTGTATTGGATAGGTCATGTTTGTCACGTGTGCTTATTTTTAGTAACAAGATTACATTAATAGTGAAAAGAATAAAAAAAAATTTTTATTCAGCAACAACCTATCCCAAACATACGAGCTATAAAGACATAAATTATAATTTGATATCCATTTTTTTGAAGCCGTTACTATTTTTTTTTCTTTTATAATTTTAAACTTGATTTTGGGAACGAAACGTGGAAAGTATGTCTTCTATATTATATAGCCTTAGGGATTATTTTTGTGTAATTGGTTTGAGACAATTGTTTTTTGTTGCAAGATTGCAGCAATTTATAAAAATTTATATCGCTTTGCTTATGAAATGTAAACCAACCCTTAGTCCATATGGTGCGTGATTTGTTAAATGAAGATCGCATGAAAAATGTTGTATTTAGTAAAATTACAAATGTAGGCCGTATAGACCAATTATTTCTGTTATAATGGTTCGTTCGCACTTCAAGCTATTCTTGCTGCTTCTAATTGAGTTATAAAGTTTATTGTGGTGTGGTCGGCAAGGCGAAGAGTGATAAAATATATAAAATATTGTGGACTTAAAAATGCTTTTATAAAGATTATGGTATTAAAAACATCTATCATTGATATCGTGAAGCTTTCATGGAAGCTAAATTAAAGTTGTTAATTATGTATGAAAATATTTATAACTAACTCAATAGAAAGCTCTTGTTACAGCTATTTTTGAAGTTGCTTAGTTCTATCTCCCGGCTGCCATACAATTTTGAATTCAATGCTGGCCGAATTTCCCTCCCTTTTTAGGGGGTGACCGAACCACCTCCACTTGCGCTGGGAGATTTCTTTTGCAATTGGAGTTTGCTGGCATTTGGACTACAGCTCTTTGTTGGAAATAGTGTTCGGTCATAGGATACGGCGGCAAGTCCTCAGAGAATTGTTGATTAAGACCAGAATATTGTTTATCAGGCTTTTTATCACAGTCCTAATGATGTTTTTACACAGTCGGCTACCTAACCGAGGCCACTGATTTTTACACAGAGCGACAGAGCAGGCGATCGGTGATGATCAAAGTAATGAATAACACTTAATACCGTTTTTCACATTACTTACAAACATACCGCAACATTTCAAGTGAAATATTACTCACCGATAATTGTTAATCTTCTAGGACCGCGGTACCGGGATTATTGTTCGGGACCCCCTAAAGCCGGTATTAAATCCCGTAAATACATTCCGGAATTGCGTATGGGGTTGGGGTTGCACTACGTCATGAGTTACATAAGAAGTTTGAAATGAAATAATCTTTAAAATACCAAAATATTTGAGCTTGGTTACACAAAGTTCCTTTAAAATCAATCTTCCTTTTAATCAATTGTTAATTAACACTTATTTGATTGGCAAACAAATGTTAGGAAAAGATTTTAATTAGGTTTAATTTTAGAATAGCTTATAAAACAGTTAAAAGAAAACTGAAAACATAGAATTTGGAAACTATGAACGGTTTCCATGTTAAATTACTATTGAAAGTCAATCAACTGTTTTACAAACCTTGTTCTATTTAATCAATTTTCAATTTAAATGATACCATATATCTATGCATATTATACGATTGTTAGGTAGGCGTAAGGTAATTATTTTGTTACCGAGTTCTATATTGCGCTTACGTAAGAGATGTAACGTTTATAACGATTAATTAACGAACAATCAACGTATCATTTGATAATGAAGGTTGTTTATTATTATAACCTTTATGATATGTATTTTAAATAAAAACCTACACGTAAATAAAGTCAGCCACGGATCTCGCTAGTTTGTAAGTTGATGTATTATATACCAACAATAATAAAAATTCGTGATTAAAAATTTAAAAAAATATTTTTTAATCTTGAAGTACTTTTTTTGCCTAAGATAACTATTAAACAGCCAGTTAGAAAAAAACTTCTTTAAAGTTGAAGCTCTATTAATACTACTGTTGTCACTTATATTGTCAATAAAACAGAAAGTGTCAGCAACAGATTTAATGCAGCTTTACCTATAAAGACGCTTTCTGCAACTGGTCGTAAGACTTTCAATTAATTTTTAGAACATCAAACCGCACCCTAGTTCATTTAACCAGTGATTTAGGCGTAACAAAAAACTGCTTACTTGAAGAAAGTATATCAGTCCAATCCGTCCCACTAGAGGTCAAAGGCCTGCCTTCCGTTCTTTTACTCTTTTTATTCTGCGCCCAATCATACCAGCCTTGTGAACATTTATTTATTTCGTCGCGCTATCTATTTCTTTTTAAATAAATTTCATTAATTTTACTTGACTGATATAAATATCAAAGGAAACCTAAGTACCTTATTAATCAATTCCTATTCCATCACATTCATCCAATCTGTACCTAAAATATGATATGTGAAACTGGGCAGCAGGGTGGAAGCAACGATTAGAGACCGGTCCTCGGATCATATTTCGTTCTACGTTTAGTGATTGGATCATAAAATTGAACTCTGACATTCCAGTCGTATGCGCTGAACCGAGTCAAACGTTTGAGCTGTATGCGTTTGAATGATTCACTGATATGGATGTTTGAAGAGATATAATGTGTAATCAGATCATCTTTTTGTAATTTAGTTTCTGTTTATTTAAGCAAAATCTATTTAATTGCATTGCTAAAGCTCTGCTCAATCAAACACATAAGACAATGGAAAATTTCGTGATGCTTTGTTCAATGACCTTATATTTGATAAAGTGTTTCGCTATCGTTTCTAATGCGGACACCATCAAATGAGGCTTTTCAAGCTTACAAATAGTCATTGACATTATAACATAACTTAAGTTCAGAATGTCAGTAAATGCGGACGTTATGATCTCGAACATTCTATTATAAATCCTTCTATCTACGTCATTCAAAGTCACAGTCCCTTCACTAGTCAACCCCGAAGACCTTGCTTGTTAGATCGCTTCACCGATATCTTGGCATTGTGGGCTTTCACGGAAGAGATTAATAGTAGCCGCTTCATTGATTGACAATAAAAGAAACATACAGTTCCAGTCAAAAGCACATTACTATAAAGCTCAAGTCACACAGAGGCGGTATGATTGCGAAAGCGGTCCGGGGCGGTTTGGCGGGACCGCTTTTCAATGTGACAGGGTGCATAAGAACTCATACTTTACAAAAAATACCGGCCCCGGAACGCTTCCGCTACCGCCTCTGTGTGACGCGGGCTTAAATGTTGGATATGGTATGAAGTTTCTTGTATCTTCTTCAAAAATTATACTCAGAAATCTATATAGATCGACATAGTAACGGAATCACACTTTAACTAATGAGAGTTTTGACAACCGACTGCACTTTACTTACTGTTTATTATTTCTTACTATTCTCAGGCTCAGCACTATAAAGGAGGTAGATATTTGAATGAAACTCAAAAACTTATTAATATATTTACCTCTATTCGGTTTCAGTTTTTAAGTAATATATTATTGTTCATGAAATATTTGTACTTACATTTCAAATCTTAACCAAATAATTAGCTTGCGTCTTATCCGATTAAGTTTTTTGAGATTCTGGGTTCATCTTCTTATTGTATATCAATGGTTCGCTTCTTATATTTTTTTCCGATCATAATACCAATTGCTGTTACGATTATTTTATTGGAAACGAATATTCGGTTAATGAACATCATTGTTGCGGTTAGTTGATTCCCTCCGTAGGGTGTCTCAATGGTTTCTGGACGTTTCTTGTGTTTTGGTCCTTTTGTGTCAGTAACTAACTTTTGGTTATTGCTATGATATAATATCGTCCATATTTTTTTGCTCCTTTTGTCATATACCTTAAATTTTATCCTTAAGTTTCTTTTGCCTACATGTGTTGGTGTAGAAGTTATCAAGAATAACTTTTGTAAAATCTGTCGAGATCTTTTGTTAACTCCAATTTTTATCATTTCAAGTTCTTATCACATGAGAAATTCGCGGTATAACTTACTTTCTAAGCTCATGAATTTGATGATCGAGCATTAATCGCAGTGTACGTCTGCGATATATTGCTTTTTCTCTAAATCTTTACACACACTTCGAATGGCCCCTAGCCACGTTCTGTGATTCAAACCGTCCCCCAATTCAGGGTAAGTACGAAAATCCAATTCATTCTCAAAGTTGTTTAAAGGCGAACGCGCACGTACGTACAATTTGTGTGGTACTCGGTGGCGTACTTGACGTTTATGGGCCGTTATACTGATAATATTGGGAGAGGATGCCGTGAGAGAGGTCGTTTGGCTCTGATTCTGTTGCCATGGTTACCTAGGTAGTGCATATTCAAGTTGCGGATTTTGGGAGGATATTAGGCGCATGCAGATGAAACTAAACTAGAGCGTGTCATTAACACTGTAAGCTCATTTGAGAAATGTACATGTTACAACATAAGTGAACTCAGATTATTACATAAACATCTTCTGTATAGTAAACGAAAAGAACACAAAGTAATCATGCTGCTTCACAATACATGTTTGCTTAAATTTTAACAAGTTCTTGCAATCATGCACCTTTTAAAGACTTCATGTTCATACGTTAAGCCATAGTTTCATTTCAATTAGCATTATTCCATCGAACACACCCAAAACGAGTAAATTTCAAATAAAATTACTAACGCAATTTGTCATAAAACGAATTGAATACATGACCTCTAACTCAAAGCAGTGGGAGGTAACACACCCATGCATATTCAAGCGCGTCGGTATAAATAATTCAAGGAGCTGGTACGATTAACACAAATGCAATCCAAATGTTATTTGCCGAGATTGATTAGGAATTGGAATCAATAGAGGTGCAATACAGTAAACAGAAAACGTAACAATTGTGACGCACATAGTCAGGGTTGTGATAGTAATACATTAAATCGCTATGTCGTTAACTGTATAAGGTTTAACCCATGTAACAGCAAGAGTATCTTTGATCAAGACTTTTAAAGTAAAGACAGTAGAAACGTGGTTTAAAATCGTAGTAAATTGGATGCTAATTGGAAATTCCACGATTTGTTTTGTAGCAGAAATTCACCAAAAGACGTAATTTGTGATGACAGTATCATATAAACTCAATCAATATATGTAGGTACACTGAAATGCTTATAAAAAAAACTGGCCAAGTGCGAGTCGGACTCGTGCCCTAAGGGTTCCGTACCTATCTACCATATGATATACTAAAAGCTTTTGCTCTTTAATTTTAAAAACTCCGCGACCATCTAACTTGACCCCTCTTTTATAGAAAAGTTCTTGAAACGGGAGCTCACCTTAATTGGTTACTATTAGTTGTGAGAAAAATTGAAATATTTAATGATTTTAGACTTTTCCTTTTATTTGTACTGTGAGACCTAGCTTCTTGCCAAATTTCATAATTTTAGGTCAACGGGAACTACCCTGTCGGTTTTGCTTTTTTGCATAAATGTATGGAGATGAGGACATAAAAAGCCATATCTTTTGATTGCGTCGTTGTAAAAAATTGAAATTTTAGATCTTGTGTGGTTCATGGACTTTAATATTCGTTATCAATTTCAACCTGATACCTCTTCTCGTTCGTGAGGAAAAGGGTCTTGACAGACAGACGGACAACAAAGTGATCCTATAAGGGTTCCGTTTTTTTATTTAGAGGTACGGAACCCTAAAAAGTAGTATGAATTCACAAAAGGACCATATACAATTTTAACTACATCTTATGGGTTTTGACCGAACAAAAACCAGCTATGCAACAGCACAAAGCAACAGCTCGTTGGTGATGAGATGCTAGTGAAAACCAAGTTTCACAGCCTAGCACACCGGCGCAAAATTGCATGTCTGTCGGTCTTTTACAGATTGTACTTCGGAGAGTGTGCCCAAGAGCTCCATGAGCTTATTCCGCCATCCCCCTTCTACCATCGGGAATCCAGACGCACCGCAGGATATCACCCATATCTGGTTGATATTCCACACATTCGCACAAAGCGCTTTGAAACATCCTTTATAATGCGCACAGCTAAGGAGTGGAATTCTCTGCCTGCGTCTGTGTTCCCGAGCTCTTATAACCCGAATCTATTTAAGTCGCGAGTGAATAGGCTTCTTCTGGGCAAGCTCGTTCCATCGTCGACCTGACCAAAGATAATAATACTACGTTAGTAAATTATATTGTCTTAGCTATGACAGTATACATAAAGTAATATTCTAATACCTAATTCTCTTTTTTAATAAAAACAACCTTCTGGTATTTCGAAATAGTTATAGTTTGCATGTACGAGTATGAATTACGTGTTTTTTATGCGCCCAACTAACTCATTATCACGGCCAAATGGTTTGAATTGGGTAACTACAGATGATTTATTAATTTTATTGTTTTTTAAATATAATTTAATTTTAGTTTTGATGCTTCGTTACACTATTTTATTCACTGTTTTTTATATTTCTTGTTCTGTCATAAAAAGCTAAAGTTTTTCTTAGTCTCTTTGTTTTGACACAATCAGACCTATTTTCTGAAGGCAAAGAACCACATCCTTCATCACTGTTAGGTATAAAACTACATCAATGATAAATATGCCGATAGATGTTCAATGTCACGTCTGCAAGTAGATAGTTATGATAATCACGTAGCCAACTATACTTTTTTATTTAAATGAAATCTTTGCGGTTTTAGCTTTTGCATACAAGTGACTGACACAGGTCATAAGGACTGGGTTTTTCCAGTGATAGTGGTTTATCAATATAAGCTTTGCTACCTGTTTACTGCTATACTTCGACGACTTTTTTTACATTTTAAGAAAAACAAAGACACAGCATGTTGACCCCAGTATCATCATCGTTAAAGTCTAAAAAGTCTACAAAAATCACTTCCTCTATAACAATGTCCGATTGATTTTAAGGAGAATTTCTGTGGTTGACGTTTTGGTATCAATCAACTGAGAAAAACTGTACAAGCAATCTTCTAGTTTTGATTATTTATGTCATCTTTCATAAGAGAAGTGATTTGATCTTCGGTTTTATCAAAGAGCACCTTCACAAACACCTTCCGTTTTTGCAAACTTATTTGGTTTCGTTTACTATAACTCTACTAACAATTTTGGTCCTGATTTATTTCTTTCTACTCGCTTTCACCTCTTCATTATTTTTTTCTTTATCTTTTTAAACAGTCATGCAGCTTTTCTTCAGTCTCTTTCGTCATATTACTGGTCACATATGTGTAGTGTTATTGCTGTCTAGTGAGAGCACTATGTCTATGACGCTTGACCTTCTCACGATTTTTAAGACGAATATTTCGAACAAACGGAGCGATTAATTGGATTATGTTTGAGTATCATGAGTAGCAAAATATTTTTTTGTATGCTTTCATTGTGTATTCTTAAAACGTTAAGATTCTTTGATACGGTTGAGTGTATTTGTGTGAAAGTTTATTGAATCATCTTGCTTTTTTTACTGTAGCTGTGAATTGTAGAGTGCATTGAAATTGATTCTGCATTTAATGACTTGCTTATTCCGCAGTTAACTATATAATGTGTATTTCTGCAACTAACAGACTGTTTAGTGTTAGACGTGCTTTTTAAGTCTAAGGGCCGTTTGCACTAAACTTAAGAATCGCCCAAGTTGTTGCTTAAGGGCCGTCAAAGTATTGCTAGGAGTATCCTAACCTAAACAAGTTAGGGGCAATTCTTAAGTTTAGTGCAAACGGCCGTTATGTATTTGATTTGCTCTCAAAAGGCTCCTTAAATAAGAAACAAAAATGAGCTGCCAAATGAATATGAAAACAAAAACAATATCAATTTGGAAACCTGGCGGTATATAGTTACTTTTATGGCCAGTATATATAACATTGTTTAGCAAATAATCACACGCAGCAGATCATTACTTCAATACACATCTATAATGGTATAATTCAGTAAATTATAAGAAGGGCAGATTACAAATAAGCACGCGTTGTGAAGACCTTGTTCCTTCCAGCATTAACTATCATCTGTATGATGATATATGCCTAATTTGCGTTCATAATTGACCAGTTTTGTAATCTATACTCGTCTTAATACAGGGTCTTAGTGATTTGTGTTGTGAGATTAGATTCATTATCATCATGGGGTGCCATCTTTAAAATGAGGTTTGGAGGTCAGCAGTCGGTACTCGTTGAAGTACTGTAGTCCGGTCCATTGAACATCACCTTTACTATTAAACAAGCGATATTTGTATAAATATATAAATATGTAATCGGTTTTTCGAAAACGGCTTGAACGAATTCAATTACGGGGGTTTTCGGGGATGACAAATGGCTTTAGCTAGGTCTGATTTTTTTTTTAATTCGTTTTCTCTATTTTTCTGAGCATTTAAAAAAATGCGCTTTTCACAAACCCATCTGTTAGTGAGTAGCAGTAAGGTCTTGCTAAAATTTTTACGAAACCGAAAAACGACCGATCAAGCTTTATGTGATGGGCTTTTGGTTAAAATTATACAGAGCAAAGCTCGCTGTACATACTTAATTTTTTTCATGAAATATTTTATTGAACGTCACAACTTGCAGTATCTACAAATATGGATCATACATATAACTACTTGATGGAACTTGAAGTATAACGAAAAGATCAGAAAATTTCTTATTATCAGCTACTTGTTTGAAAGGTTATTCAAAATTTAATACCCAGTATTATTATCCAGGAATTTGTTGAGATATTTTATTTACATTTAAATGTCTTACTATAATTTCACTCTGTATAAAAAACATTTATCATATATTTTTTTAATAAAACATCTATATAGGTTCCTAATGAAATGGTAAACATAATTTTAGACTATGAAACTGAACAACTTTCCCAAGAAACATAGGTCGAAATACCAAATACCAAAATTGACCTCCCATACAAAATGAGCTATCAGCTATTGCAGTTTCTATGGGAGGTCAAAAATTTATATTCGTATTTCGACCTGGGGAAAGTTTTTCAGTTTCATGGTCTAAATAACATGCTTGAATTATGTTCATTATTTTGGTAGGACCCTATATGTGAAGAACTTCGAAACTAATATGACAGTAAAGTGCGTTGCTTGCGTTTTTCACTGGCTTCCTTACCCGTCGAGCCAAAACACAGCAGTGTAAACTCTGCTGCTTCTCGGTAGAAGTAGATTAATATAATTCTGGGTAATATTTCTCCAGACGGACAATGCACAAATACCTTCAAAAAGTAATTTGGAAAAGTTTCGTCATATTTTTCCGGATACATAAGTAGGTATCAGTCCAAACGAATAACTTCGGCCTAACAATTTTGTCATTCAAAGATCGCACAGAATAATCAGTAAGCCTTGAGTCGAAAAGTACTTGAGTTAAGAACATTTTTTGCCGTAGAAGTTAATAAAAATCGGTACCCAATGACTTCGGAGAAGTTTACGTAAACACGGGGAAATTCGGCTGGGTTACGATAAGGGTAGACATACACTTCACTTTAAGGAAAAATTGAGAAACTTCAAAGTTATTTAATAAAGAAAAATTAAAGAAAAACAACAAAAAAGACCAATCAGAGACTTTTTAGAGAAAAGCATTTAAATTCAACCATCACATTCAGTAATTTATAAAGCTCGAAGTTTTTGTCGCCGTTTGTCATACTAGTTTGTATGGCTTGTACAGGTCGAAGCGTATAAGCACGCACGGCAGCAAGCAAGTGGTGACAAAACCAGTATAAGCTGACCCAGCATTACGCTACAAACCCTCGAAACCAGAGACTCGCTCAAAGTCAATGTGTTTCCAGAGACGAGCGGCAGTGTGTACAAAAGTGACTTATTTTGAGGGGATAGCTCACAGCGATACATACAGGAGAGCCAATGCATGTTTCACACGACTATCCTACACACCGCGCCTTTCCCCGAGATACAGCAATTTTCCTTCCACTGAAAAAAAAGTATGAACCATAATCTAGTGGAACCCCACCCTAATCTGAGTTCAACTTTATATAACCATTGATTTTGCAGAGTATCGGAAAGTACGCTCTTATAAACAAGAAAGCGCAAAGTAATTTGTCAACTAAATCCTTACGGCGGCTCGTTTAGGGATGGAGGAGCAGAGAGGGATTAAGGTATCTAGGAGCCCTTCAGATTAATGAACTGACTGAAAGATTTGGGATATTTTTGCTCGTGTAATATGCCTACGCCTACGAGAAAGAGGCGTGATGTTTTTGTTGGAAAATATACTTGTTTATGTCTATGTTTTATCAATTAATTTTACAACTTTTAAGTTATTGCATCTTGAGCGATCGCACTATTGTTGTTAGGGGTTTGGTGTCCTAAAATTTTTTCGACTAATATCCCAAAAAAAATAATCTTTAGTAATTTCTATGTTGAATTAAGAAATTGTTTGTATTATCTGGTCCTCTCTTAATTTCTCTGTATAATTATATAATATTTAATGTTATTTGTGTCCATTAAAGCTTAACTAACTAACAATATCTCAAAAATGTTAAATCATCGTTTACATTACCACTGCAATAAGTCATAAATCGTTCCCCTATTACAGCCGTTCTTAATTACACATAATTAAACAATGTTGTGGCCCCTCACCAGATTTGGCCCTGGAATTGGAACAGGGCAGCCTTAATACTGGGTTGTTGGTGTACTGATTTATGATTAATGTCCCATTAGATGATTAATGACCTTTTTTACACCCGCAGACCGAGTTTTTTTATCTCGTTGAAATGAAATGAGGAATATTGTTTTCATATCATAATGTCATCGTTTTGCCTTGACTAACAAAGCCTATTAGCTACCAAATGTATTCTAAAGCATTTAACAAAAAGGTGTGATAATACTAAAGCCGATAATACGAACGCACATAGCCGTTTTTTTTAAAGTAAGATCTTGTTAATCACCTGATCATATCAATAGAGATCGAAATCTAAGCACATCCGGAATCAAAGCAGAAGGTCTTTTTATTACCTAGGAAAATTTTAGAAGTGATATTACTAACAAAACTGATCAACTTGTCTTAAGGAAGTAATAAAAAATGTCTTTCATAAAAAATGCGTTTGCAAATGCTAATTCTACAGGTAGTTAGAAATTGCTTGTCGTATTTAGACCTGCTTTCTTTAAGAAAAGGTTGTTTTTGCTTCACGTGCAGAATCATCCTTATTTTTTTTATATAGTAATAAAAATCTTTAAAGTTTGATTTTAAAATTGTTTTGCAGTACCACCTTAACTCATCATCATATCGTGTGGGTTGCAAGGTCGATGACCGACCTCACAAACCCTGGTGTCAGAGTAGTTAAGCCACCAAAGGCCTTTGACATGGCTCATTAACAACTACATCCGCAGATAGCAGACAGGACCAATGGTTTAACGTGCCTTCCGAAGCACGGAATCATCTCGGACTCATTCTTTTCGGACAATCAGGTGATTCATCCACACTTTTCACAATCAGAACCTTAGCTGGTAACTGAAGTAACCGGAGACACTTAAAAAAATACTTTACGACCAAGTGAAAGTGCGATTCCTATGGGTTTGGAAAGTTTGATTTTATAGGTCCTCACTTTTATACTACTTCTAAGTTTTATTGACTTCTGTGGTACTATTTTTATGACCTTTTACTTCGAAACGGTGAAAGTTGTTTCTCGTTTCAGTTGAACCGATTTCTGAAATAAACTTTTTAGGAAAACACAGGTTTTTATGTGCTTTTAATTAATACTGGAAGTATGTGTTAAAATTAACAACTATTGCAATTGAACTAACACTGAAATCGCAATAAAAATATCTGCTGTATCGCATGAAAAGTCCACTACAGGACAGGGAGCTCCCTCCAAAATTCTAGCTTTTGCTGTAAGAATGTGGAGGGGAAGTACCATAGCAACCACGCTTGTTAGCGTTACGGCTGGAACCATGGACCGCGGTTGTTGGTGACCGCAGAATGTAAGATGATACGATACACAGAAGGATGCTGTTGCCCATCCTCTGGTTCTTTAACCCTACGACACCCACTGGTAGAGATGGGTTGGTTCTTTTCTTTTCCGGCACCACACGGGCTATTTGAATATAAGATGATACGATACACAGAAGGATGCTGTTGCCCATCCTCTGGTACATTAACCCTGTTACGACACCCACTGGTAGAGATGGGTTGGTTCTTTTCTTTTCCGGCACCACACGGGCTATTTGAATGTAAGATGATACGATACACATAAGGATGCTGTTGCCCATCCTCTGGTTCATTAACCCTGTTACGACACCCACTGGTAGAGATGGGTGGGTTCTTTTCTTACCACACGGGCTATTTTTATGTTGAGAATACTCACCCAAAATTGTGTAATTTGTTAATTTTTTTCGTGGTTCCATGAGTATCAACACAACACCATCTTGAAGGAACCAAGCTTCATATGCTGAAACTTGCAGGCATGACGGTATTTAACCGATTTTACTACATCGGTGAGTGTTGAAGAGCTCCATGAGCTTATTTCGCCGTTCTTCTTCTTCTATCAGGAATCCAGCCAACCAGACATTTCACACATTTAAAAAAATATATTGGCTTATTCATAACCTCGGTCTAGTTTCGAGGACAGAGATGAGGTGGATGGAACGAGTTTGCCCAGAATAAGCCTATTCACTCGCGACTTGAATAGATCCGGTTTATGTGAACTCGGGAACACAGACGCAGGCAGAGATTTCCACTCCAAATGCATTATAAAAGATGTTGTAAAGCGCTTTCCCACCTGAGTCTGTAATCCTAGCCGAATCAATTGGAATTGTGAGTGAACCAGCTTTGTGTGGGTTTTTCTGTCCTCAGAGCTATATTTAAGGTAAAAAAAAGGTTTTTTTTTTATGTCACAGGTGGGCAAACGAGCCCATGACACCCACTGTCTTATTAGTGAAAAAATTTGACACTAAAAAGACAGCAAAGCGCGTTACCAACCCTGAGAACTAAGATGGTATGTCTCATGTGCCGGTAATTTCACTGGCTCCCTTGCCCTTCAAACCGAAACACAGCAGTGCAAACACTAAACACAGTTAATCCAAAATAGTAAGACTGAACTAGAAAACTATTAAGAAACTGTTTTTTATTTTAACTTGGCACTTATTTTATTGATAATGTAAATCTAATGTTATTGTAACTTTGCTAATGTAAATCTTATGTTACTGTAACTTTATGGAAATAAATTATTATTATTATTTTATCTACTCCCGTACCGGAATATTCCGAATTCGAAACCAATGACAGATTCGAAATTGAGGTAATTTTCGGCTGTCATTTTCATTTCCACACTGTTCCATACTACGAGCAGTACGGAAATGGAGTATGGATTTTCATTCCGCAACTGTTATAATACATAATTTTCAATCTGCATAGGCTAAGGCAATACTACCACAGTACTACATACAGCCTATTTTAAAGTAATTTTGTAAAAATACTTTTTACTGGGGTGACGACTGCCTACCTATATTTAAAAGAAAACGGAGAGTACCAGGCGTGACTAGGAGTACATAAATCGACAAGAAGCTGACAGTTGGCTCGCTTCTATATAAAGTGACATTGGCAACAAAAGAAGTGATTTGAACATAATGGAAAGTATGTACCAGGAGAACATGAGTCTACAAGAGGCTGTCAGTAACCATATACCTACATGAAATTAATGTTAAAGCAACTCCATCCACAAGCTCTGGATCTGGAATAACTTCGGGAATAACTTTAATTAACTGTACTAACTAACTGTCCTCTTAGTTCAATAAATTGATCACTACTCTTTAAAATTTTATTTTATTTTGTCGGTCGTAGATAAAGTTTTGTATGCAACTATACGTAATTAGTCATTTTAACACTCGATCTATACTATTTTGATACTCGGCTGCGCCTCGTATCAAAAACCAGATCTCGTGTTAAAATTACTCTCATTACGCAACAGTTGCATAAATAACTATTCTGAAAGTGATAGTAATGTAAAAACCATTGTATTTTACACTATTTGAAACCCAATCATTATGAAAGCACTTAGTTCTGATGACCTTATTTTGGCATCGATTTATCAAGTTCGGCCTACGTAAAGTTTACTAACGATGCGAACTTACTTCGATCGGACCGAGGGCTTATCCCTGCGAGGGACGTAATTTAGGCGCCAAATTATTCCAGCTAGATGGAGGCTTAGGGAAAATTGGTATTTCTATTCTTGATTGAGGATCAAAATCAGGTAAAGTAAAATGGGGTGTGTAAAGTAACTTCAGCTTTTGGATAATGTTTGGACATATAAAGCAGGTATAAAACACTTTTTACGTTTTGTAGAAACGTACACGGTACACAAAAAGCGACACTACAGCGGGCGAGATGACCTGTAAATATTTTATAAGGGGAGATTTCACCCTGGACTGGATGAGATGACCTCTAGATTTTTTACAAAGGGACAATTTGCCGACCGTAGAAGATTTTCAATGGACCAGTCGTCTGTATTAGTAAATATAGTACAACCAATGCTATGTTTCGGAATTTCACGTTATTACTACAAAGAGTTTTAAAGACATACCTATAATACAAGAACTACAAAAGTTTAATAATCAAAATACGACAAAAAATTTGTACAACTGTCCAAATTAAAGTCACTGCCCACTTAAGGTAAAAAGGACTAACTCAAAAAATTCACTTTCGAGTCAATTGCCATCGAATCAATCACTTTGCTGTTTGACAGTTGCGCCCTATTACCAAATTATCGCGCCCGAATTTTTACCAGGATAAAAAGAAAAACAAAACAGGATCACTCTATAAGATCCCCTCGTTTCGGGATATTCTCTGGAGAAGGGGTATTGTAACAAGTACTATAAATGTAGCTGTTACTTTCATGCTGTAGCATTTTTAACAGTTTTTTTATCATGGTGATGATAGCATAGTATATTTTTTATTTTAGAACGATCATTTATACTTTTTTAAATTTAATAATGGTCAAACCAGCAGTCCTCTGCATGTAAAAACGGTTCTACAGTCTGTTGAAACTTCTCTTACACTTAGAACATCGTTCCAGTGTTTGTCTGTCAGTAGGTCCTTGCAAAAAACTGTTCAAAATACTGACATGTTACTATCAGTATATGTTGCTAAACAAATACTTCCCTTACGCACTACTCTTGATTTAGAATAATAATATAAATCATAATATTACCCAGCGTATCAATCACTTGCAAAAGCCTGTAAGAAATACTAAACTGCTACTACCAGTTCTAAATCAGTACACTAAGTTACATAATATATGTACTGATTTATAACTCACTCACCAGTCAATACTGTTCCAAAATACTAACCTCTTCTGTTATTACCGATACTACTTCAACAAACACTCTCCTTGCGCAATACCCCCTGTTTTAGAATATCATCCCAGTCCCCTGCCTGTCAATTACAGTGATTAATGATCACCGGGAATATTGAAACGTTTACTCGACCGAAGGAAAAGTATAATATTACTTCGTAAAACAGTACCAACTTTAATAAAGTCGTAAAAAGTTGATTTTTTTGAGTTAGTCTTTTTTTTTCGTGCGTTTCATTTTGCATCTTTTTAATTTTGAAGGCTTTTTGATAGATAAAGCTGGCGATGCATTATAAATTGGACTTGATATAAACAAATACAAAGACGGTTGCAATATGATAGAAATAAAGGTATATACTCGTACCAATCTAAGTACACATTGGTTCAAGTTTCCGTCAGTTGCAGAAGGCGTACTTTATTTAAAAATTCCTTTAAACACTAAATGCGTGAAAGAAAGTGTAAGAAATAGACTTAAAAGAGCTTTTACTGTATAGAAGCGTTTTGGTATGGGCTCTTTTTTTATTAAAGTCTTTAATATCAAATATTTCGTCGCTTCTTCTTCAACAAAGCTCCACTTTATTTCTGTATTATTATTATTTTTTATATACAATGAATAAAATGTACAGCTATTTTATTTAGTTAAACTTAGGCGTGTTTTAAATTTTGTTTGAATAGTTTCAGAAGTCAGTTTGCTTAACATGCACTTCTGTAAAGTTAACTACTTAAAAAAGCAAATTTGCTCAAAGTTGGTTTTAAATTGGATACTCAGACGCTTGGACTGTATCTTTCTAGCGTACGAATTATACGGCTGCTGCGAATAAGAGTATATCTCGTTAAATTTTAAAAACATAGAGTACTTTTTCGTATAACTTTTAAGTCGGTTCTTTTCAAAAGTAAAGTTGATCGACATAGAAAAACTTATTTTCTTATTTTAGTTTGTATCAAACCATATAATATAAAGTTGTAACTTATATGTTCATATTTATTTTGCAAAAAGAAAGAAAAATATTGCACAGTAATAAAACTAACCAATGTCATAAACCTTATGTATAACCCATTTGACTCATTCGGATATTACATTTAGGATATTATATTTTAGAAATAGTGATATCGCTCTATCTGCCAATAGCACACACATCTTTAAAATTAAATCTATTTCTATTGTCATCAGAACTGAAAGTGACAACAACACATTTAACAGAACTTTACCCTTAAAGAAGATTTGTGTAACTTACCCTTTACTCTTTAAATTTAAAATTCTCATTTAAAGCACATACGCTTAAATCTTAATTTTCTTGTATCCGCAAAACGAACATTTCTGACTTACGACACTTTGACACGAGCGCTACAAAATTAAACATTTTCCCAGCCAGGGCTGCTACTAAATTAAATTATGAATTCGGAATCGACTGCAAACGAAGGTTTCGAATCCATTATCTCGTCGGTCTGGCCCCGACTTCTAATTTGTACAAGCTCTTGAAAGTAACAGGAAATGTATGCAGATTGGTTAGTTTTAATGTAGTTTTTAGGTTGGCGCTGAGAATATATAAGCTAGTATAGAGATGTGAATTTGAAACTATACTAGTAAATGGGAAATATTTGAAAGAAAAAATATATTTGTAATTAGGTTCACTAAAACGGCTCTAACTATTTCGGTCAATACATTTTTAATGGATTTTAGGAGGGCGAAAAATCGATGTTGCTGTCACGTGTTTGTTGAGTATTTTTTGTAAATAAATTGACCGAATCAGAAAACCCACAGCGTAATCTGTTGGTGTATTTTGGTTAAGATTTTAAAGAGCAAAGATCGGTCGCCCAGGTACGTTTTTATTACTTAATTAAAGCGTTATTCAATTCAATTCAGGTCACAGTTTACCTAAGGTTTTGTAAATAGACGAAAAATAAAAAACATTTTGTTTCTATGGTTCTCCGTTTTGTAATATCAGTATAAGATTTAGTAGTTTTTAAAAAAAAAACTTATAAACCACACTAAAATATACTCGTATAATCATGTTTACGCACTTGTTTGCCCACTCGTTCTGAAAAGTTTTCGAAATAAGGCCGATCATAAATCATGTCTCAAGACAGCAAATTACGACTCTTAAATATTTTCCATTTAGATCCATTAATAAAAGCAAAACAAAGCCTTATTTCACCCCGATTCCTACCAACTCCGAGAGGGAGGAAAGAAAAACATCAATTCTGGACCACTTAAACTACTAAAGACAATTGTCTGGTGATATCGAAGCGGTGCCAGGAAAAATACCCACTTTAGAGCAACTGTTTTTTCTAGTTGGCAACTCTCAGACATTTTTATGGCGACACTTACCCACAATCAAGTGGATCATTAGGTGGTAAAGGCCTGCCAAAATATCTTCAGTTAGCTGCTTTCTCACCCTTTTGCGTAAATAGTGTGGTAATGTACACCTTTTTTGGTCGAAACTGAGCTTACTGCCAAGAATTTTTGTTGAGAAAATTACTTTTTTTACCAACAGTCTTTTACAAGATATTGGGGCTTTGCCTTCGTAGTTATTCTTTAAGAGACTTAAGGGACCTTTTTAGCAAAGAAAAATACATTTTCTAAAGAAACCAAACTTTCTAAGAAGAAAACGTTTAGACGCAAAATGAAACGACTTCAGAAAAAGAAAATAATTACCTCTTAATCTGTTTAAAAGGATTCAGAAAACCTCTGCGAATGAAATCAGAAAATCATTTCGTAAAATGTAATTTACAGTTCGCGACCCTAAACAAAATGGAATAAATGTGTTTTTAAAAGAGGGAAAGTCAAACGCAAAACTAAGGAAATCACTCTCCCGAAATCCAGTGGGCTTGAAAAAACAAAACATCAATTTTAATGAGTCTAAAACTGGGCATTTTCTCTCCCATTTGGAGAGCAATATTTTTTCTACAACATTTAATCAGACTAAGAAGTGAAATGGTAATTTGTATGGACCGCTCGATGTAGATTTTATGCAAGGATACGCGGCGTCCCCGGTCGCCCCTTTTAGAATACTTTTCCACTATGTATTACGGTACAAAAATATCGGACAGATTAAAATTTTATACAGCAGTGTTGAATCGAATTTTAAATGATTTTAACTTTATGAAAGTAAACTTTAAAAATAATCATCAAATTATTCGGAACGCGTCGAGTCCTCAAAATAGCGATATAACAAATTTTCACGACCAGACATTCAGTGCTTGAGGGAAGTCTTCCAGTTTGTAGTCTCTTCTCTAGACAAATTATAATTGTAATATCAGTGTCTCTAGAATCTTTCTTTAGCATCGTTCAACAAATCTTCGAGCAAGATCTCTGCCTACTACTCGTTAATTAACTTTAAAAAATATATAATTCGGATCTAAGTTGGTACCTAATATTATCTAACCTGTTGTTGTTCTTCTTCTTTCGTGTCGATAGCAACACTTACACTTTATTGCACTAGTATTCGACAACGCAGATAGCATTTGGCTTAGCCAAGTACATTACACCATTGATAAATTCTCGGATCAAAAATCAATGACGTACTTGACAAGTGGATACACGCCTTGTGGAAAGGGGAAAGACTTGGAAAAATTTTGCAGCGGACAGAAAATTTTGCTTAGCGAAGTGAAATTTTAACTGCCTCGCTTGAGACAGCCGGGAATCGCGCATACTTAATGCTAAGTTACTTCCACTGGTTCATTATACTTCATAATTTTGGAGAGAAAAAAACGCCAAGCGCGTGTCGGTCTCGCGTGTAAAGGGTTCTGCTGGTCATGGAATTTTAATGACGGAGATTGTGTGCTAAGTTTAAAAAAGGCTTGGTAAAAACCGTGCATATTTTAGCGGTAGCATGAATTTTTTAGTCTGGAGTTTTCAAATTCCACTTTTAAAATGAAGGATATATTTTACAATTAAAAATTGTTGTGACGAGAAGTTTGTCTTTATTGAGTATATTAGTTTAAGTTTATGTTTATTCTTCTTGAAAAGATAAGAAAAAGAAAATATTTCTGAAACTATTCTGTCCCACTGCAGGACACAGGCCTCTCTCCCATCCAAAGGACTTCTTTTTTCCGTTATTCGGTAATTTTTTTTCTAAAGCATTGAGCTCATTATTAGTTCTGTCAAAAATTTTATGTAAATGAGTAAGCAATGAATTAATATAAATTCCCAGATTTTTATTTTTTTTCAATTTACTAACATTGAAATTCACTTCCAAAATTAAAACATTCTCTGCCATGCCTTATTCGTTTAGATAAATTGCTTGATTTTGTTATTCAAAATAAAAAAGAACAGTAAAACATTTCCTACCAAAGGTGCCTTCTTAAAACTTTTTTTTTCAAACAAAATATAAGTAAAATATTACATTTTGAAGATTTACTTTTCACCCTTCTAAACCTTTTAAAATTTTAAATTAAACCCTTTTCACAACTTTAAGACTTGAAACATCCGTCAAAATTAACATCAACAAAATTGTAATTACAATTGTTCCGAAAACAACTTGTCAAATTTAATCAAAATTTTGTTTTAAAATTGAATTTGGGAATTCCGGAAAGACACGATACCTATTAACGAAGTAATATTGAAATATTTTGTCTATCACTCAAAGTTAATTGCATTTAACAAATTATAACTTGTAAATAAATAGAGAAACATTTTGAGCTTAGAATTTTACGTCAAAATTTCCATAGTGTAAAGTAAAGATACACAGTACATTTAGAATTCACTCTAACGTGCTCTTATTTCTTTAACAGCCTAGCGGTTAGAGAGTTCGACTTTCGATCTGGAATTATTGGGTTCGATTCCCGGTGGGGACATTTGTAGAATAAATTACCTGATGGTCCAAAAAGTACTTAAGACTATTCTGTGACTTGGAAGGCACGTTAAGCTGTTGGTTCTAGCTATTACCTACCGAGTCGTTAACGATGTTAGAGGCGTTGGGCACCAGGGTTTGTAACGACGGTCATCGACCTTTTAACCCACATGATATAATTATGATTTTTCTTACATCTTGCCTTATGACTAGAGACATTTATGTGCCCCTCTGCAACTCACGAGTTTTTAGTCAAATTTTTATTATTTATTTTTTTTTGTCTAATTTTGTATTACGTAATATTTTCTTGATGTCAAAAATGTAGATGTAGTTTTTGTATTCATTTATTTCATCAGCTGTTGTTACCTGTGTTTGTTTTTGGCATACAATTATATTTAATTAATTATTCTTATAAAAATGTAACGCTGTAAGGTTTTCTTTACTACTACTTACTTACTTACTTTCGCTGGCTCAGGGACCCAAAGAGGATCTTGGCCTCCGACACCAAAAGGTGTTCTTTGAATAAATTAAATTAAAATACCAGAACTTGATTTATTCCCTACACTAGCCTTACTTCCCATTCTTAATCAACCCCTAAGGATGCGATTTAACCTTAAAAGTGATTTTTTTTCCCTTTGGAATACAGATTAAAATTTCATACTATTACTCGTACTAATACATAAGCCTGTTACAACCCCCTGCATGGCAAAGACTTCCTTTCCTTTAGAGGATGTGAGGGATTAGTCACTAAAATAAAATTTGGACCTCTAACAAAAGGCGCTTCCAGCTGAAACAAGTATCTATGGGGAGTAGACTTTTTGTTTCAATTTTTTTTTTAGTTTCGTGGGCCGTTTTACGTCCTTAAGGGTTGATACTTAGCCCTTTTTTTAACTGTGTATGGGCTTACTCTTGACCTCGATGTAGCTCTGAGGACAAGGACACGTTATGTAAGGTGCGGTCACCATAATACTAAAATTGAAGATTTTATTTTACTGATCATCATCATCATATCAGCCAAAAGACGTCCACTGCTGGACATAGGCCTCCCTCCCCTAAAGATCTCCATGACGACCGGTCCTACGCTGCTCGCATCCAGCGACCAGATCGTCGGTCCACCTTGTGGGGGGCCTGCCAACGCTTCGTCTTCTGGTCGCATTTTACTGATACTAAGTACTAATTGTTACCCTCTTCGTTCAAGTCGGGTATTATCTGAAAATAGTATGTGTACCTATAAAATAATTTAATTAAAGTAAAGGAACATTCAAACCCCTTGATAAGTTGGGACTTCAAGTGAATTAATTCAAGTTTTGTGACTTAGAAATAATGGCGCTTCATAGTGATGTGCTTTTGGATATTTTCAAACAAATTATACGGAAATTTTAAGTGTTTTTTAATACTTATATTTTATAATTTTTAATGTTGAAATCTTAACCTCAAACCTTTTTATAGTGATGTGCTTTTGGATATTTTCAAATAAATTATACGTAAATTGAAACTGTAATTTTAGTGCTTATATTTTATACTTTTAATATTAAAATCTTAACCTCAAATATTTTCTTAAATATTTTTTAAAAACTAATCGTGGACTCAATATTTTATGAATCAATTTTATTTATTTCTTATTGAAATTTGACATTTTATTTCGTTACTTTAATCAAAAATAATATTTTTTTTAAAAACTTTTCCCTTAGGCAAGTCACTGTGTAACTTCGAAACTTCAGTTATGTAACAATTTATTGTCAATTTGATGGGACTTTAATAGCAACGACAATGACTTTACAACCCCTTTGGACAAAAGGAACCCTTTTGTCAATTTTGTACAGACCATGTTAATGTTGTAGACTATCTCAAAAAAATAAAAAAGGCTTAAATTAACTTAACTATTAACTAACTATGTACAGTAAATTACGTTTTAAGTATACATTGTCGATATTTAGGACAAAATATTATATTTACATAAATCATTTTTTTGTGTTACTTTTTGTCTTTCCAAAAAAAAAAAACAATAATAAAACACAATTGCGGTAATATATTGGAAAAGGCACGCGTGTTTAATAAGCTGGATTATGGACCTTTATTCAGTGTAAACAAAGCTGTTTTATGAGCAAATGTGTTGAAAATAATCTTAAGTGTATTATTCAATTTTTTTTTCAATATCTGGAATACCTTGACTTGCATTTGACTGTATCCTGCCCTGTTTGTATATTAAACAGAATCATTGTGACGTCAGCACAAATTGAATAACTTTACTATTGGTTCTTATCAATGAGTTGTTTGTTAACAATACAAACTTTTGATTAAATTAATGGTTTGATGAATTGAATTTGTAAAGAGACTTTGTTTATATATAGTTCTTTGAATTAAGGTTTTGAAACGTTCAAACTTTCTAGTCTATATTGGTGTTTAACAAACAATTAGAAACTTCTTCATAACATCCAATGAAAATGTCCACTTCAGGACAGGGAGCTCCCTCCAGAATTCTAGCTTTTGCTGGAAAAATGAAGAGGGGAAGTACCATAGTCACGTCGATTGTTAGCGTTACGGCTGGCACCATGGACCGCGGTTGTAGGTGACCGCAGTAAGTAAGATGTAAGATACAAAGGAGGATGCTGCTGCCCATCCGGCAGTTAACCCTTAGTCGCCTCTTACAACACCCACGGGTATCTATGGGAAACTTATTTAAAGATAACTTGACTAGACTAATGTTATCAAAAGTATTATTCACACTTATTTACGACTGCGGCGAAGCCCAAAAGGAGGATTATTGGTACACACGGCCGCACATTAGTAGAAACACATTTGGACCGTATGGCGTGGTAATAGAGTTGAATAAGTTTCTACCGACAAGCGGTTGACCGTTCTTACTATTAGAACAAAAGGATGTGAAGAGTTTATTTTAACATTTTGTTCTCTGTAATTGACGTTAAGTTCTCACTATGAGTAATTTATTCTTCTTCTTAGCTTAATTTATTTTATTAAATGTTTATAAATTTCAACAACCATAATTGTTTTTCTAAAACGCAACTAAAAGGTAAAAATAACTAGTCTAATAAACGTTAATAGGCTAGGCCTGTTGAAACGAGGTGCCTTCAAGTAGCTAGAATAAATAAAAACAAAACAGCTAATGAGGAAGTCGCTACTTACGGCTCAAAACGAATTAAAATGGCGGCTAGAGAGCTGTTTATTAAAGGTCTTATTGTAAAATTACATCGGAATGACATGCCCTAAAATATTTCAGTCAGCATAGCTACCTTCACAACATTTTCGCAATTTTATTCTTATCTATAAAATTTTGTTTTTGAGGTTTTTGAATTTTTTTTGTAATAGTTAATTCAAATAATTGCTTTCATTAAATTAAATAAACTAATGTAGGCCCCTACCCCACGTCCCTCTGTCATCAAATGCGTGTGTTAGTTTTTTTGCGTGTTCGTCAGGTGGGTTAAACTGTTGTTGTTTAGCTCTTCAAAATATTGTGGGTTGTAAGGTCAATGACTGACCTCACATACTCTGGTGTCAGAGTTGTTGAGCCACTAAAGGTCTCTGTACTTAAATAAACTACTTCCGTACATAAATAAATAAACAAAAAATTAAGTTACAACAATCAAATAAAACAGAATCGTATAGGTAAATTGAACAATGACATTGTTGCACTTAGTTGTCATATAAAGCTTGACAATTTGACCTCTAAGCTAACATAGAATAGTATCGGGGACCAACAGCTTAACATACCTTTCAAAGCCCGGAATCATGTTACTTTTCAGGTGATCAATCCTGCAACTTTTTTACCAACACTGTTATGAAAACAGTATGACGGGTTCTTTCCACGATATGGGTTTTTGATAAGCTCCCAATATTTCAGCGCTGTTGCAAGCAACCTAATCAAGAATGAACTGCAGTCTGCGGGTAGCATCAAAATGAAAGAACTAGAAGGAGGGTAGACAGATATGTCTGCCAATAAGTTTAACTACCCGCAGACTCCAGTTCATCCGTGATCATGGTGCCTGCTACAGCGCCGAATTATCGGGAGCTCATCAGAAACCCATATCGTGGTAAGAATCCGTCATACTATTTTCATAATAGAGTTAGTGACCGAGAATCTCTCAAACAATATGTTCTTTACCAAGTCTTAAAAAGTGAGTAATGTTTTTACTGTAGCCCTACCGGGAATCGAACCCAGAACCTCTGAACTCAAGGTTGAGATGATTCGAGAGCCGAATGATCTAACCACTAAACCACGAAGGCTGTCAGCCAAAACAATAAAGATACATTTAAATAACACCCTGTATAGCGGCAAAGAACAACAGTGAAACAGGAAACGTGTAATATTTAAACGTTAAACCTAGATTGGGACTAGTTAACGCTGGTTCGTGTAATCAGTAAAAATTAAGACTGACATTAAGGCCAATTACATTTTTAACAAAAAAACTTGATCTAAATAAGATCCGACCTTGTTACCGTAGTAACATTTTATAACATTGAAAATATACTTGTGACGAGTAAAAAATACTAAATTTATATTTTGGAATATATTGAGGGCTGTTTGTGAGTAAAAGTGTAAAATATTTTATTTATTTTTATTTTGTGGGACTAGCTAGATGTAGCTAGCTAGTAACGAGTTGTTGAAATTCATAAAAAAAAGTATCCGATTTTGATTACTAATCAAAAATAAGGATACGATGCTTGTGATCGAACGGCAAGCTTAAACAAGTGCTTTTCACTGTACAAATTAACTATTATAGATAATTTCATTTACTTTGCTTAAAAGAACTTGTTTTCAACTTTCATGTTTTTGATCAACGGTTAAAGGAGATATTTATTTATTTATTTATTTTATTAATTAGGAACGCCAACAGTAATGGTGTTAAACTTACTTAGATATTGACTGATAGCCAGGCAAACGGACAGGAGAGTTATCGGGATGCCCGACTATTTTTCCAAAAAGTCCTGAAAAGAAACAGTCTAAAAGGTGGTAGAGTTTTTTTGCATAGCCCGTATAAGAACTTACCACCCCTTGCCTATTATGCCTTATAGCGGCAGTGTACCTGCTGTGTTTCGGTTCGAAGGGTAGGGGAGCCAGTGAAATTACCGTCACATGAGTCATGTCATCTTAATTCTCAGGGTGGGCAACACGCTTAGCTGTCTTAAGAGTCAAGTTATACTACTGATAGGAGAACTGAGAACTATTATATCTTGTATAATGTACATTTTTCACAATAAATCATTATTATTCTGCGGATGGTGAACACTTACCATCAAGTCTGCTCGTTTGCCCACTTCTGATATAAAAAAAAGTTTCTGCCCAACTGCACAGCTCTAAAACCTCACTTATTACATTTTATAGGTAAACTCGTTTATCACCAACACGTAGCTCAGCTATTGCCCATTCAGGCTAAACTATAACAATAAATCTGGACAACTTTGTTGGTACCTACATTTAACAGCTCATCTTTTACTCGGCTAAATTACGATGTGTATCCATTAGGGACCTTTAGGGTAATCACTTTAGGAAATCGTTGCTATTTCAGTTTTTACCGGCAAAAATACTGGGAAATTACTTCATTTTTATGTTAAAATTATGTACTGCTTTGGAGTGGAAATAAATGTATACTTATTCTGTTAAAGAAGTTGTATTCTTATAAAAGTGATAAGGATGGATTCGTTTTCATTTGTCACATCATACTCGTAAACTTGTAATATTTCTTTATATATGAGTTTATAGTAAAATAAATAAAAAAAATGTTCCATGTGTGTTTGAATGCATTTTTGTAAATTGTAAGCATAGTATTAAAGTAGATTGTATAACTTACAGGTACCATATTTTTTTTCCCTGCGTCCCAAATATCTATCTATAACCAGTCTATTATTACTGAAGCTATCTTACCGAAGCAACTCCACATCTACCGCAGAACATTGAAACTTACCTGAAAAAGAGAAAAAATTATGTTAAAATCCCTGAGAGAAAAAAAAATTACAGATGCTTACTGCTTTAAAAAGAAAGCTTACTCTTAAGTCGCTTTAAAAAGAAAGCTGCTCAAAAAAGGAGCTCTCAACTCATCATAAACAAAAACTGAGAATTCATCCAAGAATTGAGTACAACCTTCCTCACAAGTAGACGTTTACACGAGCAAGCAAGCCAAATAAACGAATGCGTTTAAACGTTTCGGCTAAGTTATGCGCTGGCACGAACACTGTACCAGACAAGACATGAACAAAATGAGTACATCCCAAAATTTCCTTTGAACAGGCTTATACAATGAATCTTTTAATCCTCTTATACTTATCATTTTATCGCGGCTTTTAAAGAGTTCCATTTCTTTTTTCACAGATTAAAAAAAATTTACAGATCAGTAAAAAGTATTAAGTAGCAGATTTCAGAAAATATTAAGTAAAGTTACGTACGTTATTTAAATTTGCGGTCGTTGTTTTTTTTTTTAGTTTAAAATGCAATTAAGCAAAAAAGAAAGTCTTATTTATGACTTAGGGTAAGTTGCACCATCCATATTTAACGATTACCGAATATACACGCCTTATTCTCTCCATAGTAATCGCCAGATTGAGATGAAGTAGGACGGTGCAACTCAGAGTAAGTAAACAATATTGATGTCAATAATATAAATGTAACTTCTCTCTTTTACGTTTTGTTAGAATGATTACCAATTGAGATACGAAAGCAATAAAAACGGGCCGATGAACAGCACTTTGGTAATTGAAATAAAATACACACTGTAAAAAACCTAAGAAGACTGCCAAAACTAATCAGTGTCGTAATTTTAAAATTGCTTATGTTTTACGTCGACAGGAATTAATTTACTTTAATCCCGAGTTTAAGTCTTTGTTATAATTAACAAACAACATGGAAATAATTCAATCAAAAACTGAAGTCCTGTATTCAAACTTTCGTAAAGTCGACAAATAACTAACAACATCAATCGTATGTGACTCACGTCCCAAACTTTTTATAAACCTCTCGACTCAAGTTAAACTTTAGACTTGTTTTAGATTTAACGTGCCGTTTAACGAACGCGAGTTAAGATCGCGTTTCGTTTCGAAATTTGAGTGCATCGTAAAACCGGTTCACGAGTTCAAACGTAAATTTATTTATTTTTGCTCACTCCTGCCTTTTTTCAGAAGTTTACGGCTTAAGTTTTATTGAGTAATTTTTGTTTCTTTATCGGTGTTTTACAGGTTTGATCTAGGAGTGCAACTTTGAGAATACTTAAGTGAACTAGATTTTCAAAATTTGCAGGTAGACTGGTTTAGCTGATTCCTCCACCTTCTAGTTTGATTCTTCGCCAGGAGAATATTGAAATGACGAATACGGATATTTGTTGATAACAAAACGCAAATATTGGTTATGCAAATAAAAAAACTGAAAAATTTCCCAGATTTATATTTTGTTCTAACATTGTTTTATAAAAGGATAAAAACAAACACGAAAAAAGCAGCTATTCTATCCATCAACCTTCATCCTCAAACAACCTACAATCCTTAAGCTACAGTATTTAAAACACATCCATCAAAATGGCAAAACTGACACAGATGTTATACAATCTTCTTTATAAGAAACCTACAGTGACGACTGTATTAGCTTTACATTGGTGCTTATAACTGAAGCAAGAATAGTTAAAAAAAAACTGAAAAACTATGAGAATTTTGGTCAGTTAAAGAATACTGGTCGTGCATCTTATTTCAAATGAATAAGTGTATTTTGTAGACAGTTCAGAAATTACGAATATCTTTCTCTTTACATCTGCTTGATTTTTGACCCTAATAAAAGAGGAAAAGCGCGTTTTCCAGTCTGAGAAGAACAAAATATTAATATCTGTTATGCCAGCATAAATAAATTTAATACTGATACCAGATATTTTACTGGCTTACTGACCATTTTCGTTCAAACTAGTGCACACGAACTTTGCTGCTATGCGAAAGAAATAATACACGTTTGGAATCTTTTACCTTTGAGGAAACCCAGCAATGGATGTTGAAGTGGTTAATCAGGATTGAAGCAGGGATATGGCTGGAGACTACAGTTGGTAAAAAAACAATTGATGAAGACAGGTAGGGAAGCGGTCTTGGATCTGATATACTGCTTTGATTTATTGTTCTATAAGATACATATCGTTGTCGGTTAGGGAAGGTGTACCTATCATTTTTTTTGCAGATCTTCTTTCGATTCAAGAAGGATCATAGTAGTTCTTGTAGTTTAATCAGAATTAATTACAACAGTTTTGATTATAATACGAAAAAGTAATCTTTTCTTTTTATGAGTGAACAACAATTAAGTAAAAATTTCATTCTGTTAACTAAACTTGCAATTTAAAGATTATAAAATAGAAGTGCACATTTATAAATCCGAATATCTATTTAAGGCTTTAATAGCACTCAGCGTTACTTGACCAAATTAAATATTCACTCTGATCGCATGTGTACGCGAAGATGTCGCGCGCTTACAGATTTTGGTCGGGTTCGCGACCACGCGCCCGAATACTCGGTTTTTTGCACTTTTCATTAGTATTATGCGGAATAAAAATAAAACATTCAATTAAAAATATTCATATTTTAGATACATTTTTTGTGTGTAAAAACTAACCAGTAAACTTTTGCGGTTTTGGAGAAAGTTTGCAAATTATGACAAAAACAGGTGCTGCTGGGGATTTTTTTTCTCAAAAGCGGTTACCAAAAATACAATTCTGTTCAAGATAAAATCTTTTTTAATCTTAATTTATCACACTATATTTTTTCATAATAGTTTAGATGGCCATTTATTTTAATTTTTCAACGTAGAATTAGGTATTTCACACCTATTAGCGCCTTAAGATATCCGAAAAAAGTTTTAAATATCCCAAAAAGTATCGATAACTTCCCATCCCTAGCGACTCTTGAGTATCAAATACGAACTTCCTTACATCACAAGTTACCTAAAAGTACGTATATTAAGACAATCTTAAATAAACTAGGCAGTTTAGTTTATGCAGATGACAATAGGTGTTTCTGAAATCGCAGCTGCGTCTGTTTCCTCAAATATCGCTGTTATTAGTAATAATAATTATTAATAATAGTTATTATTATACTCTCATATCTGGGATTTCCATTAGTACTTGAATCTATTGAGTTGTTAAGTAAACATGTGTCTGCATAGTGCACAGTTTTGCAAATTTATTTGCTGTTTTGGAGACATTAAGTGCTCCTGAAAATATGCCTACAAAAATATCCTTAGAATTTTTTTAATTCGAAAAAGTACAAGTATTTTCATTACCAAACTGAAAATAACTTTCAACAAGTACCAACCAGTCGCAAGTGTAAGTTTTTTTCTGTAAGGGCCTAGAGCCAAGTGGCTTTCTACAATCGCAAAAGCCAGTAGAATAGAATGAAAATGTATGGGATTGACATTAGCTAACGAAATGTCACGTGACAGCTTATGTCAAACCCATAGAGTTTTATTCTATTCTATAGCGTTTGCGATAATAGAAAGCATCTTGACTCAGGGCTAGGATGCTGGATGCGAGCAGCGCAGGACCGGTCGTCATGGAGATCTTTAGGGAAGGCCTATGTCCAGCAGTGGACGTCTTTCGGCTGATACGATGATGATGATGAAGAAACGACGAGATATTTATCCAGCAGCACACAATAGGGAGCTATCGAAGACCTTTGGAAAATTCAACCATCATGGTGCGACCATGAAGTCTCTATGAAAGTGATTAACAGCCAGTTGCACAACGCTTCTTTATAGTTAAAGCTTCTTCAAACCTATTGCTTTCACATTCTTAGTCAACAGAACAGAAAGAGTTAGCAATAGAAGTAAAGGAACTTTAACTTTAGAGACCTTTTGTGCAACTGGCGTACCACCTAAAGACGTCAAGGAAAGCTTCCTATTAAGGGATGTAAAAGAAAAGAAGACGGGAAAAATATTCGGTATACCGAGAAATAACGCAAAACCTAGAGCTTTTTATTTATGCAACAACGTTTTTCAATGCAATAAAGTGTCATTTGCAGTAATACTATCGCCCACATAACCAATAAAACACGTTATCTCCCTTCATTCAAAAAGTTGTTTTTGTTTTATTGTTTTTTTTTATTTTGTTTTATGTGTCTGCCCCCATGGTTTCGGGGTTTATTGTTTAACAATAAAAACTTTAAGGTTTTTGAAAGTGAACATCTGCCTCCATTTATACCTACCTACTGGTTTACACTAACCTACTTTAGGTTTTACTTGTCTTTCAGATGCAATTTTTTTATAATTATGCTCGAATACTCTGTTCAAGCACAACTTTTCTTCTTTGACCTCAGAACTAAGCTCAACTTTCTTCTTGATTTGTTTGAAGTAATTTTGGCTAAGTCTCTTACAATTGATTTTCTTAAGGTATCATATGCAATGAAAATCACCAAAAAACTCGACTCTGTGCTTTTGTAAGCACGGTTCGTCTTTATTGTGCCATCTCAGAAGAATTCAAGAAAACTCAACATCATTGATTCCTAGTGAAGAACTTTTGCCTTATAAAAATAATCTCGAACGTTTTTGTATCTGAGAACATTAAAATATTGTTGTTAAATAAGCTTTTCTTAAAATAACAGTCCACCTTGCTAAAAACCCATAAAATTGCAACCTTTATAATCCCAAAATACAGGATTACGGACACAATTAAAATCCGAAAAAGATAAGGAACAGAGATATCACATTACACTCATTAAACGCAACCCAAATTTTATGAGTGGCTCATAAAGTTTATCAGGATTATTCTAAAAGTGGTTTTCTTGGGAAGTTGGTTTAACGAAGCGGTTAAATGAGTGATTTTCATACAAAACGTTTTCATTATTTGCAAACACATACATAAGTGAAGAGCTTAGGTGAAAGAGTGTCTCCTTGGCGAACGCCTGGTACAGTATCACAGGACTGCTATGCTATTAGTGTTGCTTTATTATATGATAGTTTTCATACATCATTTACGTAACTTTATTCTATTCCTTAACTTTGAAGAGAGTGAAATAAGCCAGCGATAAATTAATTAATAATTATTTATGTTATCAATGACTTCGTACGTAACTTTAAGAGAAATCAAACACGTTCCTTTTAGTTTAGCTTTAATAACAAATCAGTTGTTTTTGTATGAAATCCGCTTAAGAAACGCCTCTTAATATGATGTCGACATAGAGGGACTCTGGAAATATTGTTGGAGCAAACATTTATGTTGAGACTTACAGCCTTGCCGCGCGCTTATCTATGTGCAAATAATGCTTCGTTGTAAGATGTGGACCAAGTTGTGAGGGAAAGAGTGAAGAAATTCACTGGACTATTGGCGTTGTTATTGGATCTCTAGTTGGTCGTCTAGGTTGCGTCTATAGACCTATAGGTTCAGTGACTTGATATTGATTCACATACATCTATACGTACATAACATTGCGCTTCTTTCCCTTTTACCCTCCTTTCTTTTTTTTATGTACATATTAGATATTATTATGATTGTTTATTTATGTTATAATATTAATTAGGTAACAATGATTTTTTCATAAGGTTTGACAAAAGCCCTTCTCGGGTGTGATATGTGCCACAATTGACATTAAAGACAGACAAAGTTGATTTTTTAGGTTCAAGCTTTGACTAGTTTGAGATCAAATTGACTTTCGTAAAATGTATAACCTTTTCTACATTGATATTCGGAACAAAAATCAAAATCTAAATTTTCAGAGAAATATAACTGTCACTTCAACATAGAAACGTTAAAATTTTCTTCGTTTTCCAACCGCTTTAAGTTTGATGTTTAAACCAAAGCCCATCGCGGTTAGTTAGCCCTCGATCGATATGTACTAGCACTTGATTTAATCTGTTCAAACTGATAGTATAGATAGAATCTCAGTGTTTATACTCTTTTATAGGTTTACGCTTTATTTGATCATACTTGAATGAAAGTCAAGTATTTGAGATGGGCGTTAGAAACTAGTGCAAAGCGTTTACCTAGTTGGTCCGTGAAAGCACCTTCGTCATCAGGATGTCAAGATTTTTCACTATCAACAAAAGTTTAACAAATGGCTAGTTTTGTAGGTTAACATTCTTTTTTTTACTACCAATGGACTTACTTTTGACCTCGATCTAGGCAAGTGGACAGAAATGAAGTCGACGATGAAACGAGCTTGCACAGAAAACACTCGCGATTCGAATAGATTCATGGTTTATGAACTCAGGAACACAGTTGCAGGAAGATAATTCCAACAATATAAAAGATGTTGCAAAGCGCTTTGTTCTAATATGCGTGGAATATAAATCAAATGTGGGTGAAATCCTGCGGTCCGTCTACAATTTAAATTCGTAGTAGTAAGTTGTAAAAGTTGAAGCTAAAATTTGAGGTCTTGTCTCAATTTGGAAACAACCTAATTTAGAACTTCGTTAACTGAGTATAATGAAAGGATAGTCAAAAACCCTAATCACTATCAAATTTGACAAATCTTCTGATCAATATTCTGTGAATAATTTGAATTTGAGATGACGAAAGTAAAGCGTACACTACAGTAACAATCTGTACGAAATATATTGAAGGTAGTAGGGCTTCTGTGCAAAGTCCGTCTGGGAAAGTACCACCCGTTGCTTTTTTTTGCCGTGAAGCGGCAGTATTTGCACCGCTGTGTTTCGATTTGAAGGGCAATGGTGCCAGTGAAATTACAGGCACATGAGACACACCATTACAACGTGCATTGCTATCTTGTAAGTGTCAATTATGCTACTAATAAGACAGTGGGCGCTATGGGCGGCGGTGACCACTTACCATCAGGTGGCCTATAAACTCGCTTGGTCACTTGTTACATTAAAATTACAACAAACCAAAAAAAAATTAGAAATTCCTTTTTGGACTACGTCTGTTTTAGTTGACCTAGAGACGAGGCGCATGTCGCAATATCTATCGGGGTCAAAGGGTGACGTCACGATTCGCGTGCGTCCTCTAGGGCTGATTAGATATGCAAAAATTTGCCCTGCATAATGTCAAGTCTTGTAGAAATTCAAGTTAAATCCTGTTCTAAAGTTGGAAAAACATTTATGTAACAACTAACCGTGAACACGACTTTGTTCCCGTGGAGTTTCAGATTTTACAGATTTTGTTGAGCTGCCAATGGCCTCTGACATGGCTCATTAACGACGTTGTTAGTAGTCGAGATCAACGACTTAATGTGCCTTCCGAAGCACGGAATCATCTAAATTATCGGTCAATCAGGTGATTTCTGCAATGTCCTAACCAAACTGGGGAGGTCGCACAAAGGGATTTTTGTATGTCAGTCTCCCCACCGGGAATCGAACCTAGAACATCTGGATTGAGAGCCGAGCGCTCTAATCACTAGACCAAGAAAGCTGGCATATAATAAACGTTTTCTGTAAAAGGTTCTACGGTAAACGTTTATTTTATAATATGCAAGGGAAATAACTTCTGAAATACACAGTAAAAAAACAATCCTTTAAAAATAAAATATTTAAAAAAGCCTAAAAATAAAATATTTTACTTAAACGACCAATAATATTTATGAATTATACGATTTGCCTGCGACATATCGATCAATGATTCTAGCAGCTGATCAGAATTTCATTTTGTTAATCACTCGTCCCTCCCCTAAAATAGTATGAGTTGAAATATTCCTAATCCTCATAAAAAATCCAACTCAATTTCTCACGTAATAAACCACGCATCACAGCGTAAAGATAACAAAAAAGTTCCTAAAATGTGTGCGCAAAAAAATATTTCGTACGACTTTTCTGAAATTAAAAACTTGAGCGCTTTTAGAACTTTTTAATCTTTCCAAGCCAGTGCGCAGACTTACACGAATGAAATTCCCGGCCACAAATCACTTAAGCGCTGTAGGTATGTATTTCTTTTGATTTAAAGAAAACTTATTCCTTGCTTTAGAAGGCACGTTTCAGACAAGCATGTTTAATTCAATATCACTGCAAAAATGTGAAATGCAGATGACAGTGGTTGTAACACAAACCATGTCTAACTGCCAGTTACAAAGACTTACTTTGATTAAAGTTAAACCTTCAAGATGTATCACTAAAACTCAGAAAAAAAAAATTAATTGATGTAACACATGTGAAATAATAAGGTACTGTGAAAAAACTGATGAACGTGAACAAATAAAATGTACTAGGAGAAAAAACTGTTAGGTGGTCTATTTTCCATTATTTTCTGTTTGAACTTTTGTGCAAAGTCTATCTAGGGTTACATTTTCAATATCTGCCGTAAAGTAGCAGTGCTTGAGGGGTTTAGAAAAATAAAACTTCTTCTTTAGTTTTTCGGAAGAGAAACTCGTTTTACTCTCTTATTTATTAGTGCTATAGTACTTATGCCACAAATATCAGATTTTTCCTCACATGTGGCATAAAATAAATTTATTTTCGTCAGTCGATTTAGTTGCGTGAATGTAGATAAATTTATCTACGCAGCCTGTTCATTGGTCGGTCGTTGACCTTGCAATACGCACAAAAAGAAAAAGACCGAAATTAAAAACTTGGGAGCTCTTACAACTTCTTAATCTTTCCACGCCAGCGCGCGGACTACACGAACGAAATTCCGCCACAAATTACTTGCTCGTATCTTTGGTGATGTATTTACTACAGAATTTAGCGCAAAAAAAGATTTATTTCAATTTTTTGTTCAGTATAGGGCATTTTTTTTGTTAGAGCACCCAGTGAGTCTGTAACTTTTTAATTTATATAGATAACAGAAAGGTTTAGTGCTTAGTTTTCAGAATTTACTTAATTAAGGATTATTATCATGCATGGTTAAAGAGTGCAGAGAAAACATTAACTGTACAAAATAATATATTTTTTATATCACAACTGGGAAAACGAGCAAATGGGCCACCTGGTGGTAAGTGGTCACCATGGATGACACCCACTGTCTCATTATTGAAATAATTTAACACTTATAAGACAGCAAAGCGCGTTACCCACCCTGAGAACTAAGATGGTATGTCTCATGTGCCAGTAATTTCACTGGCACCCTTACTCTTCAAAACGAAACACAGCACTGCAAACACTGCTGCTTTAAGACAGAAAAACTGAAAAATGCAAGGGGGTGGTACTTCCCCAGACGGACTTTGCACAAAAGCCCTACCACCTACTGAATATAAAATAACAAATAAATATTTTTTTTTAGGTAAAGATATCTGACTTCACTAAGTATATGACTTTTACGTGTCATTACGTTGCCGCAATTAAGTGGCTGCGTTGTTTTGGGTAGCGGCCAGAAAGTACCTACTTTCCACCCGCAAATACCTAAATTTCTTATCTATAAAGAAGAAAATCCAACTTTTCAAACCCTAAACTTTACCGTAACTTCTTTTCTATATAGATATCCGAAATACATCGAAAATAGTTTGTAAATCATTGGATAGATCGTTTACACACCTCAAAACTCTCTAATATTCAAACTGCGTAGTAATTTGTATTGTATACCTAGAATGCTACTTTGAAACGATAAAAAGTTACACGTGTTTAGCTCGGGAATAGTAAATCAACAGTGTTGTCTGTTACTGTATTATGTACCTACATTATCACCGTTGCACGAGGAACGATATCTATTACCGTGCGTGTGCAACGTTCGGAGATGCAATAAGGCTAATGATTTTGTTGATTTTTATTTTGAAACTGTCTTTTGAGTTTTTATGTCACGTTGGCAAAATGTCACTTTCTCAAAATGTCACGTTCGCAAAATGTCCCGTTTGCAAAAAGTCATGTTCGCAAAATGTCACGTTTTATGGGACAGAAAATTTTGGAATTGTTTTACTATTTGGGACTTAAAAAATTTTTAATTCTTTGTAAACTTAGAAAAAAATTAAGTGTTTCTTGATGTAACTACTAGAGACAATCAGAGGCCAGACCCAAACCTGTGACTTTCTAGTTGACAGAGTCAAGCTCGTGGTTCAAAAGAAAAGAACATAGTTCATAAAAAAAATACCAAATATAAACTGTAATTGAATTTTTACAGGCTGTGGTCATTTATTTTATTACCTACGTTTACGTAATAAATAGCTCTGTATTAGCAAATTTTCGGGTCGATTTCTGTGTTGCCGCTATTGAGCCTAAAATTACCCACGATAATCAGATAAAGAGACAGCATTATTTAAGACATGTCAAATTATGTTTAAATTTTGCTTTTATTTTCTTACTTTTAACATATATTTCTAAGCGATTTTCTTTAAAATATGAACATAATTTGAAAGAAATCGATTTAACCGATACAAAATATAAAAGGTCACAAATATTGATAAAGTAAAAGTAAATGATGATAGTGATAAGACGTATGATAGATAACGTAAGCGATTAACGCAAATTCACTAAATCAATAAACAGCTGAATCGATAGCTTACGTCATTTTATTGATTACCAGACTTTAGCCATGTAGCTTAAGCTTTATTTATATACAGTGTTTTTTTTTATTAAGAGAGTTCTTTAGAGGCTGGCGGACATTAATCTTCCCCCAAAACTGAACAAATTTTCTCTTATTCTTTTTCAAGCTTCCATGCAGTTTTTATAAGAAAACAAAAAAAAATATTTTCGTAGACCTATGTTCCTTGCCTCCGTGTGGTGCCGGCAAAGAATAGTACTAGCCCATCTCTATTTGTGGTGTCGTAAGAGGCGACTAAGGGCTTATGAACCAGAGGATGGGCAGCACCACCTTACTGTGAATGGTACCATCTTACATACTACGAGTATGTAAGATCGGTCATGGTAAATCTCCAAGGTCGGTCATGGTAAATCTCCAAGGTACCACGCGTTTTTTGTCAGAGTTCCCTGACCTGCAGTGGAAGTTTTATGGGATGTTATGATGGTAAATGAGAAAGTTGTTTAGCTTCATGGTCAGGAACACCATTTTAATGTTAACCAATTGTGCACATAGGATCCTGCATATTGGATATAATTAAAAAGATCAAGGTTTCAAAAAACAAAAAAAAAAGTCTTTATTCGTCAACATAGGTAAATAAGTTGTTAGAAAAATATAATGTCTCACTATGTTGCACCTTCCGGCATACGAATTTACATATAATTTATTTACAAATACAACACATTCAATATTTAAAATTTTCAATTTACATAATATTTCAAGTCAAACTATTTAAAATTACAATTTGTCATTAAACAATTCGGTAATAGAATAAAATGTCTTTTCAATTAAATAATTAGTCAGCTCACATTTAAATTTAATAATATTATCACATTGTCTTATATTTAAGGGCAGTTTATTATATACCTTTGGGCCCATGGCAAAAACACTTGCGCTGTATAAAGCTGTCTTGCCAGCCTTTACTTGTAGATTATCCCTACGGCGTGCACTGGTTACTTTACTGAACATATTTTTGTTTCGTTTAATAAATAAAGATATTTCTAAAATATATAAAGATGTTAATGTCAGAATTCTTAATTTTTTAAAATAAGGTCTACAACTTTCAAATTTCTGCAATCCACATATCGCTCTTATACATCGTTTTTGTGCTTTAAACACTTTTACTACATAAGATGCATTTCCTCAAAAAATGATTCCATATCTTATCCTTGATGCGACGAGACCATGGTATTAAAGTATCCAAAACTGAAAAGCGTGTATGAAAAAGTTAATAATAGTAGAGGAAGCTAGGGAAGTATGTAGAGGTCGTAGCAGGTGGAGAGCAGTGGTCTCTGCTCACCCCCACGGGACAGAGGCGTAATTTTATATATGTAGGTATGTACCAAAAAAAAGAGATGGAAGATAAGAGAGATTGAGATCTTTAGGGGAGGCCTATGTCCAGCAGTGGACGTCTTTCGTCTGATATGATGATGTACCAACCCAAAAACAAACAATAATATAAAATTAAGTCACACAGAAAAACAGAAACGACTATAAAGAAATAAAAAAAAAACTGACGTTTATACTCTTAAAGACTAAAAATCTTATGAACCCTAAAACTTCTTAAGCCGTTTACTCACTAGCCGGTTAAGTGCCAAATCTCATATCGATCCAACAAGAAGTCAAGAGGTGCAGTCAAAAGCACATCAACTGTAACAACTCTGAACTCTCTTACTATGAACACTTTGACAGTTTAGCTGAAAATTTTACGGTTGGGGTGTTGTTGACTGTAATGATATAGCTGAAAACTTAGCAGACTTTTAATAAATTAAGACTAAAGTAGTTGAGTTAAATGAACTCTATCTTATCAAGGACAGAATAAAAATAAAAATATAAGGGTGCTCAAGTAATTAACTACATCTCAAGATATTGATTGGACGAATATTTTCAAATAGAAAACAAGTAGAGACATGAGAAAAAGCAGAGACAACTAAAAAAAAACAGGCCAAGCGCGAGTCTGTCAGTCTGTTTACATTTTTTATTTTTAGTATTTGTTGTTGTAGCGGCAACAGATATACATAATTTGTGAAAAATTCAAATTTCTACCTATTACGGTTCATGAGATACATCCCGCTGACAGACAGACAGACATCAGAGGCATTCCATAGGGTCCCGTTTTTCACCCTTTGGGTACGGAACCCTAAAAACGACAAACATTTAGTAATAAAACTCAAAAATATTATTATTATTGTTAGAATAGAGATATTAAAAACTTCGGAGACATCATTAAAATTGTATGCATTAAAGAGTCATAAAATTTTAAAAGTACCTACTCAATAAAATAAGTAAAATTCAATAAATATGAAGTAAGTAATCTTCATATAATACGACTTCAAAATGGGTTTACATAACATCATGTAGATAAAGATAGACATAAAGTGAATCGCCCACTAAACAGCATTAGATAAACTAATCAATAGAACACAGTCATACGTTAATGCACTTCACATTATACATAGAACGTCTACACAATTATATGAACTCACTCTTAGCTAAACATATGATTGAGAATAAGAAACCGATCTATGCTCTTGACCTTTTAAGAACACCTAGCTAGGTACTTAAGATATATTTGTTATAAGTTTAAATATATATCAGCTGATAGAAACTATACAGGATGTAAATAAAGTATGATATTCCCTCTAAACTAAAGGGTGATTCGACATCACTAATAAATTGACACTTCTTAAAAAAATGGCTTACTGTTGACCTCGATCTAGCCCGGAGGACAGAGATGAGGTCGACGATGGAACGAGCTTGCCCAGAAGAAGCCTATTCACTCGCGACTTTAATAGATTCGGGTTACAAGAGCTTGGGAACACAGCCGTGCACATCAATGTTCAGACAAAATCAATTAACGATTTTAGAATAATATAGATACAGGGTGTTTGGTATATCTCTACTGTGGTTGCTCCAGCCATGAAGCTGAACAACTTTCCGAACGAACATATTCCGAAAAAAATAATAATATACCTCCTATACGAAACACGCTATCAGCTGATGCAGTTTCTACAGGACGGTGAAATTGTTCCTTTTGTATTTCGACCCATGTTCCATAGGAAAAGTTTTTCAGTTTCATGGGTAGACAATCTACCCGAGAGGTTTGCAGACATATACGAGTACCAACACCCTAAATAATAACAACCCATCTAAAACATCATGCCAGTCAAAAGGCATCCACTTGCGAACGTTGTTGTTGATGTAAAATGGTACGATGCAAAGAAAGATGCTGCTGCCCATCCTCCGGTTCATAAGCCCTTAGTCGCCTTTTACGACACCCACGGGTAGAGACGGGCACCGCACGGATGTGTTATGTATTACTCTAATATTACAATACCGCATTACGCCACGTTGCTAAGCGTATGCAGACTAGCTAGACAGACTATGCTAAGGTCACGTTGCTATGTCAAAATGTTTTGTAATGAAATAATCCTTGATGGTGTGTCAATTTTGGCTCATGCTAACATCCAGGTTAATTTTGAAGGTTTCTTTAACTTTTGTCTATTAGATCATTGTGTTGAAATCAGAAATATTTCAATATTATAATCAAGCCAAGATGTCAGATTTCTATTTTTTGGTAAGATGGATGTGACCCGATGGATGGATAATTTTTGAATTATAAAATGATTACATTTGTTTTAATTTCTTTTTTTTTTTTATCTACCGTATGGGTTATACAGTCAACGACAGGTCAAGCTTGCCACTCGCAGTGCGACTCTAGCCCGTACGACTATTGAAATAAGAATGGTACGAAGTCCAATATGTCAAGCTTGATGTGCTCTTGATTGTACCACTGCTGGGTCGAGACCTCCCCTTTCCTCTCTGCTGTAAGTTTGCGAGCCAATTTCAGTCCTTGAAATTTTTTACTAAATCATCGCACCATCGTTTCCAGTGTATCGTACCATCTTACATACTGCGGTCACCAACAACTGCGGTCCATGGTGCGCGCCGTAACGCTAACAAGATTGGTGACTAACTTACTTCCTCTCCATATTCTTCTAGCAAAAGCTGGAATTCTGGTTAGAGCTCCCTGTCCTGTACTGGACGTATTATGGTATTGTTATGATGAATAGCTAAGAACTTAACTAAACCACTCAACTCAACCCAAAAGAACTTGCGCGTTTCGACGCAAACTGAACTAACATGCGCAAGTGAAGCGCACGTGGTTGTTTATTAATAAACCTTGCAGCGCGCGCGCACTCTTGCGCGTGTAACCGCGACGTTTATGCATATGATGTAACTATAATACATGTAGCGATGGCTGTACTAATAGAGTAATAGATTTATAGTACAACACGTTTTTAGTTGAGTGCTTGTGTACTTATAATGTTGATCTTCGTTAAAGATGACCCTAAATAAAAAGAAAAATAAGAAAATAAAATAAAATCAAGAGCTCTCGTCAACAAAGAAAATAAAAGAAAAAGATTTAGAGAAGTTTTAACTTTAAATACGCTTTGTACACACGACCGCACATCAGTAGACACACTTTTAGACCTTATGGCGTGGTAATAGAGTTGAAAAAGTTTCTACCGACAAGCGGCTGACCGTACAACTGGCAGTTAGGAGATTATATACTTAACACTTCATACAGAACCTAAAAAGAAAAGTGATTAGATCACTGTATTTTTTTATGATAATCTTGTATAAATAAAAGTACTAATTTACGTACAGAGATTTCGTGTATAGGTAATTTGAAAAAATGCTCAGTAAGGATTTCAGAATATATCGCTGATTCAGAAGTTTGAAAATAAAATTGGTTTGGGATTACGATTACGTCAGGATCAAATATATTTTTCTGAATAATTCGCTGATCGTCAACATTTTTTTTCGGTTAATTAAATGAAACGTCAGCAAAATGGTCTCATTTACTAAGAAAAACGATCTACTTTAATTTTCTACAAGCACTCTTTTACCCCAATCTTGATCGCCATCCAAATCCAAGTAATTAACTTTAAAACTAATTTTAAATTTGATTTTATCTCCAACATTATGGTTTCCCAAGTTTTCGTCGATAAATTCTGCTTTTGGCACGACTCCTTCATCGATATATTGGCCGCTGCACTTTACTGCACTATTTCACGAGGTCCATAGCTTAGTCAGATAACGACAGATAGATAAGAAAAGGAGTTTAAAGACAATTATTAAGGTGTTACCAAACTACGACATCCACATTGTAAAGGTTATTATGCTCCTACATGCTCTCTTCTGGACGTTGTTTAAAATCATCAAGTGTAGGAGTGAAGCCACGATCACACCTAATTGAATTAAAAGATTGATTCGGCATACATTGCTGGGAGGCTTGGTTTTGTCAATTGCAATATCCTTACTTCAACGAGCAATGTACGCCGAATTAGTCTTTGAATACAGTTTGGTGTGATCGTGGCTTTAGTTTCTGCATAAAAAAACGTTTGATTGATTTATAGTGCATCAATAACAATCACATATTTCATCACTCCTAGATTTATAGTTATTTAATGTATTTTTCATGTTCACTCGTATATATTTACAACTAATGGAATAGCGATAGCTATTCTTAAATGTTTGAAATATTTTATTTTAGTAGGTCCCCTATACGCGAATTTTCAATTTAAATTGAAATTTTGTTCATAGAAAGAATTCACCATCAATCGATGGATTAAATCTGGTACCACCTTAAAGATAACGACAAATAGATGGAGAGAGTTTAAAGACTAGAGTAATGTTAGTTTCTGAAAATAAAGGCGAGGCCATAAAATTTTTACCCGTCTTTAATTTGGCTTTGGTCTGCGGTGAGCTAGTTTTGGGAACAAATGGCCCATGGACGGAACGGGAAATTGAGTGAAGTGGAAAGTTGTAGCGAAAAGTTTTTTTTGGTTTAGGATACAAAGTTAGATTTTGGGAACTTGGAAATTAATTACTATAGTAATTAGTTCGTACGAGTACAAAGTCTTACCAAGCCAGTTTTCCAACCACCAAATGGCCTGTAATATTGCTTAACGACCACCATTTTAAAGGCTGTAACAAATGAAAAATGGCAAACCGAATATAAAAATAGGCATGAAATATTTTAAGTTGATTAACTATTTAAAAGCGGGTCTAGCTATGCAAAACTAATCCACTTGATTTAGACTACTACAACCCAGGACTGTCATAGCACACCCTTGCGCGAATTTGAAATTGGAATGTCGCGTAGGCTCGCATATTCAGTACAAAAGACCTTCAGAAGGACCACGAGAATCGCGCGGGCAGGTGCGCGCGGGGGTGCGGGGTAGATTGCAAGGGGAACGAAGAGTATCCGTTCGGTCTGATAGTATTATTACTGTTCTTGCAGCATTCCTAGTTAGAGAAGGGTTAAAATTACTGTAATACTTTATTTATTTAGCAGTAACATATAAATTCGTATAAAATATTCCACTGCAATGATTAAATTAGCACACGAGTCAATAAAGTTTACCATTCACGATCACACCACGGCTCGTAAGCGGAAACAGCCAGCTGTATGCATATGTTTACAACTGTTATCAACATACGTTTAAAATACTTGAACTATTATTTAATTTTGCTATGTGGTGCCAATCAGGTAAGAATGACTAAGGCCGTTCGTCTAAGGCGCTAGTACAAAAAATAGTAACAAACTCTTAGCTAAAATGTCACGGGAAGATTATATTAATGGGATCCGTCCACTAAGCAACGCGTCTCTAACTGGTTTGTAACTCATTAGAGACTTGTTTTTTTGTATAACGACGTGATCAATTTGATCATTAGCAAGGCCGTTCAGTTGTTCAATCAAACCAAAACTTCTAGATGGTTCCGCTTCTTTTGGAGAGCTTCCTGGAAGAACAACTTAAGTGGACCTGAACCCTTTCCCGCAAGATACTGAAGTGTTCTATTAGTAGTTCTGCACTGCTCGCAACCAGCAGCTTCTCGTCTTCATGACCATCCTTGTTGACTCGACTAGGAAGACCGACACCCTGATCTACTTCGCAGTGTTCCAGATCATAGCAGTCATTTCAGAACTTTTTAGAACTTTTAAGCACCATCGTAAATACAAATAACAACTATTTCTATCTTTAGTTCAAAAAAAGAATTGGTATGCCTACACGTGATTCAAAGGCGTAGTATCTTTGGCTATTGTATTTGTTTACTTTGAACTTATAGTGTGTAAATGCCTTACAAGTAAAACTATTCTTCATAAAAGACTATATTTTTTTAGACATTTAAGTGATAGCGTAAAATGTCACACACGGTAGTTGACAAAGGTCTTCAAAAGTTTGTAGTAAAAAACACTCAACACAAGAACATGTCCTGATAGATCGTCCTCAATGTAACTTTGTCGCCTGAGGGCACACTAAGAACATAGTAGCCTTAGTTTTATGCCACTCTAAAACTTCCTCTGCTGGCACTTAAACTCTTATAAGTATTCGTATCTTTGTCTCAGTGTGTCTCTCTATAGAAATGTCAGATGTTTTCCATATGTAAAAAAAATCCCTTCAAGACCATTAAGTTGAATTACCATAATGTTGAATTCTCCGAACGTTGGATTCCCATTAAGTTGAATTCCCATAATGTTGAATTCCCATTATGTTGAATTCCCATTATGTTGAATTCCCATTATGTTGAAATCCCATTATGTTGAATTTTCTGATAATGATTATTCGATAGTTTATAGAGAGTTACGGACGCTAAAATGTATTTTTTACTTTGCAGCCGAATTAAAAAAGTAAGATAAGATTAAGATAAGATAAAATAATAAAAATATTAAAAAATAATAATTTAAATTTTATTACAATATTTGGAAGAAATTTTTTTTTACGGGAATGGATTTGTTTTAATAAAAAAATCTTATATTGTTAGAAAATTATTTCATTTCATTACTGCAATGATAAATAAAGATTAGGTCTGTTTCTAGTTTCCTATCTCTGTAACAAATGGTGTCATATTGCCATTTCAAGTTCTTGTATTTCTTCAGTTCTTTTTATCCATAACACAATTTGTTGACAACCCATTCATAGTCATTATATAGGGTGTTAGGAAGCTGGGTGCAATGTCTTCAAGGGTTTACCTAACTTAGAAACAGCTTGTACCGAGTCAATTTATATGTATAAGACTAAGCCGCTAAGAATAATAATATAATACAGTAACGTTACTTTATCTTAACAACGGCATAAGGCTAGAGCATTGAATATTACATAAACCCAACAGCACGTCAGAAGAATCACTTTGGACTTTAATGCTCGGTAAAAGAGTTGACAATGTTTTCATTGAAGTGCAGTTGACCGTACAATACCGATGACATAAATCTCTCTTTAGATTTTATTGATGTGCCCTTGTTGGGCGTCACACCAGACTCAAATTTTTTTAAGACCTGTTATGTTTACTGTGACTGGCAATAAAAATAGATAGATAGATATACAAGATGTAACTGAAAGGCTATATCAAACCCGAAGGATGTGATACTGCTCATGCGACTGAACAACTTTCTCTAAGAAACATAGGTCGAAATAAGAAAAAAAAAAATTCCTCTCATAAAAAATGCGCCATCAGTTGATTCAGTTTCTATGAGAGGTCAAAATTTATTTATGTTTCGTACTTCGATATATGTTCCTTAGAGAAAGTTGTTCAGTTTCATAGGCAGACTCACATCCTTCAGGATTGATATAAGTACCCTTTCCTTTACACATTGTATCATGATTATAACAATCATTATATTTACAATTTAAGAACACTTAAATACAAAAGGTTAGCAAAGTTCAAGAGTAGTTCTGAAATGTTCCCAGTGTTTTAGAGCAGTTGGCAAACAAACGCTATTACCAACGTCCAGGAGGTAGAAAGCGAATGGTACAGCAATCAGAGCAATTCTAGTAATTCTTGGACTTTCTGCGTAATGAGTGGTGTTGGTAGTCCACGTGTCGGCTTTCGACGCCGCGAGAAGTTCTATTTCAAGGTACTCACATGTTTACTGCATGCGAGCTTTGACACTACGTACTTTCACTACGTGTTATTATTATCCTTACTATTTTGGTTTGTTTCTTTTTCTTTGAAACGTGTAACAAAAAACATATACGGGGTAAGGGACAGGTTGGCAAATACTGAAAGGGCATGATCAGTCAAGGTAACTGAACAACTTTCAGCGAACAAAACTTTCAGGAAATTTAAAAAAATCAGCTTCTCCATACAAACTGTCTAATCAAGTTTTCAATTTTGTATGGAGAGGCCGATTTTTTTTTCATTTCCTGAAAGTTTTGTTCGCTGAAAGTTGTTCAGTTACGTTGACTGATCATGCCCTTTCAGTATTTACCAACCTGTCCCTTACACCCTGTATTTCTGAATGATACTAGATGCGATTTAAAGTTTATATAAAACTGAATAATTTTCATTGAAATCTTGGGTAAGAATATTGAGATGCAGCCGATGGATTTTTTATAAATTCTGTTAATAATTTATAAAAATTAGATCATACTTGACGGGTAGAGTTATTGCATCTTCAAAGATAGGTATTTTATTTTAGGTTTTTTAATAGGTTAGGCTTATAAAACTTGTTTACTTTAAAACGTTACTTATGTATGGCCAGTTTTAATCACCAATTCAAATTGTGATTCGTTCCTTCCGTTTTTTAGTATATCATTATCTTTATTTTATTGACCAATCAGTACTGCTGTTGATCTGCTAATGGCTTCCAGAGCTACATAGTAACAATCACGAAGACAAGCAAATCGTTTTACGACAACAAAAACTTACTGGCAATAAATTTTAGATACAAATGCGCGTGCAATCGCAAACTAGGCAATCAATTAGAAACGGGCGCGTTAAATGCTGTATCGCGTCGAAAATGACATCATAGATAAACTTGTAATTTTAGATAAGTATAGTATACAGGATGGGAATAAAAAGCAAGTGCACAGTACAGTAATTTTCCAAGTATCGTTCGGATAATTCCACACCGACGCACTATATTTGTCGTAACGGAGCTAAATGCGGGCATTGCATCTCACATGCGATGGGAACGTTGTTGCTGGTAACAAGCTTGGTTTATTACTACATGCCCTGCCTGCGGATAGCCGTTAAACACTCGTAAGGGATTTAATTACTGAGATAATGGCCTCACATAATACAGAATAGCGGAGAGTTTTCATTATGCTCCTGTCAGCTGTTGTTGAGAGTAGTTGAGACGATGTGGAACGCCATTCGATTCTCGTTTGAGACATTCACTGTGACTGCCATTATTGTAATCACGACAATATACATGAAACTCTCAAATCCGAGACTTAGCTGTACTTGTCACGACCGAAACCTACATAGAAACGTAATTATAAATACATTACCGTAAGTGCTTTACTGTTCGGTCTGAGTGAACTGGAACGCAATTCTTTTTGAAGCGACTTACCGCGGCTTATGTCGCCGCGGCCGTAGGTTTTAACTGAATTCCCCACGAGTCCGCTTTTAATCTTTAAACGAAATTTCACGCAGGAACGCAGGCAGACCGAGCACCAATTTATGGAAAGGCTGGAAATACTACTCCGCACTAAATCACTTTATATTTACACAGCGGACTGTAAATATACACAAATCCCCGGCGGGATGAAAAGGGAAGCCTTATGTTTCAAAATTCAATATCTCTTTATCTTGCAAGATACACGGAGCGAAAAGAAAATTCCAAAAGAGAGCGAGTGCCGGCGGACAAAGGGATAAAAGGGCTGTAATAAAGAAATCATAGACGTCTCACGAGTAAATTGTTTGATATGCTGACTCTCCCGGCCAACAATGGCGAAATGGGATCGATGCCGTGCGAAGAAATTGTGGCTATCAGCGAGCCCGAGTGCAGAACAATTACATTAATGATAGCATTACAGTAAAGGGCATAAGATAGCATTAAACTTGATGATTCATTACCTCGACCTATTGGGATAGCACTGCCTATTAAAATAACTGTATCGAATGCATAAACAAAAGAAATTGAATTTCGTAGAGGTGAGTACGTTCAAGCTTAACAACCTCTTATTCACAATCGAATTATTCCTCCTTAGCGAGTTTCTCATTAAACTTGGAATTAGTTACTCCATTCTTTGGGTCCAAACAGATGGCCATGACTGTCTTTGTGTTCGAGTTAATTCGAACTTTCGGTTGTGAGATCAAAGGTATTAAGTTTAGTACGCCGGTTCGGCGAAAGGCCTCTTTCTTTCATTTCCTTGGCGTGGAAGGAACTTTTCTTATTCCCGGGGCTCTGGTGTGTTGGGGAAATGAGAGACATTACCGAGTCAATAGACTTGGGTATAAACCGAACGGAACAGTCAATAAGATCCCTGCTTTTGAGTCGATCTCGTTTAACCTAACTTCGCCAGAATGCGGGAGGAATTGCAAACTAGTTCGCTTTGTATAAACTAAACGCTAGGATTGCGTCACTATCGTCAATGCGATAAGTGGGTTTGGTCATCCTTTGAGCATACTACCCCGTCTTTATCGAACCACCACAGTTTCGAATTTTGCCATCCTGCTTTATGCAAACCGATTCGGCCTTCCACATTAATTAAACGGCAATGTAGTTCATAAATTTTGGGCCCATTTTAAAATGCAAATTTTATAGCTTCAATCTCGAACTACAAGCAATAAATAAAACTGAATTCATTTCTTCACAACATCCAATATAAATGGATTCAACTAAGAACACAAATCATATTCCCAAAAGATTACATTATTAAAAGTTTTGATACTTATAAAGAGTTGGAGGAGAGCAAAACTTGAACGAAACACTCGCAGTTGATATTCAAAGCGAATCTGTCGCGAAGTTGGGACGTCTCGGCGCAAAAGAGGCAACTTAGACAATTCTTTCCATTGCTGCCGAAGTTGGTAGTACAGTGCTCCCCCGAGGCATGGCTGTTCTCCAATTTCACAACGAATATTTGACATGCAACGCATGGGGCTTCGTCGGCAAACCAGTGTCGCCAGATGTATGGCTGTAGTGAATCAATAGGTTGAACGCAGATGCAAAATGTCCAAACACAGCCCGCACGAATACTTTGTAGTTTAAATTGAACTTTTTTATTTTCAACCAACAAAGTGGTCGGGGCGTAGTAAATGTTCAATTTATTGTTCACATGTGTTTAATGGGACCGTCTATGGGCTCGTTACAATTGACTGCTTTCCAGTATTGACTGTTTACTCTACTCTTGTTATCTTGTAACTTTTTAATTGCATTTCTTTTATTGGATCCCTTTAAGCTTTAACTGGATTAGTCATTACTTTACGTCAAGTATTAAACGGCTTTACATTCTACTTGGAAGTATCTGGAGCTAAACTACTGCTCATCGTAAAGTTCTTATTGGTGCTATTTCATTTATTCCTGAGTAATAAAACTAAAAATTCGTTAATAATCTCTAAGTGCCATAAAAAGTGCTTGATGTAAATTAATCTACTCAAGATTGGACAACTTAATACGAGCAATTACTTAATGGGGAACGGGTCACCATAAAGTATGGGTATTATATGGAAGTAGCTGCTATAACAGTATATTAGTCTTTAACCCGTTGAGATCGGGATCACGTAGCAAGGAGAATGCATCTAAGAACACTGTTTGTGCAGTAACGTTGGATTAGGGTTGTAATGTTATCTTAACTCGACTATTATAAAATTATAAACTAAATGTGTCTGTACATTGAAGATATTTATAGAAAAATATCACGTGATGGTATTTTTACGCCATTGAATCCAAATCACTGATTATTGGACTTTTTGTTTGTTTGTTGTCTGTTTGTTTATTTGTTCGAGCATCACGCAGAAACTACTGAAACGATTTTAATGAAACTTTTATGTTTGATAGCTAATAGTTTGACTTAATTATTGGTATATTTTTTTATATGCGATCGAAGTCGCGGACAACAGCTAGTAATAAAAGTAAAATTAAATGTTTTTGGGGTAACATTTTCTATTAAACATTACACTGAGAAAAATGTTGTTGAATTTATAGATATTTTTTTTTAATTTGTCAGTAGCTGATTATACGAATTAATGTCGTATTATGAAGACATAGTGAGCAATGGTAACCACAAACCAGGGCTTGTATGTCTTTTAAAACCTGGAATAATTATAATTAGCCTAATTATCCAGCCAAAATTCAAATTATCTAAATGCTTTTACTCCTATACCACAGAGGAATTCATGACTAATGCGGGTTTCGTAAACGACCTCTCTCAAAAACCTCTTACCCTCAAGTCTAGGTTTCCTAGGTCCCTACTCTCGCCTCAGGACGTCTAGACGTGCGTAGTGTTCCTAGACGTCTGTTTCTGGTTACGGCACGGTTCCGACTTTTAATAGTTTTGCATTTTGACTCCAGACGCCTTCATATAGTTATGAGAATGGCTGCTAGTTAAGAGTCGCGACAGTTGAAAGTTGTATTGTTTATTGTCCCTGTTAGTTAAAAATACGTTTAATAAAATAATTTTACCCTATTAATAGTAAACGTGTGGTGCCGGCAAAGAATAGTACCACCCCATCTCTACCCGTGGGTGTCGTAGGAGGCGACTAAGGGTTCATGAACCGAAGGAAGGGCAGCAGCATCTTTCTGTGTATCGTACCATCTTACATACTGCGGTCACCAACAACAGCGGTCGCCAGCACGTTTACAAGCATCGTGACCATTGTAAATCCCCTCCCAAGTCCTGCGCGTTTTCGCTGGAGTTCTAGAATGATGATGAGTAGAAAACGTGAAAAAAATAATAATTTACATGACCCATGAAGATTTATGATTTACCCTAATAAGAAATGATATCGACTAACCAAAAACGGTGTAAGATAGTTTTATTCACTAAAATAATATGTTCTATGTATGTATTGTCAAGAAAACATCAAGCTTGAAACACTTGACTTTGTACCGTTTTTATATCAATACTCGTAGTAGGGCTAAAGTCGCGACAGTCAAGCTTCGACAGTCCAGCTTGTCCTTTCGTGGACTGTACGTACACACGTATCAAAGACAGTGGTTTAATCCGAGAGCGTATGAAAGTTTTTTCTATGTTGACTGTTGACGTAACCTATCCAAACTATTGATCTTTCCTGCCTTTAAACCTGGTATAGAGCAGTCTCAAAGTCTGTTCTGGCAACCCTACTGCTCCCACCGGAGTCGAAACTACTGCAAATATTTGAAGTGTATTAGCCAGGCTCATAACGAGTCACTTCTGAGCCTTCACCTTCCTTTTTTATCCCTTTCCTTTGCATCCGCTAGTTCATTTTTTATCTCTTTTCTTTCTTCTTTTACTGAAGCATCATTATCTGCTGGTTTAATTGTTTGTCTTTCTTACGAGTTGTAGGTAATAAGGTTAGTGGTAATAGGATTGGGGGATAGAAACTTTTCTCTGAAAACAAATTTAAATTTTCCGAACCAAACGATTTCCATGTAATGTATAGAAACGAAGTGTAAATACAAGTACTTACATACATCCTAAAGAGAAAATTCATACAATATATCACTTTAAAATAATACACTCAAAACTTTGAACTTTAAGTTTGATGCAAGGTTGAATTTAAATTTTTCTAGACACGTTAATTTTTTTTTAAACCTAGTTTAGCTTTGTTGTCTACCCTTTTCATTTTGGTAAACTATGGCTTATAAGAGCTTATAAAGAATATGGTATTCAGAGCAAAACCTTCCATTCCAAAGTCAGATAAAGCAATACCAAATAAGTGTACAAGACTTTACAGATCCTTCTATCAAATGAAAATCTGACGTTAAACGAAGGATCAAAGTTTATGACCATCCTTAAATAATGGAGATTCGGCCTGTCCCTATCCAGGTTAACTTTACGATACTATTTGTTAAGATTAGCAAAAGCAATGACCTTCAACGTCCAGAAAAACAACTTTACGATCTTTATTTACATTACAATACGTTCTGAAATAAATTAGTGTTGAGTAAATGTCAGTCGATAGTATAACTGTCGATAAATCTAAACTATAAGTTTGAGATAGTGCAAGTGCAACACTTTAGATGTGTCACTTGTTGTGAAATCTATCAAACACGACTGAGGGCTGTGGTGATGTTATGTATGGATGCATGTACGATTCCAATTGAAACTTAAGATATTTGTCAACTACACGCTTTTTGAAGAACAGAATATCTAAAACGTTTTTATTAGTAGTTATTGCTACTCCTAGGTATAACTAAAACCAACGTTACTTAACTTTTGATATCAGAAAAAAACTAATCAGCAATAAGCAACAGTTAGTTACTAACTTATAGACGTTATACAAGCTGTTTATTATCGTTATTCAAAATGCATGCTTACTAAGCTACTGGCTTTTCAATTTAAGCGATAAAAAATCTATCGACAACAAACCTAGTACCATCGACAAAAACACTACGTACATCCGAACAACACTAAAACAAATTCCCTTTGCCGGGTGGTCTCTATTTGCAAATTTATCTCGCATCTAAAGGGGGAGCACTAAAAAAAGTTTCATTGAAACAGGGGCGACGTCGCCATATTTCGTTTAGCTTCCTTCATAAATTGTCAGCGGGAGCGAGAGAACTCATCTGCATATCTCGAATTGACACTGTTTTCTTCTCGTGCTGGCTTTTTAGCTTATGCTTTTAGATTCTGACAGTTAAGCCGTATAACCTAATCCAGGTGAGTGAGACGACGGATTGTAAATTATTTGTGTTTTACATTTAAGACTTTCATTAAATTTGAAAACAACTGGTGTGACTGTGTCTACATCTTAAACTGGTACTGTTTCGTTCTCGTGCTAAATTATGTTTTGAAGATTTTGTAACTATAACCTCAAATTGACAGTGTCATGAGAATTCGCATGACAGTGTTTTATTTTTGTGCTTCGTTCTGTTATAGTGCTTGTATTTTGTTGTATGTTACAAGTGGCTAAACGAACTGGTGGCTGGTTACCACCAATGGTCAGTGGTTACCATCGTCCATGACACCCACTGCCTCATAAGTGAAATAATTTTATACTAATAAGACAGCAAAGCGCGTTACCCACCCTGAGAACTAAGCTGGTATGTCTCGTGTGCCGGTAAATTCACTAGCTCCCTTACCCTTCAAACCGAAACACAGCAGTGCAAAAACTGCTGTTTTACGGCAGAAAAAGGTAAGAGGGTGGTTCTTCCCCAGACGAACTTTGCACAAAGGCCTTACCACCACCTAACACACAATTTCCTACTACGATTTTACTGCTAAGCAACGTATCTGGCTGTGGGTATGTGTATGCGCTTTTATATATATTCTTTGTTGCACAAATTCACATACAGAAAGTTATATACAAAAGGACATTTACAAAGGCGGGCTTATCTCTAAAAGAGATTTCTTCCAGCCAACCCATGGTAGTGAGAGAGAGTGTTCATTAGCGGGACTCAGTAGTGCATTATTAAAATCCACAAAAACCAGATGTAATAAAATAAAATAAATAAATGGTACAAAATAAACAAGTAAATAAAATATATTGATGATATAGGTATAAATATAATATATAAATAATATAAATACATACAGAAGATACATACATATAACAATACTTACAAAAATAAATACCTGCATAGATATATTCATATAAATACAGAAAGTTATGAAGAACAATTAACAATGATGACTACGAACACGAAGCAGTGATTTGTGAGAGAAAATGCTCTTTTTCTCTTTTTTTAAAAGAGGCAATTGAGGGACTCTCCTGAATAGATTTGGGAAGACGATTCCAAAATTGAGCAGCACGGACAGAAAAAGAATGAAATAAGAAATTGATGTTGCTCCTAGGTACCTCAAGCATTGTGGTGATACACTAGAAGTAACTTGAAGCCGTTGCGCAAGCTATTTACCTGTCCATATACATGTCATAGAACGTTTTTCGTGTTTTGGAAAGCTTGTTTATTCTTTGCTCTGTTTAAATAGTCACTGCCATAGATAGTTGTAATTTGATGATTGGTAATTTGTCTCTTCTTAGCAGTGCGACACTGATTGCTCACTAACATATGATGTATTAAGCGTTTTAAGTTCTATAAAACACAGGCTATGAGTTTTTTTTCAGACTGAAATGAAACATTATCATAAAATTATATTACAAGCTATTTGGCACCCTAAAATTCACATTGTCATAGATAGTTAGACCGTTCATTTGTTCCGACGATTCTAACTTGAGAAAGGCCATATTTCATTCAGTCTCCTTCATAAATATCCAACGAGGAATAATCTGCGTTCATACGTTTTGAAAATAAAGCTAAGTATTCTTTGCTTATGTAGTTATTCTTGATTAAGTGTTAAGTACTTCGCTTTTCCATGCATTTTCTTAACGAATGGTAACTATGGTATATCCCCTCGAAAGTACTATGCGTTTTTGCTGGAGTTTTGGAGGGAGCTCCTTGTCCTGCATTGGAAATTTCATGGGATGTTATGATGATCATGACTTTTTTTTTTGGTTCCGTACCTAAAGGGTGTAAATCGGACTATTTTTAGGGTTCCGTACCTCAAAAGAAAAATACGGAACCCTTATAGGATCATTTTGTTGTCCGTCTGTCTGTCTGTCTGTCTGTCAAGACCCTTTATCTCACGAACGGGTAAATGTATCAGGTTGAAACTAATACCATATATTAGGACCCATGAACCACACAAGATCTGAAAATTTCAATTTTTTACAACGACGCAATCAAAAGATATGGCATTTTATGTCCTCATCTCCATACATTTATTCAAAAATGCAAAACCTACAGGGTACTTCCCGTTGACCTAAAATTATGAAATTTGGCAAGAAGCTAGGTCTCACAGTACAAATAATGGGAAAAGTCTGAAATCATTAAATATTTCAACTTTTCTCCCAACTAATGGTAACCAATTGTGGTGAGCTCCCGTTTCAAGAACTTTCATATAAGAGAGGGGTCAAGTTGGATGGTCGCTAAGGCGATTTTTGTTTTAGTTCTATTTTAAAAACGGGAACACTTACAAACTTGAAAATTGGTATGTTTATAGTGCATAAGCTATAAAATAACAACAAATAATAAAATCTGGTCAAGCGCGTGTCGGACTCAAAAAATCTAGCACATTAACTTACTGAAATTTCAACTAATACAATTATGTTTATGTGGTGGTACGAAACCCTCAGTGCGCGAGTCCGACTCGCACTTGGCCGGTTTTTTGTTAGTATCCATACATTTCAAAACGTGTCTTTGGACTTTTTAATTTCTGTGTTGAGATTTCTTCTATCGTCAAGAAAATTGACTTCTACAATGTCAATGTTTGATTGTGTTACGATCACAAAATACGGCTTTAAATGTTGCCAGATTTATTCTAATTAAGGAATTAATTTCAGTCAATCTTGTGAAAAAGAAATATGAAAGCAAACAACATAACGTTAACGTAATTGTTTTTAATGTAATTTTAACAACATAAAAAAGATATTATATAAAAATTAACACATAACTGCTACTTGTTTAAATACTGTGTTTTACTGAATTGTCATAATATTAGGATCACAATATCCTAATAAAAATACACTGCTGAGCAAAGAGTTTGAACTTTAAATTTTGCCACAGCTTTAATATATACAACCAAAAAAAACAACAACTCCTTAACACAATCAGAGAACCACTATTGAAAAGTCGCCCCTAGTCATTCCATATTTGGTACTCGTCTTGAATGCGAACACACCATGCCAGTCCACAGTAAGTTCAAGGGCACCGATTCATAAATACAAGTTTTGCTTTTGCTTCCTAGTACGTTGCGTTAATTATTATGCTGAGTGTACTCTGAATGGTTTCGGAGAATATTGAGTAAAGTAGCGAAATAATTGCAAATATCAAAAGAGAAAGTTAATTCGGAATTATATGTTTAAGATTTATACATACATACATACATAACATCACGCCTCTTTCCCGTCGGGGTAGGCAGAGACCACAGTCCTCCACCTGCTACGATCTTGACATACTTCCCTTGCTTCCTGTACTTTCATCAATCCTTTCATACATGCTCGTCGGTTTAGGGTACTTTTATAATTTATAAGATATATAATTTGATTAGATTACAATTTAAACTAAGTTATTGAGTAGGGATCAGGCCAATCTATGATATAAAAAAAAGCCGGCCAAGTGCGAGTCGGACTCGCGCACTGAGGGTTCCGTACCACCACATAAACATAATTGTATTAGTTGAAATTTCAGTAAGTTAATGTGCTAGATTTTTTGAGTCCGACACGCGCTTGACCAAATTTTATTATTTGTTGTTATTTTATAGCCTATGCCCTATAAACATACCAATTTTCAAGTTTGTAAGTGTTCCCGTTTTTAAAAAGAACTAAAACAAAAATCGCCTCAGCAACCATCCAACTTGACCCCTCTCTTATATGAATGTTCTTGAAACGGGAGCTCACCACAATTGGTTACCATTAGATGTGAGAAAACTTGTAATATTTAATGATTTCAGACTTTTCCCATTATTTGTACTGTGAGACCTAGCTTCTTGCCAAATTTCATAATTTTAGGTCAACGGGAAGTACCCTGTAGGTTTTGCATTTTTGAATAAATGTATGGAGATGAGGACATAAAATGCCATATCTTTTGATTGCGTCGTTGTAAAAAATTGAAATTTTCAGATCTTGTGTGGTTCATGGATCCTAATATATGGTATTAATTTCAACCTGATACCTTTACCCGTTCGTGAGATAAAGGGTCTTGACAGACAGACAGACAGACAGACAGACAGACAGACGGACAACAAAGTGATCCTATAAGGGTTCCGTTTTTTTCTTTTGAGGTACGGAACCCTAAAAAATAAGAAAATATTTTCAAAACTTAAAGTTAAGTTGAAATATAGTAAATGCCCCGGCGAAGATAGCATCACCACGGAATCCCTTAAAGTAGGCGAAGCGACACTTTTACCTCACTTGACCAACTTATTTAATTCAATTTTAGTAACAGGAAAATTGCCACACAAATTTTGTCATTCAAACATTATTTTACTACATAAAAAAGGAGACAGATGCGACATCAATAATTACCGACCCATAAGTTTAGTCTCACACCTATACAAAACCTTTATTAAAGTTATAGAGAGTCGCATTGCGGGTCAACTAGATCTAAACCAACCACCTGAACAAGCAGGCTTCCGACCTGGTCTCTCTACCACAGATCACCTGCACACACTCAACCAGCTTTTGGAAAAACACGTCGAATTTAACCTTCCACTTTACCTGGCTTTCGTTGACTACTCCAAGGCGTTTGACAGTCTAAAACATGAGTCCCTGTTTGATGCATTACACAATCAAAATATAGATCCCACTTATATAAACCTCCTAAAATTAATATACAGTAATAGTACAGCCGCAATAAAACTAGAGTCTGCAGGTCCACAATTTAACATAAATAAAGGCGTCAAACAGGGAGATCCGCTGTCCCCAAAACTATTCACCAGCGCCTTGGAGGAAGTCTTTCGGGAAATAGGTGACATGTGGGATGGGAAGGGCGTTGACGTCGGCGGAAAGAAGCTGACCAACCTTCGTTTCGCCGACGATATCGTCTTATTTTCGTCGTCAACAGCCGAACTAGAGACTATGCTCCAAGACCTTAGTACAGCAAGCCGCAAAGCTGGACTAGAGATGAACATGTCAAAGACCAAGCTCATGACAAATAGCTCGAAGAGGGTGGTAACAGTAGACAGCGGGAGAATGGAATATGTCCACGAGTACATTTACCTCGGCCAAATGGTGTCCTTCCAGGCACGACAAGACAAAGAAGTTGCTCGACGCACCGAAAATGCCTGGAGGAGCTATTGGTCGATGAAAGAACACATGAAAGGTGACCTACCATTGTCATTAAAACGTAAACTCGTGGACATGTGTATTCTCCCAACACTCACCTACGGAGCACAAACTTGGTCTTTGACGGAAGCTCAAAGGTCCAGACTCGCAGTTTGCCAGCGAGCAATGGAGCGTAGTATGTTGGGCCTGAAACTGACCGATAGGGTCAGGAACAGCACAATACGCTCAAAAACACAAATTGCCGATGTGACCCACGCAACTGCCAAGCTAAAGTGGGACTGGGCTGGTCACGTAAGTCGCATGCCGCTGGAACTCTGGGCCAAGACCACAACTATCTGGCAACCGCCAAGTAACAGACGGCGTCGAGGCCGACCACGGCGCAGATGGCGCGATGAACTCGACGTTTTCTGTAAAGACTGGCAACAAGAGGCTCAGAGTAGAGACCAGTGGAAGGAACGGAGGGAGGCCTTTGCCCAGCAGTGGGACAGAAATGGCTAATAAGATAAGATAAGATAAGATAAAGTTAAGCAAAACATGTTGCAAGGGCCTCATTTTAAGCTTAAATCTAGCATGTTCCAGGAAACCCCCCTTCTCTTTAACGCACGTACACACGGCCGCACATCAGTAGAAACACTTTTGGACCTTATGGCGTGGTAATAGAGTTGAAAAAGTTTCTACCGACGCGCGACGTGCGGTTGACCGTACGTACAAAAACAGTTTTAGAAAATAATCTACCAAGGAAAGTACAAATAAAAATAATATATGACTCTTAATAAAACTTTAGAAAGTGTTTTGCTTATCAATTGCTATTTTGAAGTACAAAATTTAAAAAAAAAATCTTTTCACATATTTACTACACGACAGAGATACATAAACAATAAATATGACGTAGATTTTTGTCACTTACCTGAAAAAAGGAAGTAAGCAGTCTGCTTAAAGAAAAAATTGCTTACCTGAAATTAAAAATCATATTTTAGATACGATAAATTGCATATTTTATGAAATAGTTTCGACTATAGAGTCACCTCCATCGATAACTCACTAATATTATAAATACGAAAGTATGGATTTTTGTTTGTTTCACTATCACGCCTAAACGACTGATCCTATTTCGATGAAAGGGAGGTAGATAGATCAAGCACTGGACTAACACATTAGCTTCAATTTTTAGCTTCAGTTCCTGTAGGAGTCACTAGGATGACACAAAGAAAATATAACGGTAAAAGCTAGTAAAAGCAATAATTATATAATTCCTATTACTATTATATTGTAAAAAGCAGACTCTTAAAGTAGACCGTGCTGCAGTGGTTTCTTGCCGTTTATTTTACGCTGCCATAGATCCGAAACGGCGTAGACTCACTCTATTTGCATTGAATTCTGCATGACATTCAATAAGTAATCTGTAAAGAATCTACATTGAATAAAATTATCTGAATCTAAATCTATGATAAAAGTCGTATACTGAAACCAAGTAGCCGATTTTCAATACCTATGATTATTTGATACATCTGGTATAGCTATCGTTCAGGCACTATTGCAAGCTTAACTTTCCCTGTAGGCAAAAGCTTTAAAGCCTCTAAACGCCTCATAAAGTGCTTAACCACCACTATCTAAAATAGTAGCCGAGGCCGATAGCATAAGGTGCCTAATGTAGCACGGAAAACACTGTCATGCCCATTCTTATCCTATTCCTATACATAATTTACGTTGAATCGTAAGTAAAACTCAAATATACCTATACCTTACCTAACTATCAAGTTGATATTAATTTAATACCTAGTATACACTAATGATGATATAATGCGTTATTTATTAGCCTCTATTGATGTTAGCAAAAAGACTTACGGTTTGACAAGTTAATTTTTAAATTAGACGTAATTTTCTAACAAAATGACATCGCAATGAAGTATCGTTTCGTACATAATAGCTCCTCAAGGACTTGGGATTTTGCAATAAAAAATCCTTTCAAATGCACAATCAAATAAAAATTTATATAGTTCAGATTCAGATTTTATTTAAAGTAGATTCTTTACATAATACTTATTGAATGACATGCAGAATACAATGCAAATAGAGTGAGTCTACACTGTTTCGGATCGTGCTATGGCAGCGTAAAAGAAACGAAATAAAGCTGGATGGAGCTAACTCCATAGTGCATTACTAGCTTCATTCGGTGAACAAGGTAGATTCAGATAATTTTATTCAATGTAGATTCTTTACAGAATACTTATTGAATGTCATGCAGAGTACAATGCAAATAGAGCGAGTCTACGCCGGTAGGTCAAACTCGTGCACCCATATCTCTGAAATAGTTCACTACCCTAGTACCATATCTTTATTCAAATACAACCAGCAAACACAAATAATAATTAAACCAAAATTTGTTTTATTATTAGTAGTAACGTGTATTAGATTAGTTGGCCTAATTGTTATTGGATACGTGATAACAATACTATTAGTATAACAAGACTTGCCCAAGACAGATTCTGTCTTCAAGTTTGACAACAAATAAAAAAAACTAAAGATATGCGATCATCGACCGAAAACCATGGGATTAGACTACGGTTCTAACAGGCTAATTCAAAATTAAAACTGACCTATGTATGTTGTATATCAACTTTGTACATTCAAACATATTTAAAAGAGCGCGTGGGTTTTTATTGTCGCTTCTTTTTTTTCCCACAATGGCGCCACATTGTTTGTGAAGCGATGTAGTTTAGCTGACGTCATTAAGAGATTTTAATATCCAACAATGAATAAACGATTTTGATTTGATTTGATTTGATTTGATTTGAAACATGACCGAAACTGTATGTTTCCTGAAAAAAAAAACAAAAAAAAATCAAGATTTATCATATCGGTTGGCAAACTCTTGGAAGACGCATACTGACTGGTGGAGATTCTGTGCGGAAGAGGTAGGTCCTGGAACACACCTTCGACTAAGATTAGCATACAAATTGATCGCAAATACAATGAAAAGAAGAGGACGGAATATTCCCAGCAGTGACACACGAAACAAAAAAAAGTTTATATTAGAAAACATTTTAGCTATGACACTTTATTGAGTCAAAACTCAGAAACTTTTTTGGTTGTGCGATCAAACAATTAATAAGGGAAAAATTCTAACCTCCCTAATTTTCGTTCCTTAGTACAACAATGATACGTGTGTGGGAAAAGTTGAACGTCTCTAGGGTATACTTTTTCTTAATTTTTTTTATGGACAATGTAATTTTTAAGTCTACTCTTCATTCTGCCATATTTTTTGATACGATATAAACAAGTATTAGAATCACCTCATCGTTGCGTCGCCTAAAAACTGTAATTCGAGATCAACGTATCTGCGTTTAGAAAACTGCAGATATGTATGCCACACAAAAAAACGAAAAATAGGGTTTGAATCACTTTTTTTGCCACATATGACTGAATTAGTTATGGCTCGCCTAATATACCGAAAAACCACAACTCCACAGTAACGTATCTACAGTTTCCTAAACACAAGCCAGCAGAAGTGATTAGTGGGGGATCAAAAACTTTGTTTCGTTCTTGTTCTTTCCCATCTCTTTGTTTGTTTGTATCTAACTGTAGCTAGCTGTGTTGGTAGTTGTTTGTAAGGTATATATCTGGTCTATAGGTTGTACAGATGTGTTGTCTGTTTGCGTTCGGATTGAGACTAGACTTTGTTATATTGTAAGCATCAAAAAGAGTGATTTGACTGTACATGATTTCTTCGATTCTATACAGTCAAAAAGTTATTTTGTAAGATATGAAATATTATTATTGTAATTTCAATGAACTAGTTTTGGGATTTGGTCAAATCACTAAAGAAAAAAATGTTTCTTTGGGAAAGTTGTTCAGTTTCGTTGACTAAGCACACCCTTTCAGTTTTCGGTACACCGTCCCTTACAGCCTGTACATTCAATATGTCATAAAATAATAACTTTAGGTATTTCCTATCTTTGAAACTGAACATCTTTCTCTTAATAATATGAGTTATTTCATAAAAACACACTTCCATAAAAATGCGCAATCATCTGTACCTAAGTGCAGAAAACTAAAGATTTTTCACCGAAGGGGTCGAAAGTCGTTCTTTTTGAATGTGAGTCGTAAACTTTACAGCCCCAGGGTTCCGCACTGAAATGAGGAAACCCATCATCTGTGATCGATATTGGAAGTCACATTTAAGAGCACTGAAGGCTTCATTCTTCTGATATGATATGAGATTTAAAGTTTTTTTGTGAAAGGAGGATGTTGAAAAACTATGTATTTTGGACCTCAGTGATTTAACTATTACCTGAGAGAAAGTTTAAAGAATGTGTAAAGCAAACGTTATGTAAAAAAGCTTACTATAGATTGGATGACTATATGAATGACAAAGAGGTGTGGTGCTCTGATATTCCAGCGAAACACAAGAAACACATTGTAAAAAGCCGACTCTTAAAGTAGGCCGTGCTGCAGTGGTTTCTTGCCGTTTCTTTTACGCTGCCATAGCACGATCCGAAACGGCGTAGACTCGCTCTATTTGCATTGTATTCTGCATGACATTCAATAAGTATTCTGTAAAGAATCTACATTGAATAAAAATTATCTGAATCTGAATCTGTTCTGAAGATAATTTTATGCTCAATAAAAATTAAAGATATAAGTACTTATTTCACTTTCAAGTCAGCATTATCCCTGTAGATCAATATAAAGTTCGTAAACATCCACAATTAGACATACGAAAGAGGTTCGACGGAGTAATAAACAAAAACTTAGCTAAATTATTTAAATCCAGATCATTATTTGTAAAGAAATATTGTATTAAAAAGAAGAAACAAGCAAGTCTGTTAAAAGGTACAAAATAAAATGTAAAATGTTGCGATTCTCCTATTTTTAAAGGCTTTTGTCGACTAACCGGCGAAAAGGTTGCAAATCTTGGCTGATAAGAGATAGGGATTGATTGTTTTCTTTAAAGAATATGTTATTGCGTAATATGGAAGCATCAATCTATAGCCTCCCTTTTCATACCCAAATTTTTGGAGTCCTTATTCTAGATCATATGAAGACGATATCATTTTTGCAGTCTCACTCTGTCTGTATAGGAATCAGTGAGACCGGATAAACAATTCGATTCGTACACGGATTTATACGAGTCGTACACGGATTTCTCGAAAAGATTACGTTCTATAAGGTTTGCATTTACTTCCCCATATTCTTTTCTGAAGAGATTATATTATAAATGAGTAACTCTAAGGTAAAGTACACATAGATGCGGGAGATGTTTACATAACAATTGTGCTTACTAAAACTATCATGCGCACTATTCAAAAGGTTACCTATTAGAGAAATGCTGCCAAAGCTAAATTCAAGAAATATCCTTCAGGTGAAAATAAGAGAAACAAGTTTAAAACCGCAAAAGGTAATTTTGCTGATTTTGGTCGTATAGGGCAGTTTGTGTAGAGAATTAGGTTCTTAGTATAGAAACTGGTCTAAGGGCTCATTTGGGGATGCATACCTACAGACAAAGGGACATCACAAATTACTATTTAAACAAATACAAATAAAACAAACAACATGAGATTCTTTTTAATTTAAGTTTAGTCAATAGGAAAGATATACAACGTGCAACGGAAAGGTGTGGTAATACTGAAATATTTAACCATAAAACTGAACAACTTCTCCGAAGGAACATAGGTCAAAATACAAAAATATATTTTTGACCTCCCATAGTGCATCAGCTGACAGCGCCATTTGTATGGGAGGTCAAACAATTGGTTTTTCGTTTTTCAGCCTATGTTACTCGGGAAAAATTGTTCAGTTTTATGGGCAGATTCACACCCTTTAGTATTATCCCACTTTTCATTACACGTTGTATAATGATAATTTTAATTGGTTTTGCTTCCCAAGCCCAGTAGACTATTACTAAAAAGAAGAAACTTTCCAAAAAAAAAATTTTACTTCCCGTTTGAATTGAGTCGATAACGTGACCACTTAAGTATGGTGTCGAAATTGATTTTTTCGCGAACATTGCTTGTTTTAGTGAGTAGAATCATTAATAAACCCACCGAAACCAATTAAAATTCACGGTCTTATGAAATTTCAGTAAATGCAGATAAAATCAACATAGACAGTCAAAGTGACCAACCCCAGTTGGAAATATGTGGTAATGTGTTTTGGCTGAAAGAGACCTGTGTTGAGTGAGAATACTTTTCAATCGCGAGTTTAAAGTTTAAGTTATGTATGTGTTACAAAAAATATTGTTTATTTGTTTTAAATCAACTGCGTGAAACGTTTTCAGTTTTCAACCCTGATCAGGTATTTACTTTATTTTGGGCGGGGGTGTCGCGAAAGCTTGCAAATCAATAGGGTGTTTTCAACCAGCTTTTGGAAGTTTAACTACTCGTATTAAGCGCTGCTAGTTAGCAGTAGGAAAATATAAAATGGAAACACTGATACTGAACGTTCCCCCAGTATAAAAATAATTAAATTTGTTTGATTGCTGCTGTTTTTTCTTCGAAATAAAAAGAATTAATAAACATTTAAATTAAAAAAAAAAACAAGGTCCTTCATAGGGGCATCCTAATTTCACTATCAAGGTCCTAGCTGCCGAATATTACACACCTACAACTAGAATACTGACAAACATAAGTAGATAATGAAAAATAAAAAATCTTTATTATTTCAACTCACAAACAAAACAATACATTCAGTGTAGAAATAATTACTAATTGGCATTCTCAAATAGTGAACACAGCATTTCAAGGAGTATACAAAAACGTCATGCAGGTACATAGTTCTAGTTTTAAGTTACGTTAAATTAGGTAAGAAGTAAATTACTAAGAAGTGAGGGGACAATTACGTTAATTTAGGGAACAATTAAATTACTAAGTACCTTATCTTTAACTGAGGCCAAAGAACCAGTGAAGATGTCAAATGAAAAACGAATACCGTAGTAACCGGTACACATTCTGTGGACAGGACTGTGTTGGCCAATGTTGGTCCTAACCTAACATAAGGAGGGACAATAATGTTCTCCTATTTAGAAGCCTGCTGCCTGCTGTTTGGTCGTGGAATTTCAAATTGTATGGCTTGTAGAATCTCCATGAAGTCAATACACCCATTGACTAATTTGTACAGGAATGTTATGTTTTCATATTTTCTTCGGATACTTGGTATTCTTTTATAGAACTTTAACCTAGATTCATATGCAGTAAGTGTTACGTCCAGTAGGACGTACTGTTATTTATCGGGATGCATCTAGTAAAACTAACTATTAATGGTACGTGGGACACAGACAGAACATCCCCGCTCGCCAGCCTGCAGTCGAATGATATTCTCCCAGAGTACCCACATTTATTGTGTACGTCACATCTATTTATTGTTAGCATAAGCCAAATGATATAGAAACATTTTTGGACCCGCTCTTTACGACTGATATGCACTTGATAACATGGATTCCATGCTGGACTTGCATACACTACGCACCACACAATTATAAATAGGGATAATAACATCTGGATCTTTAAATAGGTACCTGCTTTAAATTGTCTTATTACAAATCCTTATCCAGTTAGTTAGAAAGCTTTTTTAAGAATTTCATAAATCTGGGTCCTGAAACTTATATCCGAATCTAAATAAATCCCAAGATCGCGGATGCTAGCAACTTGTTGTAAAAACTTACTGGAAATGTTTTATTTGGTAACCCATTGTTTCTTTTTCCTGGAAAATTCACGAAATAGTATTTGTCACAGTTTAGCTTCATTTCATTTTCTGAACACAACTGGTACACAAAAGTGTTATTTCACGCGAGTGCTATGTATTGAAACTTGAGCAAGCGAAGGATTCTAGGATTGAGCCACAAGCGAAGCGAGTTTGCTGCCGAGCAAAACAAAAATTTTCATCTCACTACAGGGAGAAAAATGGTACCTCGCCGATACCTTATACTATAATAAATTCATCATCAGGTTCTAATTTCAAAAAGATCTTCCACGTCAGCGGCCAAAAATAATCTTAGCACGCAGACTTCAACCGAAAAAAAATTCAAAAACCTTTTCCACGCAAGCGGCAAAAATGACTTGTGCACGCAGATTCAACCGATAAAGCAAAGTTTTCCGAGCTTGTGAGGTAAAAAAGGTATTTTGCCATGGAACTCTATTTTGTATAGAGTGTGTCTACTCCTTAAAATTAAAACTTTTTTGGGCGCTGTTATGTCACTGGTCACAGACATCCCAGATTAGTATGACAGACATCCAATATGACAATGTAAATATTATGATATTCTATCTAGATTTTCATCAAAAATTCTTTACTGTAACATTATGATCGGTTTAGCTAAGTTTCAGCTGGAAGACGCCGCCAACATGTATACCTTGCCCAAGACCGTTAAACATTATCTTTGTTGGATTGAGCAAAAAATTTAAAAAACTACCGGCACTATGATCGTGAAACTACGGGCACCGATTTGTGTTTTACAACTATAATGAACCAGGAAATTGAGCTGAACGTGTAAAAGCTGCTCTCCGAGAAAACAATGTCCTTCCGGCGATCCCAACTCTAACCCTGTTGAGCACGTATGAGATGATTTTAAGCGAGCTGTTTAAATGCATTCGCCAACTTCTCTGACCCTGTCAGAGATAAGGGAAACTGCCGGTTATGAATAAGACGGACTACCGCAATAGCTATTGAATAACTTGTACACAGCAGGCTCAGCCCAGAGCAATATTGGATTGTTCTAACTGCGATTTATAATCGACTAGATTGTTCTGAGCGACCTCACAAACCCTGGTGCCAGAGTTGTTGAGCTGCCCAACCCAAGGCCCCTGACATGGCTCATTCAACGACTACTACATAGATAGTAGCTGGAACTTGCCCTTACTAAACATTCCTGAAATGAATGTCTCTATACGCGCATTTTGGCAGAAAAGTACTCGTATAGGCAAGGACAGCACTAATGTGGTTTCTCTTTCACTCATATGAAAAATAGTGTTTCCATAACAAAATGTTTGATTAGTTTATAAATATAAAAAAAATAAATAAATATAAATATAATATTCTTTATTGTGCACAAATTACATAAAATCGTAGTCAACATAAAATTTGTTTACAAAGGTGAGCTTATCTCTATAAGAGATCTCTTCCAGCCAACCTAGCTGGTGTGAAAGAATGACATGAAAAGGGGCACAGGAATGTGCATTTAGAAGTGTGAAATGAGAATAAAAAAAAATGCATATGTTTTTAATAAATAGCAAACTAGCATAAAATATGGAGAGAAAAAAAATACCTACTTATACTACACACTAATATACTTAAAATTACAATATAAACAATAAGGCATATATAAAGAAGGATAAACATCCTTTTAAAATACATACAAACATAAATACTTACATAAGCTAAAAATAATATTATAATGGTTGCGATAAGTAGTGCTCTTTTACTCGCATCTTAAACGATGTTATTGAAGGACTGCTTTGTATATCCTTGGGAAGTTTGTTCTATAGTCGCACAGCTTGGGAAGAGAAGGAGTTGAAAAAGAATTTGGTGTTCGCTCAAGGACACTCCAACATCGCAGTGATGCAGTCGCGCCTAGAGCGGGGATCAGGAGGTAAAAGTTTGAAGCGGGAGCGAAGGTAGTCAGGGGTGGCAGGGTCATTCAGTATCTTATATAAGGTAGAAAGGATGTGCACATTACGACGAAGTCGGATAGGTAGCCATTTTAATTGAGCGCGAAATTCGGAGATATGATCATATTTGCGAAGACCAAAGATGAAACGAATAGCCAGATTTTGTAGGCGCTCAAGTTTGTTCAGCAATTTGGTTTGGTTGGGAGTGAAAAGAGTAGTGCATGCGCCTACTCACCTCACTAACTTGCGCTGACCATGACAGGTCACGGTCTATAATAATCCCTAGGTTCTTTGCTTTGTCCGTGTAGGGAATACAGACTCCGTTGTAAAATATTTTTGGCAACGCTAAGTCCCCTAACCTACCCCTTAGTCTGCTGCTACCAACTATTATTGCTTGAGATTTAGTTGGGTTTACAAGAAGCCCGAAATTTTCAGCCTATTGCTGAACAGCAGCAAGATCAGAGTTCAGAGTATAGTAAAATGAAACGTTTATTTATCGTATTTTTACTAAAACTATTTATTTATCCACGAAAAATTTATCAATAATTCAAGATATATTAATCTACTTGCTCCTTACAGAGACTCAAGATTAAATGATACATATAATGAAGAAACCGGCCAAGTGCGTGTCGGGCTATGCACAGTATAGGGTTCCGTAACTACGAAAAAAGCTTTTTATTTTTTTTTTATCGCATAGCAGGTTTTTATTTAGTATTTCATAACGTTGATAAGGCCTTTCATTAGGCCTTTGCCTAACAGTGGGACACTTAAGGCCTTTGCCCAGCAGCGGGACACTACATAGGCTAATAATAACGTTGATTACATACTCGTAAACTTTTACATCCTAATGCTATGCCAGGTCCTAGCGCCTGATTGCTATGGCAATTTTTATTAATTCCAGTTTTTTGCTATAGTTCAATGACCTGTAAAACCTACTTAGCGGTGATAGTTTTCCTTTAATTTTTTTCATATTTCCATTGGCAACAGTTTTGCTGGCAGGGGGGGGGGGATACTTGACTCCAACAAAAAAATGTGCTTTCAAGTTTAATATTTCGCAAACGGATCCCTAGATCGAAAAATTAAAAGACTCACGTTGTTTTCAAAAGAGCTAGAGCACAAGATGAGATCCACAAGAACATAAAAACAACCCCACTTTATTTGTAGAGGACACACCCTAAAAAGTTGTTTTTTCATGATTATGTTTTACCACTTTGTCGGCGTGGTTAAAATATATGTCCAGTAAATTACAACTTTTTAGTACTAAGGGTCTCTGATACTTTTCTTTCTCTTTGGTCTCTGAGGTATGCCGCGGACAGTCAGACAGAGAGACGGAGATGAAGAAACTATCAGGGTTCCTTTTCGACTACGGAACCCAAAAAATGAAACGAACTACGAGGTATCAACCTAGGAGGAATATTATCATAAATTATTCCATTTAAATTCCGAACTAGCTTGCAAATAGAAAGCTATCAGAAATAAAAAAAACTGGTCAAGTGCGAGTCGGACTCGCGTGCCGAGGGTTCCAATATACTTTTTGTATTTTTGGAGGCAATAAAGTCCATTTTTAGGACCGCAAAACTAAATTTGTTTGTAAAGGTTATTTGCAGATTTCAAAAAAACTGCGCAACATACTCGTAGCAAGTTTGTTTTATTTTTCTGTAATGTTGACATAAATTTCTGTCAACTGTAATTAATTCAGATTTTTCCTTTCACAAACTTCGGAGATAAGAGGATAAAGGTATTTTTTTTACATTTTTACAACTACTACTACTTTTAAAGCTTAGAGACGTAAAAAAATAAATTTTGTAATGTACAAGTAAAGCCCTTTCATATGACACCCCACTCGACCTAGTAGCGACAATTTGAAATTTGGCCCGCCCTATTTTGGACCCCTTTACATTGATAAGTATAATTTTTTCAAAATTCTTTCATGTGCTATTAAGTTGGGCAACTATACTCTAAACCTACTCCAAATTTCAGGTCGATAGCATGAGTGGTTGCTGAGATATAGAGGTGTGACAGACAGAAAGACAAAGTCGCACCATAAGTCGTCCTTTTTTTACCATTTTGGTATCGGAACCCTAAAAATGCCAAGGTTTATTGCGATGCGACTTACGCTAGAAACGAACTACGCACCAATTTGTAAAATGTAGGCAATTACGCATTCTGTGAAGGGGCGAATTTCACAATTTGAGTGCGAAATAGACGATCAAAATGATCCACCATTGTCGCTAAGAATTTAGTTAATGAAGTTTTCTGCCGGTTTGGATTTCCTTGGAAGATGCACAGTGATCGTGTGGCAAGCACCACACACACACACACACAAATACCACACAAGTACGCTTGTATATATAGAAGTTAGTGGTGGCCATAGATTTATTACTTCGCGCGTGGCGCTTTTAACCAGATTGCGCTCTTCCAAAAATTATGCGAGCAGAGTAGGACGTAAGATGAGAGGAAGCTGTCCCTTTCTAATAGATTTTGCATGACATTTTGTTTATGTTGCCATGAGAACATCAACAAAATGTCATGCAAAATCTTTGTTAAAAATCATTTTACCAAAGAGTTTTTAATCCAGATAAATCAAAAGAAAATGATTTTCTGCATTTATCAATATTTAATGAAAACTGAGAGAGAAGTTTATACTTTGCACGTTGAAAATTATTCAAATAAGTATTTAAAAATATGTATAAATATAAATTTGTGAATATAAAAGTTAACATTTTGCACGGAAATTGTGCAAACTTCATTAGTATGGCAATAATTAGAAAGGGACGAAGTACATCGCCTATGATGTCTTGCTCTGCTCGTTTTACCTCTGCACAAATTGTTAAGAGTACGCTATCATGGTAAATGTAAGATCATTGGTGGTGGCAAGCGATAAGGGTTTTTTTTTCTTCTGTTGAGGAACATTTTTTACTCTCGAATCCTAGCATTGACGTAAGAAAAACGCTGTATCCCCGCGAGCCACAGCAGACCAAAGGTCTGTGCCGAGCGAAGCAAGGAGGTTTTTGTTCTGAGGGTCTGTGCAGCAGACGGCAAACTTTTGTCAATGACATGAGAAAAACGCTCCGCAATCTTTGCTTTGGAAGGAAAACCGCTTGAATTGTTGTTCATACCAAAGGGTTATTTAGTCGAAAAGGTTGTTCAGATTTATTGTTATTTTGTTTAAAATGTAGAGCAATTGTGAAAATTGTGGTTAGAATTTTATTCTGATAAAAACTATAATTTTCGAAATATCGGCCACACTGGCGGACAAAATCCGTGACTGCTCGTGTCTGCCCAGCTCACGGATCTTGTCTGCTGAGCCTCGTATGATATATATTTTTTCATAATTTGAACAAAAACGTACTTGATCGTTGTATAATTTTGATAGGGTGTTCCAGATCCAGTGAACGACTTTCAAAGTGAACATCATTTACTGAGATTTTCGGATGGTTAAAAGTGGCTGTCATCATGACTCCTATTATTTCCCCTTCAACTTATCGGAGTCATCATAGTATACAGGCCCTTGTCCTCGTGATGTGGATGTGTTATTTCGCCATAATTTTGCAGCAATTTCTTTACTTGATATTGGCGGAATACGACTTGTAATGAGATGTGATGCCATTAAATAAATATCTAATCAAACAAATCTCTTGACAGTGTCATGGTTGTCATTATGAATTAGGGTTGGGCCACACTGATCACGGCGATCGACGGTTTGCCTATACAAAACGCGCGCAAAGTATGCAAATCCTTTCGTATCGACGCGGCGAACGCGCCCTGAAGACGAAACGCGGACGACCGTCGGCAGAGATCGACGGCGAACGACGGCAAATGACGGCGATCGACGGAGAACGACGGTGATCGTCGGAGAACGACGGCGATCGATGGAGAACGACCGCGGCGATCGACGGCTGACGATGGCGATAAGTTGTACCAAAGTGTACAAAGTACAGTAAATCAACAAATGCGAAGTAAAATAAGATTTTGTTTTAATAATTTTTCACTCCAATGATTTCATATTTTAAGCACAGTTTTAAGCTACAACACATTTTTATATATTTTTCGCAAAATTCGTATAAGTTAAAGATTTTTGTATTTATTGTGGGTATTTAACTGCAACATAGATACTATTGTTTCCCAGTGAAACAGTTGTACAGATAATGAAAATCATGATGCACGCACATTACATAATTTATTACCCATTACCTATCAGTTTATGTTTATAAATTAAATAATTTTTACGTCAAAAAAATTTCTTTACTGCAAATCAACCAATTGCTTAACAAAACTGGTACTAGAAATAATTCGATAATAAATCAACAGTGTACTAAATTGTTTCCTCAAATGCGCAACAAAAAAGCTGACTGTAAAGAGAACATTGTGTAATTACCTATACTGTGATATAGCAGGGAGTCCCCGCGTGAAGTATACGGCACCTTACGGCTGCGTACGGATGGGAACGCGTCCGTACAGCTGTGTATGGATGCGAATGCCTCTGTAAGCGGTGGATCGGCATAATGCGTACTAGTGTGCTCTTTTTCAGTCGGCAAAGTGCATGAAGAAAAAAAAATTTTTTTGGGTGCGAATTTGTTTTTCCTTCATGGCAAAGTGCGAAAGGCCGTCGATCAATCTGGCCCGACCCTTATGATAATATTTTCATATTTATTTTGAATGGCTGCCACTAAATGAATATAATAATATTTCATAATGTAATTAGTATTCCATGTTAGAGAGCATGATGTAATTACATACATACATAACATCACGCCTTGTTCCCGTTGGAATTGGATGTAAATTACCTTTTAAAAGTTTCTAGAAGTAAATTGAAAAAGAAGTACTGGCGCAATTAATCGTTTATGTAACCGTTGTACGAGACAAACTCGCCTACAAACTACAACAAGTCCAGTAGTCATCTGCTTAGCAAAAACCAATGATATTACAATTATATAACCGGCAAAAACGCTCTGCTCGTGAGTGAGCTTGGACAGAAGGAGGCTAGTGTGGTTGACTACGCTTCCGTCGCTAAAGAGTCTTCACGAATAATTTTGTAATTATGCGTCAGGTAGTACTCATACATATTGGGGGACATTTCACACAAGGTCATCTGATACCAAACTGTGCAAGAACAAAAAAGTGCAGAGAGTTGCAAGAATAAAATATTTCGAGACAAATATGGTTTTATTTTAATCTATCAACCTGTTTTATTTACAAATTAACTTCAGTATAAAAGCCACTTGTACCTATCTCGACGGAAAATAACACAAAATCATAAGTTGATTTATTCCTAGTAATCAATTTCTTAGTAATTTGATCAACTTTCTAAAAATAATGAACTGTACTGAATTCGCTGCTAGCACTCGCCGCCGGCTTCTGTCGTGCCAAGGCCGCAGCTAAGGATTTGCAAAGCGTCTTATTCACACTAGTCGTTATCCACTTTCTGAGACTGTTCCCATGGAACGATGATGTTGGATGGATCTGAATCTATCAATAATCGTGGAAGCACTGTGTGTTTGTTGAAACTGTGACGACTTTTTAGGCGTGAGGGTGAATAATTATCTCTTTGTAGAGGTTGTCTGCTACCCAATTCCTTTTTAGTTTTTCCGTACAAATAGCTCAACAAGATTCAGTAGGTAATATCCACATCTTTCGAGAGAGCTGATCGCGCTCCAAAGGGATATGCATGTTCACCAGCTGAGTAGCATAGATTGCACGCTGTGTCTGCTGCTCTTTTCGTACCTGCAAATTGAAGAATGTGAGGTTGTAAAACAAGACTCATTGACCCTAGCAGTTAGATTCTTAAAGTCTTTGGAGATGAGGTTACTACCATTTTGCAAGAGCTACGACGAGAAAGATATAAAAGGTGGATACTGTTTGGCGCCAGTTTGTGTACACTTAGTAGCCGTTTACTAATTTCATAGGAAGAAAAATTTTACTATATTCTTATCCGGTCCTACACGGATATGTAACTACTAATATAAAGGATTAGCTTATGATTTTGAGGGAGCTCCCTGTCCTGTAGTGGAGGGATGTTATGATCGTGACGGACCCACCATACCCCTGGCCATACCTGATGATGTGATTATGTTCACCACCTTTCTGACAGAAGAATATTTGTATTAGATATATCATCAGTAAATTTGTATATTGGTATCTATGATCAATATGATCATCATAGCTAGTAGTCTCTCTGTTAAGATAAAATTATAGACAGCTTTTATAGGTAGAACCCATTGAATTGGTTAGGCATGTTTAAATTTGCATTATTAAGTAGTTATTCCTTGGTTATTTCAAGCTGAGCGGCAGTTGTAAGTATGTATGTTAGGGGTTACGGAATACTGAGCGTAACAGTGGCCTCAGTCTCTTTTGACACAGACCAGCTAAAGTAACCTACCTTTACAGTCTTGTTCTTGGTTAATTTCAACAGTTTACTTACTTGGTTTATATAAGAAGCATTTATTAGCAGCTGGGGATTATTCTTTAGGGCGTTAGACATCATTTTCGTCTTATCCATGTTCATTTTGTGACCCACTTGTTGTGAAACTCTACTGATGTTATTGAGCATCGTGCCACGAACTTCTTGGGTGTCAGAGCATGACTTCTGCAAAATCGTCCAGCACAGCTTTTTAAAGTTTTAATGCCTTTTGTTTATTTTTAAAAAAACCTGTGCTTATTTGTGATTATTTTGTGATTATTTATTTCAATGTTTTTAACGAAATAGTACTCAAAGAAATTTTGTTGTTTATTCGTTTGTAATCAGTTTGACGTAAAAACTATATTTATGTCACATTTTCTTCCATCCCTTTTAGTTTCATATAAACATTTGTCTTTTCCTTTCTCTCAATAGATAAGAGCGCTCAGCGAACAACCCTACCTCATTGGATACCAAACAGCGACCTATCTAGGCTGCTGCACAATGATATGGTGAGTCGAAAAAACAGGGTTGCCTGGGCGCAAGCTGACACGTTTTGTACAGTCAGCAAAAAACTGCCTATTTTTTTACCCCTTCATATTCCTTTACTCACATTACTTACTTGGAACCTCATACCTAAACGGTATGAGGTACCCGATGAGGTAGGGTTGCTCGCTGCGCGACTGCGTCTACATGTTCTCCCTCTAACTGTCTTAATAAGAGGGAGAAAGGCAATGCAAATTTTGTCCTTATTCTGAGAAATCACTATTCGTTGCTGTTTTTGTATGAAACCAAATTTTCATAGCTTGCACAAAATATGTTATGTACAACTTCTTACAACTTTTGTCGCCATTAGCTAATATCAACATGTTTTGAAGTTAATAATTTAGCGGAATACCAACCCTGAGGCAGACCGCAGAACTTACTGCTAAACCAAAATATAAATCAAAAAGGTTGAGACAGAAATTTCACAAACACGCTTTTAAAGAACATTCTAAGCAAAACACGCGATGGAAGCTATTTTACTAAAAATGCTGCTTCTGTGTATATCAAAATTTTTTAGCATGGAAAATCATTTCACCAACTTACCAAAACATTTTGCAGCTATATCAAGATTATTGTGCTCCATGATTAATAGTAATCAGCTAACGCTGTCAGAAAAAACAAGTTTGTAAAACAATGTTATTTTTTCGGTCAAATATACTCTGGTTCGTCTGGTTCGTGGTAGTTTGTCTGGTTCTATGGCTGCAAAATGAATTGGTAAGCGTTTGCCATGCTAAAAAATTTTAGGTATAGTTGCTACGAATTGAAATTCATAAGGTAGCAAGAAAAAGTTTTAATACTAATTTTGTTCATTTTACTTATGTTAGATTGTAAGGTCAAAAACCTAGGTAAAGTCAAAAGCACATCAAACTTGATGCATTGAACTTTGTACTGTTCTTATTTCAATAGACGTACGGGCTAGAGTCGCACTGCGAATGTCGAGCTTGACCTGTTGTTGACTGTACCACTTTCATATCACCTTTATGAGCAAGCATATGAATTAACATGCATTTTAAAGAAACAATCAATATTTCTTATCAGACAATCATTTCCCAATTAGACAAAAAACAATTTTAACAAACTATTTCTATATCATTGTGTGCCCCCCGCGGGATACAAACTCGCGACCTTCAAATCGAGAATCAAAGCTTCTCATCACTGGATTACGAATACTTATCCTGTGCCTAAAGCAATTACCAATCATTCTATTTTGAAATTAAATGTAAAATAGAATCAATTTTTTTTTATTTTTTGTCCCGTGTGGTGCCGGCAAAGAATAGCCAACCCTTACATAACCGTGGGTGTCGTAAGAGGAGACTAAGGGTTATAAACTGGAGGATAGGCAGCAGCATCCTCGTTTGTATCTAACATCTTACTTACAGCGGTCACCTACAACCGCGGTCCATGGACTATGGTACTTCCTTTCTAAATTTTTCCAGCAAAAGCTAGAATTCCAGATGGAGCTCCCTGTCCTGTAGTGGACGTTTCATGGGATGTTATGATGATGATTTTTAAGTAAAGTATGGCATTCCTTCAACTTTTCCATCAATAATATTCCTCATGAAAGTGTCATTGAAGGAAAAGTTGAAGGCAGGAGAGGAAGTCTTATAAGGATGTTAAATCATTGGCAGAGGACAGAAATAAATGAAGATTGCTCCATTGACAAGAACGCGGCTCTTCAATATAAGAAAAATAATTTCATTGTACTATTAAATTGAATCACCTTTTTAACTATTTATGGACATTACTGTATAATCGTCCTGTGTGGTGCCGGCAAAGAATAGTACCAACCCATACATACCCGTGGGTGTCGTAAGAGGCGACTAAGGGTTATAAACTGGAGGATGGGTAGCAGTATCCTCCTGTGTATCATACCATCTTCCTGTGTATCATATCATCGTCCATGGTGCCAGCCGTAACGCTGATAAGCGAGGTGACTATGGTACTTCCCCTCCACATTTTTCCAGCAAAAGCTAGAATTCTGGAGGGAGCTCCCTGTCCTGTAGTGGACGTTTCATGGGATGTTATGATGACTGTATAATCTAAAAAAAAATTGCATGTGCGTTAATTACTCATTGTCAAGCCAGTAGCCAACCATCTTGTTAATAAATACTATCGAACAAGAGCTCTAGTAGTTAAACTACTAGCGGACACCCATCCAGACAGGACCGAAAATATTTAACTTTTATGAACATAAAGAAAGAGCAATCGACACAAAGCAACGAGCCCTTCAAGTCAAAGGAAATCTTTAAAATGTGGGTGAAATTAATCACGGACGGATTTCCCTTCGGCGAGAGTTTTATCAAAATTCAGTTTCAGACGCTCACGATGACGAAGCGCGGATTATGTTTCATTTACTGGAGCTGTGTGGGGAATATGAAATATCAATTTATGTTTGGGTATGGTTTTTTAATGCTTTGAAGATTTCTTAAAGAAAATAGTACGAGTAGTATCGTTTAAGTACCATTGTAGATTGACTGACCATGTTGTAAGAATAGAAGAAATTCCATGAAAAAAGAACAAACACATGTCATCTGACCCCTGAGGTACCCTGAGGTTTTTTTTTATGTCACAACCGGCCAAACGATCAGGTTGGCCACCTGATGGTAAGTGGTCACCACCACCCATGACACCCACTGTCTTATTAGTGAAATAATTTGACACTAATAAGACGACAAAGTGCGTTACCCACCTTGAGAACTAAGATGGTATGTCTCATATGCCGGTAATTTCACTGGCTCCCTAACCCAGGCAGAATAAGGTAAGGGGGTGGTACTTCCCCAGACGGACTTTGCCCAATAGCCCTACCACCATAGGTTCTACCAAAGGTAGTTCAACATTGGTTCCACTGCAGATAGTTTGCTTAGTGCCATGGAGGTATGATAAGAAGGACTGTCTACTTTGTTATAAAAATCGTTACCCAATAACCAAAAAAGTCCGTATCCCTGAGCTAATCGGTCAATTAGTTAACAAAAGAGCACGATGAAATAAGAGCTTAACCATTTTAGGGCTCCGTACCCAAAGGGTGAAAAACGGGACCCTATTAATTTACCTCCGATGTCTGTCTGTCTGTCTATTAGCTGGCTGTATCTCATGAACCGTAATAGGTAGACAGTTGAAATTTTCACAGTTTATGTATTTCTGTTGCCGTTATAACAACAAATACTAAAAGGGGGCTGCTTAAATTAATGGCACTTGTAGGTTATTCTGTGGTAATGGTAAGTTGAGAAGTGTATACATAGAAAATAAAAATATTTTTCTTTGACAGTTTTTATGTCGCCAGTGTGGTGTCGGCAAAGAATAGTACCAACCCATCTATACCCGTGGGTGTCGTAAGAGGCGTCTAAGGGCTTATAAGATATCGGAGGATGGGCAGCAGCATCTTTCCGTGTATCGTACCATCTTACATACTGCGGTAACCAACAACAGCGGTCGCCAGCCGCAAAGCTTACAAGCGTGGTGACTATGGAAAATCCCCTCCTAAGTACCATGCGTTATTGCTGGAATTCTGGAGGGAGCTCCCTGTCCTGTAGTGGACCTTTCATGGGATGTTAATTGTAATTTGCTTTTCTCGAGTCTACTCAAGTTAAATAATTTAATTTATGCTTTTACGAAGAAAATAATCATTCACTTTGATTAATGAAAACCAATCCTAACTAAACATTTTTGTGCGTTAGAAATACAAACATCGAAATGTAACGCTTACTCCTAATTGCACATAGCCCTTAACCAAATAAATAACAGATTAGTAGAGTGAGGAATAAAATAACAGTTATATTTTGTAATAACAGTTACAATATAAGGGATAGCACAGATTAACAATCTGAATTGTTTGTTAATCTGATTTTGAAGGTAGTAGGGCTTTTGTGCAAAGTCCGTCAGGGGAAGTACCACCCCTTTGCCTAATTCTGCCGTAAAGAAGCAATGTTTTCATGGCTGTGTTTCAGTTTGAAAAAAAAGAAGAAGAATTACCGGCACATGAGACATACCATCTTAGTTCTCAGGGTGGATAAGGCGTTTTGCTGTCTTATTAGTATTAAGTTACGCCACTTACAAGACAGTCGGTGTTATGGGCGCTGGTGACCACCGAATTCCGTTGATATAGGAAGAAAAATACCAAATCGAATCCCGTTTATATAGGAAGAAAAAAAGTTTTTTATTTCTCTCCACAACCAAATATGGTTGTTTATTGTAGTTTATTGTATTTTATGAAAAAATAAAAGCAATTTTTTGTATAATTAAATAAAAATAAAAAAATATTGAGAATTACAAATTCTACCTTAAGTTTATTAAATTACAATGACATAAATTTTAAAAAACCTATTACAAAATAACAGGAACAAATATACCAGGTTATAACATACCTATTACAATCTCAGATCTAAAAGGGACTGCTGTGGTTTGCCTACTTACAGAAATAAACGCGAGTTTCAAAATTGCGTAACGCGAAAACGCGTGGGTGTGGTTTTAACGTTAGTAAATTCAGAGTGAGCCAATACTAATAAAATTTAATTGTTCAATGTTGATAAAGTTACCTAATTTATAGCCGTGTCAGAGGTTATAATGGTGAGTTGAGTGTTGACAGTATTTATGGGTCATATTGGTTACTACTTTACCCTTAAAACAGGTTATTTTTACGGATACCAGCTAAGTTTACCACTGAATACTTTCGAGTATATTTTTTTATTAGGTGGCGAGGCAAAATTTAGGAGATAGCAGTGAGCCCGTGTGGTGCGGCAAAGAATAGTGCCAACCCATCTCTATCTGTGGGTGTCGTAAGAGGCGACTAAGAGTTAATGAACCAGAAGATGGGCAGCAGCATCCTTTTGTGTATCGTATAATCTTATATTCTGCGGTCATCAACAACCGCGGACCATGGTGTCAGCAGTAACGCTATTTCATAATTTGAAGGGAGCTCCCTGTCCTGTAGTGGACCTTTCATGGGATGTTATGATGATGATGTGTGTCTATATTATGGGCTAGATAGATGATTCAGCTTTATTCTGTTTTAAGGATTCTGGAGACTGGTTTTACACAGAGGGACTACAATCTGAACTCCGCAGCACGGAGGAAAAATCAGACCCAATCCTAGAGTCATCTTTGGCAGGTGAGTTAGTGGCCATTTAAGAGTTTGAGTTTTGAATTGACTTGTCTAAAAGACTACTTAACGAATATCTCCTTCAATTTATTACAAATCCAAAACGCTATATATAAAATCTCTTACAAACCAATAAAACATCATCGACATACACTTCTAGATCACAAATTAAATAACAATAAAACTGCTTATTACTGAGACCTCTTGCCTGACGAAACCGGTTTGGTCGAAATAAAAATAAAGGTCAATACCAGTATCGTCCGCTTTCGATACTTATACAGCTTCGAGTAGTTATAAAGCTATTGTATATTTTTGAACTTATTGACTGGTAAGAAACTGATTTCAGATTTAACTGTTTTAACCTCTTATAAATTTTTAGATATTTGATAGATACAGTTAAGGGCACATCAAGCTTGACGCATTTGACTATTTGCCGTTTTTTATTCAACAGACGTAATTTTTTTTTTACAGATTTTATTTACCACTTTATTAAAGTAGATGAATGGTTTATCCATACTAAATTACAGTTTTCTAGAACTCAGGGTCTCTGAGCTAAGCCGCAGATAGACAGACAGACGAACATGACGAAACTATAAGTGTTCCTTGTTGACTACGCATCCCTAAAAAGCTTTATAATAATCTCAATCATAACATTGGTTTTCTTTTTAACCTCGACAATAGACACTTAATACTATCCAGAGTCCTTAAGAATTGAATCTCGCCTTTCAATTATCCACTCCGTGCCTGGACTAGCATTTTACCGCAACTTTTCTTGCAAGAAAGTTCCTCCAGTATTCACTTTGCAACGGTGCTGTGTTAGTCTATCAACTTGTGGACAAGGTCCTTTATAGAATTATCTACTTATTGACTTTGTGAGGCAGCTTTTTTGCTGTGTGGTCGCACTTGAGTTAATTTAAAAGGTTGAAAATCTGTTTCCAAGAGCTTATAAAATTAATAGGTAACATAAGAGTCGATTGAACTCTTATAGGACTTACAGCTTACTTATAAAGCATTATACAATAATTTGTTACGTACCACTTTATCTAAGGTGGGCACAATATACATAAAGAGACTTAAATCTATTGAAATTGAAACCAACAACACCTTTATAACTCTCTTATAACGCCAAAATCTACAAGGAAAGCTAGTACAAAAACAACAGTAGGTAAAAATACTTATACATACACAAGCTAGTTAGTAGGTGCATATAAATAAAATAAAAAAAACATCTCCATAAAAAATGCCAAATCTTCCTCATCTTTAATTGGATCCCACTGCTGGTTTAAGGACTCCTACGGATTAAAAGCGAATACTACAGATGAACAATTTAAACACGATACACGAGGTTTCTTTTTCTCAAAACTGCTGAATCAGTAATCGGCTAAGCCAGTTAGTATAAAATTTGCAATTTTTCTTTATTAGGCTACGATTTCAAAGATAGGTAGATAAAAAAATATTGTTAGTTGTTTAATTTTTGTACTTGCATTTTATATAGATTTTCGTATTAATAGCCACGAACTTATAACATGCTTTTCTTGTTAGTGAGGGGTTAAAAACAAACTAGAGCAAACAAAAGCGCGTACTTCCCAAAGTTGTAATAGTGAATCACGAAGCCAATAGAATCAATTATGTGATAGCAAAGAAACTTATTTACAACTCTTATACAGCTCTTATACGACTTATAATCGGGAAACATCCCCTACGATCTGATCAAAGGAAAAGTTTAAGATGGGACTAGTTTTGTGTCAACGATCGGTATAAATAATGTGTCGGGCACTTTGAGTAATTCTGAAAAAATAATAAGCTATTAATCAGCTTGAAGCTATAAAAGAGCTTTTATTTTTAATATACCTACTTTAATGTCAATAATACATTACCAACTAATCGATTATTAGTAATTCTAACCTATCTCTACCTGTGGGTGTCGTAAGAGGCGACTAAAGGCTTATGAACCGGAGGATGGGCAGCAGCATCCTTATGTGTATCGTACCATCTTACATACTGCTATCATCAACAACAGCGGTCGCCAGCCGCAACGCTTACAAGCGTGGTGACTATGGTAGATACTCTGGGAGCTTCTTGTCCTGCAGTTCAAGTTTCATGGGATGTTATGATAATGTTGAATTCTTTTAAAATATCATTAACATCATATCAGCCAAAAACGTTCACTGCTGGACATAGTTTTGTACATATAAAGTTGTCATTGTTACAAATTTTGTGTGTGGGCGTCCTAATGTAGATGTCGCTACGAGGAAGAATAGAAATATTTTGCTGAAGTATCTTCTTACAAGGTGTAAAGTTCCATCTCATTAAAATTTAATAAGGAGGCATGATCAGAACAGACATAAAAACTGAACATCAATTAAACTTGAAAAAAAAAACTGAAAATCTTTCTAAAATTACACGAGCCTCGAAATTATAATTATTTACGTTTAAAGCTCATCCGTCTATCATTTGGGTTCATCCCCAAAAATTTCTTAAAATAATTAAAAATATATCGCTTGATTTAGTCTTAACATCACTGACAATCTATTCTAACAAGAAAAATATTTGCATGAAGAAGTAAAAAGTATTTTACTTTTAAATAAAAGTCTAGAAGACATGCGTACCAAAGGATCTAAATTTAATAAAAACATGTAACTTAGGCTTGCTGGAAGAAATTTCAGTGTTAAAATAAGTCGTACCTGTTTTGTATTTTTTTTTAACTGTAATTTTATTTTTGTATTATCTTGTGTACAATCAACTGTAAATAAATAAACGTTGTATCTACTTTCTAATTTCAAGTTTACAGCATCAACGCTTAAGAAACTTGGTAAAACTTTTCGGGTAGCTAATCAACACACATAAATTGTTAAATAGTCAAAGTTTGTAGACGCCTTGAATAAGGGTGTGAGCACAAGCGAGCATTGAGAATACGTGCGCAAACACGGAAGATATAACTCCTCCTTAACATTTGCTGAGCTATACCGGTAGGAAATATTTGGTATTAGCCCTCTCAAATATTTGTTGTTTTTGTTTATCATACAAAAAATGTTATTTAAATACCAAACTTAATGTTTTGTAATTTTTATTAATGTAATTAATAAACTCTCCAGTAATCTCCATATATACCAGTTTGTTTGCAAAATAGCTTTTTAAGCACGAACATTTTTAATGCAAAAACAAAATAATAACGATTTAAATTTCAAAAAACGAACAAACGATTAAAATAAAAAGATATTATCAAATATCGACAGAAAAGTAAATTTTAATGTTTTTTATACGAGTCTAGCGTGTGAAACGATAGTATTAAGTACGTATTGCTCGGTCGGTTGTTCAACGACTTTCCTGGGGCCTATTTTGCAGTTGTGTAGACTTTAGCTCGTAGCAAGGATATAGGTCGACATGGCTGTACATTGCAGAGCTAACATGTTTGTTGCTGTTGTATATTCTGTTGAACCAGCCAGTGTACGTGAGAATTTAAATGTTCATTCGTGAGGGGATAAAATTTGTTAAAGATATTTTTACTGCCGTTGAAATTTTAATGTAAAATTATGATGACTATATTTTTGAAGAATGCTTGTGGCTAAGTACCGTATGATTTTTAAATTGTCAAGAGTGTTAAGCCGCATCGAACCGGGACAGGTGAGATCTGAAATAGGTGAACTGTGGTGCCAGAACTTTTCTAGTGTTTACTTCATTGATACGTTTAGTCCTTTTCCAGGCATCAGATGTCCGTTAGACATTATGGTCATCCAGTCTGACCATTCATTTTACTCTATAATATGATTACCTATAATATATTACGTTTCTTTACATCAATTTATGAATTACGTGTATGTTACAAAAACATAAGTAACGATCACAAACTTTTTGTGTAAATTAATTTCACTTACGTCATTAATAGCGTCATCTACATGCAAGAAGTCGGAACTAGAGGTAATCTACTCACGAAAATAAACTTTCCACAGCATTAGCAGTGAATACAAGCAAAACAAAGTAGAAAACTAAAACCTTATGCGGGTTCGAAGATATATGGTTTATTTTTGTTCCGTTCCACATGGAAGTTGCTCGTTGCGATTTTCAAGCGTCAACGCTGCGAGGGCGAATTTATTGCTATTTGCAGAGTTCTGTTTTCACATGTCACAAGTTTCTAACTTCAAGACCTGCGTTGGTAAGCCACGGATCACAACCGTCAGCTTCCCTAACTCCAACTAGTTACAAAACCAGAATTGAATCAGATTCAAAACTGGTCTTGTTATTAATTTCGTAAGACAAATTTGATGATTGATTTAGTCCGATAAAAACTTAATTAAGTATAACATTAATCTTATCACCAGATCTAATCGCATTATTATTTTTATGATGATTGACTGTGGCGGGTTTAGGCCGAGTTTAGTTTGAGATTTCATTCCCATTTTTGTCACGTCTTATTTAAACACCGACTTCCACCAAGTCTTCAACTTGTTGGTTTACTTTATAAACGTTAGTCTGTTAATTTTCATAGTACATATCGTGGGTATGTTTATATGAGTCGATGATTTCTTGGGCAACTCAAGCCGTATTCTCGTATAATGGTGGCATTATAACGCCCACAAGCTCAAGTGTGGAAGCAAATTACACTTCCAACATGGCTACATATTTACAATCAAATGTTGATTTGCACAAAGCTGCCAACGCTGCATTAGGGTACATAAATTTACTCGGTTAAGCGATAAAGTTGCTTGAGGAAAGGTTTAAAACGAAATTGTTTTGAGTAAGCAGCGGTGTTAAGTTACGTTAGTATACTTTATTGCCGTAAGTTCTTGTAATGGAATGGATAGTTTAGATATGAAGTGTGAATAAAGCTACTAACTATTATAGTGGGGTGATTAGTCGTAAAAGTATACGAAGCTTAAGTATTCGATTAACATTTGTAAGTTATAGAATTGTCTTATTAGATTTTTCGTTGTTGGCTTACAAGATTTTCACCAATTACAACTTTTGTTTTGAAAACACAAAAAGTTTTACGAACTATGTCACAGTTTCTGTAACAAGCTAGTCTAAGATCTTAATTTATTGCGCCGCAACCGTAGTTATAATTCAATTTCAGTTTGGCAGCTTAAAAGTTATATTGATATCAATTTAAAGTTATATCCTTTCCGACTCAATCGAAACTCCCAGAAGGAAGGAATGTAATAGGAATTCTCGAAATTCCAAAACAGAGCCTTCCGTGAGTAAGAGTTGTAAGAAACAGCGTTATAGTAGACAAACACGAAGGAAAGTTCCAGTTGGAGTTACAAGGCGCCTTTTCTTTCTAGGAAGTGCTTTAAGTAAATTAAAAGCGAGCTAGTTTTTCAGTTGCCATTGTAGAGAATGTACAATCACAAATGAACCTTAAGCGGGTAACCTTGGAAAGAACAGTTGGCATGCCCAAACGTCTACACAAGCTGCACGATAAAAAACCTAACAAAAAACTTGACTCGCAGTTCGCTGCTCAAACTGTAATGATCTAAAACTCCGCCCTAAGTTCCTATCGTTATTTTTGTATCGAAATAATCTACTTATTATTTCCGATCATTTTCTACACCGTCTCGTTCGTTTTCCTAAGTCTCTTACTGTATTTTACTATTGTTATTTCTTTTTTCAATTCTGAAATCATTACAATTTCGAAATGTTACTGATTTATCAATAGGCAATAAACAAGTTTTTTCAATAAATTGTCGTGACTGATTGAAATAGTGCTAATTACAGCCCATTGTAGATGTAAACTGTAACATTGTGGATGATACAATAATAACAGTTTCCTTGTCATTATAAACACGATCTTTAGTTTTTGTGTCGTGAAAAAGTCCAGAAGAGTATATGAGGAAAAATCTCGCTTCCTTGGTCACGAGAGTTTTTGTGCTCTTTAAAGAAAATATCTTGAGAAAAACATTATTACTTGATCAAATAGTGTTAGCCAGCAAAAAATCTGTCACATGATATTAAGTGATCAAATGTTTGCGCAGTAAAGCGAGTAACTTTGTTAAAAAACTACGGAAAGAAGTAAAAAAGGTTGTTGCAATATTGCAGATGAGTAATGCTAGCAAAACAAAATGTTCGACTCAAAATCGGAGGAATGACCTAAGATAATAATTTCCTAGTAGTGTCAGGCGCACTCACACGTTAAAGTTGAGTGTATAAATACAGCGATACATTCGAAAGGCCACGCACACATGCAAAAGAGATGACTAAAAATATTACGGGTTGACATTGAGATGTTAATGCACTCTACTCGCTTCGTTCGCGGATATTCCACACGAGAAACCTTTATTGATATTATAGGCTTAGATTTTTCAGATTCTGTTGTTGATTTGAGGTTTTAATTTCATCTTGCGTTTATAGATTATAATTAATTGCAGTCATCTTTAATTGTATTATATTTAAAGGTTTGAATTTTGTTTTTAAATGAACCTATATTTTACATTTATTTTCATTTGATTATAAAAAAATATCAAACATACAAAAGACTTAATATAAATGCTAATTTACATTTATTACGTCTCTTAATTTTATCAGTTGTTATGACTACATTATATTTCCTCGCTGTAGGTGGATTTAAAGTGATATCGCAAAAAAAAAATCATATCTAGTGTCATTACCCTTTCCTACGTAGTTGAGACGTCATTTGAGTGCAGGCGTTCGCACATATACATTTAATGACCGCAGCTTGTAGTAAATCGATTAATATTTTTCATCTTCAGAATTTAGTGCTTGCAAGTGGGCAGTAGTAAAACTTTAAATTGCATTAGCAAAAACTTTGTGTTTCGAATATGTCACTAGTAAGTCAAAGCTCGAGTAAAAATAGAATGCTTATTTTTAAAGCATTTTCATTTAAAATTGCATTTAAAATTCACTTTTAGATTTCGAATTGCTTTGCAACTCAATAATAGGCCTGCGGACTATAATTTCAAACCCCTTGAATATTTCAAAGAGGGGTTGCATCCTGTTACGGAATAACTTTTTAACTAAAAATATATTTTAACTTTTTAAATGCCTGTTGAACCTAGGTATTTTTATTTCTTTTTTAAGTTATCATGTACGTGCTGACAGTCGTGTAGCCAAGCCTGAAAATACTTAGTATTATCAGAGTTTTTAAGCCATCATAATGAACTTTGACTTGACCCGATGCTTTACGACTACTACGTAAGATCAATACAAATTCAGGTTAAACTTAAGTTGCTTCAAACTTAAAATGACTCATCTAGGACCCACCAGATATTACTTAACTTTTGTGATCGAAAATAAAAGCACACGTTTCTAAACCACAAGCGCTAGTTTTGTGTTTAATATAATTAGATTGAAAGCATAATTCCCCTCTAAGTCTTCGATACTCAAGCACTACGTGACCACTGGCACACGCTATTGCACAATGTTCGCTACAATTTCCATTTTCCACTGATCCAAATATTTTATTGCCAATAAGTTTATGATCTACAGCTTATGAAATTTCTATTTCACTTCGAGTAGTATTAAGTTTACTAGTATCTTTATTTATGTTCCTAGAATTGCTTTTAAAGTTGCACCAACTATTTGTGTTAGAATTTATAAAATATTCATTGAATTTTTTCTCGCTGGATAATTGACTCTGAAAATTTTTGTTAAATCATATTTGATATTTAATTAAATCTACTCTTATTCCCTGAAACTATACTGTTTGCACAATTTTTAGCCTACACTTATGTATATCAGTTAAAAAAAATTATATGTTAAATATTTACTTCTTTTGCCTAAGTCATGCTAATAATAATTGCTTTTTAACTTGTACTGCTAATCTTCTTTTATATATTTTTTCCCGAAAGTTCACTTTTCTCAAAGGCATTACAATTTCTACAGTACAGATTGAAAGTTCTCACGGTACATCATAAAATACCACAAATTCCTTAAACGTTTAAAAGCCTGTTATTTCATGTTTTAGTGCACTCATATTTTTCTTACCACTGCACTCAATCGCATGTTAGCGTGCAATTAGACCTCCGTTAACAGTTTGATTCTGAATTGAATTTCTGATCCCTCTAATACCAGTGTTACGATTATCTTTGTGATAATAGGGCCAGCCCTTCTTTAATTTCGCAGATAATAAACGTAAATCTACCAAATGCAAATAAGAGGATTTTTCCGTGTTGTACCGTTTATTTTATTTATTATTTCACCGGATGTTTTATGAGGATCCTCGAAAAAGAAAATATCATTGTTATGTTTTTTATTTAGAAAGCTCAAGCCTCGATCGTTTCGAAATTTGTTTTGATCCTTTCAAATTTTCTTTTCTGTCTTTACGCGTCGTAAATCCCTTTTGGGTGCGAGCCTTTTTGGACGAGCCCAGTTTCGGAGTTTTATTTTCATCATTTGGGTCACAAAAATTTTAGTTCAAGTTCAACTGGAGCTTTAACATTAAGCGTAGATAGGTTTTAATTTTCAACATTTCTTTTCACAACCTTATCATCTTAGGAAGTAGTCTATTATATTTTTATTATACCTAGGTAAGATTGTGTTTTCGTTTTATTTTCCTTCTACAAGAGCGTCATGTCATCGACATAAACATGTTTACAAAATATTTACCTATCGTATCACGATAATTTTCAAAAGGAAAGTTTCGACTTTTTATTAGTTCACTTTTTATTGTCGTTTCGTAGGTAGGTATTTTGTTTTCGTTTCATTTCACTTTTTTGAAAAATCTTTTAAGCTCAGTTAAAGCGCTTGTTGGTGCTGACAGTAAATCTTTGCATTGTAAATTTTGGTTTTTATGAGCCGAATTCTCGTTTGTAAGAGATTAGGTCCGACTTAACGAAGATGACTGTTTCTTTTTCTTTCATTTGATCGGATGTTAGTATTTTTGTTTGATACAATTTTATTTTTAAATCCTTTTGTGGATGTATTTTTGAGCCACGTTTTTTAACTTTTTTTTTACAAAAAAAGTATTTTAAATTTTGCTGCATTTTTTTTATTTTCAATTAAATTATTTTTCGTCTTTTTTTTTACTTTTACTAAATTATATTTTTTCGTCAACTGGCGGTAAAATATTTTTTTAAACATTTATTTTGTTTTACACTTATTTTAATCACTTTCCTAACATTTGAATTTTTTTCCCTATTTAGAAAAATAAAATCCCTAACACAACTAACCTGAGTGGCATCCGTGTACGGGGTAGAAGAATTTTTATCGACAAGCTGAGAACCGAACACCGGTACTCCGCTCGACGTTGGCGTCAAAGACCGCACATCCGAAACTTGCTGGGGCACCATTTTCATTTATCCGAAAAACCCCAGAACACTAAAACACAGTCCACTTATTGCACTTAATTTAATTTACACTAAATACTAATTTGTTCAAGTCCAAAAAATTTTTTTTCCAGTGTTTATAGCAGTCCGAATGGCGCGACTAACAGCCTCTGCTTGTTTGGAAACCTCAGCCTCTCGGCAGACGAAGCCCCAGAGACTTCCCAGTATCTGGACACTATCCTCAAAGCTTTCTCTTCAAGAACGAGATATCTGCTGCTTTCCTCGTCTCGCACGTACGGTCCAAAAGTCATAATTTTAGCGGGGTCCCGACCGCAGCTCAGTTAGTACTGCGGGGCGATCGTGGCATAATATTTGTAAGTTTGGCGGCTACGTGCGCACTCCGCGGTGACAGCGAACGTACTGAGGAGACGGCAACGTGCGGAGTGCTGTCAATATACCGCGCGCTCAGCTGTTCGCCCCGCCCCCCTACCCCGCGCCGCGCAAGCGCCCCTGACGCACATTTGTGCTGCGACTGTTGTCGTTCGCGCACGTGTGTGCATAGCCCTTTATGCGCTGTGCCTGCAAACAGAACCAACCTAACCGGTTTGCTTCTAATGGTCGTTGTGAAGCTAGAGTCTCGATGTCGAGCCCCTATACATCACGACCAGATTATACATAAGGGTTATAGCTACAGAGAGAGATGTTAGTCTAGTATACGTATATAAACTGGTACAGTATACCGTTGGGTATAATATAGGAACATAAATAGAGGTCCTGCCTGGTCGGACCGTGGCCGGTAAAGCGTAACCCACAGTGGCTTTTAAAATGTAAATGCAGAGCGCGTCGTACGCTCACTAAAACATTTTTCAAGTTAACTCCGTTCGATATGGTGTTAGTCATGCAAGTAAACTATTCACGAGTAGTTTAACGCGGAAATGTGTTTATGGCAGTCAGTACACAAATATGGCGGTTATGTGCAAACTTGCAACTAACCTGGGCAATCAAGGTGAAACACAAAATTCATATAAAGCTGCTAATATTCTATTTCCTTATAAAGATGTAGGTAATGAAGGAAATCTGTAATCAGATGAAGACCTAGAAGTGGTTTGCGAGCAACGCAAATATACCTATATGAATAATACTGAATCTTTTGTATTTGTGCACTTATAGGGATATAAAGGGTCGCAATGAAATACTGAACATAATTTTAACATGTCATCTAGACCATGAAACTGAACAACTTTTTTCAAGTTGGGTCGAAATATGAAAAAAAATCATTATCCCATAAAAAACGCGCGAGTCTACTGAATAGTAGACGTAGTCTATATTGGAAGTTGAACTTTTATTTCGTATTCCAACCTATTGTCCTTGTAAAAAGTGATCAGTTTCATGGTCTGAGTAACATACTAAAATTATGTGCACTATTTCATAATTCAAGTACTAAGTTAATCTCATAAATACAACTATTTTGATCATACGAAGTGTAAGTTACGGTGTACCGAAAACTGAAAGGGCGTGCTTAGTCAACGAAACTGAACAACTTTCCAAAGAACAAATTTTGTGAAATGAAAAAAAAATCTTGACCTCTCCAAACAAACTGTTCGATCAGAGTAACCAATTTGTATGAAGATTTATAACTATTTTTTTCATTTCCCAAAAATGTTACTTAAGGACAGTTGTTCAGTTTCGTTGACTGAGCACGCTCTTTGAGTGTTTGGTACACCGTCCCTTACATTTTGTATGACTAAAATAGTTGTATTTATGTGATTAACTTAAGTACTAGAATTTATGAAATAGTGCACATAATTTTAGTATGTTACTCAGAACATGAAACTGATAATTTTTTTACAAGGTTGGAATTCGAAATAAAAGTTCAACTTCCAATAGAGACTGCGACAGTATAGACGCGCGCATTATGTATGGGAGGTCAAAAAATTGTTATCGTATTTCGACCCAACTTTAGAAAAGTTGTTCAGTTTTATGGTCTAAGTAACATGTTAAAATTATGTTCACGATTTAAATGTTATGTTCATATTAAAAATTTTGACCTCCTGAACTGAATTAGCTGATATTTCGACTTACGTTTCTTAGGGAAAGTTGTTCAGTTTCATGGGCCGGATCAGGTTCAGGTTTAATATACCTTTTCTATTACACCTAGTAGAACATTTCTTTTTTACCTCCTATTTTTCTGGACAGATTGTTTGAGTGCTGTATTACTCATAACTGTAGAGATTTATATACAGGGTGTTAATTTGATTGCGTGCCATAGCTCAGGGGCGGGATCCGTATCAGTAACTGAACAACTTTTCCTAAGGAACGTAGGTCGAAATACGAAAAACCAAATTTGACCTCCCATACAAAATGTACTATCAGCTGATGCAGTTTCTATGGCGGTCAAAAATTTAAATTCTTTTTTCGACCTATGTTCCTTGGGAAAAGTTGTTCAGTTACTGATACTGATCCCGACCCTCAGCTATGGCACGCATTCAAATTAACACCCTGTATATATATAACTATGAACTCTGTTTATGCAAGCTAAGCATAAGAAAACTAGACACGAACGTGATTTGAAGTCGACTATCTTCAATTACATCATTTGTTTGTATTCTGATTATGATGACAATGACGATAAGAGATACTGAACTTGAACTTACGGATTTAGATCGAAACTTAGATTGTACTTTAAACTAGATTATGAATATAGAATATGCCATAGGTTCAAGATCGGCAAATAGGTAGGGATAAGAGATGAGAAATTTTATTTACAGTTTTTTTTAGTTTACTTATCAACAGCTTTTTACATACTACCAACTGTTATCGCAAGAAAATCTGTTGTTTTATTTACTTATCTTAATTTGATTGAATTGGCTGATGTGTATTTTTTTTTTGCTACTTCATATTCCATGAGTCTACCGCAGGGTAGTAAAACTTCACGTCAAGAAATCGTGATATATTATGTTTAATTTTTAGATCGCAGAGCCAAGAAGCTCGTTGGTGATGAGATGCTGGTGAAAACCAAGTTTCACAGTCTGGCCCACCGTCGCAAAGTTGCATGTCTGTCGGTCTTCTACAGATTGTACTTCGGAGAGTGTGCTCTAGAGCTCCACGAGCTTATTCCACCATCTCCCTTCTACCATCGGGAGTCCAGACGCACCGCAGGATATCACCCATACTTGGTTGATATTCCGCACATTCGCACAAAGCGCTTTGAAACATCTTTTATAATGCGCACGGCTAAAGAGTGGAATTCTCTGCCTGCGTCTGTGTTCCCGAGTTCATATAACCCGACTCTATTCAAGTCGCGAGTGAATAGGCTTCTTCTGGGTAAGCTCGTTCCATCGTCGACCTCATCTCTGTCTTCAAGACTAGATCGAGGTCAAGAGTAAGCCCATTTTCAATAAAAAAAAAAATGTACGCACGGCAGCATGCACGTAGAAACAAAACCAGTATAAGCTGAACCTGCGCTACACTACGAACGCCTGAAACCAGAGGCCAGCGCAAGATCAAATTTTTTCCACCGACGAGCGGCAATGTGTACTACCAGCGGTCACCCTTCAATGTTTATTCAAGATCTGAAAATTTAAATTTTTTCAACGATGCAATCAAAAGATATGGCATTTTATGTCCTCATCTCCATACATTTATGCAAAAAAGCAAAACCTACAGGGTACTTCCCGTTGACCTAAAATTATGAAATTTGGCAAGAAGCTAGGTCTCACAGTACAAATAATGGGAAAAGTCTGAAATCATTAAATATTACAACTTTTCTCACAACTAATAGTAACCAATTGTGGTGAGCTCCCGTTTCAAGAACATTCATATAAGAGAGGGGTCAAGTTGGATGGTCGCTGAGGCGATTTATGTTTTAGTTCTATTTTAAAAACAGGAACACTTACAAACTTGAAAATTGGTATGTTTGTAGTGCATAAGCTATAAAATAACAACAAATAATAAAATTTGGTCAAGCGCGTGTCGGACTCAAAAAATCTAGCACATTAACTTACTGAAATTTCAACTAATACAATTATGTTTATGTGGTGGTACGGAACCCTCAGTGCGCGAGTCCGACTCGCACTTGGCCGGTTTTTTTTTATATTGACATTTCACACCAGGTCATCTGATCCCAAACAAGGCAAAGCCTATAGGGCAGGTATCAGAGGCATACATACAAAAATAGATCTACTGGGTTATTTTTGGACCCATAGCCAAATTTTTGTATGTTACTCAGATCATGAATCTGAACAACTTTTCCAAAGGAACATAAAACATTTTTGGTCCTCTTATACAAATTTTGTGCCGGCAATAGTGGGATTGTATCGGATGACAAAAAAAAATTCTCGTTTTTTGAACCATGTTCCTTTGGGAAGGTCGTTCAGTTTCATGTTCTGAATAACATACAAAAATTTGGCAAAGGGTCCAAAAATAACCCTATATAAAACCCAGACACAGAACAATATCATACAAATGTTTACCCTGGGTAGGGATCAAACCCGCGACCCACGCCAAGAAAGGCAGGCTCACTAAAAACCAGACCAAATAAATAAATGCACATTTAGATAAATTAATTTTAAATAGTTATTATAGGCTATTTGAATCTGTAAATAATTAAATCCGGCCATTTAGTAAGAACACATTTTTTTGCAAAAGTACCAGTATAAGCTGATCTGTGTTACATGGTAAATATTATACAAGTTGAGTTCACCTTACACTGGTTTTAAGAATATCAACGTTGTGTCGGGTGCCGCGGTTTTATATTCTTGAATGTTTTTATTGTTAATTTAAAAAGTATCCCCTAAAGTGCATTTAATGCAACCCTCTCCATACAAACTTTCGTAGATTGACTCGACTAAAGAGCTTATCTATGACTCAGCCACAGGAAATCAATATTCAATGAAGACAGTTAACTGAACCTTAATGACCCATTAGATATCTTTATACAAGCTGCGAGAACTACCCTGCTTGATGATGATGAACCCAAACTGCCTATTAGATTAGCCCCTTACAGTAGTTTACGGGCTATAAGCCCTAATCGAATCAATATCAAGTCTCCATTATAACGTTCACCGGGTGTTATATGGCAATATTTCGTATGAGAAATAAGTATAGCAGTACGTGTTAATATCATCATATCTTGTGGGTTGCAAGGTTGATGACCGACCTCACAAACCCTAGTGTCAGAGTTGTTGATTCGCCAAAGGCCTCTGACATGGCTCATTAACGTCAACATCTGTAGATGGACCAACAGCTTAACGTGCCTTCCAAAGCACTGAATCATCTATTTTTTAGACAATCAGGTGATTTATCCTGCAATGTCCTAAACGAAATGGGGAGGTCGCTCATAGGGGTTTTGTTTGACAGTGACTCCACCGGGAATCGAACCTTAGAACCTCAGGATCAAGAGCCGAATACTCTAACCACCAAACCGCAGAGGCTGATTTTGTGTAAGTCATGATCAGCATCAGGGTTTTTAATCCACTAATATACAAGGTGTAACAAAAAGGGTATATCAACCCTGAAGGAAGTGATTCTGCCCATGAAACTGAACAACTTTCCCTAAGGAACATAGGTCGAAATAAGAAAAAAATATTTTGACCTCCCATAGAAACTGAATCAGCTGATCGCGCATTTTGTATGGGAGGTCAATTTTTTTTTTTCGTATTTCGACATATGTTCCTTAGGGAAAGTTGTTCAGTTTCTAAACAGAATCACATGCTTCAGGGTTGATATACCCATTCTGTTATACCTTGTATAAGCAAATATGCTTGTTAAGGACCTTGTATAAGAAACGGCATGGAACTTGGAATTCGCTTAGACAGTTCATGCTACTTAATGCTTACTTAGAGAGAGATGTAAGTTTCTGAAGTACTATCGCTTTGCTACGTCTGTGTTCCTTGTTCTCCTATTAGTGATCTAAACTAGGGTCGTTACTCAGAGTTGACTGAAAAATAGCTTTCTAGTCTACGCCAAATTAGGTACGGTCAACCACACGTTAGTGGAAATATTTGCAACTCTATTGCCATGTCATAAAGTCCAAATTCTTTCTATCGACGTGCTCTTGGGTGTACAGCAAGAGTAAACAATAAAAAACCGGATAAGTGCGAGTCGGACTCACGCACCGAGGGTTCCGTACATAAAAGATAAAAATTCCGTCTTAGTCAGGAACGCTCATTAGAGAAATAAGCGCGAGTCTGACACGCACTTGACGAGGTTTTATTATTTGTTGTTATTCTGAGCTTATGCACTATAAGTAGGTATACCAATTTTTCACGGTTGAAAGTGTTGTCGTTTTTACGATAGAGCTAAAAAAAATTGAGCAAAAATCGCTTAAATGTCTAGTTTGTAGCAGGGAAGCCGATGGGAATGGTTTTTTTTTTTGGGAACAATTTTCATTGTTACTAGAAAACAAAGAGGTGTAAAAAAAAAAACTGTTTTGGAATGTAACAGCACAGCCTTTTCATATGATACTCGACCCAGTAACGACATTTTAAATTTTTGCCTACCTTCTGCCCCCTTTACAATAATAATAATATTATTATTATTCTTTTGTTTGCAATTAAGTGGGGAAATCATATTCTTAAACCCTTCCTTTCAAGTAGATAGCGTGGAGTGGTTGCTGAAAAATACAGCTGTAACCACAGACCTAGCAAAAGCGCGCTAACGCTTACTAGCTGTAACAGACAGACAGACGAAGTCGCACCATAAGGACTTCGTTTTTACCACTTTGATTCAGAACCCTAAAAGAGAGGTAGCGGAGATTTATTACTACCTAGTGAATATTATCCAATCGTGTACTGAAAATCAACGAACCCTAGGATCTATTCCTAACTAACATTATATATATATATTTTAGTACGTCCTAAATTTGTGGAGTTAGCCTTTACGGAATCTGAAAGGCTTAGAAAGAAAATGTCTACTTTTAAATATGTAAATTTCTAATTTTGCCTTCTGATTTTGATCGACAAATTTTATTTGACTGTTATGTTTTAAAATAATTGTAAATAACGGAATTTATTAAATCAAGACGTTCTGAATAAAGGCCAGGTTAAAAGTACCCTAAACCGACGTGCATGTATGAAAGGATTTTATGAAGGTTCAGGAAGCAAGGGAAGTATGTCAAGATCGTAGCAGGTGGAGAACTGTGGTCTCTGCCTACCCCAACGGGAACAAGGCGTGATGTTATGTATGTATGTAAGAACTGCTACAATATATTCAGTTTAGTTACTGAGCTCGTAGCATAATAATGAGACAATTTTGTGCTTAGAAGTCTTCCAATACTTTAAGTTTTCAGTTTTATCTTTGGAATTATATAAATAAATCTGAATATTATATAATACCTACCTGATATTATTCTTTTTATCATTTATTGCATGTTTAGAAATAAAAATGAATTTTATCAAAACAAAAAACGTTTTGTTTCTGAGGCGTTTTTTTTAAAGCATTTCTAGTCGAGATTTCACTTTGAAACCTTCCTTCGTTTACTTCTCTATCTTTAATATATCTAATTCTATTCGAAACATCATTTCAGTTGAAAGGGTAGTAAAATTTGATGAAGATATGAAATATAGAAACGAACATGACTTGAATTAGAATAAACCCACTTCTGAAATTATAAAAGCAGACTTAATAATTATACGAATGATTTTATCGGTATTATATTTAACTGAAGTTAAATTTCTTTAGTGGCAGTTAAATTTAAATGGGATTTATTTATAACGTGTTATAGAAATAAAGGCAAATCACCATAAAGGTGGAGGAAAATTGGACCATGATATATAAAATCACTGCTAGGATATTTGAAAAGAGCGTTCATCGTCATCATCATAGTGTGCGAGGGTTGTTAAGTCGATGACCGACCTCACAAGCCATGATAGCTGGAGAGCTGGCAACGGATCGTGATGACCCATTTATAGAGCAACGAATCCACCCAGTAATAGTTAGGGTGCTGGCTGCAATTTGGGTATATGATTTGCACATGATTCATATTAATAGGGATGATAGATTAGCTCAATACGAATCGATTTGGTCCTTACAAGTTTTTCTGTGCGTTTCTGCGTTTTTAAGTTAAAGCAAAAAAAATTAAAATAAGATACTAAATAATGTTTTTTTTGTCTGCCTTTGTGGCTCCTATTTAAAATTCTTCTGAAGATGTAGAAAATCGAAGAGGCAGACATGCAGCGCTCTGCATTATCACGGGACGAGGTAGTGAATTTTTGCATTTTGAAGCGCTGTAACTTTACGACGCAGGGCTATTACGGTGGCAGACCATTTTTCTGGGGTTTTATACATTGTATTTATTTATTGTATTTAGTTAAAACTTAATTCCTAAAAAAACGCAGGGTTGTGGATGTACGCCAATATTTTTTGTATATTTTAGAGGATGCTCCTTATCATCAGTCAAAGAGGCAGACATGAGCAAATCATATAGAAATTTGTCCTTCATCACCCTTACTATAAGCCATTTTGCTAATATTCATAGATCCAGGCACCTGCCTGCTGCGCACTAGTGGGGTTGGAAGTGACGGGGCAGCAAAGGTGTTGAAAAATCAATTGAAGCTGAGCCATTTATACGTGTTAACGGAATAAGCGAAACTGAGAAAATGGTTTGTTCAGAATCGAGAGTAGAATCAATTTTACGGGTTTTTGATAGAGTTATTTATTTTTTATATTTAAATTTTTGCAGCTTCTAAATATTTCTGTGGCTACGCGCGCGGGTTGCCCGCGGTTCACAAGCGGTGAGGAGGAGCAAGTGGGCGTGGCGTGCACGGACGAGAGGAGTATGCGCCATGATAGCTTAAAAATCTACTAGAACAACGGTGACTCCTTATAATAACAATATTAAAAACGAAAAATAATATTTTTTTACGGGAATGGATTTATTTAATTAAAAATTAGTTGGTGTGTATGAGGGTTTCGCTTGCATTAACACGTTTTAGAGTCCTGGATTAATTTGGTATGGTATTATAGATAGTCACCTTTGAATTCGAACATAACATTGGCAGATGTTTTAGTCAGTGGAAAAGTAGTAACAGGCGCTGAAAAACCAGTTTCTCTTGTATATCCTTTACCAAAGCCTGTAGGGTTTGTGAAACGTGCTATTGTCAAGAAATGCCAAAAAACAAAGAAAATTGTTTTTTTCCAGACATGAGAACCAGCTAGATTAAATTTCATCAAATAGTAGTAGGGCTTACCAATTAGGGTGGTTTTTTGCTCAATAAATGAGTCAACGCGAACCGTTGCCCGCTCTTAGTCTATAATGTCAGAGTTGTTGAACCGCCCGAGGCCATCGACATGGCTTATTTAACGACTACTACCATAGATACGAGTAGTAGCTGGAACCAACGGCTTAACGTGCCTTCTCCAGCACAGAATCATCTTACTTTTCGTATAATCAGGTGATTTAACCTAACCAAACTATCTAACCAATTTTCTAACCAACCAATGTTCTAACCAACCAATTTTCTAGCCAACGAATGTTCGAACCAACCAATGTTCTAACCAACCAATGTCCTAACCAACCAATGTTCTAACCAACCAATGTTCTAACTAACCAATGTTCTAACCAACCCATGTTCTAACCAGCCAATGTTCTAACCAAACAATGTTCTAATCAACCAATGTTCTAACCAACCAATGTTCGAACCAACCAATGTTCTAACCAACCAATGTTCGAACCAACCAATGTTCTAAAAAAACAATGTTCCAAACAAAGATATTGTTGTTTTGACAAAGTCCCTACCGGGAATCGAACCTGGAACCTTTGGATCGAGGGTCAACCGCTCTAACCACCAGACCAAATAGGGCATTGCCTTCCAACAATTTTATTAAGTTTCATTTAACAGACAAAATATTACAAAATGTATTATGAAAATAGGAAATTTTTACATGATTTTACAAATTTGAATACCCTACCAAAATGAGACGTAGAAAATCTGCAATCTGAATTGAATTCCCAATGGCACATCCACAATTTAGTAATGACATCTTTTCAGTCAGACCCTTCAATTTAAGTTAATCTAATAATAATAAATAATTTGTGCCCCCATCTTTAATCACTCTTCAATTTAGAATTATAATAATATCAAAAGCTAACCATCAATAATTTTGTTACTTGACTTGGAAAAAGCTTGCACTTAAGAATATGTATAAAATAGATGTTTATGATGCATGTTTTCAAATCAAGTTTGACTTTTTTTATTTATGTTCTTTGTCTAGCTTCCAACAATAAATTGAAAAGGTAATTAATTAATGTCATAGAAATCCGAAGAAAAATATGTATAAGAAATATATAAATATATTATATATAAATATATAAGAAAGGTATGGAAGACGAAATAAATCTGTGGCTTGAAGTCACATTGTCTCTCAAATTGTTTTTTTTTTGTTCTTTGTTTTTTCATTAAAAAATCTAATTGCCATTTTAAGTTTTCAATTTTCTTTGTTTTCGAGTACAATCTTTAAAGTTATTTACGAAAAACCTTTTGTTTACAGTATTTTTTAAAACTTTTAGACGTTTTTCAATAATGAAACTTCAGATACACCTATCGAGTTCAGTTTCATTACTGTTTTTTGTAATTGTATGTACGAGTACGTGTTTTAGCTCTAACATGAAAATCTGTTAAGTGTAAGTTACTGCCGTGTGTACTTCCTAAGCCCCGTGTGGTGCCGGCAAAGAATAGTACCAACTCATCTCTACCCGTGGGTGTCGTAAGAGGCGACTGAGGGCTGAACCGGAGGATGGGCAGCAGCATCTTTCTATGTATCGTTCAATCTTACATGCTGCGGTCACCTACAACAGCGGTCGCAAGCCGCAACGCTTACAAGCGTGGTGACTATGGTAAATCCCCTCCAAAGTACCACACGTTTGTGCTGGAGTTCTGTAGGGAGCTCCTTGTTCTGCAGTGGAAGTTTCATGGGATGTTACGTAAGGCAGTAGATGAAATTTTAACAAAACTAAATTTACCAAAAAGTTAGATTTTCAAAAAGAAATATTGAATGCTCCGTAATAAGCTTCCAAATCCACAACTTCAGGTTATAAAGTTACCTTCTCTCCACAACATCTCCCACAATACTTTGAAGAGTAAACTAAGAACCAACAACATTTTTACTAAAACTTCTGCTGCAAACTTCCAGGAGCGAAGTCGCGAGACAGTTTTTGGAAGCCACCGATAGATGGAGTTACTTTGTCGTAGATAAAGATTTTCTCGTTTTCCGCGAAACGTTGGTTGAAATAGAAAAGCGAAATATTATTTCGAAAAGATATTTAAGTTTACTTGTTCTGAAGTTTGTTAGTTTAAAAGCCATGAGGTGACAAAATTTATCAAAAAATTATAAAAAATTTGCTTATGTTTATAGATTTTCTGTTGAATCGATGAAGACGAAGTCACTGCTTACAGCTAGCATGGAGAAAAATGTTTTAAAGAAGTATTTCTACTGCCCATGTCACCTGGTTACTATGGAGACTATAAAGTGTTCTAATAACCTGTGAATAAATCGAGAAGTAGGTATTTGAACAAACTATAGCCATCGCGCTACGCCCGAGTAACCGCTTTATCATGTGCGATAGGGACAACTACGCTTTTGTCTTCAAAAACCTTGACCAGATCGGCGTTTTGCATTTCTCTATTTTCTCCTTCAAATCTGAGCCGATTCGATTAATTTTGATACCAATATTTAAAGAAAGAGTTGATCTATGCTCCTATGTTTTTCTTTTATTTTAAAAACATTTAAAATTTGAATGGTAGTCGTCTGAATAGGCCGGCAAAATGAGGCATTTTTTTAGGTTTTTTAGAAATTTACATTTATTTTTGTAATAAAATTGTTTTTTGCGCAAAAGTAAAACATAGGGGCATGCCTAGAGCAGACCTAGATTTTATAAGAAAAACCATTGCTCTACGGGCATTACCTAGGAAGAAAACAGGGGAAAACATTTGAATGGAAAAATCCAACTGCTATTACTTCTTAAAGCTTATCATAATAGTTCTTAGACCTTGTTTTCCTCTATTCTCTAACGCAGTAGGATAACGGTTTTTTAATGACTTTTTATATTAAACTTTGTAGTTTTCATATACCACGTGTCAGGGACAGTGTACCGAAAACTGAAAGGGTGTGCTTAAGCAATGAAACTGAACTATTTTCCCAAAGAACATTTTTGGGAAATAAAAAAATTATAAAATTACCTCTCCATACAAACTGTTCGATCAGAGTGAGCAATTTGTATGGCGAGGTAATTTTTGTTTTTGTTTTTCAAAAATGTTTCTTTGGGAAAATTTTTCAGTTTTGTTGACTTAGCACGCCCGTTCATTCGGTATATCGTCCCTTACACACTGTACGTTACGTCAAACGTTTGTTAAATAGGTTAAGGAAAAAGAAATCCAAACCCTTGATGCTTAATTCGGCCTCAAAAGTCCACCCAGTGTCACTAGCACTATTATTTCAATTAAGACTAACATATCAAAATCGTTTCAGCCGTTTAGCAGTTACAAGGGAACATAGAAGTAGATATATCTACAGGTCAAACACATAACCCTCCCTCGCTTCGCTGCAGTCGGGTTATAAAAATAAATGCTATGGAAATTCTTAAAATTAATAGTATTGCTATCGGATCTTCTTGCGATGTGCCGTGCGGTGCCGGCCTAAAATAGAATAGTACCGACCCATCTCTTGCCGTGGGTGTCGTAAGAGGCGACTAAGCGAATAAAATCCAGAGGATGGGCAGCAGCGTCTTTCTGTGTACGGTCAACCGCTTGTCGGTAGAAACATTTTCAACTCTATTACCACGCCATAAGGTCCAAAAGTGTTTCTACCGATGTGCGGCCGTGTGTACTATCCCATCACACTACGGGCGCATACCCGTCTACCAAGCGTGGCGACTATGTTAAAACCCCCTGAAATATCCATGAATCACCTGCTTACTATCTCAGAGGAAAATACTCAAAATTAAAATACAAACCAACGAAAGAGGAACTGATTCACCGCAATTTCTCTGACATTGCATTTGATCATTCGTCACAGTTCACTGCTGACTTGACAGAGTTTCGAATGTCATGATGTCACGTACCTTGACCTGTTATTGGTAACGTGTGTCATTGGTTACTCATATTGTGTTATAGGAAGTTCACTGTACGTACTACTTATTGATTACTTCATCCTAATAGGTACTGGCTAGTAATAGAACCCGTGCGTGCCGAAAAAGTACCGATGGCCGAGGGGGCGTGAGGGTTCTAGAGTGGCGACCACGTACCGGAAGACGAAGCGTTGGCAGGCCCCCCACAAGGAGGACCGACGAACTGGACAAGGTCGCGGGAAGCTGCTGGATGCAAGCAGCGCAGGACCGGTCTTCATGGAGATCATTAGAGGAAGCCTATGTTCAGCAGTGGACGTCTTTCGGCTGATATGATGATGATCTTCAATCGGCCCTTCGGTAGCGTCCTTCTGTGTCAATCTTTTATTTAGTTATAATTTTTCCTTAAGTTCTCACGACCAAAATTTTACCTCAAAATTTTCAAAAAGCACATCTAAACTAATCGGCGGGTTTCTAGTAATAATACAAGTCAGCTAGTATCTACATCTCGCTCGTGGGACGCATGCTTTAGACTGTATATTGCCTGATAATATACAAGGTCTTAAACATTTATTTTAGCCTGTCATTAAAACACATCCGTGTAGTGCCGGCACAGAATAGTACAAACCTGCCTCAACCCGTGGGTGTCGTAAAAGGCGACTAAGGGCTTATGAACCGGAGGATGGGCAGCAGCATCTTTCTATGTATCGTACCATCTTACAATTCTACGGTCACCAACAACAGCGGTCGCCAGCCGCAACGCTTACAAGCGGAAATACGGTCAACCGCTTGTCGGTAGAAACTTTTTCAACTCTATTACCACGCCATAAGGTCCAAAAGTGTTCCTACTGATGTGCGGCCGTGTGTACCAAGCATATTTGTTAGAGTTTTGGAGGAAGCGCCGTGTCCAGTAGTGGACGTTTAATGGGATGTTATGATGAATGAAAAAACAGCTTATACCCTATACAGGGAGTTAGGGTAAACACTGTGATCCTTGAAACTGTGCATTCAGACCATGAAACTGAACAACTTTCCCTAAGGAACATAGGTCGAAATACGATAAAAAATTCAGACTTCCCATAGAAACTGCACCATCTGATTGCTCATTTTATATGGGAGAAGAAATTTTTTTTTTTCATATTTCGATCTATGTTCCTTAAGGAAAGTTGTTAAGTTTCATAGTCTCAATGCACAGTTTCAAGGATCACAGTGTTTACCATAACACCCTGTATGTCTATTCAAATAAAGCGTCATGTAGCTCCATATTGCTGTATGTCCACGCAGACTCACAACATCTAAGATAAGGCGCAACTTTCACGGAATACAGACGTACGGGATGTGGCCGCACGTCGCAACAGTCAAACGTTTTGTGATGGTTGATTCGTATACAGGGTGTAACAATTAAATCATATGCCATTGATACGAAAAGAAGAAGAAGTGTGTAACAAAAAGTGTATACCAACCCTTAAGGATGTGAATCTGCCCATGCAACTGAACAACTTTCTCTAAGGAACTTAGGTCGAAACATGAAAAAAAAATTTTTGCCTCCCATAGAGAAACTACGGTTTCATGGTCTTTGTTCGTTTAGTTACCTATGATAAAAATTATTAAGACCTACTAAACTTGTAGTCCCGTGTGGTGCCGGCAAAGAATAGTACCAACCCATACATACCCGTGGGTGTCGTAAGAGGCGACTAAGGGATGGGCAGCAGCATGATCCTTTGTATCTTACTTACTGCGGTCACCTACAACCGCGGTCCGTGGTGCCAGCCGTAACGCTAACAAACGAGGTGACTATGGTACTTCCCCTCTACATTTTTCCAGCAAATGCTAGAATTCTGGAGGGAGCTCCCTGTCCTGTAGTGGACGTTTCATGGGATGTTATGATGATTAAACTTGTACCGTCAATGACAGGTCAAACTTGACACTCGCAGTGCGACTCTAGCCCGTACGTCTATTGAAATACGAACGGTACGGAGTACAATGTGTCAAGCTTGATGTGCTCTTGACTGTACAAGACTTTGATATTTAGTAAGATACAGAATAAAATTAAAATCATAACAGTATTTTTTATTCCAAAAGGAGCATCGAGTAAATGTTATCTTATACATACATACATAACATCACGCCTCTTTCCCGTTGGGGTAGGCAGAGACCACAGTCCTCCACCTGCTACGATCTTGACATACTTCCCTTGCTTCCTGTACTTTCATCAATCCTTTCATACATGCTCGTCGGTTTAGGGTACTTTTAACCTGGCCTTTATTCAGAACGTCCTGAATTTGGTCCTGGTACGTTCGCCTAGGCCTTCCCCTTCCAACGTTTCCATTCACTCTCGCCTGGTAGATCTCTTTCGTCAATCTTCGTTCATTCATCCTCTCTACATGACCAAACCATCTCAGCATCCCTTTCTCGATTTTGGTCACTACGTCTTCTTTTACGCCACACCGTTCTCTTATCACACTATTTCTAATCCTGTCACTCAATTTAACACCAATCATACTCCTTAGCGCTCTCATTTCCACTGCATTAATTCTACTTTCATGCTTCTTCTGCCATACCCAGCTTTCACTGCCATACATCAGTGTTGGTACCAAAACTCCCCCATGAACAGCCAAACGAGCCTTGTGAGACACCTTCTGACTCCTCATAAAGGCGTGCAGGGCACCATTCACCATTTACCACCGTTATCTTATGCATGGACGAATAATAATAAGATTGACAATCCCCAATACTAGAAAACGTAAACGGAAAGGCATAAAACTCATGGAAACTAGGTGGCGCTTTTAAATAATCTGGAAATTAATTATGGTCTACCGAGTATTCTTCCAAAAAATCATTCAAAATTTCAACATAGTTTTATTGTAAAGAAACGCGAACATTGAAATTTGGTTTATTTTTTTAGCAGAATACTCGATAAATCATAATAACTTCCCGGACTATTTATTAGCGCCATCTAGTTTTATACTTTTCCTGGTTACGATTTCTAAAAGGGGATGGTCAGTCCTTCTTATTGTTCGTCCATGTCATATGATATAATTCTTTTTATTTTGCATTTAAAACTAAACTAAACTAGGTCAAGATCTCTATTTTCTTTATCTGACTAGTACTAGAAAAATACCACATTTTCCTTTCTAATCAAGCTGAGCTTTTTACAACTTTACACACGAAGGCCAAGGGTAAGACCTTGTGCACACTGAACATTCAAACCAAATGGTTCGTTCTGCATTGACACAGTTTCTCTACACACGTTTAAAAAAATTAAGAGGGGTATAATAATACGTACCTTTAGGTACATTTACAGAAAAAAGAGAGTCTTTTCTTACGTGATCGCTTAAGCCTAATATTAGGTCTTTACCTATGAAATTGCCGTTTTGTATGGAGAATTTTAGGTAAACTCAATTTTCAGTACTAACATTTCTGCATTTTTCTTAGAAATTATAAATCCAATTTTTTTAATTTTTTTTTAGCATTATTGGGAAGACATTAAGCTAACAGAAGCTTAAATTTAATTTTCGAAAAACATTATCTGTAAAAAAATATAACAAATCTAATGATGAAATCGGACGACATTTAAGACGAACAATTTTCGAACCTTTAATTATATATATCAAACTAAAAATGAAAACTTTATTTTATGCTCAAATTGATAACCTTGAAGTCAACTTTCAAATATAAGACAAATGAAAAAAATAGCATTAGAATTATAGGAATTATGATCTCATTAATCTGTAAGAAAATTTCGGCAATTTTATAGGTAAAGACCTATTATACGTCTAAAAGGTTTTTGTGTCTTTTTGGCATACATTCAGCTGCTACCAAGTACTCGATAAAAATTTTGATTATAATTTTTTTACTTATTTTTAGTTTCCTGTTAGTCTAAGCTAGCATTTTACTGGTTTACATTCAACAAGTGGTCTAAAAATATAGTAAATAAGTGGTCTTAAAATTAGGTTCAAAGAAAATATCAACTAAATAAACGACACAATATTAACTTTTGATGACAATCACAAAGGCACCTCTTGAAAAACAAACTCAACGGCTAGAATTTTAGATATATAAAAATGTTTATAAATCTAAAATTCTAGCCGTTGAGTTTATAATCGTTACTATGAAAGATACAAAACTTCCGTTGGTTGTTAACAATAATTATACAATTTGTGTACCGTACGGAAAGTGTGTATCTGTGATTGTGTCTTCAATAGTAGTTTATGACACTGTCAGGTAAAGATAGTCAATGTAACATGAGTGCTTGTTTGTGACATGAGGCGCAGCCGAATGTCACAATAGACAGCACGAATGTTACAATGACTAGTTTGTAATCACTGGCATACATTACTTTTTCTACGAACATAAAATCACAAAGAAAATAACGTACAGACTTTGTTTAATTTTGTCGTAGTGGAGCACTAGAACACCTCCACTTTTTTGGAAAGTAAAGTCCTCTTGAGTTTCGTACGCTGCCTTAATTATTTCGGTCGGCGTGAATATTTTACTCATGTATTTACAAATTTTCAATGGAAATCAAGATGATTATCGTAAAATTATAAATTAAAAGTTAGTTTTTTGACAGATTAAATAAGGCCAGCCTTCATATAATACTGTGTATGGGGGGGTTCAGTTCATAAGTGCATGAATTCTTTTTTGAAGTTGTCCTTTATGGCTTGGTAACTAGCATATTAGCCGTTGGCATCCAATACAACATAGTATTAACGTAATTTTGTTGCCAAACCTAACAAAAATTATATTACCGTATTGTAGACAGTTGCATTTATAAATATTACGCAACTGTTGTCGGAATGTCAATGTTTGTGATACTGTTTCCGATTTCGTATTTCGAACTTTAACAAATGGGAGTAGAAAAACGTCCTTTTCTTAAGTTCAAGGGTGAATTTCCACATATGATGGCTCTATTTGACAGCGTATTTGACAAGCTAGGGAAATGGCGCAATCCTATTGGTTAGAATTTTCGAGCTTATAGCTTAGATCCCTCGCACAGCACTGGTAGAAAATCAGCCTTAGTTTAGCAAGCTTGTGATATAACATTGGACAGATTTATAAATTTATATACTTTTTTTTTATTGTTTACGTAGTTTATAAACGTGTTCATAAGTCTGTGAGAATCTCTAACCAAAACTGTGTTTGAAGGTGCTGTTACACTTTATGGATATGCTTTTTACTTCTTTGTTTCACTACAGCAAAGCATAAAATCGTCAGCCAGCTTTATACGCCATTTCAAAATAAGAGGAATTCGTACTCTATTTACTATTACAGACGAAAGAGGTCCACTACTGAACATAGGCTTACCATAAACGCGCGCTCGTCACTCTATTGCGCCACTACATTTACTTATAGATTTGTATGTATGTCATAGAGAAATGTATCATGTTGGGACGACCCTAAACAAAGCTTGGTATAAAGCTAGTGTAACACTGTGTGGGTATGACCTTAGTTTGTTCCTTTCTGCGAGCTTTAGCAAAGCACAAGTTATTTACTTGCTTTTGTTTGGTTATCTGGAACGTGTATTACCTTTGTTATGCTTAAATAGTGTGCAAAGGACAGTTTTCTGACAACTGAAAGGGTATGGTCAATCAACGAAACTGTAAAAATTAAAAAGAAAACCGGCCCATTGCGAGTCGGACTCGCGCACCGAGGGTTCCGTACCACTAAAGTTAAAATACCATCTCAGTCAAGCAGAAGTGTATTAAATGCGCGCGAGTCCAACACGCACTTGACCAATTTTTATTATTCGTTGTTATTTTGTAGCTTATGGACTATAAACATATCAATTTTCATGCGTCTAACTGTTCCCGTTTTTACCATAGAGCTAAATAAAAAAATCAAGCAAAAATTTCACAAAAGACGAGCAAAAGTTTTTAGTACGGAAACCACTTTATTTTTTTATATATATAAACATGCTATTTATTTTTATAGCGGCATCTGTGAAAATTCTAACTTTCTGCCTATTACGGTTCTTGAGATACACCCTACGATACAGCCCGCCGACAGACAGACAGACATTAGACACATATATCAGAGCTGTATATTAATATGGTCCCGTTTTTCAGCCTAAAAAGTACGGAACCCTAAAAAGGTTGACGTAGGGCTCCCGCACACGACCGAGAATCGGTGGGCGATTATCGGCCAGGACAAGGACGGAAGATTCAGGTGATAACACGTCAGAGCGGGATGCCGACAAAAAATCGGGCACCGATTCTCGGTCGTGTGCGGGAGCCCTTATGCAACTTTTTCTGCGAATTTATTCCGTGATCTGCAGTCCATAGATTTTTAGGTCACTGTTTTATCGCTTGAAGTTTGATTACGTGGACAGAACTAAAGTCTAAAATAAAAACAATATTTTCAGCTTGCACACATTCAAAATACCAGTAAAAACATTCAAAAATTTAAAACCACAGTAATACCCGACATAAAGTTGATATTCTTAAAACCAGTATAAGGTGCACTCAACCTGTATAATATTTACCATGTAGCACATTTCAGCTTATACTGGTACTTTTACAAAAAAAAAATGTTTTTACAAAATTGCCGGATTTAATTATTTACAGCTTCGAATAGCCTATATAACTATTTAAAATTAATTTCTATAAATTTGCATTTAATGCAACATCAAATCACAGATTGACTGGACTATAAACCCCGCCCTTAATGGAGTCTCACGGTGAATCTAGTTTCAATGAATTAGTTAACCTTTCAAGATTACTTTAATACATTGATTGCATTAGATAACTAACTAGTGGTTATATTAACGCGTTTAAGTAGAGTTAATTTAACCGGCACGAATTTGAGATGGTTTTGAGATAAGAAAGTATTGTGTATAATCTGATAGTATTGCTCTGGATATAAGAAAATAATATTATGTGTCATCGTCTTTGATCATATATTTTGGTAGATGCTTATTAGCTTTTAGAAATATTGCACCATAATAGGAAGATATATGCCTCTCGGTGTGTCTCGCTTAATAGGTTAGGAACCTTTACTTACTTACTACGATACAAGAAGGCGCCAACTGTCTCGATTTAGTGCTGTTTGGCGCCAGGTAGGTAACAGCTTGAAGCTCGCACAGGTCCTTCTCGGCTTCATTCAGACAGCAATATGTGGGTCGACCATCCGGACGCTTGGTTTGCCTAAGTACTCTCTTTTCACAGCCCGATCCTCTCGCATCCTTTCTAGATGTCAAAGCCATCGCAGGCGAACGCAGATTGAAACTTATGATTAGAAATTGCAAATTTAGAAAACATGACAATGGGAGAGGGCTCAATTTCATTAGAATTTTGAATGCAACCGTGTATCCAGCAAAATGTATGATTGAAGATCATTATCGTATTTCGACGTTATACGTTCGCCTAGGCGACCGAGCTCTGCCCGACTTCATCAGAAATTAAATCCGCGCCACCTCTTATAAAGTAGAAAAACTACAGCAAATAAATCTGTCAACAGATGGCGCTGTATTGTTTTTGAAACGCGGTAGGTACTTTCTTATCCGGATGAAAAAATATTAAATAACAGAACAAACTATATTTCCCAGATATAAGACTCAGCTAGATCAGTTTTTCACCCCCGAAAATCCAAGTAAGTAATATTTTTTCATTGAAAAATTCAAATTTCATCGAAATAGTTACAGCCGTATTAGAGAAACCGATTACAAACATTTAATAGTATAGGATGTTCCTTGGGAAAAGTTCTCATTCTTCAGGGTTGTCAAACCCATCTTGCTATGTTATACTTTGTATACGGAATAACGAACAAACCAATCTCACAACGTGGTTTATATTTTGCTAGTTCTATAGCAAATTAAGCCTTGACATTTAGCCATTGCTTATTGCTCAGATAGGCGTAAATAATTCCATGATTATACAATGTCAGGAGAGTATAACTCAGACAGTTGAATTGCTAATATTGTTAAATAGCGCGGTGCTCTGTTTAGAATTGTTTATTAACAATATCCTTTAAGATTTAAGAACTTTAAATGGTTTTAATTAAATTGCTTATGATAAAGATGCATTCGGCTTATATGTCCAGCCCAGTCCCACTTAAGTCTACACAGTAAGCCGAATGCATCCACGACGGTGGGCGAGAGTCGTCACCCAATGGATACCGCAGAATGGCCAACGCCGCAGGGGTAGACCACGAAAAAGGTGGCGTGACGATTTAGACTCGTACCGTCGCGATTGGCTAGAATTCGCTATGGACCGCGACAGTTGGAGGACCGAAGGGGAGGCCTTTGCCCAACAGTGGGACAGAATAGGCTAGAGAAAAAAAAATATGATGAAGATGATAGCCTAGTAAAACTATTTAGTATAGTTAGGTATCCCACACTTAATGAAGAGAACAACCTCCTAGTCGCCAGGACGCCAACCTAGGGCCAAATATAAAAAGTGACGTAAGCTGGAGAATTCTTGAAAGCTCATAAATTCAAGAATTTGTGGCTGACCCAAACATAATAGGAGTGACGAAGGCTCACCGACTCCGCTGGCTCGGCAACTTAGACCCTGTCCAGAAAGGGCGAATTCGCCGCGATTAACTCGCGCGTGTTTCGCGCGTTCATCTGGACGCAAACAAGGCGCTCCTAGTATCTCTCGAAAAATCGCGCGATGCTTGTGTACGCCATGTATTGACACCCAGTACCTCGCCGACGCGCGTAGAAACTCGCGCGTAACAATTCGCGGCGAATTCGCCCTTTCTGGACAGGGTCCTAGAAAGAATAAGGGGGAGGGCACGTTAAGAAAGCTTTCGAAGGTCAACCGACGGATTGACAATCGGTTGGTCACCCCAGGTATCGGTGGATGGACGTAGTGAGCTTAGACCTGCGCGAGCTCCAGGCAGGCGAATGGCAAACCACCGCACAAGATGGAGACCAGTGGCGGATTCTCGTTTCGGAGGTCAAGTTTCATTTTGGGTCGTTTCGCCTGAGGAGTAAGTAAGAAGGTATCCCCCACACCCCCCTCCTCTTCCTTCACCACCTTCACGCATTTCCTGCCCTCACCCTCTGACTCATTCAAACGTCGATGTAGTACCAATTAATGCCGCCACTTTTAAAATCCACTTTTAAAAAAATTACCCCTAAACGATAGCATAAACGTACCCATATCAAAAATTGGCATAGCGTCTCTTTCTACTAGAGGCTGAAGAAGAAGAAGAAAAATTTATCTATCTAGGTATCTATCTGCTAAGAAGTATCTACAGAAAGATCTATTTCCATCCTACTTTTTCATAGAAGGAAAGCGAGTAGGTTCGATGAATATTTGGTCTGACTGCATGAAATATAATTTTTAATGTAGTTTTACTATAAAGAAATTTAAATGTATAATCCGTTCCACGAGTCAATGCAAAAGCTTACCAACACATTTTGCAGCCGTAGAACCAGACAAAGTACGACGAACCGGACGAACCTGAGTATATAAGGTGTAATTTAATTAGACCCAAATATTTCTAGGGGTGGTGTAACTTTGATAAAGAAACAGGTTTTTCAAAGTTTTAGCGAAATCGACTCGCTGGTTTTTTTTTTGTAATTTTCAAACAAAAAAATAATAAATCTTTGCAATCATCCTGTAGTATTGATTTCCACCGTACTACAAGTATGGCACCTGCACACTCACACACACAAGATCGGCCGCCTTGCGCGCGATTGGCTTACGACTATTCATTCAATTAATTCAAAGGGCGGCAGCGCGGGGGGGGCAAGCACCACGACGTCTGCGGCCGCGGGACGCTCTGTGTGGATCGCGCATGCCACGCACGCACCGACCGAGTCCCTACGAAATAAGCTAGAAACCTAGCATTCGCGCCTCGTGCTAATCCTTGCAGGATCGGATGAGCGACGACAGGCCGGACCTTTACCTACCATCGCCTACATACCTATGTACTACTGGGGTACCTACCAACTGTCCTATAAACGGACCATGGGTTGTGCCGTGGGCAGAGGGAGGAAGGAGCCTAAGCCGCCATACCTACCTGGGCAGCTACTTGCCTGAGGAGTAGGTAGTTAGGTACCTACATAACAAATTCATTCATTTATTCATATCGTGTGGGTTGCAAGGTTGATGACCGTACTCACAAACCCTGGTACCGCCAGATGCCAAAGGCCTCTGACATGGCTCATTAACGACTACATCCGTAGATAGGTAATAGTAGGGACCATCGGGTTGACGTGCCCTCCGAAGCAATCATGTAACATTTCGGACAATCGGGTGATTCATCCTGCAATATCCTAACCAAACTGGGCTGGTCGCACAAAAATATTTTTGTTTGACAGTGTCCCCATCGGGAAACGAACCCAGAACATCGTGATCGAGAGCCAAGCACTCTAACACTAGACCACGGAGGCTGTAGGTACATAACAAATTTACAAGTACCTATTGCTATAATACGTACGTAAAGTACAGTCAAGAGCACATCACGCCTGACACATTGGACTTTGTACCGTTTTTATTTCAATAGACGTACGAGCTAGAGTCGCACTGCAAGTGTCAAGCTTGACCTGTCGTTGACTGTACCTACTTGCGGGCGAAATGTATGGCACGTCATACCTACCTACTTTTCGGCCGCAATCCCGAGCTGTTGCGTCCTATACCTCTTCTTACGTGCGCACGTACAGTCAAGAGCACATCAAGCTTGACACATTGGACTTCGTACCGTTCTTATTTCAATAGACATTCGGGCTAGAGTCACACTGCGAGTGTCAAGGTTGACCTGTCGTTGACTGTACATGATTAAGGACCATAGTTAAGGACCTTAGGTACAGTCAAGAACAAGTCAAGCTTCATAGTTTCATCATGATTAGCCCGTACAAAGTGTCAAGCTTGACTTGCTCCTGGCTGTACCTAGATATAAGATAATAGGTTCTTGCTATTTTTCAATTCAATCCAATTAAAACTAGAAAAGTTCGTAGGTTCCTACTTCTCTCAATTAAGCTCTTACGACGGTATCAGAGTAGGTAATCTTTACCTACCTACTTACCACCGTTTTTGCTACGTCCATCAGTTTACTTAACCCACCATACTTATGAGAAGGAACTAGGATATCATTATCATAAGATCCCATAAAAAGTTATTGGTCAACTCGTCCGATCCGAACTAGGACCATCTGGGACGAGTTGATAAAATTCAAAATACACCCCCCTTAGTTGCTCTACAATTAATTTTACATCGACAACAAAAGTCACCACGCTTATTAGCGTTGCAGCTGGCACACTTCCTGGACAGGTACCTTCTCGTACCGTTCGCGTTCGAGACGGCGGCTAGCTGGAGTACGGAGGCCAGGGAGATCGGGCGTCGACTTAGGGCGCAAGGTGGTGACGCCCGTTCTGGGTCGTTCCTGGTGCCATGGGCACCTTTGCACCAGAATCGACCAGGGGCAGCTTGCCTCACTTCTTATCAAAAGTACAATTATGATGAGTTTTATGTTACCACGCTTATTAGCGTTGCAGCTGGCACAACGGACAGCTGTTATTTATTAGTGACCGCAGCAGCAAGGTGGTAGCACGCTACTGCCCGCCCTCTGGTTGATACCGCCGGCGACTAAGTCGCCTTTTACGACATGCATGGGGAGAAAGGGTTGGTGCTATTCTTGCGCCGGCACACGCATGGACGAACAGAACAGAGGATAAACAACATCAGCTCTTGGACAGGTACCGTCTCGTACCGTTCCAGGTCAAGACGGCGGCTAGCTAGAGTACGGAGGCCAGGCTAATCTTGCCTCACTTCTTATCAAAAGTACAATTATGATGAGTTTTATATCACTTACTTGAGAAATAATTTCCCATACAAACATCCACACCCCTTTTTACTACCATAGAAGATTTCCGGGATAGATAGGTACTATGTACCTAAATATGTCCTTCCCAGGGTAAAGGCAAATTTTATCTAAATCGGTTCAGCGGAACAAGCATGAGGAGGTATTGATTGTCTTTGGTTACCTAAGCTTTCTTTTAAACTTTACCTGAAGAGTAGAAAAACAAATTGTAGGACGACACGGGAACAGAAACATTGTCTGGTATCAAGTCGTCCTAGCTGGACCAAGATCGGATCGAACAAGTTGACGAAAAAATCCACGCAGAATTTCACATAAATGAATGCTTAGCTGGTACCTACCTAAAGATATGTCCTTCCCAGGGTAAAAGCAAATTTTATCTAAATCGAATCAGCGGAACAAGCATGAGGAGGTATGGATTGTCTTTGGTTACCTAAGCTTTTTTTCAACTTTACCTGAAGAGTAGAAAAACAAATTGTGGGACGACACGGGAACAGAAACATTGTCTTTTATCAACTCGTCCTAGCTGGACCAAGATCGGATCGAACAAGTTGACGAAAAAATCCACGCAGATATTCACATAAAAGAATGCTTAGCTGGTATCTACCTATCTAAATACATTTGGAAATAACTACCTACAACATTCACCACGCCGCCGCCGCCGCGCCGTTAGCGTTGCGACTGGCACAATGGTCGGCAGAGGTTGGTGACCGTAGTATGGTGTGGTAGGTACGATAAGCCCCCGTAGTTGGATATCCCTTAGTCGCTTTTTACGACTCCCAGTTGTTGTGTATCATTAATTTTACATTGCATTTCCATTTTTAATTAGACATTCAATAGTAGGTGTAAGTACCTACTTACAGGCCGCGCGACGGGTTACTTAAGGCCTCTGGGCGGAGTGGAGGGGGTATGCGCAGTTGCAATATTTGCAAGCAAAATAGGTACTACTGCACATACCCCCTCCACTCCCGTCCAGACTCCGACCAGCTTTTACTCGTCGCGCGGACTGTACCTAACGTGTCAGTAGGTAATTTAATTATCTAGATTTTTGTGGAAGGCAGGTATTGTCAAGAGCAGTGTCAAGCTTGACACTTGCAGCGCGACTCTAGCTCCTCCGGCGATTGAAATAAGAACGGTACAAAGTCCAATGTGTCAAGCTTGATGTGCTCTTGACTGTACCGTAGTAAAACAATTTTGTAGTAGGTACCTATTTATTTATTGACAAGCTCTGGTAGGTAGGTATTACAGTTTTTAGCGTCGGTTGATTGATTAATATTTATTCGAAACAAGTAAAGTCAAATAGGGGACCGCGGCTCGGCGGCTCTGTCGGCATGCTTTGACCGCGGTAGCACACGTGCGGGCGGCATTTGTCAAAGGTGAAGCTATGAAATCGACATAACTTTAACTTCCCATCACACTTTCAGGCTTTGGACTGTCAAATTAATACAACTTGATTTTCGTAAGTAAGGAAAGTAGGTAATTGTAGTTAATTTGAAATCCTATACCTACCTACGTGTTACTTACTGTAGTGTAACCTACTAAATCAGTTTTACAAGATTATTTACAAAATTATTTACACGAGTCACTTTAGTTTTCACCACATCAAATGTTGAACGTGACCACCTCCTTGTCGGATACATTGTCTTGCACGGTCAATGCCGTGTCTGCGCACTTCACTTAAAACATCAGTTTCACTGGCCATGAAGTTAAAAGCCCTGGTAATGCGGGCGCGCAGTTCCTCCTCGGTGCGAATAGTATGGCCGTCATTGCCATACACAAGGACCTTGGCCCTACCCCAGACGTGGAAATCTAGCGGCGTGAGATCCGGCGAACGTGCTGGCCAGGCGATTGGACCACCGCGCCCGATCCAACGCCCCTGGAACTCCTGCGTCAGGTAATTCCGCACCGTCCGGTCGTAGTGCGCCGGCGCGCCGTCGTGCTGGAAATACAACCAGCGGCGGTTCCACACCGGAACTTTCAGCAGCAGATCAGGGAGGACACGCTGCAGGAAGTCCAGGTACGTCGCCCCGTTTACTCTTGGGAGGAACCAGGGTCCTAATAACACCCCGTTCAGCACACCAGCCCACACATTGACACTTATCCGGTATTGGAAGTGGTCCGGACGAATCACTCGCGGGTTGTGGTCACATCAGTAATGGGCGTTATGGATGTTGAACATCCCTACACGAGTGAACGTGCATTCATCGGTACAAATTTACAGCACTTGTCACTATTTCTCCGACTTCATGGTAACATATTGCCATGTTTTGGTATTCTTGGTTCGTAAAACCGTAAGGCATTTTGCCAAATATCAATCGCGGCCATAAGACGTATGCGTAATGCACAAGGTAAGTAGAGCAACTGAAGGCGGGCGGGCGGGCGCACGCGGCGGCGCCGGCGGCACGATGCACCGGGCCGGTCGCGCGTGCGCATGCGTGTGTTGGCGGTTGGACAAAAAGAGGGCGGGGTTTACGCACCGCTCACAGCATTTCATTCATATTTTTTATTAGTGTGAATGTATCGATGGTGCCACGTGACACTACAGAGTGTTCATTTTACGAATTTTAGTGGTATTGTTTTTGGGATTTTTCTCGAAAACTAGCGAATAGAAATCAATAAAAATAACACCAATGGTATTCATTTAGATGCTTGAGGTAACCCTAACAATATTTGGGTCTAATTAAATTACACCTTATATAAGGTGTAATTTAATTAGACCCAAATATTTCTAGGGGTGGTGTAACTTTGATAAAGAAACAGGTTTTTCAAAGTTTTAGCGAAATCGACTCGCTGGTTTTTTTTTTGTAATTTTCAAACAAAAAAATAATAAATCTTTGCAATCATCCTGTAGTATTGATTTCCACCGTACTACAAGTATGGCACCTGCACACTCACACACACAAGATCGGCCGCCTTGCGCGCGATTGGCTTACGACTATTCATTCAATTAATTCAAAGGGCGGCAGCGCGGGGGGGGCAAGCACCACGACGTCTGCGGCCGCGGGACGCTCTGTGTGGATCGCGCATGCCACGCACGCACCGACCGAGTCCCTACGAAATAAGCTAGAAACCTAGCATTCGCGCCTCGTGCTAATCCTTGCAGGATCGGATGAGCGACGACAGGCCGGACCTTTACCTACCATCGCCTACATACCTATGTACTACTGGGGTACCTACCAACTGTCCTATAAACGGACCATGGGTTGTGCCGTGGGCAGAGGGAGGAAGGAGCCTAAGCCGCCATACCTACCTGGGCAGCTACTTGCCTGAGGAGTAGGTAGTTAGGTACCTACATAACAAATTCATTCATTTATTCATATCGTGTGGGTTGCAAGGTTGATGACCGTACTCACAAACCCTGGTACCGCCAGATGCCAAAGGCCTCTGACATGGCTCATTAACGACTACATCCGTAGATAGGTAATAGTAGGGACCATCGGGTTGACGTGCCCTCCGAAGCAATCATGTAACATTTCGGACAATCGGGTGATTCATCCTGCAATATCCTAACCAAACTGGGCTGGTCGCACAAAAATATTTTTGTTTGACAGTGTCCCCATCGGGAAACGAACCCAGAACATCGTGATCGAGAGCCAAGCACTCTAACACTAGACCACGGAGGCTGTAGGTACATAACAAATTTACAAGTACCTATTGCTATAATACGTACGTAAAGTACAGTCAAGAGCACATCACGCCTGACACATTGGACTTTGTACCGTTTTTATTTCAATAGACGTACGAGCTAGAGTCGCACTGCAAGTGTCAAGCTTGACCTGTCGTTGACTGTACCTACTTGCGGGCGAAATGTATGGCACGTCATACCTACCTACTTTTCGGCCGCAATCCCGAGCTGTTGCGTCCTATACCTCTTCTTACGTGCGCACGTACAGTCAAGAGCACATCAAGCTTGACACATTGGACTTCGTACCGTTCTTATTTCAATAGACATTCGGGCTAGAGTCACACTGCGAGTGTCAAGGTTGACCTGTCGTTGACTGTACATGATTAAGGACCATAGTTAAGGACCTTAGGTACAGTCAAGAACAAGTCAAGCTTCATAGTTTCATCATGATTAGCCCGTACAAAGTGTCAAGCTTGACTTGCTCCTGGCTGTACCTAGATATAAGATAATAGGTTCTTGCTATTTTTCAATTCAATCCAATTAAAACTAGAAAAGTTCGTAGGTTCCTACTTCTCTCAATTAAGCTCTTACGACGGTATCAGAGTAGGTAATCTTTACCTACCTACTTACCACCGTTTTTGCTACGTCCATCAGTTTACTTAACCCACCATACTTATGAGAAGGAACTAGGATATCATTATCATAAGATCCCATAAAAAGTTATTGGTCAACTCGTCCGATCCGAACTAGGACCATCTGGGACGAGTTGATAAAATTCAAAATACACCCCCCTTAGTTGCTCTACAATTAATTTTACATCGACAACAAAAGTCACCACGCTTATTAGCGTTGCAGCTGGCACACTTCCTGGACAGGTACCTTCTCGTACCGTTCGCGTTCGAGACGGCGGCTAGCTGGAGTACGGAGGCCAGGGAGATCGGGCGTCGACTTAGGGCGCAAGGTGGTGACGCCCGTTCTGGGTCGTTCCTGGTGCCATGGGCACCTTTGCACCAGAATCGACCAGGGGCAGCTTGCCTCACTTCTTATCAAAAGTACAATTATGATGAGTTTTATGTTACCACGCTTATTAGCGTTGCAGCTGGCACAACGGACAGCTGTTATTTATTAGTGACCGCAGCAGCAAGGTGGTAGCACGCTACTGCCCGCCCTCTGGTTGATACCGCCGGCGACTAAGTCGCCTTTTACGACATGCATGGGGAGAAAGGGTTGGTGCTATTCTTGCGCCGGCACACGCATGGACGAACAGAACAGAGGATAAACAACATCAGCTCTTGGACAGGTACCGTCTCGTACCGTTCCAGGTCAAGACGGCGGCTAGCTAGAGTACGGAGGCCAGGCTAATCTTGCCTCACTTCTTATCAAAAGTACAATTATGATGAGTTTTATATCACTTACTTGAGAAATAATTTCCCATACAAATATCCACACCCCTTTTTACTACCATAGAAGATTTCCGGGATAGATAGGTACTATGTACCTAAATATGTCCTTCCCAGGGTAAAGGCAAATTTTATCTAAATCGGTTCAGCGGAACAAGCATGAGGAGGTATTGATTGTCTTTGGTTACCTAAGCTTTCTTTTAAACTTTACCTGAAGAGTAGAAAAACAAATTGTAGGACGACACGGGAACAGAAACATTGTCTGGTATCAAGTCGTCCTAGCTGGACCAAGATCGGATCGAACAAGTTGACGAAAAAATCCACGCAGAATTTCACATAAATGAATGCTTAGCTGGTACCTACCTAAAGATATGTCCTTCCCAGGGTAAAAGCAAATTTTATCTAAATCGAATCAGCGGAACAAGCATGAGGAGGTATGGATTGTCTTTGGTTACCTAAGCTTTTTTTCAACTTTACCTGAAGAGTAGAAAAACAAATTGTGGGACGACACGGGAACAGAAACATTGTCTTTTATCAACTCGTCCTAGCTGGACCAAGATCGGATCGAACAAGTTGACGAAAAAATCCACGCAGATATTCACATAAAAGAATGCTTAGCTGGTATCTACCTATCTAAATACATTTGGAAATAACTACCTACAACATTCACCACGCCGCCGCCGCCGCGCCGTTAGCGTTGCGACTGGCACAATGGTCGGCAGAGGTTGGTGACCGTAGTATGGTGTGGTAGGTACTGTACAGATCTGAAGTCCCTTCCAATAGGATCCTCAAATCAGATACGTGAAAGTTTTGGCCAAGGTTGATCGTCTAGAATAATACCCTTTAAGAATATTATATTTTTACTGAATCCTACGTCATTCCGTTTTATATATTTATAATATCTTGTAATTTACAGATTCTGCTCGGTGGAGAGTGGCAATAGAAGAATGAAAAAGAAACACACTTGTTATTTTAATACTTATATTTGAAAATAAACCTAATCTTTACATGTCTAATTTGAGTTATTTATTTTATTTTATATCACTATTTATTTGAATTTAGTCTCATATTGTTTGGTGTAGTTCATCTGAATTCATGTAGATTCATCAGTTTAAGAGAGGTTTCATCTCTTTTACAATGCAATATTAGAGCCGATAAGTTTCTGAAAAGAAACCTATGTTAATATAAACGAAGTAATAAAAATAATGTGGGGACAATCCCCAGGTTTGGGGCACCGCCATCGCCCCAAGCAGCTCGTCCTAGGCCTCCTCTACCCTAAGTCCTAGGTCCGAGGCATATCATCACCCAGCTCACGATGACATGACGCTAAACTACCCTAACAATCCAACTGGATCGTCAGGATTCTGATCATCCTCGCGGAGCTGGAAATCCCACCGAAAACTTAAACTACAGTAAAGACTAGGGTTAATGTATGTGGAGTGCGGAACTAACTAACCACAGTACAACCCAGACGGTGATGATGTCTCCCCCCGGTATGTTCATGCCCCGCGTCAAACCCGACTTCCACGTGGCCCACCTTTAAGGGACGATCACTGACTCATCCAGGGTTCACAGGGTATTGACTATTTCTTTTAGTCACCCATACCAGAGCTGGTCACCGAGCCCGCCAGGCACACGAAGCATACAGTCTTCCTTTAGGAAAACAGGGCACTCTCCATCATGAGCTATAAGAGCTCTTCCTGTAATCCCTCCGGGCAGACAATGATCGACATCATCGAATCCCTTAGTTTGTTTTGAGATAAGTTAAACTGAAAATAATTAGCCAGCTCCACACGTCCAAGTGTGAAGTCTGTACTAGATACGGGTATAGTATTATTGCTTGCATGGCCAGCCTAGATCAATAACGGTTTTATAACGAGAGACATAAAGAGTTTGAAGGGCAATCTCCCTCCCCCCAGTCACTGCGTGACTTTATTGCACCAACAAGGTCTCCGTATATCCTTCATAGCTCTCACTTGTGATGCGTAGCTAAATCTCTTTTCCGTTACCAACCCACGCAGGACAAGGATTATGTAGAGTAACCCCAGTCTAAACACTCATTTAAATAAAATGAATTGCATCTAAACTATAATGGGATTACCCAGCATATTTCGAAGAAGAACATATAAGAAGTAAGTATGACAAAAGATTACTGAAGGTAATCCTTAAATAAAAGTGAAGTATGATGACCAGAACCGAGAAGATACGGGATAGTAGTATCTAAGCTAGGTTGGGCCAAACATATATGATTTAAGATCTTAAGGGAAAAATCAAAAGCATCGAGTATTCAAAACCAAGAACACTGGGAGAATTTAGCGTAAACAACACTAGCTAAAACTCGATGTTCTTTAAAAGAGGACTCAAAAGAAGTATAAAAATGGGATTATTGTATATACTTAAATATTCGGAACTTATCTACAATGAAAAGAAACTAAACATTATAATTTCTGTTCCATTATTGTTTTCAAGAATCTATTTAGTAATGTTAAAGGTGGTTTCACACTGAGTCAAAGTATAATTTTAAGTATGATAAATTATGACTAGTTTTATTAAGGAAAAATAAAACTTAGAATCTTATAAGGTTTAGATTCCTGTATGATTCAATGAAGATTAAATAGATTATTTAACTACTTTAGGATGACACACATAAAGTTCAGAGGTCCCCCAAGGTCAGAGTGTCGTACAGCCGTCGCAGCCTTACGGGCGAACGTCGTCAACACACTTTACAAGAAGCAACCCACGAACGAACGTAATGTCTCCATCAAGAATATTCTTCCTTTTGATTCAAGACAATTCTAATTTATTCCTTATAAACAATTTAATGTCATTAGACTAAACTAGAATGTCCCTACACAAAAGAAGAAAGTTTTAAGTTGTCTAACTACTCTACATGTGGCAATCTAACGCTAAGATCAGGAGGTCCTCCCGTGGTATATGCCACTCAAACGACGCATCCAATAAAGGGCGAGCGTTGTCAGCACATAACACAAGAAACACCAATTCCAAAATCCAACGTTAAAACACCTTGCTAATATCCTTCCATTTGTACTGGAATAACACCAATTCATCCCACACATATAGATGAAAGAATTCTGGATGAATCAGCGAAACCTCACACAAATAGAACGAGAAGAACTTTAGAATCAGACCCTTTTAGGCTTGAGGGCTCCGGCCCAAGAATGATTAAAATAAATAAATCCGAAGGTTGATATTATCAGATAGACTTAGACAGATACTCCAGTGACACGCGACTTACATTAGCCACAACCAATATAGTGGACATCGGGGACACATGTCACGAGGGCATCCATCCATGCTTGGTTGAACTAAATAAACCTGAGAGCAGGCATTTCTTAATCTCAAAATCTGGGACTCCTATAGTATGAAAGTAAAAGGAAAGATAAGCACCTCCTATGAGCTTGAGTACAGAGATGTAGCAATGCTCTCAGCATGTTCCAATTTTGGGAAATTGAGGCAGAAGATTCAAAATCACTATCAAAGCAATTTATTATTACTTGAAATATTATTATTTATAATATTCACTCTACTTAAACTTACCCTTTATTTCACAATAAAATATCACAATCTATATCCAAGTTTTAGTTTTCAGATATATTATTTTAAGATTTTGAATTGACGTTCTAATTCTTTTGATCTGACGGAATATTTTTAAATTTTATCATATGATGACACTAGTATATCAAAACTGGAATTTTGATTTAGGGCCAAAGATTTTATATTATTTTCTAAAAAAGGTAATTATTTAATGTATTAATATTTTCTTCCATTTTGATTTTGGGTTTTGATTTATTTTTAGTTAAAGAGATAAAAAATTTATAAAGATTTCAAAATAGCGTCTAGCTTTGAGTAAAACTAAATCAAAAATGATTTATTTGTTGACTATTTGACAATAATGTCAAATAGACAATTCTACCAAAAAAAAGTATAAAAAATATACATTGACTAAAGTCTCCTTGAATTGATGATAATAATATACATCGTCCAAAGTCTCTTTGATATGTTGACAAAATATACAACATCTAAAGCCACCCCTAATCGATGACAATATATATACAACAGAGTCCAGTTTCCATGATTTCACCAAGGACTATTTTAATCAATTTCTCTGTAAAGGAAAGAATTAAACACAATGAAATTTACATTACCTTTACAATCCAAGCAATACCTTTTTTTAGCCTTCACGATTTATCATTTGTGGTTTGCTTTTCCATGTCTATAATGTTCCTTGTAATTCCTGTACCTGTTTAGAAATAGAACATTATCCTGCCTAGCTATACGCGAACAAAGACACTTGTAGAACTAGTTTATACTTAATTATGGGAAAAGAAAATCTTTATTACTATCTACAAATAACGACTCAGATTAGAAACACAGTATGTTATAATTTCCGCAGAGTTATTAATGTTTACAAACGAAAATCATTAAGTGGGAATATCAATTTACTTAAAGTATCACACAGTACAAGCCTCTTATGACCTCGCAGGTAGATCTGTAAAGCTGCAAATATTCTCCAATCAACTCTTCCTCTTTTGACATTGAAATCTGATTTTCTCAACGTTATTTAGCTCACATAACCTGGAAGAAACTATAAATTTCATTAAGTCACATTTCACCTTAACTCAAATACACACAACAACTTTGAACCGAAAATAAATAAAAGATGGAAAACCACAAAATTGAATACTTACATAACATTAGTTTCACTCCACTTATTCTTTACACTTTGGAATCAAACCCTGAATGTTAGCATCTTGAATTTATGCGCAAATAAACCTTCCTATACTATATCCTACACGAAGCAATCCCTATCTTTATCTCAATTGAAGGAATCCACAATCCAGGATCATAGCCTCCTTCAAAAGATTCGTCTCATCAGCTGTATGAATTCTATTTTTTTCGCGAGCTACAAAACAAAAAAAATTATAACTCACAGAAAACCAGCATACTATCGACTTTCTTCCAAATCTGTTGGATGGCCCAAAGATCCTTTCGAAATAAATGGTTCGTTTCACGATTTTGCGTGTTAGGCTTTTGCCCAGCAGTGGACTTTTGTTTTTCGGGATCATCTGCAACTTTTACAAACAAGTCAAAATTCTATTTGAGCTCCATTGCCCTCACTATTCAACAAATCCTGATTCTTAGTTTTCTTCTGTTGCTTTCGTTTATCAAAATTTTAGCAACTATTTCTTTTATCAGCAAAAATAGCTTTTTTCCTTCATTTTCTTTTTTTCGACCCTTTCCCGACCCTGTCACGACTGTCACTCCTTGTCATATTTTTTTACTCCCCGTTTCTCGTTACACTTCTTGACAGTTCCTCTAAATAGTATTTTATGCATTTAAAATTTTTTAGGGTTCCGCAAGTGCACAGCCTCCCCCAAAATTTTATTATTTCGAAAAATCTAAGAAAACATTTTTTTTTTTTTCGAGAATTCTAAAATTTTCAATTTTAAATTAATTTTTTTTTTTATTATTATTATTATTTTATTAAAATAAAACCTCCTATATTGGCCCTTAAATTTTTTTATTCACAAATACAATAAACAAAACAAATAACTAAACTACTAATATTATAAATCATTAAACTAAATTAATTTTTTATTCAAAATTATTAAAATTATTTAACATGTTTATCTAAATTTAGATTTATTTCAGTTCAACCCTGATTATATAACCAAATTAAATTTGTATTAAATTATAAATTATTATAGTTCATTATATTTTTAAAACGAAGTCGATTTAATAATGCCAGTCAATTCACTAACAAATTGACTCACTATATACTATAATCAAAATAGTCTTCTAATATTAATTATTAAATTAAAACTAATAAAATTATATTAATTAGGTTGTGACCAGGAATATCTTAATTCCTCTAAAGTTAAAATTTATGATATAATCCCGTGAAAATCTCAATAGCTAACATCCTAAGTATAATATTTAGCCAAATGGACTGCATTATAAACTCCTTTGACACTTTGAGTTTCAGGATCAACGAGAATATACACATTAGCATATTTTATTCCTCCAATTCGATATGGTCCATCATATAATAAATCAAATTTCTTAGTTTTATTTCGACTAGAATCCGATTTATTAAGCCTCCTTAATTTTACCAAATCACCAACTTGAAAATCTATCAACTTATGAGTTCTATTGAATCTATCCTGCCGCTTCTGACTCGAAAGTCTAAGGTTTTCTTTAACTTCCTCTCTAATTTGGTCTAACGTCTTATTCGTGAGTGCCCGTGGTAGAAAACAGTCTACTTTAAGTTTCTCTGAATTTCCAAATAATATTTCATTAGGAGAAAATTTCGTACTCTCGTGGAACGTATTATTATACAATTCCTCAATCTCCAACAAGTAATGATCCCATCTAGTTTGGTCATCATGACAATAAATTCTAAAGAATTTGTTTAATTCTTTATTCACTCGTTCTGTAGTGTTAGGTCGAGGATTACGAATAGTAGTATACAAAGTCTTAATTCTCAAGGCTCTGAGTCCATTTTTCCACTTGTGACTAATAAATTGTTTTCCGTTATCTGTCATAACAGCCTTAGGTTGTATTATTTCAGTGAACACTCTCATACAATAAAGCACTGAGTCTGCTGAAGCTCCACGAAGTCCGAAAAGTTTAATAAATTTACTAAAAGAATCCTGTATTACAAAAATGTAAATATAACCAGCCTCAGTTTTAGGTAGTGGTCCGAAGATATCAGCCATTACTAATTCACCCGGGTTTTCAGTTAAAATCGATTTACATTTCCCTACCCCTTTTATATAGTCAGGTCTAGAAAGCTGACAAACATGACACTTCTGAATACAAGACTTCACTGTCTTACCCATATTTATCCAATAACACCTTAATTGTAAATATTTCAAAGTTTTATATGCGCCAAGATGACCCATCTCTATATGTACCTGTTTACAAATCTCTTCTTGTAGAACCTTGGGCATAAACAAAACGTAATCTCCACGTACAGTTTTAAAATAAAGTAGATCATTATTGACAATACAACGCAAAGTTATACGCGTAAATCTATCTGTTCTTTCGGGAACTCTAGAAACATTTATTCTCTCCTTAATCCCACATATGACGTTGTCAAGCCGTTGATATTCCATCATACGTTGTAATTTATTTTTCAAGTCACGGTCAGTAGAAACACCTACATACATAACAGTTGGGTACCACACCTTCTCTTCTTGCAAAACTCCCCCTGGCGGATATCTAGATAAAATATCTACCCCAATATTTTCTACACCTTTTACATGTTCGACTTCGAAGTCAAATTGTTCAAGAAATAAAATCCAACGTGTGACTCTACTGTTGTATAATTTCATTTGTTTCATGAAAGTTAATGCCTTATGATCTGTACGAATAACAAATTTCGCTCCTCTTAAATAAGTCTCAAACTTTTTCACAGAATAAATAATAGCCCACATCTCTTGTTCAGTTACAGTCCAACGTAATTCAGAACCCCGTAGCGCACGACTACAGAACCCCAAAATTTTAACCTCACCATTATTTCCAATCTGAAACAATGATCCGGCTATTCCGATCCCTGAACTGTCGGTCTGTAAATAATATAATTTATCCTGATCTGGATGGCTCAATAGAATCGTTGTAATAAATTCTTCCTTTATATTATTGAAAGCTCGATCTAATTCTTCATCCCAAAACCATGCTTGGTTTTTCTTTAATAATCTAGTTAATGGAGCAGTCAAAATACTATAGTTTTTAATGAAACGTCTATAATAATTACAAAGTCCCAAAAATCCTCTTAACTGTTTTTGTTTCTTCGGAATAGGGAATTCCTTTATAGCTTTTATTTTATCCGGGTTAGGTTTAATTCCCGAAGTTGTAACTATATGCCCTAACATTTTTACTTCACTGCAGAAAAAGTTGCACTTTGCAAAATTACAAGTCATTCCAGCTGATTCTAAACGATCCAAAACTATATCAATATGATCCAAATGGTCTTGCCAAGTCCCACTCGTTAGGATTGCAAGATCATCCAAATAATTGACACAAAACTCTCTAACACCAGGACCCAATATAATGTCCATTGCGCGACAAAAGGACCCTACTGACGTTTTAAGTCCTTGCGGAAGCACGTTGTATACGTAAGACTTTCCATTAACTGTAAATCCAGTATATTTTTTACTGTCCTCAGTCAACGGTATTTGAAAATAAGCGTTATTTAAATCAATCAATGTTATAAATTTTACACCAAGAAAAGCATTAAGTATGTCAATCTGTAAAGGCGGAGCTTCTACTTCTGGAACCATATATTTATTGATTTCCCTAGCATCAAGTAATATTCTAACAGATCCATCGGGTTTTCCAGTGAAAGTTAGAGGACTACAAAAATTTGTAGTTTTCCTCGATATAATCCCTAATTCTTCCATCTCCCTCAACTTTTCTTCTACTTTTGCCCTATGTGCATATGGTATAGGATAGGTTCGTTGTATCCTTGGAGTACCCTCAATCATTTTAATGTCATGAGTATAACAGTTTGCCCTTCCAAGTTTCTTTGTAAAAACTTGCATATGGGATCTCAAAACATTAAAAATTTGTTCCTTCTCTACATCAGACAAATCCATTCCCAACCGAATACTTTTAAACAAATCTAATAATTGCTTTTCTTCACCGCCTTCTTTTTCGTTTTGTTCCTCTATTCCAGATATTAGATTTATTCGATTCTCTTCTAAAAACCCACTAGAAAGATTTCGAAACGGAATAGTAATTTCTCCTTGTCCAACGATACCCAATTCTAATGTTTGTGGTTCTTTTAAATGCAAAACAGCGTTGTGCGCAACTAACCAATCTACCCCAAGGATAGCAGAACAAGTTAATTTAGCAATCACTAAAAATCCCGTATCAATATCAAATGAACCACACGTCAAAGGTATAGAGACTAGTTTTTTTTATTTGGAGACTCTTTTGTCCAACGGCTCCCCTCACACATATTGGTCTAACTGGTAACGCAGGGAATTTTAACTTTAATTCTCCTTGTAAACACTCTAAGAATTCTTCCGAAATACAAGTTACTTCACTACCAGTGTCTACCAAGAGAACTATAGATTGTCCCAAAATTTGTAACTCTATTTCTGATTTAAATTTGGGCCCCTCATTCTCAAAGCAAACCTCTTCATCATATAAAGAGTTACCTTCATATTCTCTAATGAACTGATTATAGATTGGTTGATTTTGTTTAATCACGGAAACGTCAAAAACTTTAATTAGATCTACGACTGTTTGTTTATTATTATATTCTTCTGAAGAATATCCTAAACCTTCTCTATCACAATTCGTTCTAGTATTATTCGGGGAAACAGGATATAAGATCCCTTCTTGGTCACAACCCAATCCTACCCCTGGCTTCCAACCTTGTTTTATTAAATATTTTACAGGAAAAAGATAATTTAGTTTTTTGTTAATTGCGGCCACCTCCTGCTTATTGGAAATGGCCCCAACTAGTTTAAATCTTCTTCTTGAATTATTTCATCAGTGATCCTTCCCCTTGAAGTCTCCCCCTCGATGTGAGCCACCACTTTTGGTTTTTTATAAAATGGCTTGTCTTTATTTGAAACGAATGGATTTTGACGCTTTGTTCCCCTATCAGCTCCAGTAGTGGAGTCAAAGGAAGAAGATCCACATTGTTTATTCACATCATCCAATTCACGAAGAAACTCTGTTGCCTCAATCAAAGTATTTCCTTTCTTCATCCGCCAAGCATATTGTACATCCTTCGGGAAGTGTCTCATCAAATCCTCCACTATTTGCCATTCAGGAATTGGTCTAGACATCATCTTGGCTTGCCCTGCTAAACTAACGAAATGTTCTAGCATTGTTCCATTTTCCTTAGACCAAGTGCCATTTACAATCATTCTTCTCAAGGTGTTTTGCTCGGCTTCTCCCCAATAAGCATCCAAAAAATCTCTTTTGAAATCCGACTGTGTAAACCATCTCTGTCTATAAATTCTGGCCCATTTTCGAACATCACCTTCTAAACAACTGATTATAGTTTCAATTGTAGCATCTTCATTAGGCATTCTCCGTAAATAATTCTGAAGATCCTCCAAAAACGACACTGGATGTACCCCAAATCTTCCAGGAAAACGTGGTTTTTCGACTCTTGTATCAATCACCGGGCATATATTAATCGGTGCTTCATGCCTTTCAGACGAAGCTGATGCAGCGTTAGTTTCCCGAGCTTGCGACAGCTGATTCTCTAAGTTCGACACCTTCTGTGTCAGAATTCCCATGTTTCTACGAAGTCGGCGAAACATAGTGGAGTTGCGTAAAGAAGGTCGTGGACGATCTTCTTGCTGACCTGTCCTTTCTAATTCATCTTGTCCCTGAGATGATCTAAGATCATAACGAGGAGGCATTTTTTTCTTTTCTTTGGATACTGAAAGTTTATTACAAATTATAGGTTGGAATTTTGTTTAAATTAAAGAATAGAAAGCTTATCTAATATTCTTTCCTTAACTTCCCAAAACTGTTGCTTTATGGAGCTAATATTTTGATCTCCATCGATAATCTCTATCCTGTCAAAATCTTCCTTTATATTAGGGTTCAATAACCATTCCTCATGAATGTTGTGAATCCTCTCTATATAATCTAACGTTATCCCTGTCTCTTCAGGTCGACCACGACTTAGGGCTCTCTGATAAGAAACCATAGGGGAAGTCCTAAGATAAACCACTAAATTAATTCGAGTAACCAATTGTTCTTTGAAATAAGAATAGGTTTCATCTAAAACTGCAAACTCAGCCGGGTGCAACAATTCACTCTCTTGCAATTCCCTAATAAAACAGTTTTTGGCTGAATAGATGGAACGTTCCATAACTTTAATCTTAGCGCTAGATTCTTTCGTATGATTCTCTAACATTGTTAGAAGAACATAATTTTGAAAACAGAAACCCCACTTCTTAGGATTTTCCTTAAATAACTGGAAGAGATTGACGCCAGATAAATTAGTCCATTTATCAATTGGTTCTGGTATTATCTCAAAATCAGAGTTGCCTCCCAAAGCTGCCAATAAAGTAGACTTCCCTGACCCTATGTTTCCTTCTATTGAGACTGTAAAATTTCCCATCTTTATTCTGAAACAAGGAATGCATCATATTTTCTATGGTTTCCAAAACAAATAACCCTAAGCTAAAACCAATTCTAACGTCCCGCTTAACAACTTTAACTTAGATAAACTTTACTCTCAAGTTTCTTCAGTTCAAAACTCGAAATTAGTGTATTTTTCATTTTGTTTCTTTTTTCACTCTTCAATACCTCTCTCGCTTGAAACCAGCATATCCTGGTCACGGCACCTGCTGTACAGATCTGAAGTCCCTTCCAATAGGATCCTCAAATCAGATACGTGAAAGTTTTGGCCAAGGTTGATCGTCTAGAATAATACCCTTTAAGAATATTATATTTTTACTGAATCCTACGTCATTCCGTTTTATATATTTATAATATCTTGTAATTTACAGATTCTGCTCGGTGGAGAGTGGCAATAGAAGAATGAAAAAGAAACACACTTGTTATTTTAATACTTATATTTGAAAATAAACCTAATCTTTACATGTCTAATTTGAGTTATTTATTTTATTTTATATCACTATTTATTTGAATTTAGTCTCATATTGTTTGGTGTAGTTCATCTGAATTCATGTAGATTCATCAGTTTAAGAGAGGTTTCATCTCTTTTACAATGCAATATTAGAGCCGATAAGTTTCTGAAAAGAAACCTATGTTAATATAAACGAAGTAATAAAAATAATGTGGGGACAATCCCCAGGTTTGGGGCACCGCCATCGCCCCAAGCAGCTCGTCCTAGGCCTCCTCTACCCTAAGTCCTAGGTCCGAGGCATATCATCACCCAGCTCACGATGACATGACGCTAAACTACCCTAACAATCCAACTGGATCGTCAGGATTCTGATCATCCTCGCGGAGCTGGAAATCCCACCGAAAACTTAAACTACAGTAAAGACTAGGGTTAATGTATGTGGAGTGCGGAACTAACTAACCACAGTACAACCCAGACGGTGATGATGTCTCCCCCCGGTATGTTCATGCCCCGCGTCAAACCCGACTTCCACGTGGCCCACCTTTAAGGGACGATCACTGACTCATCCAGGGTTCACAGGGTATTGACTATTTCTTTTAGTCACCCATACCAGAGCTGGTCACCGAGCCCGCCAGGCACACGAAGCATACAGTCTTCCTTTAGGAAAACAGGGCACTCTCCATCATGAGCTATAAGAGCTCTTCCTGTAATCCCTCCGGGCAGACAATGATCGACATCATCGAATCCCTTAGTTTGTTTTGAGATAAGTTAAACTGAAAATAATTAGCCAGCTCCACACGTCCAAGTGTGAAGTCTGTACTAGATACGGGTATAGTATTATTGCTTGCATGGCCAGCCTAGATCAATAACGGTTTTATAACGAGAGACATAAAGAGTTTGAAGGGCAATCTCCCTCCCCCCAGTCACTGCGTGACTTTATTGCACCAACAAGGTCTCCGTATATCCTTCATAGCTCTCACTTGTGATGCGTAGCTAAATCTCTTTTCCGTTACCAACCCACGCAGGACAAGGATTATGTAGAGTAACCCCAGTCTAAACACTCATTTAAATAAAATGAATTGCATCTAAACTATAATGGGATTACCCAGCATATTTCGAAGAAGAACATATAAGAAGTAAGTATGACAAAAGATTACTGAAGGTAATCCTTAAATAAAAGTGAAGTATGATGACCAGAACCGAGAAGATACGGGATAGTAGTATCTAAGCTAGGTTGGGCCAAACATATATGATTTAAGATCTTAAGGGAAAAATCAAAAGCATCGAGTATTCAAAACCAAGAACACTGGGAGAATTTAGCGTAAACAACACTAGCTAAAACTCGATGTTCTTTAAAAGAGGACTCAAAAGAAGTATAAAAATGGGATTATTGTATATACTTAAATATTCGGAACTTATCTACAATGAAAAGAAACTAAACATTATAATTTCTGTTCCATTATTGTTTTCAAGAATCTATTTAGTAATGTTAAAGGTGGTTTCACACTGAGTCAAAGTATAATTTTAAGTATGATAAATTATGACTAGTTTTATTAAGGAAAAATAAAACTTAGAATCTTATAAGGTTTAGATTCCTGTATGATTCAATGAAGATTAAATAGATTATTTAACTACTTTAGGATGACACACATAAAGTTCAGAGGTCCCCCAAGGTCAGAGTGTCGTACAGCCGTCGCAGCCTTACGGGCGAACGTCGTCAACACACTTTACAAGAAGCAACCCACGAACGAACGTAATGTCTCCATCAAGAATATTCTTCCTTTTGATTCAAGACAATTCTAATTTATTCCTTATAAACAATTTAATGTCATTAGACTAAACTAGAATGTCCCTACACAAAAGAAGAAAGTTTTAAGTTGTCTAACTACTCTACATGTGGCAATCTAACGCTAAGATCAGGAGGTCCTCCCGTGGTATATGCCACTCAAACGACGCATCCAATAAAGGGCGAGCGTTGTCAGCACATAACACAAGAAACACCAATTCCAAAATCCAACGTTAAAACACCTTGCTAATATCCTTCCATTTGTACTGGAATAACACCAATTCATCCCACACATATAGATGAAAGAATTCTGGATGAATCAGCGAAACCTCACACAAATAGAACGAGAAGAACTTTAGAATCAGACCCTTTTAGGCTTGAGGGCTCCGGCCCAAGAATGATTAAAATAAATAAATCCGAAGGTTGATATTATCAGATAGACTTAGACAGATACTCCAGTGACACGCGACTTACATTAGCCACAACCAATATAGTGGACATCGGGGACACATGTCACGAGGGCATCCATCCATGCTTGGTTGAACTAAATAAACCTGAGAGCAGGCATTTCTTAATCTCAAAATCTGGGACTCCTATAGTATGAAAGTAAAAGGAAAGATAAGCACCTCCTATGAGCTTGAGTACAGAGATGTAGCAATGCTCTCAGCATGTTCCAATTTTGGGAAATTGAGGCAGAAGATTCAAAATCACTATCAAAGCAATTTATTATTACTTGAAATATTATTATTTATAATATTCACTCTACTTAAACTTACCCTTTATTTCACAATAAAATATCACAATCTATATCCAAGTTTTAGTTTTCAGATATATTATTTTAAGATTTTGAATTGACGTTCTAATTCTTTTGATCTGACGGAATATTTTTAAATTTTATCATATGATGACACTAGTATATCAAAACTGGAATTTTGATTTAGGGCCAAAGATTTTATATTATTTTCTAAAAAAGGTAATTATTTAATGTATTAATATTTTCTTCCATTTTGATTTTGGGTTTTGATTTATTTTTAGTTAAAGAGATAAAAAATTTATAAAGATTTCAAAATAGCGTCTAGCTTTGAGTAAAACTAAATCAAAAATGATTTATTTGTTGACTATTTGACAATAATGTCAAATAGACAATTCTACCAAAAAAAAGTATAAAAAATATACATTGACTAAAGTCTCCTTGAATTGATGATAATAATATACATCGTCCAAAGTCTCTTTGATATGTTGACAAAATATACAACATCTAAAGCCACCCCTAATCGATGACAATATATATACAACAGAGTCCAGTTTCCATGATTTCACCAAGGACTATTTTAATCAATTTCTCTGTAAAGGAAAGAATTAAACACAATGAAATTTACATTACCTTTACAATCCAAGCAATACCTTTTTTTAGCCTTCACGATTTATCATTTGTGGTTTGCTTTTCCATGTCTATAATGTTCCTTGTAATTCCTGTACCTGTTTAGAAATAGAACATTATCCTGCCTAGCTATACGCGAACAAAGACACTTGTAGAACTAGTTTATACTTAATTATGGGAAAAGAAAATCTTTATTACTATCTACAAATAACGACTCAGATTAGAAACACAGTATGTTATAATTTCCGCAGAGTTATTAATGTTTACAAACGAAAATCATTAAGTGGGAATATCAATTTACTTAAAGTATCACACAGTACAAGCCTCTTATGACCTCGCAGGTAGATCTGTAAAGCTGCAAATATTCTCCAATCAACTCTTCCTCTTTTGACATTGAAATCTGATTTTCTCAACGTTATTTAGCTCACATAACCTGGAAGAAACTATAAATTTCATTAAGTCACATTTCACCTTAACTCAAATACACACAACAACTTTGAACCGAAAATAAATAAAAGATGGAAAACCACAAAATTGAATACTTACATAACATTAGTTTCACTCCACTTATTCTTTACACTTTGGAATCAAACCCTGAATGTTAGCATCTTGAATTTATGCGCAAATAAACCTTCCTATACTATATCCTACACGAAGCAATCCCTATCTTTATCTCAATTGAAGGAATCCACAATCCAGGATCATAGCCTCCTTCAAAAGATTCGTCTCATCAGCTGTATGAATTCTATTTTTTTCGCGAGCTACAAAACAAAAAAAATTATAACTCACAGAAAACCAGCATACTATCGACTTTCTTCCAAATCTGTTGGATGGCCCAAAGATCCTTTCGAAATAAATGGTTCGTTTCACGATTTTGCGTGTTAGGCTTTTGCCCAGCAGTGGACTTTTGTTTTTCGGGATCATCTGCAACTTTTACAAACAAGTCAAAATTCTATTTGAGCTCCATTGCCCTCACTATTCAACAAATCCTGATTCTTAGTTTTCTTCTGTTGCTTTCGTTTATCAAAATTTTAGCAACTATTTCTTTTATCAGCAAAAATAGCTTTTTTCCTTCATTTTCTTTTTTTCGACCCTTTCCCGACCCTGTCACGACTGTCACTCCTTGTCATATTTTTTTACTCCCCGTTTCTCGTTACACTTCTTGACAGTTCCTCTAAATAGTATTTTATGCATTTAAAATTTTTTAGGGTTCCGCAAGTGCACAGTACGATAAGCCCCCGTAGTTGGATATCCCTTAGTCGCTTTTTACGACTCCCAGTTGTTGTGTATCATTAATTTTACATTGCATTTCCATTTTTAATTAGACATTCAATAGTAGGTGTAAGTACCTACTTACAGGCCGCGCGACGGGTTACTTAAGGCCTCTGGGCGGAGTGGAGGGGGTATGCGCAGTTGCAATATTTGCAAGCAAAATAGGTACTACTGCACATACCCCCTCCACTCCCGTCCAGACTCCGACCAGCTTTTACTCGTCGCGCGGACTGTACCTAACGTGTCAGTAGGTAATTTAATTATCTAGATTTTTGTGGAAGGCAGGTATTGTCAAGAGCAGTGTCAAGCTTGACACTTGCAGCGCGACTCTAGCTCCTCCGGCGATTGAAATAAGAACGGTACAAAGTCCAATGTGTCAAGCTTGATGTGCTCTTGACTGTACCGTAGTAAAACAATTTTGTAGTAGGTACCTATTTATTTATTGACAAGCTCTGGTAGGTAGGTATTACAGTTTTTAGCGTCGGTTGATTGATTAATATTTATTCGAAACAAGTAAAGTCAAATAGGGGACCGCGGCTCGGCGGCTCTGTCGGCATGCTTTGACCGCGGTAGCACACGTGCGGGCGGCATTTGTCAAAGGTGAAGCTATGAAATCGACATAACTTTAACTTCCCATCACACTTTCAGGCTTTGGACTGTCAAATTAATACAACTTGATTTTCGTAAGTAAGGAAAGTAGGTAATTGTAGTTAATTTGAAATCCTATACCTACCTACGTGTTACTTACTGTAGTGTAACCTACTAAATCAGTTTTACAAGATTATTTACAAAATTATTTACACGAGTCACTTTAGTTTTCACCACATCAAATGTTGAACGTGACCACCTCCTTGTCGGATACATTGTCTTGCACGGTCAATGCCGTGTCTGCGCACTTCACTTAAAACATCAGTTTCACTGGCCATGAAGTTAAAAGCCCTGGTAATGCGGGCGCGCAGTTCCTCCTCGGTGCGAATAGTATGGCCGTCATTGCCATACACAAGGACCTTGGCCCTACCCCAGACGTGGAAATCTAGCGGCGTGAGATCCGGCGAACGTGCTGGCCAGGCGATTGGACCACCGCGCCCGATCCAACGCCCCTGGAACTCCTGCGTCAGGTAATTCCGCACCGTCCGGTCGTAGTGCGCCGGCGCGCCGTCGTGCTGGAAATACAACCAGCGGCGGTTCCACACCGGAACTTTCAGCAGCAGATCAGGGAGGACACGCTGCAGGAAGTCCAGGTACGTCGCCCCGTTTACTCTTGGGAGGAACCAGGGTCCTAATAACACCCCGTTCAGCACACCAGCCCACACATTGACACTTATCCGGTATTGGAAGTGGTCCGGACGAATCACTCGCGGGTTGTGGTCACATCAGTAATGGGCGTTATGGATGTTGAACATCCCTACACGAGTGAACGTGCATTCATCGGTACAAATTTACAGCACTTGTCACTATTTCTCCGACTTCATGGTAACATATTGCCATGTTTTGGTATTCTTGGTTCGTAAAACCGTAAGGCATTTTGCCAAATATCAATCGCGGCCATAAGACGTATGCGTAATGCACAAGGTAAGTAGAGCAACTGAAGGCGGGCGGGCGGGCGCACGCGGCGGCGCCGGCGGCACGATGCACCGGGCCGGTCGCGCGTGCGCATGCGTGTGTTGGCGGTTGGACAAAAAGAGGGCGGGGTTTACGCACCGCTCACAGCATTTCATTCATATTTTTTATTAGTGTGAATGTATCGATGGTGCCACGTGACACTACAGAGTGTTCATTTTACGAATTTTAGTGGTATTGTTTTTGGGATTTTTCTCGAAAACTAGCGAATAGAAATCAATAAAAATAACACCAATGGTATTCATTTAGATGCTTGAGGTAACCCTAACAATATTTGGGTCTAATTAAATTACACCTTATATTTAACAGAAAAAATAACATTGTTTTACAAACTTGTTTTTTCTGACAACTTTAGCTGATTACTATTGATCATGGAGCACAATAGCCTTAATATAGCTGCAAAATGTGTTGGTAAGCTTTGGCATTGACTCGTGGAACGGACTATACTTAAATTTTCATGGTGGTGTGCAAAGTCCGTTTGGTGAAGTACAACCCCCTTGCCTTTTTCTGCCGTAAAGCAGCAGTGTTTGCATAGCTGAGTTTCGGTTTAAAGGGTAAGGGATCCAATGGAATTACCGGCACATGGGATATACCACATTAGTTCTCAGGGTGGGTGTTTCGCTTTGCTGTCTTATTAGTGTCAATTAATGTCACAAATAAGACAGAGGGTGTCAAGGGCGGTGGTGACCACTTACCACCGGGTGACCCACCTGCTCGTTTGCCCACTTGAGACACAAAAAAAAATCAAGTCTCGTAGGCTTGCATATTCAGTCCATACCTACAAAAGACCCTCAGAAGGAGCACGAGGGCGGGTGCGCGCGGGGATGCGGAGTAGCTTGCAAGGGGGCGGAGAGTGTCCATTCTGTATGATAGTACTATGACTTTATTCTGTGCCTTACGTATCTACCTTACACGTTTACATTATCATCAATTCACGCTACACAGACTACTAACCAACATTAGAACAATGATAATTATTGCTCTAAAATCTAATGTAACATGTCTTTCCATATAAGAAACAATATTCAACTATATTTCGTCGGAATAAAAACTATTTTTGGTTGTTTTATGGGATTTGTTTCAAAGTTGCCATATCGTGTGAAGTTTACATTAAAAATTTGAATTTCATTATTATAACAACTATAACCGGTAAATATACAGAAGTAATTTTGGATGATCGCAGGTTAAAAAGTAGTAACTTAGTCAAAGTTAGAAAAAATACATGATGCTTACTTTCGTAATTTTTTTTACACCATATTGTACAATCAAGACCACATCGAACTGATACGTTGGACTTTGTATACGGCATGCAAAATAACTCAGTCTGTGAAAAAATGAGTCGCGGGGGTAAGGTGTGGCATGTGGAGGGAGGCGAGTGAGTCGTTCATTGGCTCTCTGCCTGTCACTCACGCGCAGAAAAAAACCGTCATAGACAGGATTGTCCTGAACGCGCTGAACCATTGTTACTTTAGAAGCTGAAAGCGCGCTGCGAGTGTAAAGGAACAGCCAAGAGAAGTCTTGACTGTACCTAATGTGTTTTTAATTATTTGTGCAATAATATAAAGCATACAACATTAATCGCGCCATGAAACTGAACAACTTTATCTACGGAACATAAATCGATACACTTACGAAAAAAAAAAAGTCTGTCAGTTGAAAGCTTATTTTGTATGCAAGATAAATTTTTTTTCGTATATCGGTTTATATTCCTTAGGAAAAGTTGATTAGTTTCATGAACAGTTCAAGTCACAAGACAAATCACCTTATAAATTAAAAAATAAAAAACCGGCCAAGTGCGAGTCGGACTCGCGCACTGAGGGTTCCGTACCACCACATAAACATAATTGTATTAGTTGAAATTTCAGTAAGTTAATGTGCTAGATTTTTTGAGTCCGACACGCGCTTGACCAAATTTTATTATTTGTTGTTATTTTATAGCCTATGCCCTATAAACATACCAATTTTCAAGTTTGTAAGTGTTCCCGTTTTTAAAAAGAACTAAAACAAAAATCGCCTCAGCAACCATCCAACTTGACCCGGTGACCCCTCTCTTATATGAATGTTCTTGAAACGGGAGCTCACCACAATTGGTTACTATTAGTTGTGAGAAAAGTTGTAATATTTAATGATTTCAGACTTTTCCCATTATTTGTACTGTAAGACCTAGCTTCTTGCCAAATTTCATAATTTTAGGTCAACGGGAAGTACCCTGTAGGTTTTTCATTTTTGAATAAATGTATGGAGATGAGGACATAAAATGCCATATCTTTTGATTGCGTCGTTGTAAAAAATTGAAATTTTCAGATCTTGTGTGGTTCATGGATCCTAATATATGGTATTAATTTCAACCTGATACCTTTACCCGTTCGTAAGATAAAGGGTCTTGACAGACAGACAGACAGACAGACAGACAGACAGACAGACGGACAACAAAGTGATCCTATAAGGGTTCCGTTTTTTTCTTTTGAGGTACGGAACCCTAAAAATGCTTTTATTTCAGACGATATAGTCCATAGGTGGGTATACAAACAGGCATTAAGTTTTTAACAAATTAGACCAATTATAATCTAAACTACATAAAAATTATCACCCAGATCGTCATAACAGGGTAGGGTGCCCAAAAGGCTGGCAGCGTTCCCTCTCTGGATGGCAGATTGACATCCTACGACACTATGAAAAGAATGACATCCTACCCTTTCCGTTATCCTTATACAGCTTTACTAATTTATCACCCCAGATATTTTCAAAGGTAGTGAAACTGAACAATTTTTTCCCAAAAAAAGAATTCCACCTCATATAGAAAATGTGTTGTCAGCTGATGCATTTTGTATGGAAATACGAAGTTTTTTTTTTCGGGAAAAGTTGTACAATTCTATGGACAGTACCACTTTTCAACATATCCGTAATGAGAAAAAAATAAGTGTGTATATTTTTTCTGGTAGTGTCCTCTACTTTCCTACGACAAGTTTAGTACCTAATAGGCAATTTTCTATCGTTTTTCAACTACGTTTTCTTCAGTGTCGATAGGTGGCAGGTATATTGCTGTTAGTAATTTCTATTTTTTTGGGCTTTGAATAATGAATTAATGAATTAAATATTTTCAGAAGAAAATATATTTGGTACAGACATTTGACTGTAGCAATCATCATCATCATATCAGCCGAAAGACGTCCACAGCTGGACACAGGCCTCCCCTAAAGATCTCCATGGCGACCGGTCATGCGCTGCTCGCATCCAGCGGCTTCCCGCGACCTTGACCAGATCGTCAGTCCACCTTGTCGGGGGCCTGCCAACGCTCCGTCTTCCGGTACGTGGTCGCCACTCTAGAACCCTTACGGCTGTAGCAATAAAACTGACTTAATCATTTTCATACTGGGAGACGGTTTTGTGTCAGTGTTTCCATTTCCCATTTTCCTAACGGTGATATTTAGACTTTTAAATGTTGCTGGAAAATACCCTATTGTCATTATAATTAACTATTTTTTTGTATTTTGACCATTTGAAATTGTAAATTGATTTTGTCTGTCTGTAATTGAATTAAGAGTACGAGTAATTATACTATAGCTCTGGGAAGCAAGTAAATACATAGAGGTATGTCCATATTACAACTGGGTTGAACTAATATGTGTCTTAGATTGCATCCCATGTACTAAGATAACAATGTACATAGGGCGGTCATTATTATGTTAGCTAGCAATCGACGTCAGGACAATTAAATATATAGGTAGGTTAAACAAATAAACGAATACGGGGCCTACATAAAAAATAAAATAAAAATATTATATTATATTATATATGATATGATATGATATGATATGATATGATATGATATGATATTATATTATATTATATTATATTATATTATATTATATTATATTATATTATATTATATTATATTATATTATATTATATTATATTATATTATATTATATTATATTATATTATATTATATTATATTATATTATATTATATTATATTATATTATATTATATTATATTATATTATATTATATTATATTATATTATATTATATTATATTATATTATATTATATTATATTATATTATATTATATTATATTATATTATATCATATCATATCATATTATATTATATTATATTTATTATATTATATTATATTATATTATATTATATTATATTATATTATATTATATTATATTATATTATATTATATTATATTATATTATATTATATTATATTATATTATATTATATTATATTATATTATATTATATTATATTATATTATATTATATTATATTATATTATATTATATTATATTATATTATATTATATAAAAAGTTATGAGAAAATTGTAAGTGTTTTCAATTATCTATATAAAATTCTAGGTGGTAGGGCTTTAGTGCAAAGTCCGTCTGGGGAAGTACCACCTCTTTTTCTGCCGTAAAGCAACAGTGTTTGCACTGCTGTGTTTCGGTTTGAAAAGTAAGGGAGCCAGTGAAATTACCAGCACATGAGACATACCATCTTCGTTCTCAGGATGGGTAACGCGCTTTGCTGTCTTATTAGTGTCAATTATTTCACTAATAACACAGTGGGTGTTATGGGCTCTGGTGACTACTTACCACCATGTGGCCCACCTGCTCGTTTGCCAACATGTGACATAAAAAAAATAGATTACATCTATCCTGACTTTCACGGCTCATCTAATTATTTACAAATTTTTACGGATTTTTTTTATTCCAGGCAAAGTTTATCTTTGTTAAAAGCCTATAAATAAATTCATCGTTATATAGGTGAATAAATTCATATTTTTTATGCTCTTAGGTCACTGAGATTCTGTTCCTTTTTTTACATACAAACATAATATTACGCCTCTTACCTATCTGGGTAGGCGCAGACCACTTCACGGCCACGGCGTAATAATATATTTTCTCATAGTATAGGTCTATTTCAGTATAAAAAACCAACCAAGATAATTCAATCCAAGAAGATTCATTCTGTCCAAGATAATTTTTAACGCAAGATCCAATACGCACTACATACGCACTCACTCATTACATACGTATGTAGATTATATAAATAAAAGTGCGTATTTAGTAACACGTGTGCATCTTTATATAAACAAGAGCACGTCTTGTTGAATTGAATTAACTGCGTCGCTGAAATGACGTACAATTTGGACGTCGATCTTTATAGGGTTACCATGAAAGGTGAACAATTAGGACAAAATCCATGCATTTATCCACGGGCTGAATTATATTAATACCCAATGGCTCAATGTCTCAGGTTTTACGGACTTTTTATTTTATACAAGGTTATTTTTTGGACCTGATATGAGTATTCCTACCTTGTCAGTGAGGTCAAAAGCAACAACTTTTGTTCTAGAACTTTGCTAACAACGGTCAGAAAAATTTCGACTTCCCTTACAAAGTAACGTAAGTGACCAACACATTTTGTAGGGGAAATCGAAATTTGTATGTGCATTGTTAGCAAAGTCGTAGAACAAAAGTTGTTGCTTTTAACCTCGCTAACAAGATAGGCATACTCATATCAGGTCCACAAAAATAGCCTTGTAGAAGTAAAACAGAATTTCTATACAAAAGCCAAAAGCATGCCACTTTATTCTTATCTACCCATCTGAGTTCTGAACACGTCAAACGTTTCTTGATTTTATTGACCGTAAAGAAAGAAGAATTGCTTATTGGTTTCAAACGCTTATTTTAAGTTTAATGAATTATTCTTGGTAATGCTGTTGCAAAAAACCTAATTAATGTCATGTGTTGCATTATCTATGCCTAATTCTTTATTTTTAACTCTACTATTATTTAAATTTTCAAAAAGCCTGATATTTAACTTCAGCTGAAAGCCTGATCGCAGACAAACATTTTTACATGGGATAAATCCCAATTATTAAAAGTACCCTAAACCGAAGAGCATGTATGAAAGGATTGATGAAAGTACAGGAAGCAAGATCGTAGCAGGTGGAGGACTGTGGTCTCTGTCTACCCCGACGGGGAAAAGGCGTGATATTATGTATCTAATTATGAATAAATCCTGCAGAATGGTTACCCTAGCTAGTCTACTAGTTAACAATAGATGATTAGCCAGCATGAGAACTACACAAACGAAAATAATAAATAAATCGTTACAAATTGCTATTATAACGTACTTGATTGTAAAACACGTAATTTGAAATTCTCCACAAAGAACCTACGTGCAACTTTATTACCATGTAATAAGGTCCAAAGTTTTTCTACTGACTTACTGCTGGGTGTACTAATATTGTTTGATTTCCGTACCGTTTTTAGGGTTCTGAACCAAAATGGTAAAAACGGAACCCTTATGGTGCGACTTCGTCTGTCTGTCTGTCTATCTGTCTGTTACACCTGTTTATCTCAGCAACTAATAACGCTATCGTCTTGAAATTTGAATTTATTATAGAATTTGCTTGCCTAACTATATTGAAAAAAAAAAAAACAAATAACATTTTTATTATTATTAGGAACTAGCTATGCCCATGACCTCGTTTGCGTGGAGCTTGAGCTTGCTAATGGATTGATTCAAACGAATGTTTCGATTACGAAAATAAACCAAATACACTTTTGAAAAACCAGTTTGAATCGGTTCAGTAGTTTACGAGTTAAAAGTTAAGTTGTCTTCTTATCTTATCTAGCCTATAATTTCCGACTGCTGGGCAAAGACCTCTCTCTCTTTCCTCCATTGGTCTTTATTCGCCATTTCGACTACCACAGTCGAGGGGATATCTAAAGCCCGCTCTTGCCAGACCTTGCAAAAGGCATCAAGTTCATCGCGCCATCGGCGCCTTGTCGGCCTCGACGCCTTCTGTCGGTTTGCGGCTGCCAGGTAGTGGTGGTCTTCGCCCGTAGGTCCATAGGGTGCACAGACAAACAGACAAAAAATTCGAAAATTGTGATACCTTTGCAGACAGACAAACAGATAGACAATATTTAAGAACTTTGGGGTCTGTATTGATAAATTAGTTGAATTTGATTCATCATTGCGAAATAATAGGTCTTTACCTATGAAATTTCCGAAATTTTCTTACAGATTAATCTTCTATATATGTATATAAAAGAAGAAGGTGACTGACTGACTGACTGACTGACTGACATATCAACGCACAGCCCAAACCACTGGGTCACTGGGAGATTCCAAATTTGGCATGTAGGTTCCTTATGAGGCCTAGGGGTGCACTAAGAAAGGGTTTTACAAAATTCCACCCCTAAGGGGGTAAAATAGGGGGTGAAAGTTTGTATGAAAGTCCGTCAGTTTTGAAGTTAGGATTTTCAAAATTTGTATTTAGGCCGACGACCACAAATTATTATTTACGTGTCTCAAGGTTTTTGAAAATTCGACACTCTTAAGGGTGAAAAGGAGGATGAATTTGAAAATTCTTTATTTTTAAAGTAAAATCCACATAATTTATTATTTAGGCATTAATGATGTAATTCTATGCAACGTTCATCGCTGTTATTGAAATTCCACCCCAAATTCAACCCCTAAAAAAGGGAAATGGGGTGAAAAAGTCTAAAAACCAATATGGGTATCGTTTGTATGGTTTATCGGGTCGCTGATCATCATTCCCTTGGGATGGGGTTGGGGTGCGATAGGAATGAAATGTGAATATGGGTGTCATTTGTATAGTTTATCGGGTTGCTGATTACGGAAACTACAACAATTTTGAAATCCAACGTGGTGGACGTGAAACACCATCATCCCCCTAGGGATGGAGTTGGGGTGCGATAGGTTGAAATGTCTAAAAATCAATATGAGTGTCGTTTGTATGGTTTATCGGGTCGCTGATTACGAAAGCTACATAAACTTTGAAATCCAACGTGGTGGACGTGAAATACTATCATCCCCTGGGGATGGGGTTGGGGTGCGATAGGTTTGAAATGTCTAAAAATAAATATGGGTGTCGTTTCTATGTTAGGGATAGCCGTTAAATTGGCGTTAGGGGTAGGGATAGGGGCAGGGATAGGGATAGGTAGAGAGGTAGAGAGGTAGAGAGGTAGAGCGGTAGAGAGGTAGAGAGGTAGAGAGGTAGAGAGGTAGAGAGGTAGAGAGGTAGAGAGGTAGAGAGGTAGAGAGGTAGAGAGGTAGAGAGGTAGAGAGGTAGAGAGGTAGAGAGGTAAAGAGGTAGAGAGGTAGAGAGGTAGAGAGGTAGAGAGGTAGAGAGGTAGAGAGGTAGAGAGGTAGAGAGGTAGAGAGGTAGAGAGGTAGAGAGGTAGAGAGGTAGAGAGGTAGAGAGGTAGAGAGGTAGAGAGGTAGAGAGGTAGAGAGGTAGAGAGGTAGAGAGGTAGAGAGGTAGAGAGTTAGAGAGGTAGAGAGGTAGAGAGGTAGAGAGGTAGAGAGGTTGAGAGGTAGAGGTGTAGAGAGGTAGAGGTGTAGAGAGGTAGAGAGGTACAGAGGTAGAGAGGTACAGAGGTAGAGAGGTACACAGGTACAGAGGTACTGAGGTACAGAGGTACAGAGGTAGAGAGGTACAGAGGTAGAGACGTAGAGAGGTAGAGGGAGAGGGAGAAGGAGGGGAAGGGGGAGAGGGAGGGATAGAGGGAGGGGGAGGAGGTGAGGGAGAGGGAGGGGGAGAGGGAAGGGGAGAGGGAGGGGGAGAGGGAGGAGGCGGAGGGGGTGAGACAGAGGGACGGGAAGGGGGAGAGGAAGGGGGGAGTGGGAGAGAGAGGGAGAGGGTTTCAGTTTTTCTCAATTACTTCTGCAAATTGGCTCTGATTTGAAATATTACATAAAGGTGTCTCTCATCTCTCTCTTTACATTTATTAGGATACTGCTGCTAAGTTTCTCTGTTCTGAGTAATTTATAAGTAACGTCTGTATATTATATAAAATTCAGCTGTATCTTGAATTATACTCATTAATTTGCGCAGGGTTAGTCCTGTTTTTCCTTAGTTTTAAATTACCCTGAAATGACGGGAAAATATCTCATTGCTTTGGAAAACCGGTAACAACATAAATACGAAATCCACGCGAGCGAAGCCGCGGGCAACAGCTAGTAAGATCATAATTCCTATAACTCTGATGCTATTTTTTTTATTTGTCTTATATTTTAAAGTTGACTTCAAGGTTATCAATTTACGCATAAAATAAAGTTTTTATTTTTAGTTTGATATATAAAATTAAAGGTTTGATAATTGTTCGTCTTAAATGTCGCCCGATTTCATCATTAGATTTGTTATATTTTTTTCCAGATAATATTTTTCAAAAATAAAATTTAAGTTTCTGTTAGCTTAATGTCTTCCCAATAACGCTTAAAAAAAATTAAAAAAATTGGATTTATAATTCCTAAGAAAAATGCAAAAGTGTTAGTACTGAAAATTGAGTTTACCTAAAATTCGCCATACAAAACGGCAATTTCATAGGTAAAGACCTAATATTGTCGATGTACAGACACGGCTTCTCTACAGTTTTATTATATGTATAGATAATGTCAGTACAGTGACTACGACCTATGGTTTATAAGGTTAGTACTCGTAACGTAGCGCCGGTTCTGCTTATACCTACTGGTTATGTTAACACTTATCTTGCGCTATGTGTACTGCTACTTGAAATAAAGTTTACAAATAGTGGACTGACTAATTTCGTAGATGAAGTGACAGAAATACGATATGATCGGAATAAAGAACCCATTATGACCAACTTTGTTTACATTTGTACACTAATGTACACCGAGCAGGTGGCTTGTAGAGACTAAATTAGGTTTAATAAAAAGTTTCTAGTTAGCATTATTTCAAGAAGTTGATAATTTTCTATACGAATTATGAACGATTTTACCAACTTTACAAAAGGGTAGGTATATCGCCCATGAAACTAAACTAAACTAACTATCCCTAAGGAACATGTGTCTGGCTGTTCGTATGGCAGAAAAAGCATGAAAGTAGAATTAATGCAGTAGAAATGAGAGCGTTGAGGAGTATGATTGGTGTGAAATTGAGTGACAGGATTAGAAATAGTGTGATAAGGGAACGTTGTGGCGTAAAAGAAGACGTAGTGACTAAAATTGAGAAAGGGATGCTAAGATGGTTTGGTCATGTGGAGAGGATGAATGAAGGAAGATTGACGAAAGAGATCCACAAGGCGAGAGTGAATGGAAACGTTGGAAGGGGAAGGCCTCGGCGAACGTACCAGGACCAAATTCAGGACGTTCTGAATAAAGGCCAGGTTAAAAGTAACCTAAACCGACGAGCATGTATGAAAGGATTGATGAAAGTTCAGGAAGCAAGGGAAGTATGTCAAGATCGTAGCAGGTGGAGAACTGTGGTCTTTGCCTACCCCGACGGGAACAAGGCGTGATGTTATGTATGTATGTATGAACATGTGTCGAACTAAATCCGCTAATAGCGCATTTTGTATGGGACTTCAATTTTTTTTTTTGTATTTCGAAATTTGTTCCTTGTTCATTAGGGAAAGTTGTTCGGTATCATGAGCAGAATAATTCGTGATTGATATAATTATCCTTTCTTTTAAACCTCGTCATCGTCCATGACCTCGTTGAAAGATAGTGCATTGTCCATGGCATTGTGTAGCACTCTAAAACACCTAAGGCCTTAAATGGTTCATAAATAAAAAAAAATGTAATGTATAACGTTTTGCCTAATTTTGTTGTAAATTTAAATAGGTATTTAAAATTTAGTCTTAGAATCAATTTAACAATGACGAGTTCTTTCGTTGTTTTGTTTGTAACATTGTAGCTAATCATTAGTCTGCATGCGGAGTTTACCTTTAAGTAGTTGTTGCTCTTTAATATGTATTAATAACACTCTTTTTCATTATGTATGTAATAGTGTAAGCAACTGTTGGTAGACCTTAATAAATAAAAATAAAATAAAAATAAATAAAATAAGTACGACCACTTCAATCACTTCATAGCATTTTTTAATTAATTGGATTATTTCGCACCGATTATCTTTCTTCAGAACGTATACATTTCTCCTCTATTAGTATAGTTCGTACAATCATGTCCATGTGGTCCGATTACAAAATGGCTGACATTTGATACGTGACCTAGCTTTAACAATTGAGTTGTTGTTTAATGTAAGTATTTAAATTTCAAGTATAAAAATAAAAACCGTGTTCGTACAATAAAACTCCTGTAAAACTGTACATTTTCCCCTAAGAAACACAGGTTGAAATAAGAAAAATCCCCTCTCATACAACTTTTATTTTCGTATTTTAACCTATGTTTGTTAGGGAAAGTTGTTGAGTTTCGTTAACTGATCATGCTCTTAGGCCGGTATTTCACTGGGACACCACAGTGGCGCGACTGGTTGCGCCACTGGTTGCGCGACTGGTTGCGCCACTGATGTCCGTAACTAGACACCAGTAAAGACACCAGAGTCGCTACACCCTGCGGCCACAGTATTAAGTACCGCGACCAGCATCCGAGCTGGTTGCGCCGCCAAATTGGTTGCGCAACCAAACTGACACCAGGTGAGTAACTGTCTATAGAGCTGTATACATTTTGTTGGTAGCGGTGACTGGTTGCGCTGCCATGGTGTCCCAGTGAGTTATGCATAATCTTTTCGTATTTTCACCTACGATTCTTAAGAATAGTTGTTCAGATTCGTTAACTGAACGTGCTCTTAAAATTAATTCTTATCCTCAGAAACACTTTGTATTTGTTAAATTAACGTTCATGGCATTAATTATTAGTTTACTGTTTTATAAAGATAGAAGATGAAAGTTCAAATTAATCAAGAGATTCAACCTGCAATGTCCTATTTTAACAAGAAAAGTCTCACTTACAGTGGTGTCTACTCATAACTTTCGATACATTGATACGATACTACTTACTTCGATTCAGTCGAATTTGTCTCTTCGTTAGCTAACAATAGAGTGTAATATATTGGTTGCATGAATTGTCAAATTGGCAGTGATTAGCATCCAACCAATAACCTACTCTGTCATCATGGAACGAAGTTTTCGATTTGCATGTTTCGAATAGGTAGTATCGTATCGATATATCGACAATAGAGAGTAGACAAGTGTTTCCGCCGGGAATCGATCCGAGAACCTCCAGATCAAGAGACAATCGATGTCACCACTGGACCAAGGAGGCTGTTCACATAAAAGGAGGTTAGTCCTCAGTAGCCCTTGCACAAGAAGCTACGTAGGCGGGTCTGCGGAAGACCATCAAATACTCATCATCATAACATCCCATGAAAAGTCAACTGCAAGACAGGGAGCTCTCTCCAGAATTCCGGCTATTGCTGGAACAATGTGGAGGGGAAGTACCTAAGTCACCACGCTTAACGTTGCGGCTGGCACCATGGACCGCGGTTGTTGGTGACCGCAGTATGTAAGAAGGTACGATACACAGAAAGATGCTGCTGCCCATACTCTGGTTCATAATCCCTAAGTCGCCTCATAAGACACTCACGGGTACAGACGGGTTGGTACTATTCTTTGCCGGCACCACATGGCAATCAAATACTCATCATCATCATAACATCCCATGAAACGTCGACTACTCCCTTCAAAATTCCAGCTTTTTCTGAAACAATGTGGAGCGGGAGTACCTTAGTCACCACGCTTAACGTTGCGGCTGGCACCATGGACCGCGGTTGTTGGTGACCGCAGTGTGTAAGAAGGTATGATACACAGAAAGATGCTGCTGCCCATCCTCTGGTTCATAATTTTGAAATCAATATTTTTAATTTTAATTCTGAATAATTTTTTAAATATTTTTTATTGTTTTAATTTAAGTTTGAATTGTAAGCTGTGGGTCCTATTGCCTTTTTTTATGTATAATCCTTTAGTCGCCTCTTACGACACCCACGGGTACAGATAGGTTGGTACTATTCTTTGCAGGCACGACACGCCAATCAAATACCACCAAATGTGAACAAAAAGCAGTACTTAAGGCGGTTGCCGGGTGGCAGCACCTTACTTTTAGAAATAAATTTATTGCGTCGCAAATACAAAACTTTTCAGTAGTACGAGTATTGTTCGTTTGGCGGCAACATAGGTTAGTTATATATGTTATAACCCATGACATCATAGCTTAGCTTATCATTTATAGCTTTGTATTGGTAAAGTGCTAAAAGTGGCCGTTTTTGGCACTTTTACAATACAAAGCTATTCATGATAAGCTAAGATGTGATGTGATGGATAATAAAATATAGAACTACCCCAAATTGCCGCCAATCAAACAATCCTTATTAAATGTTTTGTATTTATGACGCAATAAATTTATTTCTCAAAGTGGCAGCACTTCTGCTCAGCAACCACCAAATTTCGAGTAAAAGCTCTTCAAATATATATCAACTACTACATAGTATCGTTAGATACACATGCTTTCCTAGCTACTAAATGGGCGCATCGTTTCCGAACCCTGGTTCAGAGCAGTACGGGTTCAGAGCCCGGGGGTGCCATAATAATGCATACACGTATACACGTCTACAGTGCCGGCAATAATTGGAAACGCATGTAGCGAGCGATCGCCGTGTGACGCCGCGGGCTACTGCCTAGTGTTGCAGGTAGTGTGGGAAACGGTGGTTCTGAGAACTGACCTTAGTTACGAAATGATAAGGTACCATTTTATTTCGTGCAAAATTTTGTACTTTCCCTAAAGAAATAAAAAAACTTAAACATAGGTCAAAAAACTTATAATTTTTGGATCGTCAAAACAAGTATCTTTAAGGAAATTATTTACGTTATTAAATGGAGTCTTTTTATGTGTATTTTGTAGTAGATGTAGGGCTTTTGTGCAAAGTCCGTCTGGGGAAGTACCACCCCCTTGCCTATTTCTGTCGTTCGCACTGCTGTGTTTCGGTTTGAAGGGTATGGGATCCAGCGAAATTACTGGCACACGAGACACACCATCTTAGTTCTAGGGTGGGCAACGTGCTTTGCTGTCTTATTAGTGTCAAGTTATGCTTCTAATAAGACAGCGGGCTTTATGGGTGGTGGTGACCACTTTTCATCAGGTGGTCCACCTGCTCGTTTACTTAAAAAAAAAGTAACCTAAGTATTTATAGTATTCACTTACCTAGAGTATTTTTTCTATAGAAACAAAATCGCTTAGTGAAATAATGCATGCATGATATGCCTAGAAAGCTCACAAACACATTTAAACTAGTTTAAACAGCAAAAATTGTTGCTTTGCGTTGATTAAATGCTTTCCAAGATAAATTTCATGCAATACTCACCCCACACCAACTTTATGACACTAGGTCTCATTATTCCTATCGGAAGTTAAAATGCTTAGCTTGACTGAAAACGGTGCAAAAATTTTACAACTTTCAAAAAACAAAAATACAGTGTTTTAGGACAGGTCATTTATCATGCAGAGTCAAATTGATGTGACCACGAGAACAGCACGCTATATGCCTTAACATGCTTGTTATTAGTAGTCTGCAATTTTTTTAGGAACATTGGCTCTCTTATGATTATTCCTCTTCATCGGTCTCACAAAATAAAAATACAGTTTGATTTTGAGGACGGATGTATAGTCAAGTGCTTGAGAACTATACCGCGACTATAGCTCGTACGATCATTAGAAAGCAAAAAATTTGAAGTACAATGTGTCAAGCTTAGGAGAGCTCGTGGCCGCGTTAGAGTTGCTCTTTTACTTTTGACTATAGCTCGTACGATCATTGGAATGCGAAAAATTCTAAGTACAATGTGTCAAGCTAAGGAGTGCTCGTGGCTGAGTGAGAATTGCTTTTTCATTATTTCTTTTCGATCACGAAAGTTAACCAACGTTGGTCATGGTCAGCCGTCAGAACCGCGAGTGACCGCTAGTGGCACAAGCACTATAGCCTTTCCGTGCTTCAATGATTACGTTAAGCCACTTCAGAGGCCATTTGGCGGCTTGAAACTTTTACAGCCAGGTTGGCCATGAACCTGGCAAAGGCTATCTAGGATTAGGGCTGATTTGCCTTCTGAGTTGCGGAGGTCAGATGGTAGTCGCTCTGTGTAAAAATCAGCTCCATCGTCAAATAACTTGGGGCATGCCCCGTCGTCCTACTGGAGTGTCTAAATTAGGTTAGATAGACGACGCCGTAAAAACCATTGGCAAAAACAGAATAAGACTAGAATCATGAATGTGTCAAACTTTATATGCTTTAAACTGTACCATATTCACTCTAGAAATAAGATCGAATATCTCATGTGTATGTTCAATTTTGCTTTTTACTTATTGTAAAAAAAAAGACTATTAGTAAATTAGATTATTAGCTAAGATTTTGACTTGTACCGTAACATGAATGCTTCCTCTATCAGATCGCTGTGGAATAATTAGCATAGGAAGCACTCCAGTCATTGGAAATTATGCAACTCGACCATCGGGCTGCAATAATTATGGCATTAAGAACATTTGTAGGTTTTTGCATAGATATTATGTGTGCAAGCAGGATGCTTTGATAAATTGCTTTCGTTTCTTAGTAAAAATTGTTATTTTTTAAATATTATGTCGTAACTAGATATCATCTACATAAAATCTTGATATATTTTAGAAGTTGTGGTATTTTAAAATTACTTAGGTAGCAGTCATACATTATTTTGAAGATCGCATCACAGGAAAAAATTTACCCCGCAAATCTCTGTTTTTATTCCATGAAAAAGATAGATAGATAGATAAAAACGTTTATTCATACACGTATGTATTCATAGAATTTTTATATTACTTTATCTATCCATATCTATAATAAATGCCTGAATGTCTCTCCAAGAGGAAAGCTAAGAAGCTACTCTCAGTTTGACTTGCGATATCCTTATACTTTAGAAATATACCTATTTGAAATTGGCAGTCATCTGTGCAGTTCTAGTTATTATAATAAGGATTGAATTACGAGTAAACGTAAGCTGCAAGAATGGCTTACCTCCCTAGATTATAACAGCACGGAGAACATTTTAAATATACAAAAATAAGTTATCGTTAGAATTTTAATTTTTTGTTATTTTTAGTTTATTTATACTTTTGATTTTTAGGGTTCCGTACCTCAAAAGAAAAAACGGAACCCTTATAGGATCACTTTGTTGTCCGTCTGTCTGTCTGTCTGTCTGTCTGTCTGTCTGTCTGTCAAGACCCTTTATCTCACGAAAGGGTAGAGGTATCAGGTTGAAATTGATAATGAATGTTAAGGTCCGTGGACTACACAAGATCTGAAAATTTAAATTTTTTACAACGACGCAATCAAAAGCTATGGCTTTTTATGTGCTCATCTCCATACATTTATGCAAAAACACAAAACCTACAGGGTACTTCCCGTTGACCTAAAATTATGAAATTTGGCAAGAAGCTAGGTCTCACAGTACAAATAAAGGGAAAAGTCTGAAATTATTAAATATTACAACTTTACTCACAACTAAGAGTAACCAATTTTGGTGAGCTCCCGTTTCAAGAACATTCATATGAGAGAGGGGTCAAGTTGGATGGTCGCGGAGGCGATTTTTGTTTTAGTTCTATTTTACAAACGAGAACACTTACAAACTTGAAAATTTGTATGTTTATAGTTCATAAGCTATAAAATAACAACAAATAATAAAATTTGGTCAAGCGCGTGTCAGGCTCAAAAAATCTAGCACATTAACTTACTGAAATTTCAACTAATACAATTATGATTATGTGGTGGTACGGAACCCTCAGTGCGCGAGTCCGACTCGCACTTGTCCGGTTTTTAATAATATAATGTAATACAATATAACGTAAGGTAACGGTCGAATGGCTTACCGCGAAACAGGATTTTCCTAGTGCGGTAGCCAAAGGTAATATATGTAAACCTGTGTAACACTTTTTGAAATAAATATCTTTATCTTATCTTTCTTTATCTTTATTGAATTGCGACCATAATAAGGTCCTAATGGAATATTGAACATTATTTTAGCAATTTAATTACCTAGATCATGACAATGAATAACTTTCCTCAGGGAACATAGGTCCAAATACGAAAAAAAAGTTATGAACTCCCGTAGAAACTGCAACGGCTGATATAATAACGCATTTTGTATCGGTTTTTTTTTGTATTTTTGTTCCTTAGGGAAAGTTGTTCAGTTTCATGGTCTTAGTAACACGCTAAAATTATGTTCACTTTCCTTCCTACTTTTTTTTTTGCGAAAGTTTGTAAGTAGGGATGGATGTTTGTTACTCTTTCACGTAAAAACTACTGAATGGAATTTAATGAAATTAATATAATCTAGCTTATATACATCAGAATAACACATAGGCTACAATTTACGAGTATAAAGATATTGTGTGAATTGTCCAATTCTGCGCAGACGAAGTCGCGGGTACCAGCTAGTTACCCTATATTTTGCCAAGTACTGTGTTGGACTTTGTCAAGTTTGACGCGCTCTTAAAGATAGTTATACTTAGTACTGAACTACATCTGCTCTTGCCACATAACTTACACCCATAAAACCACATTATCACTGAACCTTGTCAATTCGTCACCTTAAATCCTTGAAACCCTCAAAACGCATAATATCCATGATTCATGGGGCAATAAAAATCAGGAGCGAGCATTTTATTGCGCTGCTCAGACGGTGAGTGTATGCCGTAAAGATAAAAGAGAATAAAGCTTTAAAACTAATGAACTTGGTGCAATTATTGTCTTCATTAACAGGGAAAGTATAACTGGGGTCATAAATCTTTTTTTTTTTGGGTGCTAAACCCATAAAAAGTGAACTCTGGTTTGTATTGTTGATGGTTTTTCTCATTTATAATGTAGGTGATGATTTAAGCATTAATGTTATAAAGGTTGTAGAGAAGCTGTTTTATGGCAGTTATAACGCTAAACTTATACTGCTGAAAGTGTAAGTAAGACTTACAAGACTTATAAAGTGCATCGATGTACAAAGTATCACAGTAGTGTAGATTTTATCTATCTCTATAGTTTATACTTTTTATACAACATTTTTTACTTATGCGTCACTATCGGATGCTCTGCCTGTGTATTTCAACATACATACAACGTCTCTTTCCCTGTGGGGTAGGCAGAGACCACAGCCCTCCACCTGCTACGATCTTGACATACTTCCCTCGCTTTGTCTACTTTTATCAAACCTTTCATATTTTCTTAACTAGACCTGGCTGCAGACCACGGAAAACGCGCGGGCGGGTCGAGGGGGGTTAGAGGATGGATTACAAGGGGGGCGGAGAGTGTACGTTCAGTATGTAGTACTTTTACTTTATCCAGAGTTCAGTGGCATATGGCTAACATGACCTGCTCAGTCCCAGCTTAGCGACAGCAAATGGCTACAAATCCATTATACTGAGCTCAGTACACCGCTGGCAAATCGCAAGTGTATCTGAACCTTTAAAAAGTCAATATTACCGTCTTTTTGTCTACCTGACTCATAATTAGACATTCCTAGTCGAATTAAAAGACTAATTCGGCATATATTGCTCGTTGAAGTAAGGATAGGTATGGCAATTAACATAACCAAGCCTCCCAGCAATGTATGCCGAATTAGTCTTTGAATTTAGCTAGGTGTGATCGTGGCTTTAACTTTCCCCACGTGCGTCCATCGAACCATATTTACGTACTATGAATCACCACAAGTTTTCAAAACCACAACTCCCAAATAAAGATATCTCGATGATTTGTTTAAGTATAGAAAGCGTAGTGGCACTTTTATCGAACCTTTAGTCGTATAAAGATGAGGGCCACGCTTCTGTATAGATAAGAGAGCAATAAAATGGCTGGCGTTGGTGACAGTAGCTGCTTTTTAAAGGCAAAGAATAAGTTGAGGTAGAAATGATTAGATTTTGTTCAGAAAATTGTCTACGTAGATTATCTCGTTATGTTCAAAAGCTGCACTACTGCGTGCACAATAATGTGGATTTTCATGTACCACAAAGAGGAAAAGGTCACTAAGGTAAGGTATTAGTAAAAAAACGGTTGTCTGTAAAGTCGGTTTACTGACGATAGTTGAACGTGACAACGTCATAAGAAAATACTGATGGATTGGTTGCATTTTTTTGTACCCGTACCCGTACGATTGTGCCTCTTCGTCGCTCGTTTCGCGCTCTCGCTTGCACTTCAAGCCTTAAATGGAACGCCTCAGAGCGAGGTAACGCCGCATTTTTTCGTGCGTGCAGCCTCCATCGAATTATAAGACGTTGTCACGTCAAAAATAAAATGGGTTGTTACACTCATGGGTAGAGCCTTCCGTTCCCCAACCGTCCGTTGAAGTTGTGACAGCCATTGAGGCTAACAACAGGAGTCCACTACAAAAAAAAAGGTTGATACCTTCACTCCAGATTTTACCTGGTGCAAAGTTTGTCTATTGCCACTCTACGAGGCAAAGCTGCCAGTATCATGGGAACTTTTGCACTTAGTACAGACATAAGGTGGTGTGTTGACTAAGATATGATTAAGAGATTATTAAAATCAGACTAAGTAGGTACGGTCAACCGCTCGTCGGTATTAACTTTTTCAACTCTATTATCTTGCCATAAGTTCCAAAAGTGTTTCTACTGACGTTATGTTGAGTGTTCTAAAAATTAAGTTAATTCTGTTATTGAATACGAATGTTTCTTCGAAAAACGTACCTAGCCGTAAAAGCTAAAATTACTCTGGGATTGCCAATCCTACATACCCGGCTTCTGACTTCATTTGATATATATTTAATATGCAAATTGTTTAATTTTGAATCTATGTGATGGATCTAGGGATTACTCATCTTTTTGTTATTCTTTGTCCTAAAAGGTGCATGTTTAAAGTTTAAAACAAACCTATAAGAGTAACTGGTAAGTTTCGGCGCTAAAGAGCCTATTAACCTATTTTATTGGAAAGTTGCTCAACACCAGGTGACAGTATACAACCTTTATACAGCTATGAGCTATATAGGGTATTTTGTAGTAGTTTAAGCCAGTTAGCAGTAGATCTTCTTGTCAGACCTTCTTGTCTATTAACAAATTTTACAAAATGGGTATGGTCTTGCTACAAAAAACAAGAAATTGCAATTTATTAGGCACTAGGTCGCACAAAAGTGACGCAGTCCTGATGTTAAACGTACGCCCCAAACACTAGAAGCTAATGACTCCGAAAGACTACTTTATTTTTTAGGTACATCTAAAATATATGTCATTACAGGATAGCCATTACGACGACGACGTGCATTAATTACGTGCGTCTGACTGTACTTGACTGCGGCTAGCACAGGCCGCTGTATATCTAGCGCAAATTTCGGTCATATTTTCTGTTTGTAGCAATGTTAAGAGACGTAGTGTTAGGTTTTTCATGCTACCTCGTGTTTTAGAATACTGTAGACATTATCATTCTCTGTTTTTTCTACAAATAAATAAAATTAAAACATTGCTTAATAGGGTTTGGTTTCCAGATTTATTCAACGAAGCTTAGGTCACATCATAAAAAATATCAAGTTTTTTCGAACAAATAACTAATTTTTTTTTTGAAAGTTTTTAGTAGAAAAAATAAATTTGAACTGCGTTTCATGGGTTTGTTTTTTTTTCTATTTTTTTATTATAACTATAAGACCAAGTTTCAACGTTCCTTGCATTTGAGTTTCTTTCGCGAATTGTACTGCTTGAAAAGATAGAGTTACTTTCTCATACGAGAAAATAAAATGTAATTAAGACCCTATAAGACTATAAGGTATACAATTGCCCTTAAGACCTTTGGTGTAAATACTGGTAGCTGTTTTATCGCTTTAGGAGGTGCACCGTAAACTTTACAGGGTGTCTGGAAAAGGTAATAGTTTAAAACAATTATTATTTTTTCTTTTATTTTTAATATTGAATGACGGATATTATGAGTCGTTCCTTCCGCTGGAAACTTATTGTAATTAAACGTTGAATTATTTTTTATCAATATTTATTTAAATAGACGCAGGAAAATTTATAAATTCCATCATCATCATGTTGTGTTGGCAGGGACGATGACCGTCCGCATTATGAGCTGCAAAAACACATGTCTCATTAATGACAACTTCCATAAATAGAACTAAGGGCTATGGGACTAAGGGCTTAACGTGCATTGTGAAACACAGAAAGATAAAATTTTTCAGACAACCTCGTTATTCATCCTGCAATCATAACATCCCATGAAACGTCCACTGCAGTACAGGGAGCTCCCTCCAGAACTCCAGCAAAAACGCGAGGTACTTTGGAGGGGATTTACCATAGTCACCACGCTTGTACGCGTTGCGGCTGGCAACCGCTGTTGTTGGTGACCGCACCAAACTGAGGAAGTCTCATATGAATCAATTTAATGCAAAACACTTCACAAATTATACGTGACAATAATACGAGCTCAATTAATTTCTCGCTTATTAAGCCATCAAATGGTTTAAAGTTTAAACATACAAATTCAGTAAAGAAAACGAATTCAGATTTAATTTATTTAATGTAGAATATTTACCATATAGGTACTTAAATCGCACGATATGATGATGATGACTTATTGATCGTCATAAAATAACATGCAAAATACAATGCAACTAGAGTGAGTCTAAAAAAATTGTCTTTATACAATGTAAAGAAACGCATTAAAACCGACTCTTAATGAAGCAAACAACTACAACATAATATTAAAGAGGTATAACATATCTGATGCTTAAGACAATTAATCCGTACATTATTTTATTTCTAGATCACTTATGTATTGTCTTTGAGGTAACTATTAACTTTAGTTTTAAATACAGTGAGTGAGTTATGAAAGATATCGAGATGTATTTTATTGCTAATACTATTGTAATAGTTTCAGATTTTGGCTATTAATTTAAAGGTACATTTTAAAGAAATTAGGTTAATGAGTTGGTTATGTTTGTACATTACTAAGTTTATGCAGAAAGCACAGGCCACAAAACTTTCGTCTACGTCACACGCTATGATGATGATGACTTATTTAACGTCATACAATAATATGCGTATTACAATGAAGTTACAGCGAGTCTACTAGCAAAAGAAGCACGCATGGTCTACATTAAGATTCGCTTTTGTACAATGTAAAGAAACGCATTAAAGCCGACTCTTAACGAATTAGACATCTTTCAACACCCTATATTCGAGTACGAACAAAATACGGGCTCTCAAAATAACGGGAGACATTAAGTGGTTTCTATTGTCAAATGCATTTTGGATACCTGTTACTATGCAACTATGTACGCGTTTTAGTCCAAAACTAATTATTTTGGATAAGACGTATGTGGGTATTGTGGGTAATATGTCTTGACAGGTTTTTGTAGTGCATTTTGTGGTGAATAGGATATTGGGTAACTTCTTTTGTTGTACTTTCCCGAAGGTTTGCCAAAACCCATTCGTTTTATTACAACAAAGGTTTCTGGTATAGGAAGTAATAAAAAATCTAAAAAGTAGTCTTATAGTACATCTTGTAATAAAAAATAAGAATGTTTATTGATATCCACTTACTGTTGGAAAAATACTTTATACATGAATCATTATAGTATTTTTTATACGTTAATTTTGGTTGCATGCATACGCAATGTTCAGCAAAAGTTTTGCGAAATTCGTCATACAAAGGATACCCCATGATGACCAACATCGTCGGGGTAGACCACGAAAAAGATGACGTGACGACTTGAACTCGTACCGACGCAGTTGGTGGGAATATGCTCAAGATCTTGAAAGTTGGAGGAACGAGGGGGAAGCCTTTGTCCAACAGTGGAACGCAAAATAAGCTAGGATAAAAAAATGGTTAGCACGTTGTGAAGAAAAACGGCAACACAACAAGAATAAGAAAATTACTATGCCTAATATTCTACTTCTTATTTTTTTTTCTAAATATTGACACAATTTATGTATTCTATACAAATCGAACCTGCACCAACTGTTCTACCAACCCTTCTAGTTTCACCTAATTAATAAACAACTTATTATGTATTTAAATGCGTGTTCACACACACAAAAACCCTCATTTCGTATGGACTGGCACGACAAATTAAGTTGTAAAGAGAAAATTTAATTTTAGCAGGAAAGGTTCTGTAGGATTTATTTACAAATAAATGACAAAAGTGTATTTTGGCGGTAACGGTTCTGTAGGTTTATTTACAAATAAGTGAAAAAATTGTACTTTGGCGGTAATGGTTCTGTAGGTTTATTTACAAATAAGTGATATTATGTCCAGACTTGGAAAACTAGACTTTGAATCTGACTTGGGACAAAACTGGGGACCAGATCTGTAACAGGACCACACTTTTGGGCAAATTTCTTATGTAATTTTCATATGTTAGTCCTTAAGTATTCTCTAACTCTTCATTAATAGAAAGCCACTAATCGAAAGCCCTGAAAAGAAGTCTCCTTAAATTCAAGAAAAATTACTCCATTTTCCCGAATGAAAGTTGTTTCAATTCGTTGATTTAAAGGTAAGCGTTACACAGACCGTCTCAAAAGTTAGTAAGCAGTTTTAAGCCTTTGCAACAAGTCTTGTATTGAACAAATATTTAATTTAAAAAAAGACATCCAACAAATACAACCCATCCCCGAAAAATACCCAACCCAAAAAATTACGAAATAAAAATGCAAATGAAGAACTTTCAAAATTACGCAGGTGCATAAAAAAACGTGGACCTACTAATGTGTTTCTTTTGGAAAGTAATTAATTTTAACTTTAATGGTATTTAAACGCTAAAGGTATTATTATTATGGGGTATAATTTACTGTCGTTCCAGTCCAGGTTCGATTCCCTGGAGGTTCCATCATTTTGTTAGGAGGGTGACTAAGTACGTTTAAGAAGGGAAGACTTTTTTTGTTTGAGTTCAAAAGTTGTTAATTTGTTTGTTGAAATTGGTGAATTATGTTAATTTTTCGGACCCCATTTTACAGCAAATGAAAAATTTGAAGAGTTTACTTTCAAGGCTGATTTAAAAAGAAGTGTTTAAGCAACTTATTATATGTATAGCCTCCCTTCCGTCTTTCAACATACAATTTGGATATTATCGATATTTTTATCGACATTATGTTGATAATTGACAGTTTTATGATCTACAGGTCTTAATTAACTAAGTGTACAATATAATTCGGTCCGGCACGCCTCTATAATGTCTTCATTACTCTATAATGACTTAATGTCTTGTAGACTCGCTCTATTTGCATTGTATTCTGCATGACATTCAATAAGTATTCTGTAAAGAATCTACATTGAATAAATTATCTGAATCTGAATCTAATCTGAATCTAATCTGAATCTAATCATTTTTTTCGCTTCTGTATTTCAATATTCCTATAATGTAATTCGTAAATTAGCTGCTTGAAAATTTGAAATTACCTGTCACTTTCTACATTGTACTTTGTGGGCAAACGAGCAGGTGATCCACCTGGTGACCTTGTGGTAAGTGGTCACCAGCGCCAATGACCTACTGTCTTATTATCGAAATTATTTGACACTATTATGGCAGCAAAGCGCTTTACCCACCCTGAGAACTAATATAGTATGTCCCATGTGCCAGTAATTTCACTGGCTCCCTTACCCTTCAAACCGAAGCACAGCACTGCAAACACTGCTGTTTTACGGCAGAAAAAGGCAAGGGGGTGCTATTTCCACAGACGGATTTTGCACAAATCGGGTTTTTTACTTCCAAGGTAAAAAGCTACCCTTATGAGGTGTGGTGCGACGTTATTCTCGGAGTCAGAAGCTCCTTTCCTAGTACAGTCAACGACATGTCAAGCTTGACACTCGCAGTGCGACTCTAGCCCGTACGTCTATTGAAATAGGAACGGTACAAAATCGAATGTGTCAAGTTTATTGTTTTCTTGACTGTACTAAATTACGCAGTGGTTAAAGAAAATATTTGAGAAACAGTAGCTTCTATTACACAATTTTGATGTTTAAATGTCTATTATATACACCTAAAACCAAAATGAATTAAAAAATCAACAAATGTTAATGCATTAGCAATCTCAAATTGCACAAAAATATTTTTAATAACTGAACTAAAATATTTAAAATAACCTAACGCTACAATGCTACAGGAATGAACTTTTGATTAACGTCAACCTTTCGCTCAAATCAAAAAACGCCCACTTTATAGTCAGTCATAGTGAAGTGAAACACTTTAATTAAAATTAAAACAATGCCTCTCCCCTCCCTTACACCCCTCCCTCCCCTTTTGATTGCAGAGCACGCGGACGAACGAATTTGCATAAGTTAGGGCTGCTGCTGCGTTGCATACATCAGGACTACGGCACGGGTGGACAATACACTGCGTAACAAGTTCAAAGGTTAACTAAAGGCAGTGTTTTCTAATACGCAATGGATACAAAAATCAGAACGTACGCTTGCTCATGCTTCACGCAGTGGGCGCCCTTAAGACCCTGTTTTAATGAAAACGTTTATAATTTTATACTGTGATTGAGTAATAACAATAACCTGTAATAATCTTCGATTTTGAAAGTGCTTCTGGTAAAAATGATTAAGTAATCACTTTTTAACGCGACCATTCATTGTCCTGAAAACAGTTCTGTACAGAAGATTTAAGAGAAGAAATGTGTTGTAAAAGGAGACAAATTGCATATTTTGCCTTTCTTTATTATCCTATATTTTTCTTTTCTTCGAATTACTGTGTGGTTTCATTACCAAACTCTCTATCTAGTCATAAGAAGTAGTTAAATTTAATGGCTTTAGTACGTTTGTATACCAATAACTATGTAGGATGTTACACAAAAAAATCTGTATAAGTCACAGAGCTCTGAAGTCCATGCGTCTTGCTGTGCATCGAGAGACGAATTCTTTATTTCATTAAATACAAAGCAGTGTCACCATTTACTAAAACTAACACGCTTTCCGCACCCACACTACTAGCATCATTTGAGTGCGATAAGTAAACATACTCGTAGAAGCATTATTGCGAGAGAGTAAGATGCAAAAAACCAGTGACAGCGTCTCTATGGCAACGAATGTGTTTATGATGTGCATTCAAAATAAGCGCTTACATAAATTGGATAGTATGCGTAGTCAATAAGGAACCAAATTTTTTCACTCATTTCGCTTCTATGGGGGGGTGCGCGCGCAGGCGGAGTGGCCCTATCGTTGTTCTGTGGTATAAGTATACCCTGTTTCATTTCATGTATTAGCTTGAATCTCGGTATTGTAGCTCGATTAGAATGACAGCAGTGTAAGAGCAGGACAGCAATGCGGTACACATTGAAGCGACAGAAACAGGTATAGATTTGACAAGTACGCGCGACACGCATAGTTTTTACGGCTATCATTCTAATCAAGCTATATTATTTCGAATTTAGAAGCTTGAGTTTACTAAGTTTTGTGTCGATTCAAGCAGACCCAAACTAAAACTAAACTAAATTGGACAGTTCTAAAAATGATGCTGTCTTTTATTAGTCTGTAGGAAGTAACAAAGACAGCAATACTTAAGACCTGTCAAATTTTTTTTTGTTTTAGTTTGGGTCTGCCAGAATCGACACCAGTGTTATTTTCTCATCACCCCGGATATTTGAAGAGGTGGTTCTGCGTGTGAAACTGAACAACTTTTCCCGAGGGAATTAGGATGAAAAAAAAAGCGAAAAAATAATCGGTGCAGTTTGTATGGGAAGTAATTTTTTTTATCGTGACTTCCTTAGAAAAAGTTGTTCAGTTTCATGGACAGAACCATGCCTTAAAATATCCGGTGTGATAAAAAATAAGGGTACATTATGTCCAATAGTCATTCTATTAAAGGTGTTGTTAATTTACCTCATTAGTTACTAATGTAAGTCAGCAGATTCTTAAAGAAGTCAACATCAAAGGATTCCATACATTTTCAATTAGAGCCTTCGTGAGTTTTTTCCATATATTCTAGTCGGCACTCCAAGTTGCCTTAGTTTCTTGATTGTAGCCCATACAAAATATAAAACTGTGTCATATCAATTTAACAATTAAAGTAATATGACACAGTTTTATATTTTGTTTTGTGTTCTTTTTATTTATTCAAAGCTAATGCTGTAAAATAAATATAAAAATTGCCCTTGAAGCTTGTTTTAATTTTTTTTTCTTTTATTTAAATTATTTAACTTTCTTAGTAAAACACCATTAATTTTGGCGGAATTAGTAGTTTCATGATCTTACAAAAATATTTGAATTTAGTAAATGAAACTTGCCATTTTTTGACTCAGTATTGAAAAGATTCTAGACGATAAAATGTTTAAAATGAAATAAGATTATTTAAATTTTATTAATTTTTTTTAAATTATTTATATTTTATTATTATTATTATTTTTTTAGGCCTATGTCCAGCAGTGAACGTCTTTCGGCTGATATGATGATTTTATCTTTTTATTTATTTATTTTTTTGACCCAACATCATGGGTGAGACCAAGGCTGCTTCGCTGGCTCGGCCACGTGGACAGAATGGAAGAGGATCGGGCCGCAAAAAGAGCTTATGTGAGACGACCGAGTGGAAAACGACCAGTCGGTCGTCCCATAGGTACAAATGGGGTGACGAAGGCGGAATGACCTGGATGCCCTCCAAAGAGCCGATTGGCAAGAAGCGGCACAGAACAGGAAAGAATGGAGAACTCTCGTGTAGGAGGCCAAGATCCTCTTGGGATCGCTGAGCCAGCGTAGTAGTTAAGTAAGTAAATTTTATTTGATATAATGTGATGTATGATTTCTAATTTTATACCTACGACTTCCTTATAAACTGAATAATTGAAGGTTAAACAAACTTACCTGAAGTGAAGTTTGACCGCAATTATATGAGTCGCTGCATCTGAAGAGATTTACATATTCACAAGGTAGTTCACTCCTGAACGTACTAGGCATCGAACACAATATTTAGATTTAAATTGCTAAAATTTTAAAAAGTTTTTAATATTAGTATCTAAACAGTCGGTGTAGTACTCAACACCCCACCCCTCCCGCCGGGCCCCCGCTGCAACGTCAAAGGAATGCAATCATTTTTTCAGAGAACGAGTCCACAAAATCCAAGGGATTGTTTTGTTAATAGCAAAACAAGGGCGGGCGGGTGTGTAAATCTCTTCAGATGCAGCGACTCATATAATTGCGGTCAAACTTCACTTCAGGTAAGTTTGTTTAACCTTCAATTATACTTCGTCGCTGCATCTTCGAGATTTACATATTCACAAGGTAGATGTTTAGAGTTTCTAATATAAGTCTAATTTTGTGGACAAAAAGTTATTTAGGTGCTAAGAAGCGGACAGATAAAAAAAATAAGTAAATTTGAGTGTTTCTAATCACTTTACTTAAGTAATATTGATATAAGTAGTATCAACAATTATTAACGACATCGTTATGATTAGAGTTGAACACAGCTTCAGCGAATTCATGATCCCTTTCCAAATTAAGGGGCCTATATGGGCCTATTGTAAAACTTAGCGAAGACGAGAGAATCGCCAGACCAACCTGCAGTTCTTTTAATTACATCGACTGACGCTTCTACGGTTAGCAGCTAATGTCGGAGCATGGCGAGCGCTATGCGCCGAATATATGCTCGTATCAATCCCACTTTCAGATAGAACTAGCTTGATCCAGCGGCTGATCGTAGACGCGGTAGCATTATGAAATGGCCTTTTAGTGGTTAGTATAAGATTGTTTGTATTTGGTCTATTTCTCATGGACTTTGTGGTTTCTACGTACCAGGGTCTTACGAGTAGCTGGACATATTTCGGGTTTATTAGAAAAAAACGGAATTATCAATCGAGGCATACGTCTTCCAGGGGCCAAAGTCTTAATTATATCATCAATTGTGATTTCAATGTTGGCATGTTTTTTTTTTTTTTTGCGTTAGACAATCGATTCAATGACAGTGTCTGTACTCGTTGTGCGGTTGACAATGCGAGCAGAACTACCAGCTTCTTTGTAATATTTTCTAAATTGAGTTTTTTGTTTGGATACCAACTTGAAACACAATCAAAAACCACATTTGTGTCCCATGTGGTTTGGTATTTTGGAAGACATAGCTTATTTTTAAAAACTCCCCTGCAAAATCGAGACATGTTATCGTCTCGCAATACAAGAGCAAGTGCAGAACGATAAGTATTTCATGTAGAATAAGCTGCACCAGTCGAAATTCATTAGTTAAGAATTCAATGCCACCAGAGTGGTAGTGGAAAAAACAATTATCTATTAGGTTAGCGTGACAGAACTCACAATACACGTCGTATTGTTTAAGGGAATTTTTAGAAAGAGACGAAATCATAATTTCTATTGTTTCTGGTGATAATTACTGCCTTGAAAACGACTCCGTGACAATAGCGACGACACCAGGGTAAGGCTGCGCCACAGAGGGTGTCGGGTTTTGAAAGGAGACAACAGAAGATTTCTATCCGGTGAGAAAAAAATAGGGCTCGACGACTACAGAGCCAGAAACAACGGATACCAAAGTTGGCTTGGAAAGTAAGGCACGACCATTATTCCAGTCGCTTTGTCATCTATGATCTTACGTAATCATTTGAGCGTAGAAGAAGCTATCGTTCCAACTAATAGTAAACGCGTCAATATTAAACGCGTGTGGGTCACGTTTCCATGAGACGTACTTTTTGCATTTAGCGTTCAGGTAAAAAGCGAAGAGGTCAACTTGAGGAAGACCCCATGTATCTATTATTTTGTGAGACGCTGTCTCAGATAGTTCCCACTCTGTATCTACATTAGTACGCCTTGATTCTTGGTCTGCTTCGACATTGTCTTTTGATTTTCTATATGATGCAAATATGAAGATGCGACGTTCTTCGCACCACCGCCATATCTCACAAGTGATTTCATTTAAGTGGTCGTATTGAACTCCTCCTATTCTGTTGATGTAGGAGATAGCAGTCATGTTATCAATTCTGAGTAGGATTTCTTTGTTACGTGCACTAGCAGCGAAGCACTTAAGTCCAATAAAGGCGGCTTTCAAATCCAAAAAAAATACATGTGATTTTTGTCTTCCGTTGGTCCCCAAGAACCACCGAAGCGTCCTTTACATGAAATTCCCCTGTCAAGGAACTATCGGAAAAAAAATTCAATGGCATATTGGTTTTGGTTTATAGGCTTAATAGCAGTCATTACGTTATCGAGCCACCAAGAAAAGTCTGATTTTAAATCTTGGCTGAGTGTAATTTTTTTATCATAGTCGTCATTTGACTGAAGGAGTGCTAAATATTTCGCCCTTTCGAAACGCTTAGTATAAACCCAACCGTAATCTACGGCCGGACAAGCTGAAGTAAGAACACCTAAAAATTGTGCGAATTGTCTTATCAATAATAAGCCTTTATATGATTTTAATTCTTTTTTAAGAGGTAACTTCAGTACTAATTCTTTCGTATCAAGGTCAAATCCTAGACCGGTTTTACATTGACTAGGAATTAAGTCGCTTTTCTTAAAGTTTATAACAAAGCCTAACGATTCTAGAAGGTTGACTATCTCTTTTATTTTTTGAGAGCAGCCTTCATAGGTATGATGAATGCAAAGAATGTTATCTAAGTAAGCTACCAGTAAATGACCATTTTGTCTTAGGAAAGTTGTCACTGGTCTCAGAAGTTTTGTAAAAACAAAAGGAGCTGTGCATAAACCAAACGGAAGACATTGAAATTCATACGTCTGACTTTGGAATTTGAACCACAAATATTTTTTGCTTGATTCATGAATCGGCACCAAAAAGTATGCTTCCTTTAAATCAACATTAGCCAAAAATCAGAACGAGTAATTAATTTAGAAGCTGTCTTTATGTCCTCCATTTTAAAGTGACTCGTGTCAATGAACTTGTTTAATTTGTTAAGGTTTAATATAAATCTGGGAGTGCCGTCGATTTTGGGTGTGAGAAAAATGTTAGATAGGAATTGGTCTCCAACATCATTGCATTTAGAAACTGCTCCTCAGGTTAGAAGTTTGGCTATTTCCAGGTTGATACTTTCGCCCTCCGACAAAGAAAAAGTAAGATTTGGTGCGAAATTCTGTATAACAGGACTACTAAAAGGGATTTCATATCCTGTGACGTATTCCAATACAACGAGGTCTTTGGTGATAGATTCCCATACATTAATATAAAATAGCGTAGCCTACCAGCATGTTGTAGTACTTCTACGAAGTTTTGCGGGCCGTCCACTTGTTGTTCGGTTTCGACGCTGTGCTGTACCGATCCGTTGACGTCGGTAGCGGGCGTCTGGCTGCATGGACTGAGGCTTGCGTCCTAGGTCCACCCGGCCTGCCTCTCTGGCTGTATTGTCTGGCAGGACCCCTCGACGAGTTTCCCTGACGGGTGGCGGCCGTACGGTTTGAGCGGTATGATGAGGTTGTTGGCTGGGACTCGAATTTTCATTTAATCTGCAAACCAGACTTCTTGGCCGTCTTTGTAGCCTTGATTTTTTCACCCAAGTTGTCACCAAATAGGAAAGAATCCCTCTTAACATTTCGAACCATGGAGTAGAATTTCTTATCCAAGCTGTAGGTAATGACTTGTCGTCTCATCGATGTATCTCGGCTATGTAAATCCAATAAAACCTAACCTGCTTCTGTTTTTTTTTTTTTTACTACTTCTTCCTTCGTCAGTTCTCCATCTATTAAGGTGGTCATTAAGTTTGTTACCGCCGCAATTCCAAAACCGAGATGATTTTGCGTTGTTTCAAGGCGTTTGTCTCTGTTTCTAGTGGATTCGCTGAGAACCGTCCTCATTAAGACCTGCCACAATTATTTTCCCCCAGCGTTTTGAGACTTCTTCTCTTATTGTAGAGCCAAAAGTTTCCTCTTTTTCCTTTGATTCACCCAATATTTCTAGGATAGCAGCAAGTAGCTCTGGCGGTCCCGACGAGGCGCTTGGATTTGGATCAGGTGTCGCATCTGGTGGCGTGATTGGAGTCGCACCCTATTTGCTTCCCGTATTTACGGGTTTTATCACTTCCGATCGGATACTATAATCGTCGGAGTCAGAGAGGTACTGTACAAATCTGAAGTCCCTTCCAATAGGATCCTCAAATCAGATACGTGAAAGTTTTGGCCAAGGTTGATCGTCTAGAATAATATCCTTTAAGAATATTATAATTTTTTCTGAATCCTACGTCATTCCGTTTTATATATTTATAATATCTTGTAATTTACAGATTCTGCTCGGTGGAGAGTGGCAATAGAAGAATGAAAAAGAAACACACTTGTTATTTTAATATTTATATTTGAATATAAACCTAATCTTTACATGTCTAAGTTGAGTTATTTATTTTATTTTATATCACTATTTATTTGAATTTAGTCTCAAATTGTTTGGAGTAGTTCATCTGAATTCATGTAGATTCATCAGTTTAGGAAAGGTTTCATCTCATTTACAATGCAATATTAGAGCCGATAAGTTTCTGAAAAGAAACCTATGTTAATATAAACGAAGTAATAAAAATAATGTGGGGACAATCCCCAGGTTTGGGGCACCGCCATCGCCCCAAGCAGCTCGTCCTAGGCCTCCTCTACCCTAAGTCCTAGGTCCGAGGCATATCATCACCCAGCTCACGATGACATGACGCTAAACTACCCTAACAATCCAACTGGATCGTCAGGATTCTGATCATCCTCGCGGAGCTGGAAATCCCACCGAAAACTTAAACTACAGTAAAGACTAGGGTTAATGTATGTGGAGAGCGGAACTAACTAACCACAGTACAACCCAGACGGTGATGATGTCTCCCCCCGGTATGTTCATGCCCCGCGTCAAACCCGACTTCCACGTGGCCCACCTTTAAGGGACGATCACTGACTCATCCAGGGTTCACAGGGTATTGACTATTTCTTTTAGTCACCCATACCAGAGCTGGTCACCGAGCCCGCCAGGCACACGAAGCATACGGTCTTCCTTTAGGAAAACAGGGCACTCTCCATCATGAGCTATAAGAGCTCTTCCTGTAATCCCTCCGGGCAGACAATGACCGACATCATCGAATCCCTTAGTTTGTTTTGAAATAAGTTAAACTGAAAATAATTAGCCAGCTCCACACGTCCAAGTGTGAAGTCTGTACTAGATACGGGTATAGTATTATTGCTTGCATGGCCAGCCTAGATCAATAACGGTTTTATAACGAGAGACATAAAGAGTTTGAAGGGCAATCTCCCTCCCCCCAGTCACTGAGTGACTTTATTGCACCAACAAGGTCTCCGTATATCCTTCATAGCTCTCACTTGTGATGCGTAGCTAAATCTCTTTTCCGTTACCAACCCACGCAGGACAAGGATTATGTAGAGTAACCCCAGTCTAAACACTCATTTAAATAAAATGAATTGCATCTAAACTATAATGGGATTACCCAGCATATTTCGAAGAAGAACATATAAGAAGTAAGTATAACAAAAGATTACTGAAGGTAATCCTTAATTAAAAGTGAAGTATGATGACCAGAACCGAGAAGATACGGGATAGTAGTATCTAAGCTAGGTTGGGCCAAACATTTATGATTTAAGATCTTAAGGGAAAATCAAAAGCATCGAGTATTCAAAACCAAGAACACTGGGAGAATTTAGCGTAAACAACACTAGCTAAAACCCGATGTTCTTTAAAAGAGGACTCAAAAGAAGTATAAAAATGGGGTTATTGTATATACTTAAATATTCGGAACTTATTTACAATGAAAAGAAACTAAACATTATAATTTCTGTTCCATTTTTGTTTTCAAGAACCTATTTAGTAAAGTTAAGGTGGTTTCACACTGAGTCAAAGTATAATTTTAAGTATGATAATTTATGACAAGTTTTATTAAGGGAAAATTAAAACTTAGAATCTTATAAAGTTTAGATTCCTGTATGATTCAATGAAGATTAAATAAATTATTTAACTACTTTAGGATGACACACATAAAGTTCAGAGGTCCCCCAAGGTCAGAGTGTCGTACAGCCGTCGCAGCCTTATGGGCGAACGTTGTCAACACACTTTACAAGAAGCAACCCACGAACGAACGTAATGTCTCCATCAAGAATATTCTTCCTATTGATTCAGGACAATTCTAATTTATTCCTTATAAACAATTTAATGTCATTAGACTAAACTAGAATGTCCCTTCACATAAGAAGAAAGTTTTATGTTGTCTAACTACTCTACATTTGGTAATCTAACGCTAAGATCAGGAGGTCCTCCCGCGGTATATGCCACTCAAACGACGCAACCAATAGTGGGCAAGCGTTGTCAGCACATAACACAAGAAACATTATTTCCAAAATCCAACGTTAAAACACCTTGCTAATATCCCTCCATTTGTACTGGAGTAACACCAATTCATCCCATACATACAGATGGAAGAATCAGGATGAATCAGCGAAATCTCACACAAATAGAACGAGAAGAACTTTAGTATCAGACCCTTTTAGGCTTGAGGGCTCCGGCCCAAGAATGATTAAAATAAATAAATCCGAAGGTTGATATTATCAGATAGACTTAGACAGATACTCCAGTGACACGCGACATACATTAGCCACAACCAATATAGTGGACATCGGGGACACAAGTCACGAGGGCATCCATCCAAGCTTGGTTGAACTAAATAAACCTGAGAGCAGGCATTTCTTAATCTCAAAATCTGGGACTCCTATAGTATGAAAGTAAAAGGAAAGATAAGCACCTCCTATGAGCTTGAGTACTGAGATGTAGTAATGCTCTCAGCATGTTCCAATTTTGGGAAATTGAGGTAAAAGATTCAAAATCACTATCAAAGCAATTTATTATTACTTGAAATATTATTATTTATAATATTCACTCTACTTAAACTTACCCTTTATTTCACAATAAAATATCACAATCTATATCCAAGTTTTAGTTTTTCAGATATATTATTTTAAGATTTTGAATTGACGTTCTAATTCTTTTGATCTGACGGAATATTTTTCTTAAATTTTATCATATGAAGACATTAGTATATTAAAAACTGGAATTTTGATTTAGGGCCAAAGATTTTATATTATTTTCTAAAAATGGTAATTATTTAATGTATTAATATTTTCTTCCATTTTGATTTTGGGTTTTGATTTATTTTTTGTTAAAGAGATAAAAAATTTATAAAGATTTCAAAATAGCGTCTAGCTTTGAGTAAAACTAAATCAAAAATGATTTATTTGTTGACTATTTGACAATAATGTCAAATAGACAATTCTACCTAAAAAAGTATAAAAATATACATCGTTTAAAGTCTCCTTGACTTGATGATAATAATATACATCGTCCAAAGTCACTTTTGAAATGTTGACAAAATATACAACATCTAAAGCCACCCCTAATCGATGACAATATATATACATCAGAGTCCAGTTTCCATGATTTCACCAAGGACTATTTTAATCAATTTCTCTGTAAAGGAAAGAATTAAACACAATGAAATTTACATTACCTTTACAATCCAAGCAATACCTTTTTTTAGCCTTCACGTTTTATCATTTGTGGTTTGCTTTTCCATGTCTATAATGTTCCTTGTAATTCCTGTACCTGTATAGAAATAGAACATTATCCTGCCTAGCTATACGCGAACAAAGACACTTGTAGAACTAGTTTATACTTAATTATGGGAAAAGAAAATCTTTATTACTATCTACAAATAACGACTCAGATTAGAAACACAGTATGTTATAATTTCCGCAGAGTTATTAATGTTTACAAACGAAAATCATTAAGTGGGAATATCAATTTACTTAAAGTATCACACAGTACAAGCCTCTTATGACCTCGCAGGTAGATCTGTAAAGCTGCAAATATTCTCCAATCAACTCTTCCTCTTTTGACATTGAAATCTGATTTTCTCAACGTTATTTAGCTCACATAACCTGGAAGAAACTATAAATTTCATTAAGTCACATTTCACCTTAACTCAAATACACACAACAACTTTGAACCGAAAATAAATAAAAGATGAAAACCACAAAATTGAATACTTACATAACATTAGTTTCACTCCACTTATTCTTTACACTTTGGAATCAAACCCTGAATGTTAGCATCTTGAAATTATGCGCAAATAAACCTTCCTATACTATATCCTACACGAAGCAATCCCTATCTTTATCTCAATTGAAGGAATCCACAATCCAGGATCATAGCCTCCTTCAAAAGATTCGTCTCATCAGCTGTATGAATTCTATTTTTTTTCGCGAGCTACAAAACAAAAAAAATTTATAACTCACAGAAAACCAGCATACTATCGACTTTTCTTTCACAGACGTCTCAAAGTAACATCAAGAATATTTGGAACGTTTACCGATTCCATTCTTCCATTTTTCTCCGTTTTTCCCAAATTTTCCTTGCTTGACGGACCAAAATCTCTCTCACCTGAAACTTTAAAACATGTTAAAATTCTATTTGAGCTCCATTGCCCTCACTATTCAACAAATCCTGATTCTTAGTTTTCATATAGGATCCTCAAATCAGATACGTGAAAGTTTTGGCCAAGGTTGATCGTTTAGAATAATATCCTTTAAGAATATTATATTTTTCCTGAATCCTACGTCATTCCGTCTTATATATTTATAATATCTTGTAATTTACAGATTCTGCTCGGTGGAGAGTGGCAATAGAAGAATGAAAAAGAAACACACTTGTTATTTTAATACTTATATTAGAATATAAACCTAATCTTTACATGTCTAATTTATGTTATTTATTTTATTTTATATCATTCTTGGGCCGGAGCCCTCAAGCCTAAAAGGGTCTGATACTAAAGTTCTTCTCGTTCTATTTGTGTGAGATTTCGCTGATTCATCCTGATTCTTCCATCTGTATGTATGGGATGAATTGGTGTTACTCCAGTACAAATGGAGGGATATTAGCAAGGTGTTTTAACGTTGGATTTTGGAAATAATGTTTCTTGTGTTATGTGCTGACAACGCTTGCCCACTATTGGTTGCGTCGTTTGAGTGGCATATACCGCGGGAGGACCTCCTGATCTTAGCGTTAGATTACCAAATGTAGAGTAGTTAGACAACATAAAACTTTCTTCTTATGTGAAGGGACATTCTAGTTTAGTCTAATGACATTAAATTGTTTATAAGGAATAAATTAGAATTGTCCTGAATCAATAGGAAGAATATTCTTGATGGAGACATTACGTTCGTTCGTGGGTTGCTTCTTGTAAAGTGTGTTGACGACGTTCGCCCATAAGGCTGCGACGGCTGTACGACACTCTGACCTTGGGGGACCTCTGAACTTTATGTGTGTCATCCTAAAGTAGTTAAATAATTTATTTAATCTTCATTGAATCATACAGGAATCTAAACTTTATAAGATTCTAAGTTTTAATTTTCCCTTAATAAAACTTGTCATAAATTATCATACTTAAAATTATACTTTGACTCAGTGTGAAACCACCTTAACTTTACTAAATAGATTCTTGAAAACAAAAATGGAACAGAAATTATAATGTTTAGTTTCTTTTCATTGTAAATAAGTTCCGAATATTTAAGTATATACAATAACCCCATTTTTATACTTCTTTTGAGTCCTCTTTTAAAGAACATCGAGTTTTAGCTAGTGTTGTTTACGCTAAATTCTCCCAGTGTTCTTGGTTTTGAATACTCGATGCTTTTGATTTTCCCTTAAGATCTTAAATCATAAATGTTTGGCCCAACCTAGCTTAGATACTACTATCCCGTATCTTCTCGGTTCTGGTCATCATACTTCACTTTTAATTAAGGATTACCTTCAGTAATCTTTTGTTATACTTACTTCTTATATGTTCTTCTTCGAAATATGCTGGGTAATCCCATTATAGTTTAGATGCAGTTCATTTTATTTAAATGAGTGTTTAGACTGGGGTTACTCTACATAATCCTTGTCCTGCGTGGGTTGGTAACGGAAAAGAGATTTAGCTACGCATCACAAGTGAGAGCTATGAAGGATATACGGAGACCTTGTTGGTGCAATAAAGTCACTCAGTGACTGGGGGGAGGGAGATTGCCCTTCAAACTCTTTATGTCTCTCGTTATAAAACCGTTATTGATCTAGGCTGGCCATGCAAGCAATAATACTATACCCGTATCTAGTACAGACTTCACACTTGGACGTGTGGAGCTGGCTAATTATTTTCAGTTTAACTTATTTCAAAACAAACTAAGGGATTCGATGATGTCGGTCATTGTCTGCCCGGAGGGATTACAGGAAGAGCTCTTATAGCTCATGATGGAGAGTGCCCTGTTTTCCTAAAGGAAGACCGTATGCTTCGTGTGCCTGGCGGGCTCGGTGACCAGCTCTGGTATGGGTGACTAAAAGAAATAGTCAATACCCTGTGAACCCTGGATGAGTCAGTGATCGTCCCTTAAAGGTGGGCCACGTGGAAGTCGGGTTTGACGCGGGGCATGAACATACCGGGGGGAGACATCATCACCGTCTGGGTTGTACTGTGGTTAGTTAGTTCCGCTCTCCACATACATTAACCCTAGTCTTTACTGTAGTTTAAGTTTTCGGTGGGATTTCCAGCTCCGCGAGGATGATCAGAATCCTGACGATCCAGTTGGATTGTTAGGGTAGTTTAGCGTCATGTCATCGTGAGCTGGGTGATGATATGCCTCGGACCTAGGACTTAGGGTAGAGGAGGCCTAGGACGAGCTGCTTGGGGCGATGGCGGTGCCCCAAACCTGGGGATTGTCCCCACATTATTTTTATTACTTCGTTTATATTAACATAGGTTTCTTTTCAGAAACTTATCGGCTCTAACATTGCATTGTAAATGAGATGAAGCCTTTCCTAAATTGATGAAACTACATGAATTCAGATGAACTACTCCCGTCAATATGAGACTAAATATAAATAAATAGTGATCCAATATAAAATAAATAACACAAATTAGACATGTGAAGATTAGGTTTATATTCTAATATAAGTATTAAAATAACAAGTGTGTTTCTTTTTCATTCTTCTATTGCCACTCTCCACCGAGCAGAATCTGTAAATTACAAGATATTATAAATATATAAAACGGAATGACGTAGGATTCAGGAAAAATATAATATTCTTAAAGGATATTATTCTAGACGATCAACCTTGGCCAAAACTTTCACGTATCTGATTTGAGGATCCTATCTGAAGGGACTTCAGATCAGTACAGCTGGTGCCGTGACCAGGATATGCTGGTTTCAAGCGAGAGAGGTATTGAAGAGTGAAAAAAGAAACAAAATGAAAAATACACTAATTTCGAGTTTTGAACTGAAGAAACTTGAGAGTAAAGTTTATCTAAGTTAAAGTTGTTAAGCGGGACGTTAGAATTGGTTTTAGCTTAGGGTTATTTGTTTTGGAAACCATAGAAAATATGATGCATTCCTTGTTTCAGAATAAAGATGGGAAATTTTACAGTCTCAATAGAAGGAAACATAGGGTCAGGGAAGTCTACTTTGTTGGCAGCTTTGGGAGGCAACTCTGATTTTGAGATAATACCAGAACCAATTGATAAATGGACTAATTTATCTGGCGTCAATCTCTTCCAGTTATTTAAGGAAAATCCTAAGAAGTGGGGTTTCTGTTTTCAAAATTATGTTCTTCTAACAATGTTAGAGAATCATACGAAAGAATCTAGCGCTAAGATTAAAGTTATGGAACGTTCCATCTATTCAGCCAAAAATTGTTTTATTAGGGAATTGCAAGAGAGTGAATTGTTGCACCCGGCTGAGTTTGCAGTTTTAGATGAAACCTATTCTTATTTCAAAGAACAATTGGTTACTCGAATTAATTTAGTGGTTTATCTTAGGACTTCCCCTATGGTTTCTTATCAGAGAGCCCTAAGTCGTGGTCGACCTGAAGAGACAGGGATAACGTTAGATTATATAGAGAGGATTCACAACATTCATGAGGAATGGTTATTGAACCCTAATATAAAGGAAGATTTTGACAGGATAGAGATTATCGATGGAGATCAAAATATTAGCTCCATAAAGCAACAGTTTTGGGAAGTTAAGGAAAGAATATTAGATAAGCTTTCTATTCTTTAATTTAAACAAAATTCCAACCTATATTTTGTAATAAACTTTCAGTATCCAAAGAAAAGAAAAAAATGCCTCCTCGTTATAATCTTAGATCATCTCAGGGACAAGATGAATTAGAAAGGACAGGTCAGCAAGAAGAACGTCCACGACCTTCTTTACGCAACTCCACTATGTTTCGCCAACTTCGAAGAAACATGGGAATTCTGACACAGAAGGTGTCGAACTTAGAGAATCAGCTGTCGCAAGCTCGGGAAACTAACGCTGCATCAGCTTCGTCTGAAAGGCATGAAGCACCGATTAATATATGCCCGGTGATTGATACAAGAGTCGAAAAACCACGTTTTCCTGGAAGATTTGGGGTACATCCAGTGTCGTTTTTGGAGGATCTTCAGAATTATTTACGGAGGATGCCTAATGAAGATGCTACAATTGAAACTATAATCAGTTGTTTAGAAGGTGATGTTCGTAAATGGGCCAGAATTTATAGACAGAGATGGTTTACACAGTCGGATTTCAAAAGAGATTTTTTGGATGCTTATTGGGGAGAAGCCGAACAAAACACCTTGAGAAGAATGATTGTAAATGGCACTTGGTCTAAGGAAAATGGAACAATGCTAGAACATTTCGTTAGTTTAGCAGGGCAAGCAAAGATGATGTCTAGACCAATTCCTGAATGGCAAATAGTGGAGGATTTGATGAGACACTTTCCGAAGGATGTACAATATGCTTGGCGGATGAAGAAAGGAAATACTTTGATTGAGGCAACAGAGTTTCTTCGTGAATTGGATGACGTGAATAAACAATGTGGATCTTCTTCCTTTGACTCCTCTACTGGAGCTGATAGGGGAACAAAGCGTCAAAGTCCTTTCGTTTCAAATAAAGACAAGCCATTTTATAAAAAACCAAAAGTGGTGGCTCACATCGAGGGGGAGACTTCAAGGGGAAGGATCACTGATGAAATAATTCAAGAAGAAGATTTAAACTAGTTGGGGCCATTTCCAATAAGCAGGAGGTGGCCGCAATTAACAAAAAACTAAATTATCTTTTTCCTGTAAAATATTTAATAAAACAAGGTTGGAAGCCAGGGGTAGGATTGGGTTGTGACCAAGAAGGGATCTTATATCCTGTTTCCCCGAATAATACTAGAACGAATTGTGATAGAGAAGGTTTAGGATATTCTTCAGAAGAATATAATAATAAACAAACAGTCTTAGATTTAATTAAAGTTTTGACGTTTCCGTGATTAAACAAAATCAACCAATATATAACCAGTTCATTAAAGAATATGAAGGTAACTCTTTATATGATGAAGAGGTTTGCTTTGAGAATGAGGGGCCCAAATTTAAATCAGAAATAGAGTTACAAATTTTGGGGCAATCTATAGTTCTCTTGGTAGACACTGGAAGTGAAGTAACTTGTATTTCGGAAGAATTCTTAGAGAGTTTACAAGGAGAATTAAAGTTAGAATTCCCAGCGTTACCAGTTAGACCAATATGTGTGAGGGGAGCCGTTGGACAAAAGAGTCTCCAAATAAAAAAACTAGTCTCTATACCGTTGACGTGTGGTTCATTTGATATTGATACGGGATTTTTAGTGATTGCTAAGTTAACTTGTTCTGCTATCCTTGGGGTAGATTGGTTAGTTGCGCACAACGCTGTTTTGCATTTAAAAGAACCACAAACATTAGAATTGGGTATCGTTGGACAAGGAGAGATTACTATTCCGTTTCGAAATCTTTCTAGTGGGTTTTTAGAAGAGAATCGAATAAATCTAATATCTGGAATAGAGGAACAAAACGAAAAAGAAGGCGGTGAAGAAAAGCAATTATTAGATTTGTTTAAAAGTATTCGGTTGGGAATGGATTTGTCTGATGTAGAGAAGGAACAAATTTTTAATGTTTTGAGATCCCATATGCAAGTTTTTACAAAGAAACTTGGAAGGGCAAACTGTTATACTCATGACATTAAAATGATTGAGGGTACTCCAAGGGTACAACGAACCTATCCTATACCATATGCACATAGGGCAAAAGTAGAAGAAAAGTTGAGGGAGATGGAAGAATTAGGGATTATATCGAGGAAAACTACAAATTTTTGTAGTCCTCTAACTTTCACTGGAAAACCCGATGGATCTGTTAGAATATTACTTGATGCTAGGGAAATCAATAAATATATGGTTCCAGAAGTAGAAGCACCGCCTTTACAGATTGACATACTTAATGCTTTTCTTGGTGTAAAATTTATAACATTGATTGATTTAAATAACGCTTATTTTCAAATACCGTTGACTGAGGACAGTAAAAAATATACTGGATTTACAGTTAATGGAAAGTCTTACGTATACAACGTGCTTCCGCAAGGACTTAAAACGTCAGTAGGGTCCTTTTGTCGCGCTATGGACATTATATTGGGTCCTGGTGTTAGAGAGTTTTGTGTCAATTATTTGGATGATCTTGCAATCCTAACGAGTGGGACTTGGCAAGGCCATTTGGATCATATTGATATAGTTTTGGATCGTTTAGAATCAGCTGGAATGACTTGTAATTTTGCAAAGTGCAACTTTTTCTGCAGTGAAGTAAAAATGTTAGGGCATATAGTTACAACTTCGGGAATTAAACCTAACCCAGATAAAATAAAAGCTATAAAGGAATTCCCTATTCCAAAGAAACAAAAACAGTTAAGAGGATTTTTGGGGCTTTGTAATTATTATAGACGTTTCATTAAGAACTATAGTATTTTGACTGCTCCGTTAACTAGGTTATTAAAGAAAAACCAAACATGGTTTTGGGATGAAGAATTAGATCGAGTTATCAATAAAATAAAGGAAGAATTTATTACAACGATTCTATTGAGCCATCCTGATCAGGATAAATTATATTATTTACAGACCGACAGTTCAGGGATCGGAATAGCCGGATCATTGTTTCAGATTGGAAATAGTGGTGAGGTTAAAATTTTGGGGTTCTGTAGTCGTGCGCTACGGGGTTCTGAATTACGATGGACTGTAACTGAACAAGAGTTGTGGGCTATTATTTATTCTGTGAAAAGTTTGAGACTTATTTAAGAGGAGCGAAATTTGTTATCCGTACAGACCATAAGGCATTAACTTTCATGAAACAAATGAAATTATACAATAGTAGAGTCACACGTTGGATTTTATTTCTTGAACAATTTGACTTCGAAGTCGAACATGTAAAAGGTGTAGAAAATATTGGGGTAGATATTTTATCTAGATATCCGCCAGGGGGAGTTTTGCAAGAAGAGAAGGTGTGGTATCCAACTGTTATGTATGTAGGTGTTTCTACTGACCGTGACTTGAAAAATAAATTACAACGTATGATGGAATATCAACGGCTTGATAACGTCATATGTGGGATTAAGGAGAGAATAAATGTTTCTAGAGTTCCCGAAAGAACAGATAGATTTACGCGTATAACTCTGCGTTGTATTGTCAATAATGATCTACTTTATTTTAAAACTGTACGTGGAGATTACGTTTTGTTTATGCCCAAGGTTCTACAAGAAGAGATTTGTAAACAGGTACATATAGAGATGGGTCATCTTGGCGCATATAAAACTTTGAAATATTTACAATTAAGGTGTTATTGGATAAATATGGGTAAGACAGTGAAGTCTTGTATTCAGAAGTGCCATGTTTGTCAGCTTTCTAGACCTGACTATATAAAAGGGGTAGGGAAATGTAAATCGATTTTAACTGAAAACCCGGGTGAATTAGTAATGGCTGATATTTTCGGACCACTACCTAAAACTGAGGCTGGTTATATTTACATTTTTGTAATACAGGATTCTTTTAGTAAATTTATTAAACTTTTCGGACTTCGTGGAGCTTCAGCAGACTCAGTGCTTTATTGTATGAGAGTGTTCACTGAAATAATACAACCTAAAGCTGTTATGACAGATAACGGAAAACAATTTATTAGTCACAAATGGAAAAATGGACTCAGAGCTTTGAGAATTAAGACTTTGTATACTACTATTCGTAATCCTCGACCTAACACTACCGAACGAGTGAATAAAGAATTAAACAAATTCTTTAGAATTTATTGTCATGATGACCATACTAGATGGGATCATTACTTGTTGGAGATTGAGGAATTGTATAATAATACGTTCCATGAGAGTACGAAATTTTCTCCTAATGAAATATTATTTGGAAATTCAGAGAAACTTAAAGTAGACCGTTTTCTACCACGGGCACTCACGAATAAAACCTTAGACTTTCGAGTCAGAAGCGGCAGGATAGATTCAATAGAACTCATAAGTTGATAGATTTTCAAGTTGGTGATTTGGTAAAATTAAGGAGGCTTAATAAATCGGATTCTAGTCGAAATAAAACTAAGAAATTTGATTTATTATATGATGGACCATATCGAATTGGAGGAATAAAATATGCTAATGTGTATATTCTCGTTGATCCTGAAACTCAAAGTGTCAAAGGAGTTTATAATGCAGTCCATTTGGCTAAATATTATACTTAGGATGTTAGCTATTGAGATTTTCACGGGATTATATCATAAATTTTAACTTTAGAGGAATTGAGATATTCCTGGTCACAACCTAATTAATATAATTTTATTAGTTTTAATTTAATAATTAATATTAGAAGACTATTTTGATTATAGTATATAGTGAGTCAATTTGTTAGTGAATTGACTGGCATTATTAAATCGACTTCGTTTTAAAAATATAATGAATTATAATAATTTATAATTTAATACAAATTTAATTTGGTTATATAATCAGGGTTGAACTGAAATAAATCTAAATTTAGATAAACATGTTAAATAATTTTAATAATTTTGAATAAAAAATTAATTTAGTTTAATGATTTATAATATTAGTAGTTTAGTTATTTGTTTTGTTTATTGTATTTGTGAATAAAAAAATTTAAGGGCCAATATAGGAGGTTTTATTTTAATAAAATAATAATAATAATAAAAAAAAAAAAATTAATTTAAAATTGAAAATTTTAGAATTCTCGAAAAAAAAAAAAATGTTTTCTTAGATTTTTCGAAATAATAAAATTTTGGGGGAGGCTGTGCACTTGCGGAACCCTAAAAAATTTTTAAATGCATAAAATACTATTTAGAGGAAGTGTCAAGAAGTGTAACGATAAACGGGGAGTAGAAAAATATGACAAGGAGTGACAGTCGTGACAGGGTCGGGAAAGGGTCGAAAAGGAAAAATGAAGGAAAAAAGCTATTTTTGCTGATAAAAGGGAATAGTTGCTAAAATTTTGATAAACGAAAGCAACAGAAGAAAACTAAGAATCAGGATTTGTTGAATAGTGAGGGCAATGGAGCTCAAATAGAATTTTAACATGTTTTAAAGTTTCAGGTGAGAGAGATTTTGGTCCGTCAAGCAAGGAAAATTTGGGAAAAACGGAGAAAAATGGAAGAATGGAATCGGTAAACGTTCCAAATATTCTTGATGTTACTTTGAGACGTCTGTGAAAGAAAAGTCGATAGTATGCTGGTTTTCTGTGAGTTATAATTTTTTTTTTTTGTTTTGTAGCTCGCGAAAAAAATAGAATTCATACAGCTGATGAGACGAATCTTTTGAAGGAGGCTATGATCCTGGATTGTGGATTCCTTCAATTGAGATAAAGATAGGGATTGCTTCGTGTAGGATATAGTATAGGAAGGTTTATTTGCGCATAATTTCAAGATGCTAACATTCAGGGTTTGATTCCAAAGTGTAAAGAATAAGTGGAGTGAAACTAATGTTATGTAAGTATTCAATTTTGTGGTTTTCATCTTTTATTTATTTTCGGTTCAAAGTTGTTGTGTGTATTTGAGTTAAGGTGAAATGTGACTTAATGAAATTTATAGTTTCTTCCAGGTTATGTGAGCTAAATAACGTTGAGAAAATCAGATTTCAATGTCAAAAGAGGAAGAGTTGATTGGAGAATATTTGCAGCTTTACAGATCTACCTGCGAGGTCATAAGAGGCTTGTACTGTGTGATACTTTAAGTAAATTGATATTCCCACTTAATGATTTTCGTTTGTAAACATTAATAACTCTGCGGAAATTATAACATACTGTGTTTCTAATCTGAGTCGTTATTTGTAGATAGTAATAAAGATTTTCTTTTCCCATAATTAAGTATAAACTAGTTCTACAAGTGTCTTTGTTCGCGTATAGCTAGGCAGGATAATGTTCTATTTCTATACAGGTACAGGAATTACAAGGAACATTATAGACATGGAAAAGCAAACCACAAATGATAAAACGTGAAGGCTAAAAAAAGGTATTGCTTGGATTGTAAAGGTAATGTAAATTTCATTGTGTTTAATTCTTTCCTTTACAGAGAAATTGATTAAAATAGTCCTTGGTGAAATCATGGAAACTGGACTCTGATGTATATATATTGTCATCGATTAGGGGTGGCTTTAGATGTTGTATATTTTGTCAACATTTCAAAAGTGACTTTGGACGATGTATATTATTATCATCAAGTCAAGGAGACTTTAAACGATGTATATTTTTATACTTTTTTAGGTAGAATTGTCTATTTGACATTATTGTCAAATAGTCAACAAATAAATCATTTTTGATTTAGTTTTACTCAAAGCTAGACGCTATTTTGAAATCTTTATAAATTTTTTATCTCTTTAACAAAAAATAAATCAAAACCCAAAATCAAAATGGAAGAAAATATTAATACATTAAATAATTACCATTTTTAGAAAATAATATAAAATCTTTGGCCCTAAATCAAAATTCCAGTTTTTAATATACTAATGTCTTCATATGATAAAATTTAAGAAAAATATTCCGTCAGATCAAAAGAATTAGAACGTCAATTCAAAATCTTAAAATAATATATCTGAAAACTAAAACTTGGATATAGATTGTGATATTTTATTGTGAAATAAAGGGTAAGTTTAAGTAGAGTGAATATTATAAATAATAATATTTCAAGTAATAATAAATTGCTTTGATAGTGATTTTGAATCTTTTACCTCAATTTCCCAAAATTGGAACATGCTGAGAGCATTACTACATCTCAGTACTCAAGCTCATAGGAGGTGCTTATCTTTCCTTTTACTTTCATACTATAGGAGTCCCAGATTTTGAGATTAAGAAATGTCTGCTCTCAGGTTTATTTAGTTCAACCAAGCTTGGATGGATGCCCTCGTGACTTGTGTCCCCGATGTCCACTATATTGGTTGTGGCTAATGTATGTCGCGTGTCACTGGAGTATCTGTCTAAGTCTATCTGATAATATCAACCTTCGGATTTATTTATTTTAATCATTCTTGGGCCGGAGCCCTCAAGCCTAAAAGGGTCTGATACTAAAGTTCTTCTCGTTCTATTTGTGTGAGATTTCGCTGATTCATCCTGATTCTTCCATCTGTATGTATGGGATGAATTGGTGTTACTCCAGTACAAATGGAGGGATATTAGCAAGGTGTTTTAACGTTGGATTTTGGAAATAATGTTTCTTGTGTTATGTGCTGACAACGCTTGCCCACTATTGGTTGCGTCGTTTGAGTGGCATATACCGCGGGAGGACCTCCTGATCTTAGCGTTAGATTACCAAATGTAGAGTAGTTAGACAACATAAAACTTTCTTCTTATGTGAAGGGACATTCTAGTTTAGTCTAATGACATTAAATTGTTTATAAGGAATAAATTAGAATTGTCCTGAATCAATAGGAAGAATATTCTTGATGGAGACATTACGTTCGTTCGTGGGTTGCTTCTTGTAAAGTGTGTTGACGACGTTCGCCCATAAGGCTGCGACGGCTGTACGACACTCTGACCTTGGGGGACCTCTGAACTTTATGTGTGTCATCCTAAAGTAGTTAAATATAGTAATAATAGTCAGTCAAGTCCCTTCATATAGGATCCTCAAATCAGATACGTGAAAGTTTTGGCCAAGGTTGATCGTCTAGAATAATATCCTTTAAGAATATTATATTTTTCCTGAATCCTACGTCATTCCGTTTTATATATTTATAATATCTTGTAATTTACAGATTCTGCTCGGTGGAGAGTGGCAATAGAAGAATGAAAAAGAAACACACTTGTTATTTTAATACTTATATTTGAATATAGACCTAATCTTTACATGTCTAATTTGAGTTATTTATTTTATTTTATATCACTATTTATTTAAATTTAGTCTCATATTGTTTGGTGTAGTTCATCTGAATTCATGTAGATTCATCAGTTTAGAAGAGGTTTCATCTCTTTTACAATGCAATATTATTATAGCCGTTAAGTTTCTGAAAAGAAACCTATGTTAATATAAACGAAGTAATAAAAAATAATGTGGGGACAATCCCCAGGTTTGGGGCACCGCCATCGCCCCAAGCAGCTCGTCCTAGGCCTCCTCTACCCTAAGTCCTAGGTCCGAGGCATATCATCACCCAGCTCACGATGACATGACGCTAAACTACCCTAACAATCCAACTGGATCGTCAGGATTCTGATCATCCTCGCGGAGCTGGAAATCCCACCGAAAACTTAAACTACAGTAAAGACTAGGGTTAATGTATGTGGAGTGCGGAACCAACTAACCACAGTACAACCCAGACGGTGATGATGTCTCCCCCCGGTATGTTCATGCCCCGCGTCAAACCCGACTTCCACGTGGCCCACCTTTAAGGGACGATCACTGACTCATCCAGGGTTCACAGGGTATTGACTATTTCTTTTAGTCACCCATACCAGAGCTGGTCACCGAGCCCGCCAGGCACACGAAGCATACGGTCTTCCTTTAGGAAAACAGGGCACTCTCCATCATGAGCTATAAGAGCTCTTCCTGTAATCCCTCCGGGCAGACAATGACCGACATCATCGAATCCCTTAGTTTGTTTTGAAATAAGTTAAACTGAAAATAATTAGCCAGCTCCACACGTCCAAGTGTGAAGTCTGTACTAGATACGGGTATAGTATTATTGCTTGCATGGCCAGCCTAGATCAATAACGGTTTTATAACGAGAGACATAAAGAGTTTGAAGGGCAATCTCCCTCCCCCCAGTCACTGAGTGACTTTATTGCACCAACAAGGTCTCCGTATATCCTTCATAGCTCTCACTTGTGATGCGTAGCTAAATCTCTTTTCCGTTACCAACCCACGCAGGACAAGGATTATGTAGAGTAACCCCAGTCTAAACACTCATTTAAATAAAATGAACTGCATCTAAACTATAATGGGATTACCCAGCATATTTCGAAGAAGAACATATAAGAAGTAAGTATAACAAAAGATTACTGAAGGTAATCCTTAATTAAAAGTGAAGTATGATGACCAGAACCGAGAAGATACGGGATAGTAGTATCTAAGCTAGGTTGGGCCAAACATTTATGATTTAAGATCTTAAGGGAAAATCAAAAGCATCGAGTATTCAAAACCAAGAACACTGGGAGAATTTAGCGTAAACAACACTAGCTAATACTCGATGTTCTTTAAAAGAGGACTCAAAAGAAGTATAAAAATGGGGTTATTGTATATACTTAAATATTCGGAACTTATTTACAATGAAAAGAAACTAAACATTATAATTTCTGTTCCATTTTTGTTTTCAAGAATCTATTTAGTAAAGTTAAGGTGGTTTCACACTGAGTCAAAGTATAATTTTAAGTATGATAATTTATGACAAGTTTTATTAAGGGAAAATTAAAACTTAGAATCTTATAAAGTTTAGATTCCTGTATGATTCAATGAAGATTAAATAAATTATTTAACTACTTTAGGATGACACACATAAAGTTCAGAGGTCCCCCAAGGTCAGAGTGTCGTACAGCCGTCGCAGCCTTATGGGCGAACGTCGTCAACACACTTTACAAGAAGCAACCCACGAACGAACGTAATGTCTCCATCAAGAATATTCTTCCTATTGATTCAGGACAATTCTAATTTATTCCTTATAAACAATTTAATGTCATTAGACTAAACTAGAATGTCCCTTCACATAAGAAGAAAGTTTTATGTTGTCTAACTACTCTACATTTGGTAATCTAACGCTAAGATCAGGAGGTCCTCCCGCGGTATATGCCACTCAAACGACGCAACCAATAGTGGGCAAGCATTGTCAGCACATAACACAAGAAACATTATTTCCAAAATCCAACGTTAAAACACCTTGCTAATATCCCTCCATTTGTACTGGAGTAACACCAATTCATCCCATACATACAGATGGAAGAATCAGGATGAATCAGCGAAATCTCACACAAATAGAACGAGAAGAACTTTAGTATCAGACCCTTTTAGGCTTGAGGGCTCCGGCCCAAGAATGATTAAAATAAATAAATCCGAAGGTTGATATTATCAGATAGACTTAGACAGATACTCCAGTGACACGCGACATACATTAGCCACAACCAATATAGTGGACATCGGGGACACAAGTCACGAGGGCATCCATCCAAGCTTGGTTGAACTAAATAAACCTGAGAGCAGGCATTTCTTAATCTCAAAATCTGGGACTCCTATAGTATGAAAGTAAAAGGAAAGATAAGCACCTCCTATGAGCTTGAGTACTGAGATGTAGTAATGCTCTCAGCATGTTCCAATTTTGGGAAATTGAGGTAAAAGATTCAAAATCACTATCAAAGCAATTTATTATTACTTGAAATATTATTATTTATAATATTCACTCTACTTAAACTTACCCTTTATTTCACAATAAAATATCACAATCTATATCCAAGTTTTAGTTTTCAGATATATTATTTTAAGATTTTGAATTGACGTTCTAATTCTTTTGATCTGACGGAATATTTTTCTTAAATTTTATCATATGAAGACATTAGTATATTAAAAACTGGAATTTTGATTTAGGGCCAAAGATTTTATATTATTTTCTAAAAATGGTAATTATTTAATGTATTAATATTTTCTTCCATTTTGATTTTGGGTTTTGATTTATTTTTTGTTAAAGAGATAAAAAATTTATAAAGATTTCAAAATAGCGTCTAGCTTTGAGTAAAACTAAATCAAAAATGATTTATTTGTTGACTATTTGACAATAATGTCAAATAGACAATTCTACCTAAAAAAGTATAAAAATATACATCGTTTAAAGTCTCCTTGACTTGATGATAATAATATACATCGTCCAAAGTCGCTTTTGAAATGTTGACAAAATATACAACATCTAAAGCCACCCCTAATCGATGACAATATATATACATCAGAGTCCAGTTTCCATGATTTCACCAAGGACTATTTTAATCAATTTCTCTGTAAAGGAAAGAATTAAACACAATGAAATTTACATTACCTTTACAATCCAAGCAATACCTTTTTTTAGCCTTCACGTTTTATCATTTGTGGTTTGCTTTTCCATGTCTATAATGTTCCTTGTAATTCCTGTACCTGTTTAGAAATAGAATATTATCCTGCCTAGCTATACGCGAACAAAGACACTTGTAGAACTAGTTTATACTTAATTATGGGAAAAGAAAATCTTTATTACTATCTACAAATAACGACTCAGATTAGAAACACAGTATGTTATAATTTCCGCAGAGTTATTAATGTTTACAAACGAAAATCATTAAGTGGGAATATCAATTCACTTAAAGTATCACACAGTACAAGCCTCTTATGACCTCGCAGGTAGATCTGTAAAGCTGCAAATATTCTCCAAACAACTCTTCCTCTTTTGACATTGAAATCTGATTTTCTCAACGTTATTTAGCTCACATAACCTGGAAGAAACTATAAATTTCATTAAGTCACATTTCACCTTAACTCAAAACACACAACAACTTTGAACCGAAAATAAATAAAAGATGAAAACCACAAAATTGAATACTTACATAACATTAGTTTCACTCCACTTATTCTTTACACTTTGGAATCAAACCCTGAATGTTAGCATCTTGAAATTATGCGCAAATAAACCTTCCTATACTATATCCTACACGAAGCAATCCCTATCTTTATCTCAATTGAAGGAACCCACAATCCAGGATCATAGCCTCCTTCAAAAGATTCGTCTCATCAGCTGTATGAATTCTATTTTTTTCGCGAGCTACAAAACAAAAAAAATTATAACTCACAGAAAACCAGCATACTATCGACTTTTCTTTCACAGACGTCTCAAAGTAACATCAAGAATATTTGGAACGTTTACCGATTCCATTCTTCCATTCTTCTCCGTTTTTCCCAAATTTTCCTTGCTTGACGGCCCAAAATCTCTCTCACCTGAAACTTTAAAACATGTTAAAATTCTATTTGAGCTCCATTGCCCTCACTATTCAACAAATCCTGATTCTTAGTTTTCTTCTGTTGCTTTCGTTTATCAAAATTTTAGCAACTATTCCTTTTATCAGCAAAAAAAGCTTTTTTCCTTCATTTTCTTTTTTTCGACCCTTTCCCGACCCTGTCACGACTGTCACTCCTTGTCATATTTTTCTACTCCCCGTTTATCGTTACACTTCTTGACACTTCCTCTAAATAGTATTTTATGCATTTAAAAATTTTTTAGGGTTCCGCAAGTGCACAGCCTCCCCCAAAATTTTATTATTTCGAAAAATCTAAGAAAACATTTTTTTTTTTTTCGAGAATTCTAAAATTTTCAATTTTAAATTAATTTTTTTTTTTTATTATTATTATTATTTTATTAAAATAAAACCTCCTATATTGGCCCTTAAATTTTTTTATTCACAAATACAATAAACAAAACAAATAACTAAACTACTAATATTATAAATCATTAAACTAAATTAATTTTTTATTCAAAATTATTAAAATTATTTAACATGTTTATCTAAATTTAGATTTATTTCAGTTCAACCCTGATTATATAACCAAATTAAATTTGTATTAAATTATAAATTATTATAATTCATTATATTTTTAAAACGAAGTCGATTTAATAATGCCAGTCAATTCACTAACAAATTGACTCACTATATACTATAATCAAAATAGTCTTCTAATATTAATTATTAAATTAAAACTAATAAAATTATATTAATTAGGTTGTGACCAGGAATATCTCAATTCCTCTAAAGTTAAAATTTATGATATAATCCCGTGAAAATCTCAATAGCTAACATCCTAAGTATAATATTTAGCCAAATGGACTGCATTATAAACTCCTTTGACACTTTGAGTTTCAGGATCAACGAGAATATACACATTAGCATATTTTATTCCTCCAATTCGATATGGTCCATCATATAATAAATCAAATTTCTTAGTTTTATTTCGACTAGAATCCGATTTATTAAGCCTCCTTAATTTTACCAAATCACCAACTTGAAAATCTATCAACTTATGAGTTCTATTGAATCTATCCTGCCGCTTCTGACTCGAAAGTCTAAGGTTTTATTCGTGAGTGCCCGTGGTAGAAAACGGTCTACTTTAAGTTTCTCTGAATTTCCAAATAATATTTCATTAGGAGAAAATTTCGTACTCTCATGGAACGTATTATTATACAATTCCTCAATCTCCAACAAGTAATGATCCCATCTAGTATGGTCATCATGACAATAAATTCTAAAGAATTTGTTTAATTCTTTATTCACTCGTTCGGTAGTGTTAGGTCGAGGATTACGAATAGTAGTATACAAAGTCTTAATTCTCAAAGCTCTGAGTCCATTTTTCCATTTGTGACTAATAAATTGTTTTCCGTTATCTGTCATAACAGCTTTAGGTTGTATTATTTCAGTGAACACTCTCATACAATAAAGCACTGAGTCTGCTGAAGCTCCACGAAGTCCGAAAAGTTTAATAAATTTACTAAAAGAATCCTGTATTACAAAAATGTAAATATAACCAGCCTCAGTTTTAGGTAGTGGTCCGAAAATATCAGCCATTACTAATTCACCCGGGTTTTCAGTTAAAATCGATTTACATTTCCCTACCCCTTTTATATAGTCAGGTCTAGAAAGCTGACAAACATGACACTTCTGAATACAAGACTTCACTGTCTTACCCATATTTATCCAATAACACCTTAATTGTAAATATTTCAAAGTTTTATATGCGCCAAGATGACCCATCTCTATATGTACCTGTTTACAAATCTCTTCTTGTAGAACCTTGGGCATAAACAAAACGTAATCTCCACGTACAGTTTTAAAATAAAGTAGATCATTATTGACAATACAACGCAGAGTTATACGCGTAAATCTATCTGTTCTTTCGGGAACTCTAGAAACATTTATTCTCTCCTTAATCCCACATATGACGTTATCAAGCCGTTGATATTCCATCATACGTTGTAATTTATTTTTCAAGTCACGGTCAGTAGAAACACCTACATACATAACAGTTGGATACCACACCTTCTCTTCTTGCAAAACTCCCCCTGGCGGATATCTAGATAAAATATCTACCCCAATATTTTCTACACCTTTTACATGTTCGACTTCGAAGTCAAATTGTTCAAGAAATAAAATCCAACGTGTGACTCTACTATTGTATAATTTCATTTGTTTCATGAAAGTTAATGCCTTATGATCTGTACGAACAACAAATTTCGCTCCTCTTAAATAAGTCTCAAACTTTTTCACAGAATAAATAATAGCCCACAACTCTTGTTCAGTTACAGTCCAACGTAATTCAGAACCCCGTAGTGCACGACTACAGAATCCCAAAATTTTAACCTCACCATTATTTCCAATCTGAAACAATGATCCGGCTATTCCGATCCCTGAACTGTCGGTCTGTAAATAATATAATTTATCCTGATCTGGATGGCTCAATAGAATCGTTGTAATAAATTCTTCCTTTATATTATTGAAAGCTCGATCTAATTCTTCATCCCAAAACCATGCTTGGTTTTTCTTTAATAACCTAGTTAATGGAGCAGTCAAAATACTATAGTTTTTAATGAAACGTCTATAATAATTACAAAGTCCCAAAAATCCTCTTAACTGTTTTTGTTTCTTTGGAATAGGGAATTCCTTTATAGCTTTTATTTTATCCGGGTTAGGTTTAATTCCCGAAGTTGTAACTATATGCCCTAACATTTTTACTTCACTGCAGAAAAAGTTGCACTTTGCAAAATTACAAGTCATTCCAGCTGATTCTAAACGATCCAAAACTATATCAATATGATCCAAATGGTCTTGCCAAGTCCCACTCGTTAGGATTGCAAGATCATCCAAATAATTGACACAAAACTCTCTAACACCAGGACCCAATATAATGTCCATTGCGCGACAAAAGGACCCTACTGACGTTTTAAGCCCTTGCGGAAGCACGTTGTATACGTAAGACTTTCCATTAACTGTAAATCCAGTATATTTTTTACTGTCCTCAGTCAACGGTATTTGAAAATAAGCGTTATTTAAATCAATCAATGTTATAAATTTTACACCAAGAAAAGCATTAAGTATGTCAATCTGTAAAGGCGGTGCTTCTACTTCTGGAACCATATATTTATTGATTTCCCTAGCATCAAGTAATATTCTAACAGATCCATCGGGTTTTCCAGTGAAAGTTAGAGGACTACAAAAATTTGTAGTTTTCCTCGATATAATCCCTAATTCTTCCATCTCCCTCAACTTTTCTTCTACTTTTGCCCTATGTGCGTATGGTATAGGATAGGTTCGTTGAATCCTTGGAGTACCCTCAATCATTTTAATGTCATGAGTATAACAGTTTGCCCTTCCAAGTTTCTTTGTAAAAACTTGCATATGGGATCTCAAAACATTAAAAATTTGTTCCTTCTCTACATCAGACAAATCCATTCCCAACCGAATACTTTTAAACAAATCTAATAATTGCTTTTCTTCACCGCCTTCTTTTTCGTTTTGTTCCTCTATTCCAGATATTAGATTTATTCGATTCTCTTCTAAAAACCCACTAGAAAGATTTCGAAACGGAATAGTAATCTCTCCTTGTCCAACGATACCCAATTCTAATGTTTGTGGTTCTTTTAAATGCAAAACAGCGTTGTGCGCAACTAACCAATCTACCCCAAGGATAGCAGAACAAGTTAACTTAGCAATCACTAAAAATCCCGTATCAATATCAAATGAACCACACGTCAACGGTATAGAGACTAGTTTTTTTATTTGGAGACTCTTTTGTCCAACGGCTCCCCTCACACATATTGGTCTAACTGGTAACGCTGGGAATTCTAACTTTAATTCTCCTTGTAAACTCTCTAAGAATTCTTCCGAAATACAAGTTACTTCACTTCCAGTGTCTACCAAGAGAACTATAGATTGCCCCAAAATTTGTAACTCTATTTCTGATTTAAATTTGGGCCCCTCATTCTCAAAGCAAACCTCTTCATCATATAAAGAGTTACCTTCATATTCTTTAATGAACTGGTTATATATTGGTTGATTTTGTTTAATCACGGAAACGTCAAAAACTTTAATTAAATCTAAGACTGTTTGTTTATTATTATATTCTTCTGAAGAATATCCTAAACCTTCTCTATCACAATTCGTTCTAGTATTATTCGAGGAAACAGGATATAAGATCCCTTCTTGGTCACAACCCAATCCTACCCCTGGCTTCCAACCTTGTTTTATTAAATATTTTACAGGAAAAAGATAATTTAGTTTTTTGTTAATTGCGGCCACCTCCTGCTTATTGGAAATGGCCCCAACTAGTTTAAATCTTCTTCTTGAATTATTTCATCAGTGATCCTTCCCCTTGAAGTCTCCCCCTCGATGTGAGCCACCACTTTTGGTTTTTTATAAAATGGCTTGTCTTTATTTGAAACGAAAGGACTTTGACGCTTTGTTCCCCTATCAGCTCCAGTAGAGGAGTCAAAGGAAGAAGATCCACATTGTTTATTCACGTCATCCAATTCACGAAGAAACTCTGTTGCCTCAATCAAAGTATTTCCTTTCTTCATCCGCCAAGCATATTGTACATCCTTCGGAAAGTGTCTCATCAAATCCTCCACTATTTGCCTTTCAGGAATTGGTCTAGACATCATCTTTGCTTGCCCTGCTAAACTAACGAAATGTTCTAGCATTGTTCCATTTTCTTTAGACCAAGTGCCATTCACAATCATTCTTCTCAAGGTGTTTTGTTCGGCTTCTCCCCAATAAGCATCCAAAAAGTCTCTTTTGAAATCCGACTGTGTAAACCATCTCTGTCTATAAATTCTGGCCCATTTACGAACATCACCTTCTAAACAACTGATTATAGTTTCAATTGTAGCATCTTCATTAGGCATCCTCCGTAAATAATTCTGAAGATCCTCCAAAAACGACACTGGATGTACCCCAAATCTTCCAGGAAAACGTGGTTTTTCGACTCTTGTATCAATCACCGGGCAAATATTAATCGGTGCTTCATGCCTTTCAGACGAAGTTGATGCAGCGTTAGTTTCCCGTGCTTGCGACAGCTGATTCTCTAAATTCGACACCTTCTGTGTCAGAATTCCCATGTTTCTTCGAAGTTGGCGAAACATAGTGGAGTTGCGTAAAGAAGGTCGTGGACGTTCTTCTTGCTGACCTGTCCTTTCTAATTCATCTTGTCCCTGAGATGATCTAAGATTATAATGAGGAGGCATTTTTTTTCTTTTCTTTGGATACTGAAAGTTTATTACAAATTATAGGTTGGAATTTTGTTTAAATTAAAGAATAGAAAGCTTATCTAATATTCTTTCCTTAACTTCCCAAAACTGTTGCTTTATGGAGCTAATATTTTGATCTCCATCGATAATCTCTATCCTGTCAAAATCTTCCTTTATATTAGGGTTCAATAACCATTCCTCATGAATGTTGTGAATCCTCTCTATATAATCTAACGTTATCCCTGTCTCTTCAGGTCGACCACGACTTAGGGCTCTCTGATAAGAAACCATAGGGGAAGTCCTAAGATAAACCACTAAATTAATTCGAGTAACCAATTGTTCTTTGAAATAAGAATAGGTTTCATCTAAAACTGCAAACTCAGCCGGGTGCAACAATTCACTCTCTTGCAATTCCCTAATAAAACAATTTTTGGCTGAATAGATGGAACGTTCCATAACTTTAATCTTAGCGCTAGATTCTTTCGTATGATTCTCTAACATTGTTAGAAGAACATAATTTTGAAAACAGAAACCCCACTTCTTAGGATTTTCCTTAAATAACTGGAAGAGATTGACGCCAGATAAATTAGTCCATTTATCAATTGGTTCTGGTATTATCTCAAAATCAGAGTTGCCTCCCAAAGCTGCCAACAAAGTAGACTTCCCTGACCCTATGTTTCCTTCTATTGAGACTGTAAAATTTCCCATCTTTATTCTGAAACAAGGAATGCATCATATTTTCTATGGTTTCCAAAACAAATAACCCTAAGCTAAAACCAATTCTAACGTCCCGCTTAACAACTTTAACTTAGATAGACTTTACTCTCAAGTTTCTTCAGTTCAAAAACTCGAAATTAGTGTATTTTTCATTTTGTTTTTTTTTTTTTTTTTTTTTTTTTTTTTTTTTTTTTTTTTCACTCTTCAATACCTCTCTCGCTTGAAACCAGCATATCCTGGTCACGGCACCAGCTGTACAGATCTGAAGTCCCTTCATATAGGATCCTCAAATCAGATACGTGAAAGTTTTGGCCAAGGTTGATCGTCTAGAATAATATCCTTTAAGAATATTATATTTTTCCTGAATCCTACGTCATTCCGTTTTATATATTTATAATATCTTGTAATTTACAGATTCTGCTCGGTGGAGAGTGGCAATAGAAGAATGAAAAAGAAACACACTTGTTATTTTAATACTTATATTTGAATATAGACCTAATCTTTACATGTCTAATTTGAGTTATTTATTTTATTTTATATCACTATTTATTTAAATTTAGTCTCATATTGTTTGGTGTAGTTCATCTGAATTCATGTAGATTCATCAGTTTAGAAGAGGTTTCATCTCTTTTACAATGCAATATTATTATAGCCGTTAAGTTTCTGAAAAGAAACCTATGTTAATATAAACGAAGTAATAAAAAATAATGTGGGGACAATCCCCAGGTTTGGGGCACCGCCATCGCCCCAAGCAGCTCGTCCTAGGCCTCCTCTACCCTAAGTCCTAGGTCCGAGGCATATCATCACCCAGCTCACGATGACATGACGCTAAACTACCCTAACAATCCAACTGGATCGTCAGGATTCTGATCATCCTCGCGGAGCTGGAAATCCCACCGAAAACTTAAACTACAGTAAAGACTAGGGTTAATGTATGTGGAGTGCGGAACCAACTAACCACAGTACAACCCAGACGGTGATGATGTCTCCCCCCGGTATGTTCATGCCCCGCGTCAAACCCGACTTCCACGTGGCCCACCTTTAAGGGACGATCACTGACTCATCCAGGGTTCACAGGGTATTGACTATTTCTTTTAGTCACCCATACCAGAGCTGGTCACCGAGCCCGCCAGGCACACGAAGCATACGGTCTTCCTTTAGGAAAACAGGGCACTCTCCATCATGAGCTATAAGAGCTCTTCCTGTAATCCCTCCGGGCAGACAATGACCGACATCATCGAATCCCTTAGTTTGTTTTGAAATAAGTTAAACTGAAAATAATTAGCCAGCTCCACACGTCCAAGTGTGAAGTCTGTACTAGATACGGGTATAGTATTATTGCTTGCATGGCCAGCCTAGATCAATAACGGTTTTATAACGAGAGACATAAAGAGTTTGAAGGGCAATCTCCCTCCCCCCAGTCACTGAGTGACTTTATTGCACCAACAAGGTCTCCGTATATCCTTCATAGCTCTCACTTGTGATGCGTAGCTAAATCTCTTTTCCGTTACCAACCCACGCAGGACAAGGATTATGTAGAGTAACCCCAGTCTAAACACTCATTTAAATAAAATGAACTGCATCTAAACTATAATGGGATTACCCAGCATATTTCGAAGAAGAACATATAAGAAGTAAGTATAACAAAAGATTACTGAAGGTAATCCTTAATTAAAAGTGAAGTATGATGACCAGAACCGAGAAGATACGGGATAGTAGTATCTAAGCTAGGTTGGGCCAAACATTTATGATTTAAGATCTTAAGGGAAAATCAAAAGCATCGAGTATTCAAAACCAAGAACACTGGGAGAATTTAGCGTAAACAACACTAGCTAATACTCGATGTTCTTTAAAAGAGGACTCAAAAGAAGTATAAAAATGGGGTTATTGTATATACTTAAATATTCGGAACTTATTTACAATGAAAAGAAACTAAACATTATAATTTCTGTTCCATTTTTGTTTTCAAGAATCTATTTAGTAAAGTTAAGGTGGTTTCACACTGAGTCAAAGTATAATTTTAAGTATGATAATTTATGACAAGTTTTATTAAGGGAAAATTAAAACTTAGAATCTTATAAAGTTTAGATTCCTGTATGATTCAATGAAGATTAAATAAATTATTTAACTACTTTAGGATGACACACATAAAGTTCAGAGGTCCCCCAAGGTCAGAGTGTCGTACAGCCGTCGCAGCCTTATGGGCGAACGTCGTCAACACACTTTACAAGAAGCAACCCACGAACGAACGTAATGTCTCCATCAAGAATATTCTTCCTATTGATTCAGGACAATTCTAATTTATTCCTTATAAACAATTTAATGTCATTAGACTAAACTAGAATGTCCCTTCACATAAGAAGAAAGTTTTATGTTGTCTAACTACTCTACATTTGGTAATCTAACGCTAAGATCAGGAGGTCCTCCCGCGGTATATGCCACTCAAACGACGCAACCAATAGTGGGCAAGCATTGTCAGCACATAACACAAGAAACATTATTTCCAAAATCCAACGTTAAAACACCTTGCTAATATCCCTCCATTTGTACTGGAGTAACACCAATTCATCCCATACATACAGATGGAAGAATCAGGATGAATCAGCGAAATCTCACACAAATAGAACGAGAAGAACTTTAGTATCAGACCCTTTTAGGCTTGAGGGCTCCGGCCCAAGAATGATTAAAATAAATAAATCCGAAGGTTGATATTATCAGATAGACTTAGACAGATACTCCAGTGACACGCGACATACATTAGCCACAACCAATATAGTGGACATCGGGGACACAAGTCACGAGGGCATCCATCCAAGCTTGGTTGAACTAAATAAACCTGAGAGCAGGCATTTCTTAATCTCAAAATCTGGGACTCCTATAGTATGAAAGTAAAAGGAAAGATAAGCACCTCCTATGAGCTTGAGTACTGAGATGTAGTAATGCTCTCAGCATGTTCCAATTTTGGGAAATTGAGGTAAAAGATTCAAAATCACTATCAAAGCAATTTATTATTACTTGAAATATTATTATTTATAATATTCACTCTACTTAAACTTACCCTTTATTTCACAATAAAATATCACAATCTATATCCAAGTTTTAGTTTTCAGATATATTATTTTAAGATTTTGAATTGACGTTCTAATTCTTTTGATCTGACGGAATATTTTTCTTAAATTTTATCATATGAAGACATTAGTATATTAAAAACTGGAATTTTGATTTAGGGCCAAAGATTTTATATTATTTTCTAAAAATGGTAATTATTTAATGTATTAATATTTTCTTCCATTTTGATTTTGGGTTTTGATTTATTTTTTGTTAAAGAGATAAAAAATTTATAAAGATTTCAAAATAGCGTCTAGCTTTGAGTAAAACTAAATCAAAAATGATTTATTTGTTGACTATTTGACAATAATGTCAAATAGACAATTCTACCTAAAAAAGTATAAAAATATACATCGTTTAAAGTCTCCTTGACTTGATGATAATAATATACATCGTCCAAAGTCGCTTTTGAAATGTTGACAAAATATACAACATCTAAAGCCACCCCTAATCGATGACAATATATATACATCAGAGTCCAGTTTCCATGATTTCACCAAGGACTATTTTAATCAATTTCTCTGTAAAGGAAAGAATTAAACACAATGAAATTTACATTACCTTTACAATCCAAGCAATACCTTTTTTTAGCCTTCACGTTTTATCATTTGTGGTTTGCTTTTCCATGTCTATAATGTTCCTTGTAATTCCTGTACCTGTTTAGAAATAGAATATTATCCTGCCTAGCTATACGCGAACAAAGACACTTGTAGAACTAGTTTATACTTAATTATGGGAAAAGAAAATCTTTATTACTATCTACAAATAACGACTCAGATTAGAAACACAGTATGTTATAATTTCCGCAGAGTTATTAATGTTTACAAACGAAAATCATTAAGTGGGAATATCAATTCACTTAAAGTATCACACAGTACAAGCCTCTTATGACCTCGCAGGTAGATCTGTAAAGCTGCAAATATTCTCCAAACAACTCTTCCTCTTTTGACATTGAAATCTGATTTTCTCAACGTTATTTAGCTCACATAACCTGGAAGAAACTATAAATTTCATTAAGTCACATTTCACCTTAACTCAAAACACACAACAACTTTGAACCGAAAATAAATAAAAGATGAAAACCACAAAATTGAATACTTACATAACATTAGTTTCACTCCACTTATTCTTTACACTTTGGAATCAAACCCTGAATGTTAGCATCTTGAAATTATGCGCAAATAAACCTTCCTATACTATATCCTACACGAAGCAATCCCTATCTTTATCTCAATTGAAGGAACCCACAATCCAGGATCATAGCCTCCTTCAAAAGATTCGTCTCATCAGCTGTATGAATTCTATTTTTTTCGCGAGCTACAAAACAAAAAAAATTATAACTCACAGAAAACCAGCATACTATCGACTTTTCTTTCACAGACGTCTCAAAGTAACATCAAGAATATTTGGAACGTTTACCGATTCCATTCTTCCATTCTTCTCCGTTTTTCCCAAATTTTCCTTGCTTGACGGCCCAAAATCTCTCTCACCTGAAACTTTAAAACATGTTAAAATTCTATTTGAGCTCCATTGCCCTCACTATTCAACAAATCCTGATTCTTAGTTTTCTTCTGTTGCTTTCGTTTATCAAAATTTTAGCAACTATTCCTTTTATCAGCAAAAAAAGCTTTTTTCCTTCATTTTCTTTTTTTCGACCCTTTCCCGACCCTGTCACGACTGTCACTCCTTGTCATATTTTTCTACTCCCCGTTTATCGTTACACTTCTTGACACTTCCTCTAAATAGTATTTTATGCATTTAAAAATTTTTTAGGGTTCCGCAAGTGCACAGCATAGGATCCTCAAATCAGATACGTGAAAGTTTTGGCCAAGGTTGATCGTCTAGAATAATATCCTTTAAGAATATTATATTTTTCCTGAATCCTACGTCATTCCGTCTTATATATTTATAATATCTTGTAATTTACAGATTCTGCTCGGTGGAGAGTGGCAATAGAAGAATGAAAAAGAAACACACTTGTTATTTTAATACTTATATTAGAATATAAACCTAATCTTTACATGTCTAATTTATGTTATTTATTTTATTTTATATCACTATTTATTTAAATTTAGTTTCATATTGACAGGAGTAGTTCATCTGAATTCATGTAGTTTCATCAATTTAGGAAAGGTTTCATCTCATTTACAATGCAATATTAGAGCCGATAAGTTTCTGAAAAGAAACCTATGTTAATATAAACGAAGTAATAAAAATAATGTGGGGACAATCCCCAGGTTTGGGGCACCGCCATCGCCCCAAGCAGCTCGTCCTAGGCCTCCTCTACCCTAAGTCCTAGGTCCGAGGCATATCATCACCCAGCTCACGATGACATGACGCTAAACTACCCTAACAATCCAACTGGATCGTCAGGATTCTGATCATCCTCGCGGAGCTGGAAATCCCACCGAAAACTTAAACTACAGTAAAGACTAGGGTTAATGTATGTGGAGAGCGGAACTAACTAACCACAGTACAACCCAGACGGTGATGATGTCTCCCCCCGGTATGTTCATGCCCCGCGTCAAACCCGACTTCCACGTGGCCCACCTTTAAGGGACGATCACTGACTCATCCAGGGTTCACAGGGTATTGACTATTTCTTTTAGTCACCCATACCAGAGCTGGTCACCGAGCCCGCCAGGCACACGAAGCATACGGTCTTCCTTTAGGAAAACAGGGCACTCTCCATCATGAGCTATAAGAGCTCTTCCTGTAATCCCTCCGGGCAGACAATGACCGACATCATCGAATCCCTTAGTTTGTTTTGAAATAAGTTAAACTGAAAATAATTAGCCAGCTCCACACGTCCAAGTGTGAAGTCTGTACTAGATACGGGTATAGTATTATTGCTTGCATGGCCAGCCTAGATCAATAACGGTTTTATAACGAGAGACATAAAGAGTTTGAAGGGCAATCTCCCTCCCCCCAGTCACTGAGTGACTTTATTGCACCAACAAGGTCTCCGTATATCCTTCATAGCTCTCACTTGTGATGCGTAGCTAAATCTCTTTTCCGTTACCAACCCACGCAGGACAAGGATTATGTAGAGTAACCCCAGTCTAAACACTCATTTAAATAAAATGAATTGCATCTAAACTATAATGGGATTACCCAGCATATTTCGAAGAAGAACATATAAGAAGTAAGTATAACAAAAGATTACTGAAGGTAATCCTTAATTAAAAGTGAAGTATGATGACCAGAACCGAGAAGATACGGGATAGTAGTATCTAAGCTAGGTTGGGCCAAACATTTATGATTTAAGATCTTAAGGGAAAATCAAAAGCATCGAGTATTCAAAACCAAGAACACTGGGAGAATTTAGCGTAAACAACACTAGCTAAAACTCGATGTTCTTTAAAAGAGGACTCAAAAGAAGTATAAAAATGGGGTTATTGTATATACTTAAATATTCGGAACTTATTTACAATGAAAAGAAACTAAACATTATAATTTCTGTTCCATTTTTGTTTTCAAGAATCTATTTAGTAAAGTTAAGGTGGTTTCACACTGAGTCAAAGTATAATTTTAAATATGATAATTTATGACAAGTTTTATTAAGGGAAAATTAAAACTTAGAATCTTATAAAGTTTAGATTCCTGTATGATTCAATGAAGATTAAATAAATTATTTAACTACTTTAGGATGACACACATAAAGTTCAGAGGTCCCCCAAGGTCAGAGTGTCGTACAGCCGTCGCAGCCTTATGGGCGAACGTCGTCAACACACTTTACAAGAAGCAACCCACGAACGAACGTAATGTCTCCAACAAGAATATTCTTCCTATTGATTCAGGACAATTCTAATTTATTCCTTATAAACAATTTAATGTCATTAGACTAAACTAGAATGTCCCTTCACATAAGAAGAAAGTTTTATGTTGTCTAACTACTCTACATTTGGTAATCTAACGCTAAGATCAGGAGGTCCTCCCGCGGTATATGCCACTCAAACGACGCAACCAATAGTGGGCAAGCGTTGTCAGCACATAACACAAGAAACATTATTTCCAAAATCCAACGTTAAAACACCTTGCTAATATCCCTCCATTTGTACTGGAGTAACACCAATTCATCCCATACATACAGATGGAAGAATCAGGATGAATCAGCGAAATCTCACACAAATAGAACGAGAAGAACTTTAGTATCAGACCCTTTTAGGCTTGAGGGCTCCGGCCCAAGAATGATTAAAATAAATAAATCCGAAGGTTGATATTATCAGATAGACTTAGACAGATACTCCAGCGACACGCGACATACATTTGCCACATCCAATATAGTGGACATCGGGGACACATGACACGAGGGCATCCATCCACGCTTGGTTGAACTAAATAAACCTGAGAGCAGGTATTTCTTAATCTCAAAATCTGGGACTCCTATAGAATGAAAGTAAAAGGAAAGATAAGCACCTCCTATGAACTTGAGTACTGAAATGTAGTAATGTTCTCAGCATGTTCCAATTTTGGGAAATTGAGGCAAAAGATTCAAAATCACTATCAAAGCAATTTATTATTATTTGAAATAATATTATTTATAATATTCACTCTACTTAAACTTACCCTTTATTTCACAATAAAATGTCACAAACTATATCCAAGTTTTAGTTTTCAGATATATTATTTTAAGATTTTGAATTGACGTTCTAATTCTTTTGATCTGACGGAATATTTTTCTTAAATTTTATCATATGAAGACATTAGTATATTAAAAAACTGGAATTTGGATTTAGGGCCAAAGATTTTATATTATTTTCTAAAAAAGGTAATTATTTAATGTATTAATATTTTCTTCCATTTTGATTTTGGGTTTTGATTTATTTTTTGTTAAAGAGATAAAAAATTTATAAAGATTTCAAAATAGCGTCTAGCTTTGAGTAAAACTAAATCAAAAATGATTTATTTGTTGACTATTTGACAATAATGTCAAATAGACAATTCTACCTAAAAAAGTATAAAAATATACATCGTTTAAAGTCTCCTTGACTTGATGATAATAATATACATCGTCCAAAGTCACTTTTGAAATGTTGACAAAATATACAACATCTAAAGCCACCCCTAATCGATGACAATATATATACATCAGAGTCCAGTTTCCATGATTTCACCAAGGACTATTTTAATCAATTTCTCTGTAAAGGAAAGAATTAAACACAATGAAATTTACATTACCTTTACAATCCAAGCAATACCTTTTTTTAGCCTTCACGTTTTATCATTTGTGGTTTGCTTTTCCATGTCTATAATGTTCCTTGTAATTCCTGTACCTGTATAGAAATAGAACATTATCCTGCCTAGCTATACGCGAACAAAGACACTTGTAGAACTAGTTTATACTTATTTATGGGAAAAGAAAATCTTTATTACTATCTACAAATAACGACTCAGATTAGAAACACAGTATGTTATAATTTCCGCAGAGTTATTAATGTTTACAAACGAAAATCATTAAGTGGGAATATCAATTTACTTAAAGTATCACACAGTACAAGCCTCTTATGACCTCGCAGGTAGATCTGTAAAGCTGCAAATATTCTCCAATCAACTCTTCCTCTTTTGACATTGAAATCTGATTTTCTCAACGTTATTTAGCTCACATAACCTGGAAGAAACTATAAATTTCATTAAGTCACATTTCACCTTAACTCAAATACACACAACAACTTTGAACCGAAAATAAATAAAAGATGAAAACCACAAAATTGAATACTTACATAACATTAGTTTCACTCCACTTATTCTTTACACTTTGGAATCAAACCCTGAATGTTAGCATCTTGAAATTATGCGCAAAAAAACCTTCCTATACTATATCCTACACGAAGCAATCCCTATCTTTATCTCAATTGAAGGAATCCACAATCCAGGATCATAGCCTCCTTCAAAAGATTCGTCTCATCAGCTGTATGAATTCTATTTTTTTCGCGAGCTACAAAACAAAAAAAAAAAAAATAACTCACAGAAAACCAGCATACTATCGACTTTTCTTTCACAGACGTCTCAAAGTAACATCAAGAATATTTGGAACGTTTACCGATTCCATTCTTCCATTTTTCTCCGTTTTTCCCAAATTTTCCTTGCTTGACGGACCAAAATCTCTCTCACCTGAAACTTTAAAACATGTTAAAATTCTATTTGAGCTCCATTGCCCTCACTATTCAACAAATCCTGATTCTTAGTTTTCTTCTGTTGCTTTCGTTTATCAAAATTTTAGCAACTATTCCTTTTATCAGCAAAAATAGCTTTTTTCCTTCATTTTCTTTTTTTCGACCCTTTTCCGACCCTGTCACGACTGTCACTCCTTGTCATATTTTTCTACTCCCCGTTTATCGTTACACTTCTTGACACTTCCTCTAAATAGTATTTTATGCATTTAAAAATTTTTTAGGGTTCCGCAAGTGCACAGCCTCCCCCAAAATTTTATTATTTCGAAAAATCTAAGAAATCTTTTTTTTTTTTCGAGAATTCTAAAATTTTCAATTTTAAATTAATTTTTTTTTTTATTATTATTATTATTTTATTAAAATAAAACCTCCTATATTGGCCCTTAAATTTTTTTATTCACAAATACAATAAACAAAACAAATAACTAAACTACTAATATTATAAATCATTAAACTAAATTAATTTTTTATTCAAAATTATTAAAATTATTTAGCATGTTTATCTAAATTTAGATTTATTTCAGTTCAACCCTGATTATATAACCAAATTAAATTTGTATTAAATTATAAATTATTATAGTTCATTATATTTTTTTAAAACGAAGTCGATTTAATATTGCCAGTCAATTCACTAACAAATTGTCTCACTATATACTATAATCAAAATAGTCTTCTAATATTAATTATTAAATTAAAACTAATAAAATTATATTAATTAGGTTGTGACCAGGAATATCTCAATTCCTCTAAAGTTAAAATTTACGATATAGTCCCGTGAAAATCTCAATAGCTAACATCCTAAGTATAATATTTAGCCAAATGGACTGCATTATAAACTCCTTTGACACTTTGAGTTTCAGGATCAACGAGAATATACACATTAGCATATTTTATTCCTCCAATTCGATATGGTCCATCATATAATAAATCAAATTTCTTAGTTTTATTTCGACTAGAATCCGATTTATTAAGCCTCCTTAATTTTACCAAATCACCAACTTGAAAATCTATCAACTTATGAGTTCTATTGAATCTATCCTGCCGCTTCTGACTCGAAAGTCTAAGGTTTTCTCTAACTTCCTCTCTAATTTGGTCTAATGTTTTATTCGTGAGTGCCCGTGGTAGAAAACGGTCTACTTTAAGTTTCTCTGAATTTCCAAATAATATTTCATTAGGAGAAAATTTCGTACTCTCATGGAACGTATTATTATACAATTCCTCAATCTCCAACAAGTAATGATCCCATCTAGTATGGTCATCATGACAATAAATTCTAAAGAATTTGTTTAATTCTTTATTCACTCGTTCGGTAGTGTTAGGTCGAGGATTACGAATAGTAGTATACAAAGTCTTAATTCTCAAAGCTCTGAGTCCATTTTTCCACTTGTGACTAATAAATTGTTTTCCGTTATCTGTCAAAACAGCCTTAGGTTGTATTATTTCAGTGAACACTCTCATACAATAAAGCACTGAGTCTGCTGAAGCTCCTCGAAGTCCGAAAAGTTTAATAAATTTACTAAAAGAATCCTGTATTACAAAAATGTAAATATAACCAGCCTCTGTTTTAGGTAGTGGTCCGAAGATATCAGCCATTACTAATTCACCCGGGTTTTCAGTTAAAATCGATTTACATTTCCCTACCCCTTTTATATAGTCAGGTCTAGAAAGCTGACAAACATGACACTTCTGAATACAAGACTTCACTGTCTTACCCATATTTATCCAATAACACCTTAATTGTAAATATTTCAAAGTTTTATATGCGCCAAGATGACCCAACTCTATATGTACCTGTTTACAAATCTCTTCTTGTAGAACCTTGGGCATAAACAAAACGTAATCTCCACGTACAGTTTTAAAATAAAGTAGATCATTATTGACAATACAACGCAAAGTTATACGCGTAAATCTATCTGTTCTTTCGGGAACTCTAGAAACATTTATTCTCTCCCTAATCCCACATATGACGTTGTCAAGCCGTTGATATTCCATCATACGTTGTAATTTATTTTTCAAGTCACGGTCAGTAGAAACACCTACATACATAACAGTTGGATACCACACCTTCTCTTCTTGCAAAACTCCCCCTGGCGGATATCTAGATAAAATATCTACCCCAATATTTTCTACACCTTTTACATGTTCGACTTCGAAGTCAAATTGTTCAAGAAATAAAATCCAACGTGTGACTCTACTATTGTATAATTTCATTTGTTTCATGAAAGTTAATGCCTTATGATCTGTACGAACAACAAATTTCGCTCCTCTTAAATAAGTCTCAAACTTTTTCACAGAATAAATAATAGCCCACATCTCCTGTTCAGTTACAGTCCATCGTAATTCAGAACCCCGTAGTGCACGACTACAGAATCCCAAAATTTTAACCTCACCATTATTTCCAATCTGAAACAATGATCCGGCTATTCCGATCCCTGAACTGTCGGTCTGTAAATAATATAATTTATCCTGATCTGGATGGCTCAATAGAATCGTTGTAATAAATTCTTCCTTTATATTATTGAAAGCTCGATCTAATTCTTCATCCCAAAACCATGTTTGGTTTTTCTTTAATAACCTAGTTAACGGAGCAGTCAAAATACTATAGTTCTTAATGAAACGTCTATAATAATTACAAAGTCCCAAAAATCCTCTTAACTGTTTTTGTTTCTTTGGAATAGGGAATTCCTTTATAGCTTTTATTTTATCCGGGTTAGGTTTAATTCCCGAAGTTGTAACTATATGCCCTAACATTTTTACTTCACTGCAGAAAAAGTTGCACTTTGCAAAATTACAAGTCATTCCAGCTGATTCTAAACGATCCAAAACTATATCAATATGATCCAAATGGTCTTGCCAAGTCCCACTCGTTAGGATTGCAAGATCATCCAAATAATTGACACAAAACTCTCTAACACCAGGACCCAATATAATGTCCATAGCGCGACAAAAGGACCCTACTGACGTTTTAAGTCCTTGCGGAAGCACGTTGTATACGTAAGACTTTCCATTAACTGTAAATCCAGTATATTTTTTTACTGTCCTCAGTCAACGGTATTTGAAAATAAGCGTTATTTAAATCAATCAATGTTATAAATTTTACACCAAGAAAAGCATTAAGTATGTCAATCTGTAAAGGCGGTGCTTCTACTTCTGGAACCATATATTTATTGATTTCCCTAGCATCAAGTAATATTCTAACAGATCCATCGGGTTTTCCAGTGAAAGTTAGAGGACTACAAAAATTTGTAGTTTTCCTCGATATAATCCCTAATTCTTCCATCTCCCTCAACTTTTCTTCTACTTTTGCCCTATGTGCATATGGTATAGGATAGGTTCGTTGTATCCTTGGAGTACCCTCAATCATTTTAATGTCATGAGTATAACAGTTTGCCCTTCCAAGTTTCTTTGTAAAAACTTGCATATGGGATCTCAAAACATTAAAAATTTGTTCCTTCTCTACATCAGACAAATCCATTCCCAACCGAATACTTTTAAACAAATCTAATAATTGCTTTTCTTCACCGCCTTCCTTTTCGTTTTGTTCCTCTATTCCAGAAATTAGATTTATTCGATTCTCTTCTAAAAACCCACTAGAAAGATTTCGAAACGGAATAGTAATTTCTCCTTGTCCAACGATACCCAATTCTAATGTTTGTGGTTCTTTTAAATGCAAAACAGCGTTGTGCGCAACTAACCAATCTACCCCAAGGATAGCAGAACAAGTTAATTTAGCAATCACTAAAAATCCCGTATCAATATCAAATGAACCACACGTCAACGGTATAGAGACTAGTTTTTTTATTTGGAGACTCTTTTGTCCAACGGCTCCCCTCACACATATTGGTCTAACTGGTAACGCAGGGAATTCTAACTTTAATTCTCCTTGTAAACTCTCTAAGAATTCTTCCGAAATACAAGTTACTTCACTTCCAGTGTCTACCAAGAGAACTATAGATTGTCCCAAAATTTGTAACTCTATTTCTGATTTAAATTTGGGCCCCTCATTCTCAAAGCAAACCTCTTCATCATATAAAGAGTTACCTTCATATTCTCTAATGAACTGATTATACATTGGTTGATTTTGTTTAATCACGGAAACGTCAAAAACTTTAATTAAATTTACGACTGTTTGTTTATTATTATAATCTTCTGAAGAATATCCTAAACCTTCTCTATCACAATTCGTTCTAGTATTATTCGAGGAAACAGGATATAAGATCCCTTCTTGGTCACAACCCAATCCTACCCCTGGCTTCCAACCTTGTTTTATTAAATATTTTACAGGAAAAAGATAATTTAGTTTTTTGTTAATTGCGGCCACCTCCTGCTTATTGGAAATGGCCCCAACTAGTTTAAATCTTCTTCTTGAATTATTTCATCAGTGATCCTTCCCCTTGAAGTCTCCCCCTCGATGTGAGCCACCACTTTTGGTTTTTTATAAAATGGCTTGTCTTTATTTGAAACGAAAGGACTTTGACGCTTTGTTCCCCTATCAGCTCCAGTAGAGGAGTCAAAGGAAGAAGATCCACATTGTTTATTCACGTCATCCAATTCACGAAGAAACTCTGTTGCCTCAATCAAAGTATTTCCTTTCTTCATCCGCCAAGCATATTGTACATCCTTCGGAAAGTGTCTCATCAAATCCTCCACTATTTGCCATTCAGGAATTGGTCTAGACATCATCTTTGCTTGCCCTGCTAAACTAACGAAATGTTCTAGCATTGTTCCATTTTCTTTAGACCAAGTGCCATTCACAATCATTCTTCTCAAGGTGTTTTGTTCGGCTTCTCCCCAATAAGCATCCAAAAAGTCTCTTTTGAAATCCGACTGTGTAAACCATCTCTGTCTATAAATTCTGGCCCATTTTCGAACATCACCTTCTAAACAACTGATTATAGTTTCAATTGTAGCATCTTCATTAGGTATCCTCCGTAAATAATTCTGAAGATCCTCCAAAAACGACACTGGATGTACCCCAAATCTTCCAGGAAAACGTGGTTTTTCGACTCTTGTATCAATCACCGGGCATATATTAATCGGTGCTACATGCCTACCAGACGAAGCTGATGCAGCGTTAGTTTCCCGAGCTTGCGACAGCTGATTCTCTAAACTCGACACCTTCTGTGTCAGAATTCCCATGTTTCTTCGAAGTTGGCGAAACATAGTGGAGTTGCGTAAAGAAGGTCGTGGACGTTCTTCTTGCTGACCTGTCCTTTCTAATTCATCTTGCCCCTGAGATGTTCTAAGATTATAACGAGGAGGCATTTTTCTTTTCTTTGGATACTGAAAGTTTATTACAAATTATAGGTTGGAATTTTGTTTAAATTAAAGAATAGAAAGCTTATCTAATATTCTTTCCTTAACTTCCCAAAACTGTTGCTTTATGGAGCTAATATTTTGATCTCCATCGATAATCTCTATCCTCTCAAAATCTTCCTTTATATTAGGGTTCAATAACCATTCCTCATGAATGTTGTGAATCCTCTCTATATAATCTAACGTTATCCCTGTCTCTTCAGGTCTACCACGACTTAGGGCTCTCTGATAAGAAACCATAGGGGAAGTCCTAAGATAAACTACTAAATTAATTCGAGTAACAAATTGTTCCTTGAAATAAGAATAAGTTTCATCTAAAACTGCAAACTCAGCCGGGTGCAACAACTCACTCTCTTGCAATTCCCTAATAAAACAGTTTTTGGCTGAATAGATGGAACGTTCCATAACTTTAATCTTAGCGCTAGATTCTTTCGTATGATTCTCTAACATTGTTAGAAGAACATAATTTTGAAAACAGAAACCCCACTTCTTAGGATTTTCCTTAAATAACTGGAAGAGATTAACGCCAGATAAATTAGTCCATTTATCAATTGGTTCTGGTATTATCTCAAAATCAGAGTTGCCTCCCAAAGCTGCCAACAAAGTAGACTTCCCTGACCCTATGTTTCCTTCTATTGAGACTGTAAAATTTCCCATCTTTATTCTGAAACAAGGAATGCATCATATTTTCTATGGTCTCCAAAACAAATAACCCTAAGCTAAAACCAATTCTAACGTCCCGCTTAACATCTTTAACTTAGATAGACTTTACTCTCAAGTTTCTTCAGTTCAAAACCTCGAAATTAGTGTATTTTTTCATTTTGTTTCCCTTTTCACTCTTCAATACCTCTCTCTCTCTCATATTTTAGGGTTCCGCAAGTGCACAGCCTCCCCCAAAATTTTATTATTTCGAAAAATCTAAGAAAACATTTTTTTTTTTTTCGAGAATTCTAAAATTTTCAATTTTAAATTAATTTTAATTTTTTTTTTATTATTATTATTATTATTTTATTATTATATTATTATTTTTTTTATTATTATTATTATTATTATTTTTTTTTAAATAAAAACACCTATATTGGCCCTTTTTTTTTATTCACAAATACAATAAACAAAACAAGTAACTAAACTACTAATATTATAAATCATTAAACTAAATTAATTTTAATTCAAAATTATTAAAATTATTTAACATGTTTATCTAAATTTAGATTTATTTAGTTCAACTTTAATTATATAATCAAATTTAATTTGTATTAAATTATAAATTATTATAGTTCATTATATTTTTTTTTTTAAAACGAAGTCAATTTAATAATGCCAGTCAATTCACTAACAAATTGGCTCACTATATACTATAATCAAAATAGTCTTCTAATATTAATTATTAAATTAAAACTATTAGAATTATATTAATTAGGTTGTGACCAGGAATATCTCAATTCCTCTAAAGTTAAAATTTATGAAACAGTCCCGTGAAAATCTCAGTATCTAACATCCTAAGTATAATATTTAGCCAAATGGACTGCATTATAAACTCCTTTGACACTTTGAGTTTCAGGGTCAACAAGAATATACACATTAGCATATTTTATTCCTCCAATTCGATATGGTCCATCATATAATAAATCAAATTTCTTAGTTTTATTTCGACTAGAATCCGATTTATTAAGCCTCCTTAATTTTACCAAATCACCAACTTGAAAATCTATCAACTTATGAGTTCTATTGAATCTATCCTGCCGCTTCTGACTCGAAAGTCTAAGGTTTTCTCTAACTTCCTCTCTAATTTGGTCTAATGTTTTATTCGTGAGTGCCCGTGGTAGAAAACGGTCTACTTTAAGTTTCTCTGAATTTCCAAATAATATTTCATTAGGAGAAAATTTCGTACTCTCATGGAACGTATTATTATACAATTCCTCAATCTCCAACAAGTAATGATCCCATCTAGTATGGTCATCATGACAATAAATTCTAAAGAATTTGTTTAATTCTTTATTCACTCGTTCGGTAGTGTTAGGTCGAGGATTACGAATAGTAGTATACAAAGTCTTAATTCTCAAAGCTCTGAGTCCATTTTTCCACTTGTGACTAATAAATTGTTTTCCGTTATCTGTCATAACAGCTTTAGGTTGTATTATTTCAGTGAACACTCTCATACAATAAAGCACTGAGTCTGCTGAAGCTCCACGAAGTCCGAAAAGTTTAATAAATTTACTAAAAGAATCCTGTATTACAAAAATGTAAATATAACCAGCCTCAGTTTTAGGTAGTGGTCCGAAAATATCAGCCATTACTAATTCACCCGGGTTTTCAGTTAAAATCGATTTACATTTCCCTACCCCTTTTATATAGTCAGGTCTAGAAAGCTGACAAACATGACACTTCTGAATACAAGACTTCACTGTCTTACCCATATTTATCCAATAACACCTTAATTGTAAATATTTCAAAGTTTTATATGCGCCAAGATGACCCATCTCTATATGTACCTGTTTACAAATCTCTTCTTGTAGAACCTTGGGCATAAACAAAACGTAATCTCCACGTACAGTTTTAAAATAAAGTAGATCATTATTGACAATACAACGCAGAGTTATACGCGTAAATCTATCTGTTCTTTCGGGAACTCTAGAAACATTTATTCTCTCCTTAATCCCACATATGACGTTATCAAGCCGTTGATATTCCATCATACGTTGTAATTTATTTTTCAAGTCACGGTCAGTAGAAACACCTACATACATAACAGTTGGATACCACACCTTCTCTTCTTGCAAAACTCCCCCTGGCGGATATCTAGATAAAATATCTACCCCAATATTTTCTACACCTTTTACATGTTCGACTTCGAAGTCAAATTGTTCAAGAAATAAAATCCAACGTGTGACTCTACTATTGTATAATTTCATTTGTTTCATGAAAGTTAATGCCTTATGATCTGTACGAACAACAAATTTCGCTCCTCTTAAATAAGTCTCAAACTTTTTCACAGAATAAATAATAGCCCACAACTCTTGTTCAGTTACAGTCCAACGTAATTCAGAACCCCGTAGTGCACGACTACAGAATCCCAAAATTTTAACCTCACCATTATTTCCAATCTGAAACAATGATCCGGCTATTCCGATCCCTGAACTGTCGGTCTGTAAATAATATAATTTATCCTGATCTGGATGGCTCAATAGAATCGTTGTAATAAATTCTTCCTTTATATTATTGAAAGCTCGATCTAATTCTTCATCCCAAAACCATGCTTGGTTTTTCTTTAATAACCTAGTTAATGGAGCAGTCAAAATACTATAGTTTTTAATGAAACGTCTATAATAATTACAAAGTCCCAAAAATCCTCTTAACTGTTTTTGTTTCTTTGGAATAGGGAATTCCTTTATAGCTTTTATTTTATCCGGGTTAGGTTTAATTCCCGAAGTTGTAACTATATGCCCTAACATTTTTACTTCACTGCAGAAAAAGTTGCACTTTGCAAAATTACAAGTCATTCCAGCTGATTCTAAACGATCCAAAACTATATCAATATGATCCAAATGGTCTTGCCAAGTCCCACTCGTTAGGATTGCAAGATCATCCAAATAATTGACACAAAACTCTCTAACACCAGGACCCAATATAATGTCCATTGCGCGACAAAAGGACCCTACTGACGTTTTAAGTCCTTGCGGAAGCACGTTGTATACGTAAGACTTTCCATTAACTGTAAATCCAGTATATTTTTTACTGTCCTCAGTCAACGGTATTTGAAAATAAGCGTTATTTAAATCAATCAATGTTATAAATTTTACACCAAGAAAAGCATTAAGTATGTCAATCTGTAAAGGCGGTGCTTCTACTTCTGGAACCATATATTTATTGATTTCCCTAGCATCAAGTAATATTCTAACAGATCCATCGGGTTTTCCAGTGAAAGTTAGAGGACTACAAAAATTTGTAGTTTTCCTCGATATAATCCCTAATTCTTCCATCTCCCTCAACTTTTCTTCTACTTTTGCCCTATGTGCGTATGGTATAGGATAGGTTCGTTGAATCCTTGGAGTACCCTCAATCATTTTAATGCCATGAGTATAACAGTTTGCCCTTCCAAGTTTCTTTGTAAAAACTTGCATATGGGATCTCAAAACATTAAAAATTTGTTCCTTCTCTACATCAGACAAATCCATTCCCAACCGAATACTTTTAAACAAATCTAATAATTGCTTTTCTTCACCGCCTTCTTTTTCGTTTTGTTCCTCTATTCCAGATATTAGATTTATTCGATTCTCTTCTAAAAACCCACTAGAAAGATTTCGAAACGGAATAGTAATTTCTCCTTGTCCAACGATACCCAATTCTAATGTTTGTGGTTCTTTTAAATGCAAAACAGCGTTGTGCGCAACTAACCAATCTACCCCAAGGATAGCAGAACAAGTTAATTTAGCAATCACTAAAAATCCCGTATCAATATCAACTGAACCACACGTCAACGGTATAGAGACTAGTTTTTTTATTTGGAGACTCTTTTGTCCAACGGCTCCCCTCACACATATTGGTCTAACTGGTAACGCAGGGAATTTTAACTTTAATTCTCCTTGTAAACACTCTAAGAATTCTTCCGAAATACAAGTTACTTCACTTCCAGTGTCTACCAAGAGAACTATAGATTGCCCCAAAATTTGTAACTCTATTTCTGATTTAAATTTGGGCCCCTCATTCTCAAAGCAAACCTCTTCATCATATAAAGAGTTACCTTCATATTCTCTAATGAACTGATTATAGATTGGTTGATTTTGTTTAATCACGGAAACGTCAAAAACTTTAATTAGATCTACGACTGTTTGTTTATTATTATATTCTTCTGAAGAATATCCTAAACCTTCTCTATCACAATTCGTTCTAGTATTATTCGGGGAAACAGGATATAAGATCCCTTCTTGGTCACAACCCAATCCTACCCCTGGCTTCCAACCTTGTTTTATTAAATATTTTACAGGAAAAAGATAATTTAGTTTTTTGTTAATTGCGGCCACCTCCTGCTTATTAGAAATGGCCCCAACTAGTTTAAATCTTCTTCTTGAATTATTTCATCAGTGATCCTTCCCCTTGAAGTCTCCCCCTCGATGTGAGCCACCACTTTTGGTTTTTTATAAAATGGCTTGTCTTTATTTGAAACGAATGGATTTTGACGTTTTGTTCCCCTATCAGCTCCAATAGTGGAGTCAAAGGAAGAAGATCCACATTGTTTATTCACGTCATCCAATTCACGAAGAAACTCTGTTGCCTCAATCAAAGTATTTCCTTTCTTCATCCGCCAAGCATATTGTACATCCTTCGGAAAGTGTCTCATCAAATCTTCCACTATTTGCCATTCAGGAATTGGTCTAGACATCATCTTTGCTTGCCCTGCTAAACTAACGAAATGTTCTAGCATTGTTCCATTTTCCTTAGACCAAGTGCCATTTACAATCATTCTTCTCAAGGTGTTTTGTTCGGCTTCTCCCCAATAAGCATCCAAAAAATCTCTTTTGAAATCCGACTGTGTAAACCATCTCTGTCTATAAATTCTGGCCCATTTTCGAACATCACCTTCTAAACAACTGATTATAGTTTCAATTGTAGCATCTTCATTAGGCATCCTCCGTAAATAATTCTGAAGATCCTCCAAAAACGACACTGGATGTACCCCAAACCTTCCAGGAAAACGTGGTTTTTCGACTCTTGTATCAATCACCGGGCATATATTAATCGGTGCTTCATGCCTTCCAGACGAAGCTGATGCAGCGTTAGTTTCCCGTGCTTGCGACAGCTGATTCTCTAAGTTTGACACCTTCTGTGTCAGAATTCCCATGTTTCTTCGAAGTTGGCGAAACATAGTGGAGTTGCGTAAAGAAGGTCGTGGACGTTCTTCTTGCTGACCTGTCCTTTCTAATTCATCTTGTCCCTGAGATGTTCTAAAATTATAACGAGGAGGCATTTTTCTTTTCTTTGGATACTGAAAGTTTATTACAAATTATAGGTTGGAATTTTGTTTAAATTAAAGAATAGAAAATTTATCTAATATTCTCTCCTTAATTTCCCAAAACTGTTGCTTTATGGAGCTAATATTTTGATCTCCATCGATAATCTCTATCCTCTCAAAATCTTCCTTTATATTAGGGTTTAATAACCATTCCTCATGAATGTTGTGAATCCTCTCTATATAATCTAACGTTATCCCTGTCTCTTCAGGTCGACCACGACTTAGGGCTCTCTGATAAGAAACCATAGGGGAAGTCCTAAGATAAACTACTAAATTAATTCGAGTAACAAACTGTTCCTTGAAATAAGAATAAGTTTCATCTAAAACTGCAAACTCAGCCGGGTGCAACAATTCACTCTCTTGCAATTCCCTAATAAAACAGTTTTTGGCTGAATAGATGGAACGTTCCATAACTTTAATCTTAGCGCTAGATTCTTTCGTATGATTCTCTAACATTGTTAGAAGAACATAATTTTGAAAACAGAAACCCCACTTCTTAGGGTTTTCCTTAAATAACTGGAAGAGATTAACGCCAGATAAATTAGTCCATTTATCAATTGGTTCTGGTATTATCTCAAAATCAGAGTTGCCTCCCAAAGCTGCCAATAAAGTAGACTTCCCTGACCCTATGTTTCCTTCTATTGAGACTGTAAAATTTCCCATCTTTATTCTGAAACAAGGAATGCATCATATTTTCTATGGTTTCCAAAACAAATAACCCTAAGCTAAAACCAATTCTAACGTCCCGCTTAACAACTTTAACTTAGATAGACTTTACTCTCAAGTTTCTTCAGTTCAAAAAAACTCGAAATTAGTGTATTTTTCATTTTGTTTCTTTTTTTCACTCTTCAATACCTCTCTCGCTTGAAACCAGCATATCCTGGTCACGGCACCAGCTGTACAAATCTGAAGTCCCTTCCAATAGGATCCTCAAATCAGATACGTGAAAGTTTTGGCCAAGGTTGATCGTCTAGAATAATATCCTTTAAGAATATTATAATTTTTTCTGAATCCTACGTCATTCCGTTTTATATATTTATAATATCTTGTAATTTACAGATTCTGCTCGGTGGAGAGTGGCAATAGAAGAATGAAAAAGAAACACACTTGTTATTTTAATATTTATATTTGAATATAAACCTAATCTTTACATGTCTAAGTTGAGTTATTTATTTTATTTTATATCACTATTTATTTGAATTTAGTCTCAAATTGTTTGGAGTAGTTCATCTGAATTCATGTAGATTCATCAGTTTAGGAAAGGTTTCATCTCATTTACAATGCAATATTAGAGCCGATAAGTTTCTGAAAAGAAACCTATGTTAATATAAACGAAGTAATAAAAATAATGTGGGGACAATCCCCAGGTTTGGGGCACCGCCATCGCCCCAAGCAGCTCGTCCTAGGCCTCCTCTACCCTAAGTCCTAGGTCCGAGGCATATCATCACCCAGCTCACGATGACATGACGCTAAACTACCCTAACAATCCAACTGGATCGTCAGGATTCTGATCATCCTCGCGGAGCTGGAAATCCCACCGAAAACTTAAACTACAGTAAAGACTAGGGTTAATGTATGTGGAGAGCGGAACTAACTAACCACAGTACAACCCAGACGGTGATGATGTCTCCCCCCGGTATGTTCATGCCCCGCGTCAAACCCGACTTCCACGTGGCCCACCTTTAAGGGACGATCACTGACTCATCCAGGGTTCACAGGGTATTGACTATTTCTTTTAGTCACCCATACCAGAGCTGGTCACCGAGCCCGCCAGGCACACGAAGCATACGGTCTTCCTTTAGGAAAACAGGGCACTCTCCATCATGAGCTATAAGAGCTCTTCCTGTAATCCCTCCGGGCAGACAATGACCGACATCATCGAATCCCTTAGTTTGTTTTGAAATAAGTTAAACTGAAAATAATTAGCCAGCTCCACACGTCCAAGTGTGAAGTCTGTACTAGATACGGGTATAGTATTATTGCTTGCATGGCCAGCCTAGATCAATAACGGTTTTATAACGAGAGACATAAAGAGTTTGAAGGGCAATCTCCCTCCCCCCAGTCACTGAGTGACTTTATTGCACCAACAAGGTCTCCGTATATCCTTCATAGCTCTCACTTGTGATGCGTAGCTAAATCTCTTTTCCGTTACCAACCCACGCAGGACAAGGATTATGTAGAGTAACCCCAGTCTAAACACTCATTTAAATAAAATGAATTGCATCTAAACTATAATGGGATTACCCAGCATATTTCGAAGAAGAACATATAAGAAGTAAGTATAACAAAAGATTACTGAAGGTAATCCTTAATTAAAAGTGAAGTATGATGACCAGAACCGAGAAGATACGGGATAGTAGTATCTAAGCTAGGTTGGGCCAAACATTTATGATTTAAGATCTTAAGGGAAAATCAAAAGCATCGAGTATTCAAAACCAAGAACACTGGGAGAATTTAGCGTAAACAACACTAGCTAAAACCCGATGTTCTTTAAAAGAGGACTCAAAAGAAGTATAAAAATGGGGTTATTGTATATACTTAAATATTCGGAACTTATTTACAATGAAAAGAAACTAAACATTATAATTTCTGTTCCATTTTTGTTTTCAAGAACCTATTTAGTAAAGTTAAGGTGGTTTCACACTGAGTCAAAGTATAATTTTAAGTATGATAATTTATGACAAGTTTTATTAAGGGAAAATTAAAACTTAGAATCTTATAAAGTTTAGATTCCTGTATGATTCAATGAAGATTAAATAAATTATTTAACTACTTTAGGATGACACACATAAAGTTCAGAGGTCCCCCAAGGTCAGAGTGTCGTACAGCCGTCGCAGCCTTATGGGCGAACGTTGTCAACACACTTTACAAGAAGCAACCCACGAACGAACGTAATGTCTCCATCAAGAATATTCTTCCTATTGATTCAGGACAATTCTAATTTATTCCTTATAAACAATTTAATGTCATTAGACTAAACTAGAATGTCCCTTCACATAAGAAGAAAGTTTTATGTTGTCTAACTACTCTACATTTGGTAATCTAACGCTAAGATCAGGAGGTCCTCCCGCGGTATATGCCACTCAAACGACGCAACCAATAGTGGGCAAGCGTTGTCAGCACATAACACAAGAAACATTATTTCCAAAATCCAACGTTAAAACACCTTGCTAATATCCCTCCATTTGTACTGGAGTAACACCAATTCATCCCATACATACAGATGGAAGAATCAGGATGAATCAGCGAAATCTCACACAAATAGAACGAGAAGAACTTTAGTATCAGACCCTTTTAGGCTTGAGGGCTCCGGCCCAAGAATGATTAAAATAAATAAATCCGAAGGTTGATATTATCAGATAGACTTAGACAGATACTCCAGTGACACGCGACATACATTAGCCACAACCAATATAGTGGACATCGGGGACACAAGTCACGAGGGCATCCATCCAAGCTTGGTTGAACTAAATAAACCTGAGAGCAGGCATTTCTTAATCTCAAAATCTGGGACTCCTATAGTATGAAAGTAAAAGGAAAGATAAGCACCTCCTATGAGCTTGAGTACTGAGATGTAGTAATGCTCTCAGCATGTTCCAATTTTGGGAAATTGAGGTAAAAGATTCAAAATCACTATCAAAGCAATTTATTATTACTTGAAATATTATTATTTATAATATTCACTCTACTTAAACTTACCCTTTATTTCACAATAAAATATCACAATCTATATCCAAGTTTTAGTTTTTCAGATATATTATTTTAAGATTTTGAATTGACGTTCTAATTCTTTTGATCTGACGGAATATTTTTCTTAAATTTTATCATATGAAGACATTAGTATATTAAAAACTGGAATTTTGATTTAGGGCCAAAGATTTTATATTATTTTCTAAAAATGGTAATTATTTAATGTATTAATATTTTCTTCCATTTTGATTTTGGGTTTTGATTTATTTTTTGTTAAAGAGATAAAAAATTTATAAAGATTTCAAAATAGCGTCTAGCTTTGAGTAAAACTAAATCAAAAATGATTTATTTGTTGACTATTTGACAATAATGTCAAATAGACAATTCTACCTAAAAAAGTATAAAAATATACATCGTTTAAAGTCTCCTTGACTTGATGATAATAATATACATCGTCCAAAGTCACTTTTGAAATGTTGACAAAATATACAACATCTAAAGCCACCCCTAATCGATGACAATATATATACATCAGAGTCCAGTTTCCATGATTTCACCAAGGACTATTTTAATCAATTTCTCTGTAAAGGAAAGAATTAAACACAATGAAATTTACATTACCTTTACAATCCAAGCAATACCTTTTTTTAGCCTTCACGTTTTATCATTTGTGGTTTGCTTTTCCATGTCTATAATGTTCCTTGTAATTCCTGTACCTGTATAGAAATAGAACATTATCCTGCCTAGCTATACGCGAACAAAGACACTTGTAGAACTAGTTTATACTTAATTATGGGAAAAGAAAATCTTTATTACTATCTACAAATAACGACTCAGATTAGAAACACAGTATGTTATAATTTCCGCAGAGTTATTAATGTTTACAAACGAAAATCATTAAGTGGGAATATCAATTTACTTAAAGTATCACACAGTACAAGCCTCTTATGACCTCGCAGGTAGATCTGTAAAGCTGCAAATATTCTCCAATCAACTCTTCCTCTTTTGACATTGAAATCTGATTTTCTCAACGTTATTTAGCTCACATAACCTGGAAGAAACTATAAATTTCATTAAGTCACATTTCACCTTAACTCAAATACACACAACAACTTTGAACCGAAAATAAATAAAAGATGAAAACCACAAAATTGAATACTTACATAACATTAGTTTCACTCCACTTATTCTTTACACTTTGGAATCAAACCCTGAATGTTAGCATCTTGAAATTATGCGCAAATAAACCTTCCTATACTATATCCTACACGAAGCAATCCCTATCTTTATCTCAATTGAAGGAATCCACAATCCAGGATCATAGCCTCCTTCAAAAGATTCGTCTCATCAGCTGTATGAATTCTATTTTTTTTCGCGAGCTACAAAACAAAAAAAATTTATAACTCACAGAAAACCAGCATACTATCGACTTTTCTTTCACAGACGTCTCAAAGTAACATCAAGAATATTTGGAACGTTTACCGATTCCATTCTTCCATTTTTCTCCGTTTTTCCCAAATTTTCCTTGCTTGACGGACCAAAATCTCTCTCACCTGAAACTTTAAAACATGTTAAAATTCTATTTGAGCTCCATTGCCCTCACTATTCAACAAATCCTGATTCTTAGTTTTCTTCTGTTGCTTTCGTTTATCAAAATTTTAGCAACTATTCCTTTTATCAGCAAAAATAGCTTTTTTCCTTCATTTTCTTTTTTTCGACCCTCTTCCGACCCTGTCACGACTCTGTTCCCCTGTCACCCCTTGTCATATTTTTCTACTCCCCGTTTCTCGTTACACTTCTTGACAGTTCCTCTAAATAGTATTTTATGCATTTAAAATTTTTTTTAGGGTTCCGCAAGTGCACAGTACCATGTATCCTCTGGTTCGGTAAGAGGAAGTTCTTCATATTCCCATTCATTACCTGGAAAGTTAGCCATTGGTCATAGAATGACGAATAGGTCGCAATCGCATCACGACTCCCTAGACAACGACCACAATCGCATCGTGGTTCTAAAATGTCAATAAGTTTTTTATGTTCGCGCCACAATCGCACCGTGGCATTTTACTCGTAAGTACACGCATAAGTCATACAGACTAGGTCTAAGTCTCGTTTCGACCACAATCGCATCGTGGTTCTACACAGTGAAAACAAAGCATGGCCAGAATAAAAATAAAAGAAGGTAGGTAGGTATCCCTGGATCTCGGGACTATCAAAAACCACATGAACTAAACAATTCCATAAAAGTGGGTAGGTTTTACGTAAAAGAAACTCGAATATACTTTCCTCTAAACTCGAACTGTGTTATTACACTTGCGAAATATTGCGCCAAACGTATAATATTTTAGCTACTTACGGTTACTGTCGTCCTAGTCGAAGTTTTCTTGCTTTTTTCTTCGTTTTATACGACGTTCCAAACGCCGTATTTTTCGTAACAATCCGTCATCCGAATCGTTATGGTCCTTGTCCTTGCGCTTGCGTTTACCCATAGCTTTCGACGGGTATGATAACACAACGTACAGAATAAAATGTGGATAAGACCCCAACTTTTCCTTTTATTGGGCACTTACTTATTCCTTAAACGCGTACTTTGATACACTTTAAACTATAAAGAAGTCTAGACTATCTACGTTAACACTAAATGTGTGTTTTTTGGGTAAGAAACGTAATAATTGAAAGAAAAGTAACACGGAACGTCGTTACGATGCCTGCACAAAAGAAGCGAATGATTGCATTCCTTTGACGTTGCAGCGGGGGCCCGGCGGGAGGGGTGGGGTGTTGAGTACTACACCGACTGTTTAGATACTAATATTAAAAACTTTTTAAAATTTTAGCAATTTAAATCTAAATATTGTGTTCGATGCCTAGTACGTTCAGGAGTGAACTACCTTGTGAATATGTAAATCTCGAAGATGCAGCGACGAAGTATAATTAACGAATGAAAGAACAATTTTTTCTAGATCAGAATATTTTTTGTGTAAGCCTGTCTTGCCTTTACCCGCCTTAAGTACCAACAGCATTCCGTAACATCAGCATCTAAAATAATTATTCGCCGACAAAGCGAAAACAGTACATCAATCAACATCAAACATAGCGACTAGAAAAACCAAAATCAACATTCATAGAGGAGCAAATAAAAAAGGATGGCTTGTTAATAGATGTTACGCACCAGTTGATGTATGAAAATTAGTTCTCTATATCGTATATTAGATATAACTTGATGAATAAATGTGCGTCGGGATGGTTTGTGTAGGTACCACGATAAATAATTTAATTAGTCGTATGAGAGGTTAGTACGGCAGAAAGGACGTAGAAACAAAACCAGTATAAGCTGAACTGAAACTACGATACGTCCGAAACCAGAGACCAGCTCAAGGTCAAAGCGTTTCCACCGACGAGCGACTGTGTGGACAACTACACAAAGACACCTCAAAAGGGATGAGACCCAGATGTTATAAAAAAATCCACGAAAGCAAAGCTTAGTGTATCGTAGATATATGATAATGTAATAGCAAAGTGGTAACACGTCGTTTTACAGTCAAATGCAGGTCAAGCTTGACAACGCAGCTCGATCTTAGCTCCTAAGGCTATTGAAATAAGAACGAAAAAAGTACAATGTGTCAAGCTTCAAGTGCTCTTGACTGTACGTTTACAATTGTGAGTTTGTCGACAGAAGTCGCTCGCCCGAGTCGGTGTGTCGGCTTAATTGTCCGCGACACGCGAGCGAGCCTCTCGCTTTTTGGGGTCAACGCAGGGATGGAGGTAGGAGGTTTAAATATTTTTCAACGACGTAAATCCCGGCGCGAAACTCTAACGCTGACAGATTTTTCCTGCGCATGGGTGACCGGCGGCAAGCCAATCACTGAAAGAACTTGTATGAAGCATGGAAGTGTGAGAGGCATCTAGTATTAAAGAGAGGTACCTAAAACAGGCTCCGATTGAGTTGAAGGTAGGAATAGAATATAAAAAAACACGATTCGGATGGCCTGCCCCGTTCACTCTAGCGGCTCATTTTTTGAGTTTTGCAAAAAAAAGATCAGCATCGAATTTTCGCGCTTGGGGTTATACGAGAATTCTAAATCAGTATTAAATCATTTCAGTCCAAATTTTTCTTTACCTAGCCAGTCTATTCATCGATTATAAACTCCGGATCCTCAAAGATTGAGCCTCGACGCGCCGTCCGTTCCTCGGGTATCATGTCTTGAAAAATATTTAGTTTGAAGATTTTGTACGTTGTTTTATATCAAATTTTGATTCAGATAATTTTGCAAGTATCAATTCTTTTTGCTTATAATTACGAAAATTTTAACAACACAATTTACAAGCCAAGGGCTGTGAGACAGCTCTAAATCGAGGTATTGCTTACACTAGCCATCTAAATCATTGGTTTTGATAGAACATCTTTTTTCTAAAAAGGTTTAGTGATTCACCCTTTTTCTTTCTGTGAGTATAAGGAAACCTAAATGGATAGCAGCATAGAGTGGCTTTTTTCGGCTCCGAATGAACCACAGACTCGATAAATGGATTCAGAGTTCAAATTATTTTACAACTATTTTTTACAACTGTAGACCTGAATTCGTCCCCCAACTTTTGCCTATTCATGGCACTGCATATCGGATTTGGTCGACGGTTTTAATTTTCCAAAATTAGAATCGCTTTACAGGCCTTTTATCGCTGAATTTAATCGTTCATTATCTAATTTTGCTATTAAGCTTTAAAACAACAAAATTTTAGTTTGAAAATAACCCCTTTTAAGCTTAAACTGTAATTTAAATAAAACTTTTGACGTTCAGTTTGATGAAACTTAAAATATACTGTTTTTACATTATGTCCACTGGTTTTGCAAGGCGTTTGAAAAGGTATTGAAATAACAACTTAAATTAATCAAAAATATTTATTTTTATTTGTAATTTTAAATATAACAACATCTTTCAATAAAAACTGACGGATTTAAAGTATTCGGGATGACGTGCATAGGTTGTCTACATTTTAATCTTAGTCATCTTGCGGAGGTTATCCCTTAATTGGGCAGACGTTTATGCAAACTTATTGTGCGGAATGGAGAGAAGATACATATTTCCCACATAAACTAAGGCTATGTGGGAGCTCTATTCCTATTGCCCATACCGTATAAAACGTTTGGGGACATGTTATATTTTTCACCGAGGTCCGCAAAATGTAAAATGCTGGGAGGGAAATATACTTATTCCCTTAACCCAATTAAGAGTTATTTTATTCATAATTTATGTCAACGTTCTTTGACCTCTGGAAAATAACAAGTGAACAAGCGAGCCTATGAACCACCTGATGGCCTGATGGCACATTAACAGTACATTTGTCAGAAGTTTTTTCTCTAGTTTAATAAAACATTTTGTGTATGTATTTGTTGTACTTGTCAAGTCTTGTCAAAAAGCACGAAAAATAAGCCTTGTAGGTTTTAATTTTTAAATCTCAAATAAAACGTCTTAAACAGAAAATGTTCTTTTACTTTAAACGACCTTTCATTTCCCCAAAACAAATGAACAGTTCACAGGAACGATTGTCATCACTATTACTTTTTATCATCTATTCTCTCTTTCTATTGCCTTTAAAGACACAGCAATACTCATCAAAAACCTGCCAAAACTCTTCAATTGCTATCATTAAAGAAAGGGTCTCAGAAGTCTTCTTCGTTTCCGTTTTCTTACCCGTTCGCTGCCTTTGAGCTGTCAGAAGCATCTATCGTTTATAATTCGAAAATGTAATGCGTTTTGAAAATAGAATTCGCTTCGTTAAACACCGGCCTGTTTGGTGTTTAATTTAAATGAAGGGTTGAAATAATTCGGAAGCTTTTTGTTAGGCCCTTCTCTCTGACAGGGTTCTGTAGGTAAAGGGCCGTAGGGAATTTACGCTAGATCTTGTCCATCTTTAACCCTTTGTGCTTATGTGAAATATACCGGTTATTTTGGTAAGTATTATCTCTGAATGTATAAAAAAGTTTTAGTGGTTTTTTCTTTGTTTTTTATACGTGTAATTCTAAATTAGTGTAGGCAACGAAGCAAGCGAAGAAATAATTCTCTAAGGCAGATTTTATTTGACAGGATGATAAAGTATCACGAATTAAAAAAAAATTACAAAAAAATGTTTTCATACATTTTTAGTAATTGTTGTATGGAAAAATTAAAAGTACCGATTTTTTTTTGGATATTTTATAGAAGGTTTGTCTCATATAGTGTTCCACAGCAAAGTTTCATCGACTGAGGATTTAATGCGGGGGTCTTCATACAACTATCCGCTTCGTTTCCTAGATAAATACTGTAAAATTGGTTTCTCGAATTGACCGTAAGTATCAGATTTTCATTTTGTACCGAGTATTATTTTTTCTTTTATTTTTATTTCCTAAAGTTATAGAACAAATGTGGCTCAGTTACATGGGTGGAACTGACCCCCGAGAGGTAGTGCGTATTTTTTTTATGTTTCAAGTGAGCAAACGAGCAGGTGGGCCACCTGATGGTAAGTGGTCTCCACCGCCCATAGCACCCCATAGTTATAAGACAGCAAACTGCGTTGCTCACTTTGAGAACTAAGATGGTATGTCTCATGTGCCGGTAATTTCACTGGCTCCCTTGTCCTTTAAATCGAAACACAGCAGTGAAAACACTGCTATTTAGAATCACACCTATAATTTAAGCTCCCACAATACAAAGCCCTTCTTTTCTTCCTTCGTACCGTGCGTCCCGCTTTCGTACTACTTCAACCCATTCTCTAAGGCATTTAGGTTAGCACGGCCATGGCACGGCTACTTTTTGGGAAGAATTACGTTGCTTTTTTAAACCAAAATTTTGGATTGCACAATATCAATAATCAAAGGTTAAACTTTAAAGATAGTGGGTTTTATTTTCTTACCATCGCAACATTATGTTAGTCTGACTACAAAACTGACCAATTTTCCTTAAGGCGATCCGTTTTCCACATGTCTTGCATTCTTATACGGGACATAAGATGCTATTGAAAAACGAGTGTATATTTCTGTTTTTTTAGTTAAATTTCTCGCTGATGAATACAAAGATGCAGCTAATGCACCGAAAGTACTACAGTAACACCGACAATGAACCAAAAATTGCTAACAAAAATTATTACTCTCGGTGCATTGGCTGTATCTTTGTATTAATCAGCGAAAAATTTAACTAAAAATACGAGCTTTTCTACAGCATTTTATGTCCCGCATAAAAATGCAAGTCATGTGAATTTAGTATGGAAAACGGATCGCCTTAAGGTGATCTGTTACGGCCAGCTTAGCCTCGAACGCAACTAGATGGAGCCACTGCTGCAAATATAAGGTTTTATTTTTTAATGCATAAAGTACCAACTATATATGTGCAAAAAGTTGATTCGCGTAAATTTCATCGTGCAACTTCAACGCCTAACAACAATTTCGATGAGAAAAATATCTCCATATGTCCACTAAAGTCAATTACTCTCGTCAGTCCGTGTTTACATGAGTACGATCACTCACACATGCACACAAAGCACAACCGTACAGTTTTGACCGCACGCCCACAATCGTAATATTGAACCAAAAATTGCTAACAAAAATAGTACTTTCAGTACATTAACTGTATTTTTGTATTAATTAGCGAAAAAATTAACTAAAAATAGCAGTATTCGTTCGTTTTTCAACAGAATTTTATGTCCCGCGTAAGAATGAAAGTCATTTGAATTTTTGTATGGAAAACGGATCACCTTAAGGACCATTTCCTATCTTTCGTTCTTAGGAAAATTCGTTCAGTCTCATGGAATGATGCACAAAATTCAAGGTTGTCACGTAAAACAAAAATAATGACCAAAAATTTTATTGACACCCATGTTTCTTAGGAAAAGTTTTTTAGTGTCATAATCTAAGTAAAATAACCCTGTTTAATTTTTGGGGCCACGGAACCACAGAAACAAAAAGTCTCCAATAAGTCTCCCTAATATTTTTTTTCCGGTTACGCTACGAATTTTTAAGCGAATGCCATTTCGTTTTATACTTTCCGCCTACTCATTACCAGGATTTCCAGTTCTAACTTTCGAGATTATGTAGTTTGGTGTCACGATTCGTCGACGTTGTTTCAGGTGAATGTAATTTTTTTTGAAGATTTTTTTGAGAAGTTTAATGTTGCTTGAGAAGTTATTAGTGTTTTACAATGAAGGCAAATTGTGTTTTGATTGTTTAGAAAAAGGTTTAGTATTGTATTGATAAGTGTAAAAAGTAAGTACAAAGTGTAAAAAAGCTTAAAATGACTTGAAGGCCGAACCATGAAACAACAGTCAAAAATATTGATCGATATTAATGGATCGAAATTCGAAAAGTCCTATTCCCATCAAACCTGTTAAAGGGTAAAATAACTTTTTAAGTTGACCCATGAAACTGAATATTTTTTCATGGAGTATTGGTCGAATTTTTGGGTCGAAATACGAAAAGCTCAAATCCCAAAAAAACCCTGAAAAGGATAAAAGAACTTTGAAAGTTGACCCATGAAACTGAATATGTTTTCATGAAATATTGATCGGAATGGTTGGATCGAAATATGAATTGAAAATCTCAATTCCCATAAAACCTGCATTTTGTATTTAGATCTGTTCCTTTGGAAAACATTCTTAAGGAATATTGGTCGAAATTATTGGATCAAAATACGAAAAACAAATCTCAATACTATACCTTTAAAAATTGCTTCAGTTGATAAAGCATTTTGTAGTTAGACGTATTTTATTTAGGAAAGCCTTGTTATAGCATGTTGGTCGAAATTATTGATCGTTTTTCAAAAAAACAAATCTCAATTTTCAAAAAATAAACTGCCTCAGTTATTAGAGAACTCTGTTACTTTATAAAATTTTCTTATGGAATATTAGTTTAAATTATTGGGTCGAAATACGAAAAACAAATCTCATTTTTTTATAATAACAGCTTTGACAGAGCATTGCGTTATTAGACCTATGTTCTTTTGGAAAGTTTTCTCATGCAATATTGGTCGATAATATCGTAACGAAATTCGAAAATAAAATCTCAATTCCCAATAAAAAAGAATAAAATAAATCTGCTTCAGCAGTAAGATCATTTTGTATTTAGACCTATATTCCTTAGAAAAAATGCTAAGTTTCATAAAAAATAACATTAGAACCTATCTCAAAGGATTTGTGAGTTTCACGAACACTCTGTATAAGGTAGGTGTTTATCATTGTACAACCTTATCAGTGAATTCCGCTCATTCTACTTTCTAGTACGACTTATGAAGTCATTATAATAAATCAGGTGCAAACAGCCCTTTAAAGACAATTCTACTACTTGTTTACATAAAATTACGGTCACCCATACTCGTACGAGTATATGATTAAGTAAATCAAGTTTTTATGTTCTAATATATGAAATTATTATTTTTATATTATTTTGTTATTTCCTGTGCTTGTTTTTTATTTTTGTATTTTCTTTGTGGTATTATTTGTGTAATTATTTTTGCTACTATATATTTGTTTGTCTAATTTAATTGTTAATGCTCCTATTTGCATTTCTATCGTCTTAATTGACTTCGGGTGAGATCAAAACCAGCACTATGCTGTGCCTTGACCTCTTTCCTACTTGTTTATTAATTCAATATGTTTTTCAATAGGCTAGTAATGATAATAATTTTTTAATGTGATTAAAAAAAGATTAAACAATTTTGTAACAAATTAAAATTCCAGAAAAGAGAGAAAAAGCATTGGGAGTTTTGGGAGTAGGTATTAAAATTGAGATTGTTTTTCGCGCTTTATTCAATTTGTAGCCTAACTTTTGCATCATCGCCTAACTTAGATATTGTACCAAAGACAACACAATAACAAGCCACTTTCATAGTGAACAAAAATATTTCTTATCGAGTAATGTGTCTATTAGTTTTCTTTTTGATATTTTCATGTAACTTTCTTTTTTTCGGAAATGTTTTTGTTTAAATGCAGAACTACTAACGTTGCCTAAGAGATTCAAAAACAGATGTATTTTTTGAGAGTTTCACGATCACTAAAACTTTTTTGATAACAATATGACGGGTTCTTACCGTGATCAAAGAATAATATCTTAATATCCGTGACCATGGTGCTGCATGCAACAGCGCCGAAATATTGGGAGCTCATTAAAATCCCAAAACTATTCATATTCTCATTAAAAATAATTGCTGTGACGTTGATTTTATTTTTACACAGTTTCTCTTACCGGAATCGGGCTCCCCAAAATTTTATTTAAATCAACTTGCGAGTGTGAACAAAACGTATACATTGGGACCGAAACGAAGCACATTAATTACCATCACATTTCATTGTTTTAGCAGCAACATTAGGTAGAGGTGATTGGTAGGGAGAGCGCTTGGAAAAAGTGAGAATAATAAAAACTTTTGTTACCCCAGCCTTATTCCATTCTTACGGATCCAGCTACTTATCCAAAGCTTTTTTTAGATTTTAACAAAAAGCGACTGCCATATTATGATGACCTACACAACCCAGAGGGTAAACCAGTCCCAATCTCATCTGACTCATATTATAAATGCGAAAGTATGGACGTTTGTTTGTTCCACTATCACGCCTAAACGGCTGAACCGATTTCAATGAAATTTATGAAGTAGATAGATCAAGCACTAGACTTACACATAAGCTACAATTTATATTCATTAGGATGACAGAAAGACTATATAACGTGAGCGAAGCCGCGGCTAAAAGCTAGTCCTGGAGAAAGCTTTGCCATTGTTGTTGTTGTATAACCTTTATTGCACGAAAATTAAGAGAAGTACTATTTGTCTAAAAGATAACATGCAAAGGCGGACTTATCCCTAGGTGAGATCTCTTCCAGTCAACCTTAGAGTGACTAAAGGAAAAAGTGTAGCCAACCTGGCTGTCTGAGTTTTCAATTCGCAAATTGGTCTTAGACTGCTAAAGTTCTTACATCTAGATCAAATATTGTATTATGACTTTTTTTATTTAAGGAAACAAACAGTCATTAACAATTATAGCTTAAAAAACTTAGCACCTAATAGACCTAGAGTTCCATAATTATCTATAATCATATCAATAGCGAACGGTAGTATTTTCGATCTTACATAAATTATCCTTACTTAAATATAGCTTAGAATAGTACAGAAGTCAAGTCCTGAGTACTATAGTGAGTATTTACGGTATAATTGAGAAGGGTTTCAGGCTTGACATGCTCTTAGATACAGTGTTGCTTTTTATAAAAAGAAAAACAATTGTTAACAAGATAATAAAAACAAACATGAAATATTCGTTAACTTCCATTGAGTTTTTTAAAAATATGACTTCTAAAACCACCCAAGGACAATCCAAAAATGTCGATATCCGAAAATAGCTTATTGTAACTATCCAAAGCACGCGGAAAATAACTATTTTGATTGTAGTTAGTTCTGCATTGTTTGCAATCGAAAACATACTTATCAGAGCGCAGGGACATGCGTGAAGGTACTTTGAAATAAATTAATTGGCGAATCCACATAACTATGACTTTAACTATCATCTCATTAAATACTGTATTCTTATTAACTTTTGGTTAACTATAGTGTTTCGCTATAGAAAGACTAAAAAAAATCTGAACAATTCTAAAAGTCATAAAATCTCCCCTCAAAAACTTAAGCACAAAGTAAGTAAGTAGAGTGTAAAGAAAACAATTTCCCACAAAGATAGGCAGTGGTTTATTTCATAATCCTGCTTTAAACAAATTTAAATTTTATTCTGCACGTACAAAGATAAATCAAAGTAAATTTAGAAGACTTAATTTTGTCCGGTCTATAGTTTGGTATATCTACCTACGTCCTACACTCCTCGATTCCATGCCATCCACTAATTAACAGCAAACGCGCGCGATGACATTTTTACTCGTGTCATACCATAGACCTATTCAAGCATAGACCTAAAATGTTCGCAAGGCAATACAAATCCTACTTCTGCAGAAAATAATAAATCAACCAAATTTAAGATACTCACATCAATTTCCTCTGTAACAGAATTGTTTTAATAATCATTCTTCTTCTTCCTTTGTAAAGAAGCTAGCTCTCTGAAAGTGTTGATTTACAACCTTTATAAGAACTGAGGGATCTTTTTAGAAACTTTGACATCATAGCTGCTTGGGTTGGACATCAACCTCAAAACATTCCACTAACCTATTTTTGAATAAACCGTATTGATTGTATTTTAAACATCGTGTCATCATATCAGCTGAAAGACGTCCACTGCTGGACATAGGCCTCCCCTAAAGACCGGTCCTGCGCTGCTCGCATCCAGCGGCTTATAACATCGTAATGAAATAGAGAACATAATTTTAGTATGTTACTCAGATCATGAAACTGAACAACTTTCCCCTAGGAACATAGGTCGAAATACGAAAATCTGTTTGTAACCTGTAGAAACTGCATCGTCTGATAGCGCATTTGGTATAGATAGGAGGTCAAATTTGGTTATTCATATTTCGATCTATGTTTCTTGGGAAAAGTTGTTCAGTATCATGAGTACATGCATATCTTTTGATATCAAGAACTAATTAAAAGTCACCCTTTATGTGGCATCTAGAGGTACACTAGTCTGTGCTAACTGCCCAACCCGCAAGACGGAAGCAAGATCCGATCAGTAGAATAATAGCTGAATAATTACATTTCATGCCACACCACACTTGTTGTATGTTGCACATTGATATACATTTGAAATTCAGATGCACGTACTTGTCAGGTAAGTGAAAACATAAAGGTCAGGACACTCAGGATAAATTTGGTACCAGCAAATGAGGATCAACCAACAAAGTAAGTTAGCTGGTCAGCGGTGGTTTAATTTATTAAGATTATTTTAAATTGTTTATGGTGAACGGGGAAATATCATCAAGGTCAAGAAATCTACAAGTCGGTAAAGTTAGGCCATATTGTAAAATAGCTCTATATTGTGGCAGCTGTCAAAAATATGAAAAAATATGACATGCAAAGAAAAATTATCGCTGGGTATAGGTGTTAAACAGGTGTCAAAAAGAGCAACCACACTATGTGTAAAACGACACTCTGACCGAATTAGCCCTTACTTGTTACCTGGTATTTATGTTCGCATCCGTTGACACCTTTCAGCCATCTGCATCGATGAGCAGAAGTCCAGAAAAATTAAGTGTTGCCAAGAGACAACATAGAAAAATAAAATGCTTATTAGTATTATAATCTTTGCAAAGCGCAGTGTATTTCAATCAACAAAGTCGCTGTTTAACATCATTGGTAAATATCAAGACTGGTTTATATCAAGCTTCCCCTAAGGATCTCCACAACGATTGGTTCTACAAGACCTTAACCATAACTTCAGTCCATCGGAAAGAGGTGCTTCCTCATGCAAGCTTTTTTTTATTATTGCCTATCGGTTTTTTGTGCGATGTATCCCACCCCAGTTGTACTATTTTCGTTTATTTGGTAGATTTGATTGGATCTTGCAAAAATTTAGAACTATTACAGCCAATATTTTGACAAAGTAAGAGAAAACAAAGACGTAAAGTATCTTCTTCTTTTTCTTATTTTCGAGTCAATGGCAAAACTGACTATAAACGCTTAGCCCAAAAAGTAGCCACATCAATAGCCTTTTGGTTGCCTTCAAAAAGGTCCCTCCGAGTGCAGGAAACTGGAGAAGTAGGACACGACAGCAAGTGTGTCATGGTTTGCAATATACCGCATTCACACTTGTCGTTATCAGAGAAGCCCCACCTCTTCATGAGTTATCCGCACCTGCCAACGCCCTACCGCAGTCTGTTTAGTGACTTCCATATGGACCAAGGAATATCGTGACCTGGTGGCAGCTTTTCGGCAGTTGGGATATGAATGTTGTCAGGGGGGTACCTTTTTGACCACAGTTCTACCCTAGCCTTGGATGGATCTAAATCAAGCGGCATGGTGTCTTTGATAAAACTGTGACGGCTCTTAAGGCGTGAGGGTGGTGGGTTATGGCCGTAAAGTAGGTGTCTGCTGTCTAATTCCTGTTTTTGCTTCTCAATAGCACAGGCTACCCGACGCCTGACGTCCGGAGGAGCTATTCCAGCAAAGGAGTATAAGTGGCCCAGCGGTGTTGGCTTCAGGGTGCCCGTAACTATTCGGCAGGTTTCGTTGAGAGCAGTGCCCCCACACGGCGCATGCGTGCTCACCTGCTGAGTAGCATAGCGCTAGGCTACTAGTACGGAGGACATGAGGCACTGCTCCCCAACGGGTGGTTGTAAGACGGCGGATGATATTATTTCGGGCGCTAACTTTGCTTTTCAAATTTTGACAGTTAGCTTTGAATGTTAAAGACCTGTCCAGAGTAACACCCAGGTATTTGGGATTGTCGTTATGGGCAATTTCCACCCCACGCCAAGTAATACACAGTTTTTTACCACTGTCTCGGTTTCGTAGATGGAATGCACAGGACTCGGTCTTGCCTGGGTTAGGTCGCAAAGAATTGGACTCATAATATGTATGGAGCTGATCAAGGGCAGCAGAAAGATGGTGTTCCACTTCAGAAAAAGCTTTAGCTTGGCAAGTAAGAGCAAGATCATCAGCATACAGTTACCTTGAAGTGTTTGGATGGGCAGGTTGGTCGTCTGTATAAATGTTAAATAAAATAGGTGCCAGCACACTTCCTTGGGGCAAGCCATTTTTTTGATTACGCCATCTGCTCTTTTCATTATTAAGAAGGACCTGGAAGCGACGATTGATATCTATCTTGTTATTTTACGGTATATCAATGAACTTGGTAAACTTCGTTACACTAGTAGGTACAATCCTATGGACAAGTAGACCAATTATTTTTTACAAAACCCTATACGGTTAATTAAGGTCACTTTTATAAGTATTTAATTATTGATATTGTGTTTTTTTGTATGAAAGGAGTTGATGGCTCATAAAGGGTTATTTTTAACGCACTTTCGATTGTTATCTTCATGATAATAGGTTTTATTAAAAAAGGGACAACTACTTTCATTTAATATTTTATATTTAATTTCTTTTAGGGTTTCGTACCCAAGACTGCCAACGTCACCCTATTACACGAAACCTACATTTCCTGTCCAGTAGCTGGTTGAAATTTTCAGAGAATAATCAAGTGGTACGGAACTCTTTGAGAGGGAGTCCCATACGCATTTTGTCGTTTTTTTGCGCCTGCGACATATCAATAATGGAATTCTCTCGTGACCTCGTATAATTCCTTCATTTAAAGTAGTTTAAGAAAAAAGTTCCATAGGTATAGCTTCTTTTTAGGTCATTATCTTTTTTTAGGGTAAAACTATAAATATAATATTCTTTTTTAATTATGCAATAAAGTGGATGCAGAGTATTTGTTAAAGCTTTAAGTAGTATCAACTGAAAAAAAGTACTTTGCCGCATGATGCAGACTAAATATAAGTGAAGGATAAAAAAATATAAGATCCTAATGAAATAGTGAAACTTTCCCCAAGGAACATAGGTCGAAATACTTAAAACCAAATTTGACCTCCCATACAAAATGCGCTATCAGCTGTTACAGTTTCTATGGGAGGTCAAAAATTGATTTTCGTATTTCAACCTATGTTCCTTGGGGAAAGTTGTTCAGTTTCATGGTCTGAGTAACATACTAAAATCATGTTCACTATTTCATTAGGACCTTATATTAAAGCCCTGATAAGCTGTTAAATTTCTAATATCAAAATATTAATAAAAACTGGCCAAGTGCAAGTCGGAACCGCGTTTCCGTAACCCATCCACCTTCATATTTTTCAAGCATTTGCCCTTTGATTTAAAACTGTCCACTCTTAACTGACACCTCTTTTATATCAATATACTTGAAACGAGAGCTCACCTTAATTGGTTATAATGACTTGCGAGAAAACTTGTCATATTTAATAATTTAAATCTTTTTCCTTTGCTTGTGGTATGAGACCTAGTTTCTTGCCAAATTTCATTATTGTAGATCAACAGAAGGTACCCCATAAGTTTTGTTTCATTCATAATCGTAACTGAACAATGAAATAGTGAACATAATTTTAGTATGTTATTCAGACCATGAAACTGAACAACTTTCCCCAAGGAACATAAGTCGAAATACGAAAATCAATTTTTGACCTCCCATAGAAACTGCAACAGCTGATCGCGCATTTTGTATGGGAGGTCAAATTTGGTTTTTCTTATTTTGACCTATTTTCCTTTGGAAAAGTTATTCAGTTTCATGGTCTCAGTAACACAATAAAATTATGTTCACTTTTTCATTAGTACAGTATATAGGGTGACTTTTATTTAGTTCTTGATAGAAAAAGGTATGAATGTACTCATGATACTGAACAACTTTCCCCAAGGAACATAGGTCGAAATACGAAAATCAAGTTTTGACCTCTCATAGAAACTGCATCAGCATTTTGTATGGGAGGTCAAATTTGGTTTTACGTATTTTGACCTATGTTCCTTGGGAAAAGTTGTTCAGTATCATGAGTACATGCATATCTTTTGCTATCAAGAACTAATTAAAAAAAAAAAAAGACGTCTTGTATTTTACAAACATATCTAAACGAGACCTTGCAACAGTTTCAGAATTCTTTTGCAAATATTTATTGCTAACTAACAAAAGAGTATATAATTAGAAATTTTTATACAAACTAAGAATTAGACAGTCTAATCCTATTCCAACCGAAGCACCTCCCAAACAACGAATCGCACAATTAAAGTGGTTTCAAAGAGAATCCAAATCGCCTAATTTTCTTTTAGTCGTGAAAATGTGACAGAAAAAAGAAATTTAAATTGATAGAAATGAAGTAAAAATTCTTGCCTGTGTTATTTTTACAAATAGTGGTGGGAGCTCACACAAGACCGCGAAATATGGAAAAAGGAGGGAGAGGCCCAGAAGGAAACGATACAGACTAAGTATGTGAAATGTTGCTCATCTAAAGTGATATTTATGTATAAAAATATTTTACTTTGTCTTGCTTAGTAGATTAAGCAAAAGAATTATCTCAGATCATTTTGCAGTATGGTGAAAATATGTGGTCTAAGAAGATGGCACCGTTGCAACTTTTAACCATTTTTAATTTCATTTTATTGTAAAAAAACCGGTCAAGTGCGAGTCGGACTCGCGCGCCGAGGGTTCCGATATACCTATAGTATTTTTGGAAGCAATAAAGTCCATTTTCAGGACCGCAAAACTAAATTTGTTTGTAAAGGTTTTTTGCAGATTTCTGAAAAACTGTGCAACTTAGAAAGATCGTTTTATTTTTGCTGTAAAGTTTATATAAACTTCTGTCAACTGTAATTAATTCAGATTTTTCCTTACTCAAACTTCGGAGATAAGGGGGGGGGAATGGTATTTTTCTTGACATTTTTCATCATAACTTTAAAACTAAGAAATTTAAAAAAATACAAAAATATATTTTAAAATGTACAAGTAAAGCCCTTTCATATGATACCCCACTCGACCTAGTAGCGACAATTTGAAATTTGGCCCCCCCTATTTTGGCCCCCTTTATATTAATAATCATACTTTTTCAAAATTTTTTCTTGTGCAATTAAGTTGGGCAACTATATTCTAAAACTATTCCAAATTTCAGGTTGATAGCATAAGTGGTTGCTGAGATATAGAGGTGTGACAGACAGACGGACAGACAGACAGAGCGGCACCATAAGGGTTCCTTTTTTTTATCATTTTGGTATCGGAACCCTAAAAAAGGTCTATAAGAAGAAGAGGCATTTTTATCTTACATCTATTACCCATTTTAAATTTCTTTGCATGGTTAAAAAAACCGGTCAATTGCGAGTCGGACTCGCGCGCCGAGGGTTCCGATATACCTATAGTATTTTTGGAAGCAAAAAAGTCCATTTTCAGGACCGCAAAACTAAATTTGTTTGTAAAGGTTTTTTGCAGATTTCTGAAAAACTGTGCAAATTAGAAAGATCGTTTTATTTTTGCTGTAAAGTTTATATAAACTTCTGTCAACTGTAATTAATTCAGATTTTTCCTTACTCAAACTTCGGAGATAAGGGGGGGGGAATGGTATTTTTCTTGACATTTTTCATCATAACTTTAAAACTAAGAAATTTAAAAAAATACAAAAATATATTTTAAAATGTACAAGTAAAGCCCTTTCATATGATACCCCACTCGACCTAGTAGCGACAATTTGAAATTTGGCCCCCCCTATTTTGGCCCCCTTTATATTAATAATCATACTTTTTCAAAATTTTTTCTTGTGCAATTAAGTTGGGCAACTATATTCTAAAACTATTCCAAATTTCAGGTTGATAGCATAAGTGGTTGCTGAGATATAGAGGTGTGACAGACAGACGGACAGACAGACAGAGCGGCACCATAAGGGTTCCTTTTTTTTATCATTTTGGTATCGGAACCCTAAAAAAGGTCTATAAGAAGAAGAGGCATTTTTATCTTACATCTATTACCCATTTTAAATTTCTTTGCATGGTTAAAAAAACCGGTCAATTGCGAGTCGGACTCGCGCGCCGAGGGTTCCGATATACCTATAGTATTTTTGGAAGCAAAAAAGTCCATTTTCAGGACCGCAAAACTAAATTTGTTTGTAAAGGTTTTTTGCAGATTTCTGAAAAACTGTGCAAATTAGAAAGATCGTTTTATTTTTGCTGTAAAGTTTATATAAACTTCTGTCAACTGTAATTAATTCAGATTTTTCCTTACTCAAACTTCGGAGATAAGGGGGGGGGAATGGTATTTTTCTTGACATTTTTCATCATAACTTTAAAACTAAGAAATTTAAAAAAATACAAAAATATATTTTAAAATGTACAAGTAAAGCCCTTTCATATGATACCCCACTCGACCTAGTAGCGACAATTTGAAATTTTGCCCCCCCTATTTTGGCCCCCTTTATATTAATAATCATACTTTTTTCAAAATTTTTTCTTGTGCAATTAAGTTGGGCAACTATATTCTAAAACTATTCCAAATTTCAGGTTGATAGCGTAAGTGGTTGCTGAGATATAGAGGTGTGACAGACAGACGGACAGACAGAGCGGCACCATAAGGGTTCCTTTTTTTTACCATTTTGGTATCGGAACCCTAAAAAAGATTAAATAAGAAATTTGAGCATACTAGTTTATAGTGAAGCAACCTACTATGCAAAACATTCCTGGTTCAATTCCTGGCCAGTCTTGCGCCCACGAATTTTTAACCGGTATATAAAAATGAACGCAGAAAGAATGACTCTGGTGCGTATTCTGCTCTCGGATCAAGAACTCTCTTTCGCTTTCTATGACTTATACACATGAGGCTGATACCACAAAGACATCATTACAATACCACTTCTATTTTCTTCGGATTTCTGTTGCTTTTCTGTCTAAGCGGCGCCTGTTTAAGAATGCAAATTCAAACACCACTGTATTTGTCTAAACTCGTTTTAATGGCCGGCTCATTTAAGTTATTCGGGTTATAAAATTTTCACGCTGCTTGACCGTTTGTTATTTAAGGCATTTCCATACTTTATCCGCTTTGCATACATACATTTCACGTTTCTTTCTCGTTGGGGTAGGCAAAGACTAAAATTACTTGACGATTCTGTCTTTGATAAATAAAAAAATGATTTTTGAATCCTAAAACATGCAGAAAGGTTGGTACTGAAAATTGAGTTTACCTAAAATTCGCCATACGAAACGGCAACTTCATAAGTAAAAGTTCCAATATTAAACGCTTAAAATGATTAAATTTGAGACTCTTCGTAGTTTTAAAAAGTTTATGTTTTACATAGAAAATTGCACTTATAAAACACCAGTTCTTTCTTTTACTGTCCTTTTTACAATCTTATAATTCACTTTATAAAAAAAGAAAACATAATTTCAAATGCAATATTAATAAAATACGTAGTAATAGGTCTGGTAACACCCTAATACATTACTTGAAAAAAAGAATGCCTGTCTCTCTAAGGTTCATTCACACTTAATTTACGAGAAATAAATTAATCTATTTACCATATTTAAGGGCTAAAATGTATGGAAATGTGCCTAGCGTTTAGTTAAAGTTATGTTAGTAGTGCAATTTGTTTAAAATATGGTGAAGAAAAAATATATTTATGTATATTTTCGCTTGCGTTTAGTTCTTTAATAAATTTAAAGTTATGTTCTCGTTGTTAAAGATAATGAGGTCTTTGTAACTCAAGTTAAATATATACTTCAACCTCAGTTAGACTTTTATGATACACGAGAGTAATAAATGGGCATGTAGAAAGATTTCATAAATAAGATAACATGTCTACGTACCAAAAATTTATCTGGATAAAAATATAGGAATAGATTAAATTATAACTCATAACATAATATCCCATGAAACGTCCACTGCAGGACATGGAGCTCTCTTCAAAACTCCATCAAAAACGCTTGCTATTTTGCAAGGAATTTACCATAGTCACCACGCTTGTAAGCGTTGCGGCTGGCGACCGCTGTTGTTGGTGACCGCAGTATGTTAGATGGTACGATACACAGAAAGATGCTGCTGCCCATCCTCCGATTCATAAGCCCTTAAACACCTCTTACGACACCCACGGGTAGAGATGGGTTGATACTATTCTCTGCCGGCACCACATGGTTCATCATATATCAGCCGAAAGACATCCACTGCTGGACATAGGCCTCCCTTAAAGATCTCCATGACAACCGGTCCTGCATGATTAAATCAAACTAATTCTATTTTCGATTCACTTGTGGATTGGATTCTAGACTTGTAAGGTCCAAATCACATGAAGGAAACATGGAAAGGTAAAAACAAAAATTGTGAGCTTTTTTATAAATTTTCAGAAGTGATGGTAAAAGATTACAATTTATTCTTCGGAAGAACGTTAATCATTTTTATATGAGGTGCCTTTAAGTTTGAATCTATTGCAAATTTTGAAAAAAGGAAAACCTATAAACCTAGTTTTTTATTGTGTCAGTGGGGGCGATTCTAGCGTGGCCGCTGAATTCAAGGCTATAATTTGAGAGGTCTAAAAATGATGCCATCTTTGTTACCGCTTAAAGGCTGAAAAAAGACAGCATCGCTTTTAGACCTGTCAAATTTTAATCATAAATTTAGCGGCCACGCTAGTATCGCCTTCAATAACTTACTAAAAAATCATGGAGATCAGAAAATGTTTAGGAATGAAAAAAACATTTTCTCTTTTTATATGGACGAGTACGTACTATTCTTCCCTCTTAAGTTGGAGAAGAAGAATATCCACAACAAGACTTGCAAAATTCAAACCCGAGACTTAACTTCTGGCTTGCAAAACGTCAGTCACTCTCTGTCCCGAAAGGGCCTTTCGCATTACCGATTCTCTTTGCCCTTCGCTAATTATTTCGGCCATTGAGACGTTTTCCTCCTGAATAAAATAAGATTCATTTTCATGTACAATTAAGGAGCTATTGAAAATGAATGAGAATTAACTCACGACGGTGGAATTGGTGCTTGAGTATGGATGAGGAAGAAAGTGGGCCCGAAATGGAAGCCTTGACTAAAATATTCGTATCGAATAATATTTTTCAACACATTTGCTCATAAAACACTTCATTGAATGGAAGAACAGCAAAAATGCCAATTCGTTTTCAGAGAATGTCTTTTTGGCTTATTTCAATGAGCTGGCGAATAAGTATAAACCTAGCTCTTTGTGGTGTATTTATTCCATGTTGAAAAGTATTGTGAGAACGAAAAGTGGAGGCTCAGGAATTGCAGCCCGAACCGCAAAAAGGTAAGCGAATTTGATTCGTTTTTATTTGCAAATGTATTGAAAAACGTCGTAAGAAGCTTGTGCGCTTTGGTGATTACACCCTCGGCTCCATTACGCCCTCGTCTGCGGCTCGGGCTGCAATTTCTGAGCCTCGGCCGTAATTTCCAAAATAGTGCACGTGCATCTTAATGTACTATTATATTTAAGTTTCTTCTTTTCTTCAAATATTATTATCATTAACTGATGAAATAGATGTAAATAGTTAGAACCATTCTAAGAAGAAACTACTTAAGTTTTGCGGTTAAAACAGTAGAAAACGATCGAACAGTATGATCACTACTTGGTTTCCTATTCAGTTTTTGACCACGATGGTATATTTATTTCTTGATTGTAAAGAAAGAGCAAGTACCACTGGACCAAAAGCAATTAAAACATTTCAACATCATCATAACATCCCATAAAACGTCAACTGCAGGACAAAGAGCTCCCTCCGGAACACCAACAAAAACGCGTGATACTTTGGAGGGGATTTACCATAGTCACCACGCTTGTAAGCGTTGCTGTTGGCGACCGCTGTTGTTGGTGACCGCAGTATGTAAGATGGTACGATACATAGAAAGATGCTGCTGCCCGTGCTCCGATTTATAAGCCCTTAGTCACCTCTTACGACACCGACTGGTATTATTTGACGGCACTACACGGGCGAAACGTTAAATAATATAAGATAATTAAATTACCGAGTAACTGCTTACAACTCTACCAATATTACCACGAAATTGCCTTTGAATTTTCCCCTAACTCCTGGAAATGGTATCCAGGAAGTCTGGTTATAAACAATTAGGATAATATTAATTGGTTCTTATTGTCACTGATATCTGATGCTCATCAATCACATGTATCCGGTAAATAATGTTCTGTATGGACCTTTATTTTTTTTACTATTTTAGTAGCCCTTTTCTATAAAAGAGGGGTCAAGTTGGATGGTCGCGGAGTTTTTAAAATCAAAGAGCAAAAGCTTTTAGTATATCATATGGTAGATAGGTACGGAACCCTTAGGGCGCGAGTCCGACTCGCAATTGGCCGGTTTTTTTATTTCTTTCATTGTTTTGATTTAAACTACATCGATTTAATAGTCATATTTTTTTTTGCATATCATTCTTATCTGGTGTCATTTAGAAAGGAAGCTAGTACCTTAGCACAGGTTCTATCGTTTTTTGGTTTTTGAGGTACTATCGTACCATATCTTAAACAATAGGTCTTGTTGTAAATTTTGTGGTTTAGAAATAAATTATTATAATTATGTAGAACATGTCTAATTTTTGTATGCCTGAGTCAGGCGAAATACGTAATACGCACTTAAATGTTATCATCTTACTTTCACCATGTTTCAGATGAATAAATATTTAATTCATTAATTTGGTTTGCCACAAGCAGTTGTAGGCACTTAATAAAAAAATACAAGGTAAAACACACATCCGATGATTTATATAAAATTGACGCAATAATATAATCATCTTCAAGGGTTCTTGCAATAATCTCAATCAAATAAAGCTAGATGAAATTATATACTTAGAAAAAAACCAGCCAAGTGCGAGTCGGACTCGCGCACTGAGGGTTCCGTACCACCACATAAACATTAGTATTAGTTGAAATTTCAGTAAGTTAATGTGCTAGATTTTTTGAGTCCGACACGCGCTTGACCAAATTTTATTATTTGTTGTTATTTTATAGCCTATGCCCTATAAACATACCAATTTTCAAGTTTGTAAGTGTTCCCGTTTTTAAATAGAACTAAAACAAAAATCGCCTCAGCAACCATCCAACTTGACCCCTCTCTTATATGAATGTTCTTGAAACGGGAGCTCATCACAATTGGTTACCTTTAGTTGTAAGAAAAGTTGTAATATTTAATGATTTCAGACTTTTCCCATTATTTGTACTGTGAGACCTAGCTTCTTGCCAAATTTCATAATTTTAGGTCAACGGGAAGTACCCTGTAGGTTTTTCATTTTTGAATAAATGTATGGAGATGAGGAAATAAAGTGCCATATCTTTTGATTGCGTCATTGTAAAAAATTGAAATTTGCAGATCTTGTGTGGTCCATGGATCCTAATATATGGTATTAATTTCAACCTGATACCTTTACCCGTTCGTGAGATAAAGGGTCTTGACAGACAGACAGACAGACAGACAGACAGACGGACAACAAAGTGATCCTATAAGGGTTCCGTTTTTTTCTTTTGAGGTACGGAACCCTAAAAAAGGGTCTAGAGGGTAACTAGTTGTTGTCTTCTAAAATAAAATAAATGGTACAGCAGCACTGCACTTACTTTCTCGCAATACTCAAGGAAAAACTATCAACCGCAAACTTAAATTTGTAATTCCATACACATAGTATGGAAATACAAACTTTTATTTAAGTTTTTCCAAAAAAATGTTCGAATGAAATGTACGGATCAATTCAGAATTCAAATTGTCAAACATTAAAACAAACAAACCTCAAACGATTTCGAGTAAATCACATGTTTAACTTTTGGTAGTACTGGAACACCCTTTATATGAATTTTCACAGATCAATGGATACTACCGTAGGATACTTGCATGGAGATTTTTTTAATCTCCCAACACATGTTCCTTATGGATAATTGTTCAGTTTAGTCTACTGAGCAAACCCTTTCAGTTTTTGGTACAGCCTGTGTACTAAATTTTATTCAAAAAAATCATAAAGAATATCCAGCCAGGTAGACAACCAATCCATAATTAATATTATAGAAAATTTTAATATACTCAATAGAACCAGTTTTGGGTAAATCACATATTTACGATTTGGTTGTACAGGAACACCCCTTATATGAAATTACAAAGATCAATTGATACTGGCGCAAGATATCTTATATGGAGATGCTTGGTCATGCAAAGTTTCATCAAGATTCTATGAGCCGTTTTTGAGAAAATTTAAATTTTTCATTTTCGTTGTATCACAGCTACCCTCAAAATAAGAGCCATAAAAATCCTAAATTCAAAATATGGTGTCAATCCGACCATTGGTTTAGCCGCTAGGCCAAAGCGTGACGGACAGACAACCGACGGACCGACCGACTGACCGACCGACCGACGGACGGACATTTTTGGGAGAATTGTTTTTTAAGATGTATAAGTGATATAGAACACATTTTTGAGAAAATTAGAAAAACTTTTTTTTTCACGAATACAATACCTTTCTCGCTCCACTCGAAAGTAAAAAAATACAAATAATAATGAACTAGACACTAAAATTATTACGGATTCTCCCAAAGGATGTCTGGAAGAGATCGCTTTCAGCGATAAGGTCTCTATTGCCGGTGCCCACATTTAGTTTAGTTACGTTTGTGACTGTATTGTTTCTGTTCTTGTAAATTGCGTGCAATAAAGTGTTTATCTATCTATCTATCTTAACGACCACGAGCCCCTTTCAGTGCTCAAAAAGTCAGGTTTTAAATAAAAACAGTTATATTCCTAAAAAATAAGTTTGATTCTAGTTTTATCATTATCAACTTTACTATAGGTTTATTAAACGTATAACATTTTTAATATAAAGCACACTAATAAGCAGAGCATCTGCATTCATTTATCTCATTTAAGCTGCCAGCTCTTGGAATACTCCAGTGCCAGGTCCCTCGTATCCTTCATTTTAATCTAGAACATTCTGCCAAGCTATGGCACCCTGGTACTCCTAGTATTATGAAATCGTAAAGTTACTCCGTTGAATATTAAGCTGACATAACTTAAGACAAATATTAAGGGTCTTTCGTCGATGATTTTGATACCTTTTGATACCTTGCAACTTTATCACTAAACGACTCGTAAATGTTTCACAATTATGTACTTCAGCAGAAGTACATCGGAAGATCCTCGAACAGGATTGAAACTTGTCGATCCTACCTATGCCGTCAATTTAAAACGTGAGTTTATCCGTTGAAGTTCATAATTAATTATCAACTTTTTTATATTCCTATCTCATAAATCCAATATTTATGTTTTTTTAGGGTTCCGTACCTCAAAAGAAAAAAACTGAACCCTTATAGGATCACTTTGTTGTCCGTCTGTCTGTCTGTCTGTCTGTCAAGACCCTTTATCTCACGAACAGGTAAAGGTATCAGGTTGAAATTAATAATATATATTAGGATCCATGAACCACACAAGATCTGAAAATTTCAATTTTTTACAACGACGCAATCAAAAGATACGAGTATGGCATTTTATGTCCTCATCTCCATACATTTATGCAAAAATGCAAAACCTACAGGGTACTTCCCGTTGACCTAAAATTATGAAATTCGGCAAGAAGCTAGGTCTCACAGTACAAATAATGAGAAAAGTCTGAAATCATTAAATATTACAACTTTTCTCACAACTAATGGTAACCAATTGTGGTGAGCTCCCGTTTCAAGAACATTCATATAAGAGAGGGGTCAAGTTGGATGGACGCTGAGGTGATTTTTGTTTTAGTTCTTTTTTAAAAACGGGAACACATGCAAACTTGAAAATTGGTATGTTTATAGTGCATAAGCTATAAAATAACAACAAATAATAAAATATAGTAAAGCGCGTGTCGGACTAAAAAAATCTAGCACATTAACTTACTGAAATTTCAACTAAAACAATTATGATTATGTGGTGGTACGGAACCCTCTTTGAGCGAGTCCGACTCGCACTTGGCCGGTTTTTTTTACCACTAATTCTATGTTACATAAGTCTTTAGTATCTAAAATTACTTCCCAGTATAATCCATCTAGTAAAAAGAGGGTCATCATCATCATCATCATATCAGCCGAAAGACGTCCACTGCTGGACATAGGCCTCCCCTAAAGAACTCCATGACGACCGGTCCTGCGCTGCTCGCATCCAGCGGCTTCCCGCGACCTTGACCAGATCGTCGGTCCACCTTGTGGGATGCCTGCCAACGCTTCGTCTTCCGGTACGTGGTCGCCACTCTAAAACCCTCACGCCCCATCGGCCATCGGTTCTTCTTGCGATGTGCCCTGCCCACTGCCACTTCAGTTTAGCGATTCTCAGGGCTATGTCAGTTACTTTAGTTCTTCTGCGGATCTCCTCATTTCTGATTCGATCGCGCAAAGAGACTAGGAGCATAGCCCTTTCCATTGCCCTTTGGGTGACTTTGAGCTTTCTGATAAGGCCCATCGTGAGCGGCCACGTCTCGGTGCCATATGTCATCACTGGCAACACACACGGAGAAAAAAAACTCCACCAGAAATTACAAAACTGTCTTGTAATAGAGGGAAAAACACAGTTTTAGTATTACTGATAAAAGTTTTGCTGTAATTGCAATAATTACTATTTTTTATCAAAGGCTTAGTATTACTAAATGTAATTTCTATTATACAGTTTTAGTAAATGTAAGATATTACAAATTTTAATGATTATCGCAAATCATAGTAAATGTTGTTAAAGTTTAGTAATTCCTGCAAATCTGCTTAGTATTTCTAGAAAATTCGTTTTATATTATCAGCAAGTGGTTTTAGTACAAGGCAACATTACAAACTTTAGTATTTTTTAACGACAACGTCCTTGTATTGACAAACGATTTGCTTGAAATTACTAAAATATTCTTATAGTAATATTAATAAATCGTTTTTGTAATTTCAAGCAACCATTTTTAAAATCTAGCGTGAGTTTTGCTTGTGCTGCGTTTGCGTCTCATGCGACGCGCTTGGCATCTGCCATTTTAAGTGTAGACGCGCTGCTAGCTGGTTGTCTTGTAAAAAAAGACGAAGCTCTAGGTTTTGATTGAGATCTAGGTTTTTGATTGTTTTCCTTAATGATTGTGAAGTGAACCGAGGAAAAAGTGTCTTTAGACGGCGCCGGCACGGCCGATTGCCAGTGGAAGTGTGTGATGTGGTTAAATCGATTTTCAAATTCATCAGATGATGTTCCTTCCATCTTTAAGATATTTCTATTTGTGTAACTTTGTGTACTTGAAAAAGCTTTATTTATAAAAATAAAATGAGTTTAAAATTAAAAAAATAAAAGTTATATGAGTTTTTCATTGAAAACATTTTTTTTAAAGTGTTTCAGGTTTGGTAATTTTTGTTGTTGGTATAAAAAAACCCATGCTTGCTATGGCGGAGGTGTATGAGGAGATTTTACGAGTCGATTCTATCTGTTATTATGAGCAAAATAACTTAGAATCATCCCCAAAATCTCTTGCGATACGCCTACTACAGCCAGTCTGTACGGGTTTTTGCTTATGCCTACTTACTAAAACTAAAATACTTTAATTAAAATTACAAAATGAACACCAAAATATACAAAAAAATTGTATTTACCTATGACGTCATCATTTCCGATATTATTACAGTACTCCTAAAAATACTAAACATTTAGTATTTACCTAAGACGTCACTTCCGTAATGACTATTGTACTCCTAAAATTACAAAACATTTAGTATTACCTATGAGGGCCCCATTTTCGTTTTTACTATTGCACCCTTATAATTACAAAACAGTATTTGTATTGAACATCGTAAATTACTAACACATTCTTAAAATTACAAAAATGTTACGTGTAATATTTACTAACTGCATTAACAAAAATGAATTCATGGATATTACAGGGCATTTGTTGTCCTCGGATTTAGTAATATTTTAGTTAAAATTAATGTATTTTTGTTAGTTTTTCGCTCAGTGCACACTGGTCAAAGACTTCCTAGTATAAAATAAGAGGGTATAAAAGTTTTTTTTATGTTAGATAGGTAAGCATTTGATCCCAATCTCATCTCAGGAAAGCGACGATAGGATCGAAGAAATAACATGCCTAATTTAAATAGTGCCTGTTCTCTCGGATCTCGAAAATTTTGGGGGGACCCACTTTTTTTGATTTGGGAGTTCATTATTCATTTTCTACACTGCTCTTGCTCCACTCACTCTACTGAATTTGTATTTCACATAATGTAAAAGCCGACCGGTCGGACGTCTAGGTACCGTTGGAGTGGAAAAGTGCTGTAAAACCATAATTCAAGTGCAGTGGAAATCCCTTCATGGACCCGACTGTCTTCTTTTGGTGTACGAGGCCAAGATCCTGATCTTCGAAAGTAAGAAAAATGGGACTTGAACTTCTTCTCCTTTAATTAGAGACGCTTTTGATAAAATAATACCTAGAATTTATATAAAAGACCCAGTATTAGTCCTGAAAGTCTAGACTGAATTCGCAGACTGCATAAAATATACCTGTTTGTGTAGCTTATGAGAAAAGACGCATTTTTGCGTCTGGCTCTTAAACCACGAAAGGGTTGATCTTAAACTTTGTATAATATGATTTTTGTAAGTGCTATTCAAAATTTACGAGTACTTTTCATATTCAAATTGCGCATTTTCCGTTGGTAACATAAAGTGAATTATTGTTACAAATGATTAGATTTATTAAAGAAGAAAAATATACAACGTGTATAAAAACAAAGGAAATTAGACCTTACTTCGCTCGGAATAGAAACCGCGCTAAATTATTTTACTATGGGATGACATCTGAAAATCATGAAATATTCAAAATAACCCTAATCGAATTATTTATTTAATCCGCCCTCCATTACCCTTATAATTCTGTGGTAGATCATAGTAAGGGTGATGAAGGACAAATTTCTATATGATTTGCTCATGTCTGCTTCTTTGACTGATGTCTGCATCCTCTAGAAGATACAAAAAATATTGGCGGACATCCACACCCCTGCGTTTTTGAGGAATTAATTTTTAACTATTTTGAAATTTGACAATGAAACGTACACCTGACAGACTATGACTATCTGATTAAATACAAAGTAAAACCCTAGAAAAATGGTCTGCCACCATAATAGCCCTGCGTCGTAAAGTTACAGCGCTTCAAAATACAAAAATTCACTTCTTCGTCCCGTGATAATGCAGAGCCCTGCATGTCTGCCTCTTCGATTTTCTACATTTTCAGAAGATTTTAAACAGGAGCCACAAAGGCAGACAAAAAAAAACATTATTTAGTATGTTATTTTTTTTTTTTTTGCTTTAACTCAAAAACGCAGCGACGCACAGAAAAACTTGTAAGGACCAAATCGATTTCCATTGAGCTGATCTATCATCGTTATTAATATGAATCATGTGCTAATCATATACCCAAATTGCAGCCAGCACCCTAACGCTGAAATTAGTTTTCTTTTTACTCATCATACAATCTGCTGCATGAACTGATAGCACATTTTTTAGGGAGGTTTTTTTTTTATATTTAGACCTATGTTCTTTGAGGTCGACGATGAGACGAGCTTGCCCAGAAGAAGCCTATTCGCTCGCAACTTGAATATATTCGGGTTCTCCACCCTGCGATGGAGAAGCCAAGAGGTACATACAAAAAAAATATACTTATATATATTCGGGTGTTATATGAACTTGGGAACACAGATGAAAATTCCACTCTTTAGCCATGCGGATAATAAAAGATGTTTCAAAGCGCTTTGTGCGAATGCGATGTCTTGCGGTGAGTCCGGACTAGCGATGGTAGAAGAGAAGAGGGATGGTGAAATAAGGTCATGGAGCTCCAAATTTTATTCAAAAACAGAAACTGCGTCTTTCGATTCAACTCAAACATTGCCATGTTACTATTAATTACAATTTAACACAATCCATACAAAACCCATTCACGGAACTTAAAGCTTCACTTAACTGAACAATTATTTATGCCACGTGTGTGGATGTTAAGTAATTTTCATCTTTATTGCAAAGACTTTAAGTATAAATTCGGTTGATTGCTAGAGTTGTAAGTAAATAATGGTTTAGACGGTACGAGTATTGGGAAGAGCAAGTAGCGTAAGACTGAGTTTTTTTATATTAGTCAACTCGCTTTTTGACAATGACTAGGCGGGCTTATCTCTACAAGAGATTTATTCCAACCAACGTGAAAGAAGTGAAAGAGAGTGTTCACAAGCGGGACACCAAAAGTGCAGTGAGACATAAAAAAGACAAAAATAAATAAAAGATAAAATAGGGTAAAACAAGAGAAACCGGCCAAGTGCGAGTCGAACTCGCGCACTGAGGGTTCCGTACCACCACATAAACATAATTGTATTAGTTGGAATTTCAGTAAGTTAATGTGCTAGATTTTTTGAGACCGACACGCGCTTGGCCAAATTTTATTATTTGTTGTTATTTTATAGCCTATGCACTATAAACATACTAATTTTCAAGTTTGTAAGTGTTCCCGTTTTTAAATAGAACTAAAACAAAAATCGCCTCACCAACCATCCAACTTGACCCCTCTCTTATATGAATGTTCTTGAAACGGGAGCTCACCACAATTGGTTACCATTAGTTGTGAGAAAAGTTGTAATATTTAATTATTTCAGACTTTTCCCATTATTTGTACTGTGTGACCTAGCTTCTTGCCAAATTTCATAATTTTACGTCAACGGGAAGTGCCCTGTAGGTTTTGCATTTTTGAATAAATGTAGTGAGATGAGGACATAAAATGCCATATCTTTTGATTGCGTCGTTGTAAAAAATTTAAATTTTCAGATCTTGTGTGGTTCATGGATCCTAATATGTGGTATTAATTTCAACTTGATACCTTTACCCGTTCGTGAGATAAAGGGTCTTGACAGACAGACAGACAGACAGACAGAAAGACAGACAGACAGACGGACAACAAAGTGATCCTATAAGGGTTCCGTTTTTTTCTTTTGAGGTACGGAACCCTAAAAACTACCTATTTACAACTCAAAAATTGCAACAGAAAGAGCATATCAACCCTGGAGTATGTGAATCTACCTATGAAACTAAACAACTTACGAAAACAAAAGTTTTATGAACTGCATCAGAGTTCCTATGAGATGTCGAATTTTTATGTTCGTATTTCCAACTATGTTCTACGGGAAAAGTTGTTCAGTTTCATGGGCAGATTCACATTCTCCAAGTTCGTTATACCTTTTTGTTAAATGTTTTGTATTAAACGACTGGTCCCGTGTAAACCCACAGCAATATCAGCCTACAAGCAATGAGGTGGCTCGCCAAATATTGACGCACGACTTAGTGCCGACGACGGAGAAATGTGTCCAAACATGAAGGTGTCGCTATTTATTTGAACACCAATAGGAATCGTAATAACGTGCCTCCAGAGGTACAGGGGGCAGGAAACAAAATATTAAAGTGTACTATGTAGAAAATTATACTGTATATACAGGGTGTTAATTTGATTGCGTGCCATAGCTTGAGGGGTGGTTCAGTAACGATAAAGGAACTCAAAAAAAATATTAAAAAAAATCCTTCTAAAAAAAAATAAAAACATTGAAACTTAACTAACGCGGAGGGCAATGACCGCGCGAATGGGCGCGCTATCAAAAGCGCGCGAAAGAGTTTCAGTTATGTAGTCGTCATGGAGATCTTTAGGGGAGGCCTATGTCCACTGATACTCTACCTACTACCTTATTCACTGATACTCGCGCGCTAGCGACGTTGCACCGCGTAAGTTAAGTTTCAATGCAGTTATAGAATTTTTTTTCAGTAGGATTTTTAATTTTATTTTTTTTGTGTTCCTTTATCGTAACTGAAACACCCCTTAAGCTATGGCACGCAATTAAATTAACACCCTGTATAAATATTCGTATATTCGTTAGCCACAAACCACATCAACTGACCATTGACAGGTCTATTACTGTTGTTGGTAGTCTCTATATCTTCTTCGCCGTGGGTCACAAAAAATTAAAAATCTGTTTTGAAATATACAAGTGAAGCTCTTTTAAGGTATGCTAGCTTGTGCCCGCAACTTCGTCGCACACAATTCAGATTCAGATAATTTTATTCAATGTAGATTCTTTACAGAATACTTATTGAATGTCATGCAGAATACAATGCAAATAGAGCGAGTCTACGCCGTTTCACACAATACCTATAATCTATATAAATTGTAGCCTATGTGTTATTCTGATGTATAAGCCATATTACTATAAAGTTTCATTAAAATCTATTCAGTAGTTTTTACGTGAAAGAGTAACAGACATCCATCCATCCTTATACTTACAAACTTTCGCGTTTATAATATTAGTAGCATATACCCATTTCTACATCATCATTAATCATGTAGTGAGGATTGAAAGATCGACGACCGACCTTGACATCATTGAGACCAAAAACATATGGAAAAATAAAGTCATTGGCGTATGCGTTGAATAGAATAGGTGACGTCAACCCTCCCTGCCTTACCGCATAAACTAGCTTGTATCTGTCTGAGAAGACGTTGCCCTAAATACGTAGTATATCACTAACACACCTATGAAGAATATACAACTTAAGTGGATAAGTTAGTATTCATTTACACTCTATGGTAATTAAACGTAATTATATTCCGAAATAGCCGACAAGTTTTCTCAAAACAAAACTACTAATTAGAGAAATTACCATATTCTTCCATTCCACACTTACTTTTGACACGAAAGACACAAGTATGGTGAACGATAACTTTGTAATTATACGCTTAAATAAATTACCTAGTTTCTTTTTATTGCGAAGTACACTCAACAGCATATCAGTAGAAATTCTCTTGGACCTTATGGTGTGGTAATTTAATTGAAAAAGTTTCTACTGACGCACGGTTGACCGTACCTGGGCGACCGAGCTTTGTCTGGTATAGTCTTAACCAAAGCCCAATAGCAGGTGGCGCTGTATACGGTTTTCGAAAAGCGCTTTCTTCAATTAATGATCATAAAAACGGAGATAACGAATTTTCCAAGATATGAGACCCAGCTAGATCTATTTTCCGCCCCCGAAAATCTTCGTATAGTAAATTTCATCGAAATCGTTTGAGCCGTTTTCGAGAAACCGATCACAAATACATATATTTATATACATTTTGAGTTCAGAAAGTGCGGCTAATTGTACAGATATTTATATAGGATCTAGTTCTAGTTTAGCCTAAACATAATTAGATACTCAAAACATCGAAGAAATAAAACTAGATATTAATATTTGATTGATTTGCAAATTATACGTTCAAGTGAGTTCTCATCAAAAGGGTCACGAATCAATTTGGTCAATAGTACCTACTTCACTTTATAGCTTCGATATTACGGTGCAAGCAGCCCTACCCTTACACATCCATCTGTTTTTGAGTAATATTGGAAGACGCCTAATTTATGGCACTTTACCGAGCTACAATTTCAACCCAAATAAAAAGGTCACCCTACCAATTGACACTCGAAAAGCGAAATCCCAAAATGAATTCGGGAATTTTGTCAAAAACAATTTAGGCCGATTAATGCATCACCCTCCTCTCCCCTCTTTCCCCTCTTGGACCCTCTAAGAGCAAATCGTTTCATTTCCAATCAGGGGATCAATTCTCCAAGTGCTGTTGAATGAGAAGGAATTTGCAGTTTCCAAAACATATCCATACTATCTCAAAGAGATATTTTTCTGTTTCAATGGAAAAGTCATTTAGTTTCGCTAGTTGAGCAGGTCCCTTGAGTAATGGGTATTCAAAAATTATACCTTGTTGACTATATACTCGTAATTAATCATCATCACTCACATCAGGCCACTATTTTTAGGATAAACGACAAGAAATCTACTATTTATTCCAAAAGAAATTGTTTGAGCTTTATTTAAGCTTTTACTTGACTTTAGATGTTGTCCCGTGTGGTGCTGGCAAAGAATAGTACCATCCCATACATAACCTTGGGTGTCGTAAGAGGCGACTAAGGGTTATAAACTGAAGGATTGGCCAGCATCCTCCTATATATCATTCCATCTTACTTACTGCGGTCACCTACAACCGCGGTCCATGGTGCCAGCCGTAACGCTAACAAGCGTGGTGACTATGGTACTTCTCCTCCATATTTTTTCAGCAAAAGCTAGAATTCTGGAAGAAGCAGGGATGTCCTGTAGTGGACATTTCATGGAATGTTATGATGAGATGTATGTCCATGTATTTATTTATCTGAACCAAATAAATCTTACCAATTTACTAAATGTTAGCAAGATATTTACGTCAAATTCGTTTCAAAAGCGGCGATGTACTGTAGAAAAGTACCAGAACGTCATAAGCCTGTGGAGTTAGCAGAATAGCTCCAGGGCAGGGGTCATTCCCTCAGTCATTACGGCTCGGCTGCCGATTGGCCACTTTCTGTTTGCTTTGGACGAAATTAGCGGACACTTTCCCTCGGACCTTACTTAATTTGTTTCTGATAAATTAAATTCGATTGAAAATCTGCGTGGAATCAGGTGATAGTAATGAACAACTAGCACTTATCCTTGAAAATATTGCATGTGTCACGCAAACAAATTAGATCATAATATCGTGGGGGTTATAAGATCGATGACCGACCTTACACACCCTGGGGTCAGAGTTGTTGAACCACTAAAGGCCTCTAAAATGGCTCATTAATGACTACTTCTGTAGATACTAGCCGAGATCTTTGAAGTCGGTTTAAGATATTCGTATACATTAATAGAATTCCATAGAAATTATGTTTTGTAAAGCAAAGTGACTAGCACAGGATTTTACAACAACTCGATCCAATTTACGAAGACAATATTGCAATTTGCGAGGCCCAGAAATTAATTTATCCCATATGCATGTTGACGACTTTATAATGGCGTTATAAAGTGTCCGAAACAGAGTGCTGACAAAATCATCCGATGAAGGACCAAAGTAGAATGAAAATCAATTTGTCATTGCTTCAATTTCAACTCGAAAGGAAAACACATAAATGATCCAGTCAAGAGCACATCAAGCTTGTCACATTGGCATTTGTACAGTTCTTATTTCTATAGTTACAGGAGCTAAACTCGCGCTGCGAGTGTCAAGTTAGACCTGCTCTTGACTGTACATAACAACCCTGAAGAATGTTACAACCCTGTTATACATATATCAGTCAGTCAGTATTTGTTGGCCGGTAGGAAATGCCACTTGACATTAGGTCCGCCATTTGTATCTTGGTGCAATTAATTTTAAACAAATCAATAAATGTGAATTTGCCGATATAACTAAACAACTGTGCTCACGGACATACATTGAATTATGAAAAAAACACAATACTTTTGTGGAAATGTCAACCAGCTAGTTATGACGGTTCAATATATACAGAACTATAGCCCTTTAAAAATCAAATAAACAGAGAGACGGCGTTGGTATAGTAATGAGGTCCTGTTAAAAAAGTAAAAACGTACGCGGAGCAATCGTACTGAGTCCAGCATTTTCCCAACTACCTCATCTCTTATATCTTCAGCCACTGGTTCTCTGCACACACCTTTTCGGCGTAATATCGGAGCAGATGTCCTAATTAAGGGACGAGAAGGGGGAGGGAGGGAGGCGATATTGCGACCTTTCAATAATGAAGGCTAGGGGGAGCTTTAGGGTATTGTCTAAGGTATAAGCTAGAGTCAAGGAGCTGGTAAAAAGTAAGTTATTACAAACATGAAGACTGTCTTTCGATGATGATCATGATGATGGTAATTTGAACGATATTACCAAAACAAAACGTTTGCCTGAAACGCTTAGTTAACACCAGGGATTTAAGTCGGCTAACTAAGAGAACAAATACATATAACAGAGGATAGGAAGCATGGACTTTTAAAATTTGTGCAAAAGTGTAGCAAATTGTAGAATAACTCATAGCTGTTCACATGAAAAAATAAATACTCTATATAAGGATATTCCCGTAATACTTTTCTTCAAATGACAATCATTGTATGTCTGATGAGTGTAGTTAAAAAAATAATTTCTAATTATTATTTAAGAGCTACGCTCTTGTATGAAAAGTGACTTACACACATCTCTATTCTTTTCAAATTCCTTGACGTTCTGATACGACACAATATTCGTCATTTTCCTAATCTGGTTCATGTAGCGACGTCGTATTCCTTAACTCTCCTTCCTTCAATCTTATAAGTTCTAAGTTAAGTGTGTGGTTTCTGCACTTAGTCCTGTACGGACCATTGTCCGTATGTTCCTTCAACCTTTCAAAAAACCATCATAGAGGGTTTATTACAATTCGTCGTGTCTTATCAGATATCCCAACATATTTTCTCGTCTATTTTTTAATGTTCTAAACATGGCCTGCTTCCCCTCTATTAAAAGGCGTAATTGAATAAATGTAGGACATTGAATGAATTAAAACTGAAATAACTTATTTATTCCCCTTTTCTTCTGAATTGGACCACAGAATTGCGGATAAAGGAAAATATTTGGCAATGAAATCCTCAGTTCCTTGTAATTGTGGAACACGTTTGCGCCAAAAAAAAATCTGTTTTACTTACCTACGTGGCCTGCGTTTTGGCAACGACACCGTTTGGACATTGGCGGAGGTAATAGTTTGGAATTCGTGCAATATTGGTTTTTGAACGTTTCGCGTTGTGTGCTGAATTTAAAATGTTCTTATACAAGGTGCACCAGAGAGGATGTAAATTTGTCCCTAAAACTAAATGACTTTCCTGACGGAATTCATGTAATAAACTGACAAAATCTTGGTAAAGACCTCCCATATTACTCTATGCGTAACCAGCAGATGAAGTTTCTTTCAGTGAATGAAACTTTTAGGAAACGAAAATAAAATCTGCCGTTTCATACAAAATGAATAAGCAGATTTATGTTTTCATAAACTGAAAGTTTAATCACTGAAAATGGTTCAGTATCGTTAACTGATCATACCCTTTCAGTTTTCAGAACGCTGTCCCTTACAACCCCAATATCTGGAAGATGGGGGTATGTAACAAAGTAACCTTGTTCGTTGGCGTTACTGCCGTGGTTTATAGCCGCTGTATGCGTAGGAGAATTCTGCTACCCATCCTCTGGTTCAGTGCCCTCAATGTAGTCGACTTCCTAGAAACCATAGGTAAAATTAGAATAAGACTAGGATAGCTATATTCTGACCGCAACCTTAGGTATGCGCGGGAAGGTGGGGGAGTGGGAAGGAAAGAGCAAGAACTAGTTGCTGCCGTGGGCGATGACGAGCGATGGGCCCCCCGTCTCGCCGTGAGCATATCTAAGGCGCGTTACAGGGAGAAAATTACACAAAGATATTACTAGAGGAATAGTGCGATCATTGATACTGTATCTCCATATTTAGCTGCTATATTCAATGACTGTGTCGATCATGGTACTTTTCCTGACTTAATGAAAAAAGTAAAGTAGTTCCATTATTCAAAGCTGGTGACAAAAAGAATCCCAGTAATTTTAGACCAATATCAGTCTTACCTGTACTTAGTAAAATTTTTGAGAAGGTCAAACTCAATCTTATGCTTTCGCACTTTAATAGAAATAACTTACCACATGACCATCAATTTGGTTTCACGAAAGGGCGCAGTTAAAATACATTTTATTGCACGTGGGACAAATCTGAAGATGCTATTGGTATCTTCTGTGATCTATCCAAAGCATTTGATTGCGTAGATCATAGCACATTGTTGCTAAAACTTGAACATTACGGTGTTACGAATAATTCACTTAAACTACTTAAGTCATATTTGGAAAACAGGATTCAAAAGGTAGAAGTAAACAGGACGAGATCACTAAGATCTGTTGTCAAAATTGGCGTACCTCAAGGGTCCATATTAGGGCCATTTTTATTCCTTATTTATATTAATGACCCCTTCTGTAGTGAAGATTTTGTCAAAGATTGTGTTATTTGCTGATGATACTTCATTAATATTCAATGTTAGTAGGAAATCACAAAATTATATTATTAATTATTATTATTATTAGTCCTAAACGCCAAAAAACTAAATGTATTAAATTTGCACTACCAAATGTACCTACTTCACATAACATAGTATTGAATAATGAACCATTAGATTTTGTAAATAGTACAGTTTTCTTAGGGTTAACACTAGACTCTAAACTTCAATGGGGCCCTCATATAACGGCTCTTTCTAGTCGATTGAGCTCGGCTGCATATGCTGTCAGAAAAGTTGTGTAGCTACCGCAAGGCTGGTTTACTTTAGCTACTTCCATAGCATTATGTCTTATGGCATACTGCTTTGGGGCCGAGCAGCTGATATACATTCAATATTCGTTTTTACAAAAGAGGGCTATAAGAGCAATTTATTGCCTGAAGACTCGTGATTCCCTGAGAGAACTGTTCAAGGAAATCAACATAATGACAGTGCCGTGCCAGTACATCTATGAAAATATTATGTCCTAGCGGCCCGCCCCGGCTTCGCACGGGTACTAATCTACGGGTAGAGTCGTGCCTTTTATCACGATATTATTATGACGTAGTCTTCAACATAACATTTATAATTTATTCAGGATTAGGTGCAAAAATGAACATATTGTGTTTTGATGTCACACGTGACAGGGCCACATACAATCGCCCGTGTGAAAGACAGGAGCATCTAAGAAAATTATGTTCCCTATGTTATTGTTGACTGATGACATTATCGAATCGTATACATTTTTTTGCTCTGGATTCAAACGACACTCATTTTCTCTCTAAAAACAAGAACGGTGCCAAAATCTTGGAAGGTTGCCAACGTACAGCCAGTGCCCAAGAAGGGTAGTCGTGCCGACCCCAGCAACTATCGGCCAATCGCCATCACCTCCATACTCTGCAAAGTTATGGAAAGGGTACTTAATGGTAAACTGCTGACATACCTAGAAGCTAACGACCTACTCAGTGACAGTCAGTATGGCTTTCGCCGGGGACGATCAACTGGGGATCTTCTAGTGTATGTCACGCATTGCTGGGGGGAGGCCATCGAGAAATACGGCGAAGCCCTTGCCGTTTCACTGGACATCTCGAAGGCCTTCGACAGGGTGTGGCACGCAAGTCTGCTGAGCAAACTTCCTGCATACGGCATTCCCGCTGACTTTTGCTCTTGGATTTCTGACTTCCTGAGTGAACGGTCGATCCGAGTGGTCCTTGATGGCTGCTCCTCTGACCTCATGGCTATTGATGCTGGGGTTCCTCAGGGGTCTGTTCTCTCTGCGACTCTTTTCCTGCTGCACATCAACGACCTACTTGGTCCTAGTATTGTTGGGTACGCAGATGACAGTACTGTCGTCGAGAGATATATGTCAAGCGCAAAAGCCAGCAGTGACGAGATACGTTCTTCGAGAGAAGCCATGGTAGAGCGAATAAACTCAACCTTAAGTCGTGTCTCCGAGTGGGGTGACAAAAATCTGGTGAGTTTCAACGCCACCAAAACGCAGGCGTGTCTGTTCACCGCTAAAAGGAGTCCGTTCAATCTGGCTCCTACTTTTCGAGATACAACTGTACCAGTTACCGACAGCCTCGAGCTACTTGGCATGAAGCTGTGTGCAAACCTGAACTTCGGCGCTAACATTGAGTCAAAAGCCCAAACTGCGGCAAAAAAGTTGGGTATCCTCAATAAGGTGAGGCGTTACTTCACTCCTGGACAGCTTCTAGTTTTATATAAAGCCCAAGTCCGATCGTGCATGGAGAATTGCTGTCACCTTTGGGATGGCTCAGCCAAATACCAACTAGCCGCACTTGACTCGATAGATCGCAGAGCCAAGAAGCTCGTTGGTGATGAGATGCTGGTGAAAACCAAGTTTCACAGTCTGACCCACCGTCGCAAAGTTGCATGTCTGTCGGTTTTCTACAGATTGTACTTCGGAGAGTGTGCTCTAGAGCTCCACGAGCTTATTCCACCATCTCCCTTCTACCATCGGGAGTCCAGACGCACCGCAGGATATCACCCATACTTGGTTGATATTCCGCACATTCGCACAAAACGCTTTGAAACATCTTTTATAATGCGCACGGCTAAAGAGTGGAATTCTCTGCCTGCGTCTGTGTTCCCGAGTTCATATAACCCGAATCTATTCAAGTCGCGAGTGAATAGGCTTCTTCTGGGCAAGCTCGCTCCATCGTAGACCTCATCTCTGTCTTCAAGACTAGCTCGAGGTCAAGAGTAAGCCCATTTTCTATAAAAAAAAATAAAAAAAATTTTTGAAGTATCTGTAAAAGTTGAGAATGGTTGAACATATCTAAAATTTTAAAAATCAGGCTTCGGACGACCAGTCGCAACGACACGTGTGCCCTCCGTGTGTGCCCCCGGTGCCCCGTCGGGTCGGCTATCAACGGAAATGCGCATCGAGTGTGAAGCTCATTTTAGGACTTTAATTAAAGTGATTTTAATATTGTGATATTTTCTAAGATATTCATTTAAATAACATGGTGTCACAAAAAATTTTGATCTATGTTCATTGCTTATTATTATTAACCTTTTAAATTAGATAAGGATCCGTACCTTAAGGGCAAAAATACGTTAAAAAATACCTTATTTTGAAAATCTACTTTTTTGCTATAAAAGTTGGTTACTATGGGTAATCCTTAAAAGATAGATAAATACTATCGCTGACTTTTCTTTAGAGCTCTTAGAGAGCAAAAATTCTTTCATACATAACTTTCATATGAATGAAACCATTTACGCAGCGCACGCCCAGAAAGCTCTCAAAAGGCACGTTTTTTTCCGACTCGATCGACAAACATCATTATAGTTCTGTTATTTTCAATAAATATTTATAAATTATAACCGCAAAACTTTCTATTGAATTTATCTATCTATTAGTGAAAACCGGATCAAAATCCATACAGTGGTTCCTGAGTTTAGCGATCACAGACAGACATGACGCATGCATGCATGCATGCATGACGACAGAAAAACGTTTCGGGGGACTTTCTTTTATTATAGTATGTAGTGAAGTGATGCTAGAAAAAACATTAATCAATTACCTAAAATTTATGACAGGCATAATTTTAATACTAGAAATAAGCACAAAATTGATCAACCATATACTACATTAACTAAAGTCGTAAAGAATCTACAATAATCCACATTGAATAAATAATCTGAATCTGAGTAAAGATTTTCTAAGAACCAACTCAAAAGACCATTTAAAATCTATTTTTGTATAATGCTTTGTTGCTTCGTACATCAACGAAAAACATACCGAATATGTCTACCAGAAAGGCTATGTGAAAAATTAACGTTACTTATTTATACAAAACAAATTTATAATTGCAGTTCCAGAAATTAAGGGCTAGAAAATATGTAAAGAAAAACTTGCTAAGTAGAGTTTTGTAAATGAAAAGCTAATTTTGCAACGCACACCCAAAGTGAATAAGCTCAAACCCCCTTGCAGAGTTACCAACTCAACATTTTATAAATGAAATGGGCTCAAAGTTTCATTAGAGGTTCTTAGCGCTGTTTATTTTATAAAAAAAAATGTTAAGCTCTGTAACATAACATAAGTCACCAATAACTCTAATTTAAAGTACAAGTACCACAGACCTTTTATTTTTTGTTTTTTGGGCGCAGGTCAAATTTATTTTTCGTGTCTTCACATAATGTTTTCAATGGTTTCGCTCTCGAAGCTCAATTATTCTAGTATTCTACTGACGAAAACAAGCACTATCTAAAATCTATCTTAACTCGTTAGAAAATTTCGACTTTCCTTACAAAATGAGTTAATCAGGTGACCACTATGGCAAATCGGAAAAATGTTTACAGGTTCGTCAAAAATAATTTAAATGTCCTATAAACTCAATATAATTTAGCTAACAAACTGAGCAAAATTGTACCCACATAAATGTTATGTATAAAATGTATTTTTCAATTTGTAATTACATTCTGTTAACATTTTATATTATTACTATTTTTTAACTGTTGGCAACACATATTCTTACCATTTTTCCATGCGATCTAATTTCTTGGAAAATATGCTACGTGATGTAACTCAGCAAATTCGTAATTCGAGCCATCGACTCGTGCTTTTTGGGTAAAAGGAGAATATAGACTGTGAGTGGTCGTCTTGTATGCGATTAGAACTATCGATTTTAGTAGGGATAAACCGCTTTGTATTAGACTTTTCCGCAGTGTCTCAAGACGAATGTCTTTGACCAGTGTGTGTTGCCAGTGATGACATCCGAGACGTGGCCGCTCTCGATGAGCCTTATCAGGAAGCTCAATGTCACCCAAAGGGCTATTAGTGCGGTCAGTTTGCTGTTTCACGTAGACACGATTTACAATTTCACCAAATTTTTTCCAGGTACTAGTTAGGTACAGTCAACGACAGGTCAAGCTTTACACTCGCACTGCGACTTTAGCTCTTACAGCGATTGAAATAAAACTGTTCAAAGTTCAATGTGTCAAGCTCGACGCGCTCTTGACTGTACATAGCTCTTAATTTTTGATAGGAGCCAATTCTTGAATTTCAAAAAATTTCCATAGAAAATTCAAGAATTGGGTCCTATCAAAAATTGAGAGCTATGTACCTAACTAGTACCTGGAAAAAATTTGGTACTATTTGGGGCAATTTGGTGAATTTGGCGATATAAGACTATAAGGGACCGGACTATAAATGAAAAGGGCTATGATCGGGGTCTCTGCGGGATTGAATCAGAAATGAGGAGATCCGCAGAAAAACTAAAATAACTGACATCGCTGATGCCCTGAGAATCGCAAAACTGAAGTGACAGTAGGCAGGGCACATCGCAAGAAGAACCTCAGGCATCCTCAGGTGAGTCACGAACTGAATAGGAACATTGTTGGCTTCAAAAATCTAAATACCATCTTAAATATTCAATTCAAATACTATTAAAATGACAACATAAGATAAATAACGTAATCTTTAGTATCTAATATTCTAAATATTGATTCAAAGAATGCTTACTAATTAACAAGATAATTTATTTGCATTATGAATATCACAGATAAGACTTTAAAAGTAATGTTTGGTTGTGAAATGCTTTGGATTCCTTCTTGGTAACGAATGCTTAATACAAATACAATGGTTATATTAAAACCAGGTGTATTTTGTGTACAATGGTTTGTCTAAACGGATCAAAATAAAATATGACATAACTTTATACTTATCTAATAGTGTAGGCAACGAAGCAGTTGACCTAAACATCAATTTCTCAGGCAGATTTTATTTGACAGGATGATAAAGAATCATGAATTAAATTTAAATTCAAAATATCATTTTAAAAAAATTACAAAAAAAAAATCATACATTTTTTGTAATTTTTGTATCGAAAAATTAAAAGCACCGATTTTTTTTGGAATATTAGAAGGTTTGTCTCATGTAGTGTACCACAGCAAAATTTCATCGACTGAGGATTTAATGCGGGGCTTCATACAACGATCCGCTTCGTTGCCTAGACTATAAAGTGTTAAGAAAAATACGTGCATCACTTGAACAATTTAATATTTTTTTGAAAATTTGTTTGCATTTGTTTGCGTATTTCACTGACGTCGATACTAAAGACGGTTTGTGATTTTTGACAAGCATTAACGCTTGATTTGAATAAAAAAATATGGCGGACCACCAACTTTACCTATTCAGTTTTTTGCGGGCTAAGTGTATTTTGCTATCGTTTGTTGCTTATTTCGTGTTGTCATCAGATTTGTAGAATTTAAATGGATTCCGATTTTATCGGTGCATTTTCGAAACATTTTGGATTAGTTAAACAAAAACAATTTTTGATCTATCATTTTATGTGCAGAAACTTAAATGAAATTTGGTGGAGATTCAATTTTTTATAGTTGATGGACATGTTCTTGACTTTGATATATCTTTGATCTATATTTGAGATGTAATTAAATTACAACAATATTTTAAATCTAGTTTGACAAAATGGTTACTTCAACATTGCTTCTCTAGTGTTAAGGAGTACATAGAATTCAAATAAATTCTGTTTAAATTTAGTTAAGTAGGTACTTATGTTAGTATAAATAATTTGCTCTCACAAATATTTGGAAGGACTTTATAATTTTAAGATCATCATATAACTGTATTCTTTGCAAATAAATGATTATTATTTTTGATGTAGCTCTGAGGACAGGAATGAAGTCGACGATAGAACTAACTTGCCCAAAAGAATACATACACTCGCGACTCAAACAGATTTGAATTATACTATTTTGGTGGTAGATTCATCGATGTTACTGAATAATTTTTGGTGTACATATTATGGAAATAAAAAGAAAAAAAGAAAATCTGATTAGGTCAATTTGTATGGAGAATCATTTTATTTTTTATTTTAATTTCCAATAGTTGTAGAACAAAAGTTGTTTAGTTTACCCTCCGAGAGGATTTTCGTATTTGGGATTACACGATGTGTAATCTCGGGAACGCAGACGCAGGCAGAAAATTCCACTCCTTACAAAAAACATTGATATTGTTTTGACAATGATTAACAAAATTTTCTTAAAAAAGGGTAACAAATGTACAATATGACATTTTAATTTACTTAAGGTTAATGACAAGCTTGGACATAGCAATTAGCAAGTGAGCAAACGACCATCTGAATGTAAGTGGTCATAATTTGACACTAATTTCATAGTGTCGTATGTATTTTTTAAATATTGTTACGTGTAAAAGAAAAAAGAAAAAAAAAAAAAAAGAAAAGAAAAGAAAGAAATGTTCCCTATTTCTTTGCTAGGTATCTTAGAGAAAATACTTCAAAGGTAGAACAAACTCGGTTTCCACAAACGCCTGTAAAGATATTCTTCCATTGATAGACAGTAAACTTTGTAAGATAAAAACCATAAAATTTTCAAATGAACTTGGATTGTTGAGATAGGTATTTTTCTTCGGTTACTAATTTATCGGCCAATCTAAATTAGCTATTGCTTAGGTAACGTGGCAAACGGATGAGGCTACAGAAACCAATTGCTAAAAGTGATTTAGCTTTTATGTTGAGCTTCTATTAACTTCTTTTCGTCTCTTAACATTGTGCATTTGCTCTCTTACTTGACCACTGTACCCACCTCATCCCAAATTTTTTTATGTCACAAGTGACTAAACGAGCAGGCGGACCACCTGATGGTAAGTGGTCACCACCGCCCATGACACCCACTGTCTTGTAAGTGAAATAATTTGACACTAATAAGACAGGAAAGCGCGTTACCCACCCTGAGAACTAGGATGGTATGTCTCATGTGCCAGTAATTTCCCTGGCTCCCTTGCCTTTCAAACCGAAACACAGCAGTGCAAACACTTTTGCTTGAGGTCAGAAAAAAGCATGAGGGTGGTACTTCCCCATACGGACTTTTCACTAAAGCCCTACCACCTATTAAACTGTTACTGTTAGTACTGTTATGGCGTTATCCAATGACGCAGATTCTGTAGAGCAAGAAGATGGAGAAGTGGACAAGAGAGTAAATGCGGCATGTTTTGAGATAGAGCTCCATATTTGCAGTACTTTCGCAACTGGTCTATAGTCTACTGGTCCATCTTGTCATGTTTCTCTCTTTATTGTACATCAATGAGCTGTACAAATAAAAGTGTCTACGAGACAACGTAATGAGATCATTATAGAGTTTCGCGAACCGTGTGTATGTAGTAATGAACTGCTTGTTTAAGCTGAAATCAAACTAACGTTGATATAATTGTTATTTAGATAAACTATACTCATGACTAGGCCTAGAGTTAGTGACTATGTCGCAGGCAAATCGGAAAATTGTAAAATGGCGACGGAAGGTTGCAAATAGGTTAAGATGACTGGTGCATTTTAGGATCGTTAGCCCAAGGTTAGGTTAGGTTATCTTGTAACCACAACGCACGAGCCAAGCGAGCGAAACGTGCGTGCCACGCTGTCCACCGGCGAGTGCCAGAAACCAATTACATGCGGTTTTGTTAAATAATTAGGAATTAATTTAAACTCGCGAATTTCACAATTTCTCGCCGTTTTGCAATATGCCTAGTAATTATATAATAACAGTGTTTTTGTAAATAAATTGTGGAAAAAAAGCAGTTATTGCGACTGCTTTAATAACACGGATGAAGCATTGACCAACGATCAAAAGCTTAGATTTGATAGAATGATTATGGGCTATTTTGCTCTGTCAGCTGATGCAGTTTCTATGTAAAACATGGTAACAACCCGTCATACTGTCTTAATAAAATTTTCTGTGTAAATTGAAAAGTTTTCTTCGTGTTTCGCTCTGTTTCTTGGGAAAAGTAGTTCAGTTACAAGGGCAGATTTTTTATCCTATAGATAGAGTAGTTACAGCTTTTTTATTACACTTTGTAAAGCTGAGTTGTTTTATAGAAAATGTTTTAATGTAATAAAAAATAAATATGTACTGTACACATCTCTTGTCAGTCAGTGAGTCATTAATTATTTTCTTTTATATTTGACAATGATTCCTACCACTGTTTCCACGAACACAATGTGCAATCGGTAAAATATTTTCTTGTTATCATTTAGTGACCTCGCATTCTTCACTATCTGATCTCAATATTGTGTAATTTTGAATCTACCAATGGCTAGCGATGATCACGTCACCGCTGACGGTTGTGATTGGTCGAATAAATAGGTATTTCTGAAATTAGTCCCAGGACACAACCAAACGTTTAGTAAACAATTCGCTGGTATGAAAAGGTGTTACTTCAATCTTACAACACAGATACACACACAGACAAAACACGAACAGACAAACACATCAAGTCAGGAATAGCAAGTTTTAAATTTGTCGTGTCACTTTTTTGTTCACTAAACGTTAGATGGTCTGATAAAATACAATGGTATTCATTTTCGTCGTGCTTATAGCGCGTTCAGGATAAGTTGGGCTATGACGGTTATTTTCTGCGCATGGGTGACAAGCGGGGAGCCAATGAAGGATTCGCTCACCTCCTGCTACATGCCGCGCTCACTCCCGCGACTTATTTTTGGACTACTGCGGATTAACGGTCAGTCCGAGTAATTTTGTACGCCGTATACCAGGCCAGTCTCTACCCCGAATTTACTGAATTTACACAGTAAGTGAGAAATACATTTGCCCGCACATCATTACTCGTAGTACCTAACACGAAAGTGACGACGTTCGTTAAATCCTTGTTTCTTTGAGATTGTCTCAATGTTTTTTGAGTTTGTAACATTTTCTGGGATCCGCTTAAACTACTAAATAGAAAATCGATTTCACAACCACAGGCAGGATTCGAACCTGCATCTTCTCCGTCAGTACCAGAGACGACCGTAATCCTCAGATTTATCCTAACGCAGGACGTGTCAAAATAAAATCATTGCCATTACTAGTTTTGTTACCAATAATATGTAGCCGTTTGTAACTTTGTAAACAATGCTAAAGAAATATAATTCGTTTCACGATACTGTAAGTCAGCTAAAATATTCCACTTGGCATGTACTTTAATATGTATTATTATATTTTTTTACATATTAAATATCCTTATCAATTTCAAAACTAGGTTTTAATTAACTAAAACTTCCTTATTAATCAATCATTCATAACTTTGTTTTTAAAAGATAAGTTTAGTTAATTGAAAATTAAACAAAAATGGCACTAACCCCGGTCAGACAAGTAGGTCATATTGATAGAAGGTGTTCTAAAACCACTCTTTCTTCACATGTGTAGAAATAGTGGTATTATACCAGAGCTGTGAGCTTGACAATTCAAACCAATAAGATTGCTCCATTTGACAAGCTAGAAAAATGGAACAATCCTATTGATTATAATTCTCCTAGCTCAGAGCTTACCTCTCTCGCAGAGCACTGGTTGAAAACTACTCTTAATGGGGATGTAATATTCCTTATTTCTTGACGATCATGAAAGTTAAGCAATGGACGTGGTCAGATTTGTGATCGCTAGTGTCATAAGATCTATAGCGTTTCTTTGCTTCTAAAGCCATGTTAAGCCGTTGGTCCTATAGTCTGACCGCAACCGCTGTACCGCGCCTTAAGTATGCGTGGAGAAGTTGGGGAGTGGGAAGGAAAGAGCAAGAACTAGTTGCCGCTATGAGCGATGACAAACGATGGTCCCCCCGTCTCGCCGCTCGCATACCTAAGGCGCGGTACAGCAGCGGTTGCGGTCAGACTATATAAGGTCCTTATGAAATAGTGAACATAATTTAAGTATCTTACTCAGATCATGAAACTAATCAACTTACCCCAGAGGACATAGGTCGAAATACGAAAATCAATTTTTAAACTCCCATAGAGACTGCATCAGCAGATAGCGTATTCTGTATGGGAGGTCAAATTTGGTTTTCCGTATTGCGACCTAGGTTCCTTTGGGAAAGTTGTTTAGATTCACGGTCCAAGTAACATTCTAAAATTATGTTCACTAATTTTGTAGATATTTAGACTACTATTTGTGTAGATCTTAGATAGCGGTCGTGAAGGTAGTATGGAGACTACTGACAACAGGGTCAGAAAAGACACTGGCATGACTAGGGCTTAGCACTCTCTTGAAAAAAAAAAAAAAACCGGCCAAGTGCGAGTCGGACTCGCGCAATGAGGGTTCCGTACCACCACATAAACATAATTGTATTAGTTGAAATTTCAGTGTTTCAAGTTAATGTTTCAAGTTAATGTGCTAGATTTTTTGAGTCCGACACGCGCTTGACCAAATTTTATTATTTGTTGTTATTTTATAGCCTATGCCCTATAAACATACCAATTTTCAAGTTTGTAAGTGTTCCCGTTTTTAAATAGAACTAAAACAAAAATCGCCTCAACAACCATCCAACTTGACCCCTCTCTTATATGAATGTTCTTGAAACGGGAGCTCACCACAATTGGTTACCATTAGTTGTGAGAAAAGTTGTAATATTTAATGATTTCAGACTTTTCCCATTATTTGTACTGTGAGACCTAGCTTCTTGCCAAATTTCATAATTTTAGGTCAACGGGAAGTACCCTGTAGGTTTTTCATTTTTGAATAAATGTATGGAGATGAGGACATAAAATGCCATATCTTTTGATTGCGTCGTTGTAAAAAAATGAAATTTTCAGATCTTGTGTGGTTCATGGATCCTAATATATGATATTAATTTCAACCTGATACCTTTACCCGTTCGTGAGATAAAGGGTCTTGACAGACAGACAGACAGACAGACAGACAGACGGACAACAAAGTGATCCTATAAGGGTTCCGTTTTTAGGGTTCCGTACCTCAAAAGAAAAAAACGGAACCCTTATAGGATCACTTTGTTGTCCGTCTGTCTGTCTGTCTGTCTGTCTGTCTGTCTGTCTGTCTGTCTGTCTGTCTGTCAAGACCCTTTATCTCACGAACGGGTAAAGGTATCAGGTTGAAATTAATACCATATATTAGGATCCATGAACCACACAAGATCTGAAAATTTCAATTTTTTACAATGACGCAATCAAAAGATATGGCATTTTATGTCCTCATCTCCATACATTTATTCAAAAATGCAAAACCTACAGGGTACTTCCCGTTGACCTAAAATTATGAAATTTGGCAAGAAGCTAGGTCTCACTGTACAAATAATGGAAAAAGTCTGAAATCATTAAATATTACAACTTTTCTCACAACTAATGGTAACCAATTGTGGTGAGCTCCCGTTTCAAGAACATTCATATAAGAGAGGGGTCAAGTTGGATGGTCGCTGAAGCGATTTTTGTTTAAGTTCTATTTGAAAAACGGGAACACTTACAAACTTGAAAATTGGTATGTTTATAGTGCATAAGCTATTAAATAACAACAAATAATAAAATTTGGTCAAGCGCGTGTCGGACTCAAAAAATCTAGCACATTAACTTACTGAAATTTCAACTAATACAATTATGATTATGTGGTGGTACGGAACCCTCGGTGCGCGAGTCCGACTCGCACTTGGCCGGTTTTTTTTTTTCTTTTGAGGTACGGAACCCTAAAAACGCTAAAAAGTTCAAAGAATGAAGCTAGGACGACATTTTTCTTTAATTATCTTAGGCACACGTACGTTACCACAAGTACCACAACGCACGCACAGAAAATCCATTGGACTTCTTTAACGTACAAATCGTACGACTAGTGCAAATTAAAATAAATCCATAAAAAACTAATTTAATTTATTATTTTATATACATGGTATTTTTGAGTAGGTTTATTATAAGTAGCCACCAACCCGCGTCGCATTTCTACCCTACGCCCATTTCAACATCCATAGGTTGCCTGGTAGGTACTACTTACTACTCTGTATACTTCTGTAACTATTTATTGTAGTGCAATAAACTATATTTGTATTCTTTGGTGGAATGGACCAGGAAAGCTAGCAACTAAAGATCGTAGTAATTTATTATTATTATTCTAATTTAATGTATTTTATTATGATAGTGCTAGTTTTATGATGTGATAGTGGGAGCAAAACTATCAAACATTATGATTTTATATTTTAAAAACATCCTGTACTATTAGAACGGAATAACTTAGGCATTATACACATCATCTCTCCCACGTAGTGACCTCTGTCAGACCTAAACAGATAACCTTATTGAAGATATGATAGAGATACTAATGAAATAATAAAAAACACTAAGAATTTGTGGTCACTTATCAAAACCTAATTGCAAAAGCCCTATTATATTTTAGGGGTTAGTAGCGGCCCGCCCCGGCTTCGCACGGGTACAAAAATACGTTCAAAAATACCTTATTTAAAAAATCTACTTTTTTGCTATAAATAGTTGGTTACTGTGGGTTTACGAGAGATGGAAAGTGTGAAAGTGACATCGAAAGAAGAGTGAATGCTGGAAACATGGTGAATGGTGCTCTGCATGCTTTTATGAAGAGTCAGAAGGTGTCTCACAAGGCTCGTCTGGCTGTTCATAGAGGTGTTTTGGTACCAACACTGATGTACGGCAGTGAAAGCTGGGTATGGCAGAAAAAGCATGAAAGTAGAATGAATGCAGTAGAAATGAGAGCGTTGAGGAGTATGATTGGTGTGAAATTGAGTGACAGGATTAGAAATAGTGTGATAAGAGAACGTTGTGGCGTAAAAAAAGACGTAGTGACTAAAATTGAGAAAGGGATGCTGAGATGGTTTGGTCATGTAGAGAGGATGAATGAAGGAAGATTGACGAAAGAGATCTACAAGGCGAGAGTGAATGGAAACGTTGGAAGGGGAAGGCCTCGGCGAACGTACCAGGACCAAATTCAGGACGTTCTGAATAAAGGCCAGGTTAAAAGTACCCTAAACCGACGAGCATGTATGAAAGGATTGATGAAAGTTCAGGAAGCAAGGGAAGTATGTCAAGATCGTAGCAGGTGGATAACTGTGGTCTCTGCCTACCCCGACGGGAACAAGGCGTGATGTTATGTATGTATGTATGTACTGTGGGTTATCCGTAAAAGATAGACAAATACTATTGTGGACTTTTCTTTAGAGCTCTTAGAGAGCAACAATTCTTTCATACATAACTTTCATATAAATGAAATCATTTACGCAGCGCACGCCCAGAAAGCTCTCAAGAGGCACGTTTTTTCCGACTCGATCGACAAACATCATCACAGTTCAGTTAATTTGCACTTAATATTTATGAATTATAGGTTTAAATCTTCCTATTGAATTGATCTATCTATTGGTGAAAACTGGATCGAAATCAATATAGTGGTTCTTGAGTTTAGTGATCACAGACAGACATGATGGATGGAGCGACAGAGACACGTAGGTATTTATTCGTCCTGCTTTCACGCATAGCTTTGTCCTGCTATAATTTTAGTTAACCTACATTATTTAGACTCTAGGTATAGATAAGAGCAGATTAAGCTTGACACTCGCAGTGCATTTTTCGTCTCTGCGCTTACTAAGATAATCGCGATACAAAGTCCAAGGTGTCAAGCTCATTATGCTTTTGACTGTACCTATACTTTTTGTGTTGCGTAGTTGTTAAAAAAATGCTTACCTACGTGATCCCTTTAATATTCTTATCTCGACAAAAAAAAATGATTTTTCTTCTCTCTTATCATCATCATGACCAGCTTTTGCTGAAACAATATAGAGGGGAAGTTCCACACCACGCCTGCTAGCGTCACGGCCTCACGGCTGGACCGCGATTGTAGGTGACCGTAGAATGTAAGATGATACGATACTCAGAAGGATGCTGTTGCCCATCTTCTAGTTCATTAACCCTAAGTCGCCTTTTACAACACCCATGGGTAGAGATGGGTTGGTACTATTCTTTGCTGGCACCACACGGGGCTAATTCAATAACTTAAATAATTCGTCTAATTTCAATAATTTGCTTTACAAACTCAAGCACAATTTAGCAAATTTCCCGACTCGTGCACTTCGAATGGCCCCGTCTAAACCTACGAAACAGTTACACCCGTCCTCTTGCCCTTTACGATGCAGCCGATGTCAAACCAAGCTTACACTAACTATGACAAGCAAAAAACTACTTTAAAGTCTCTAACCTAAAGACTACATAGACTGCAAAAAGAACAAACAAACTCGGGATCAGATTTTATAAGAGCAACCAACGTAAGAACAGCTGAGATGACCAATAATGATCTTTATGAGCTAAACAAGAAAGACGATATAGAAAGAAATTGAGGGAAGGTGAATTTGGTAACCACTTTTCAAGAGTGGGTGTCCTACTACCGAACTACGCGATATATGTATATTAATGTTTATTGGCGATAAGTCAGTTTGTTTGGGAATATAAATGACGTATAGAACTGGCCGGTGTTTGGCGCCAAGGTGTTCGTCTGGTTTTAGTTAGAGATAGCGTCTTGTGGCGCCAGGCAAAACTGTTAAGCCGCCTAGTCGTCGAGACGGTAAAGATGTAGCTATTAAAAGCAATATTTCGAAAGACATGGCACCTAAAATTGATGTTTTTGTCTACAATTAACACTTCGGAAATGAAGATATGGGTTTAATTAAAGCAAGAAATGAATGTTGTTGTACAACCAGTTTCGTCTATACTACAAACAGAGAAATTCTAGATGAAATAACTGTGAACAATCCCAAAGAAATCATAAACAAAAAATCTCTAGAATATTACAATAGATAGATTCTTGCAATAGAAATCTAGCAAAGTCAGATTACAACGCTAAATTATATAGTTTAATTAACTTCAGTAGAAACTATGCAAGACCTATTTAAGAGCTAGTTAACTAAGAGACCATAAGGTGTCAGTCATGTTAGCAACTGGCCTTAAAACTAATATCAAGTTCATGCGGATGAATGGGTATCAGCCGGTAAACTGTGGTTTTTGAACAATCCAGACTGGAAGGAAAAGCGTGAAGGAAGTGGTTGGCACATAGAAGGCTGAGAATATGGGTTTTGAGAATGAAGCCCACAATAAGGCTTACTTTGTTGCATATGATATAAAACTTTACGTTGACGATATCATGGTTCATCATAAAGAACATGATGATCTACTATTGAAAATTTGTTGTGAGATACGCCTTTTAGAATGTTGTGTAATGTAAGTAGCACAAGGAGAGAGGGAGTAATCGTTCCACTTTGACAGCACTTCATAAAATTCGCAATTAAAAATATTAAGTGCTTTCCGGTACACTTTCTAAAGCCTTACTGATTTTGTTTCAACGAGGATAAATATTTGGGAAATAATAAATTCACAAAATGAACTTTACTAATTCAGAAATTTCTTTTTAATTACCTACCACATCAATCTAGGTACGAGTACGATCCTCTGATATTCCCAATAACTTAAGATCGATGAATTTAATTTTAATTGAACAATTCAAGTTATTATTATGAAATGAGGTCGAAAATTTATTTGACCTAGAAAGTGTCAAGGGCACTAACGTTGCTTTGATTGATATATTTTTCCTGTATTATTTTATTATTGATAAAAATTTACACCATATTGGCTTTAACAGGAAGTTACACAAATTCTCTTTAAAGTTAATGATAAAAAAAGTGACAGCAATACATTTAAATGAACTTTAATATTGTGCAACTGGTTGTAAATCTAAATAAAACAATATATACAGCATTTGTTCCAACTTCGTCCACCTGGTCAGATAAGTGTTTGATACTCTACAAGGTACCAGGTAAAATATCTTTAGAAATAATAATAAAACCACCAAACTAATCCACCAAACCTCTACTTGATACCCAAACCGCAAAGCCCTCGGCTAATCTCAAGTGAATAACGCAGAAATGAGTATTGACGTAACTGCAAAAGGCTGCTTTGGTTCAGTATCGTGAGGCTGGAATAGGGCTCGGGCTCGAAGCTTCGGTCACGGAGCTTATCCAATAAACCATCGCTGCCCTCTCCGGCCAGTGCCATGTGCTAATAAAAACCGGTTACGAAGACCTTCATAATGCACGATTTAAGTTTCTTAGCTCTCGTACTCATTTTGGCATCGTCGTGTGTAAAGTGACTTGATTGACTATCCTTGTTGATAGAGTTTTCAAGCTTATAAGCTCATGGCTTGGTCTTTGACTATTTTGTTTAAATTTAAAAAGCACTTTTTAGGCATGATTGCCTGCAGAGTATACAAAGTAGTAGATAAAACCCATTAACTTCTTTTTGACTGATGTGACGTTGCTTACAATAATATATGTTACCAAGTGTGATGTGATTTTAGGCCAAAATAGTTTTGCCCAGGCCAAACCGAAATGGGTTGGGTAGGTTAGGTTATCTGTTTAACCTTGCACCAGAAAAGACTTGTTTCTAGTGCAAAGGTTAACAGATAACCTAACCTAATCTACCCAACACTTTTCGATCTAGTTGGTTTAGTTTCTTTATGGCAAGAAGTGAACCCCGATAAGATTACGTAGAGCAGTACAGCCTAGGTCAAACTGGTTTGGCCTAAGAAAAACTAATTTGGCCTATAATCGGGTTTGGCCAGTAACATAATTATATAATTAATTTTTAATGCTTTGTGCTATTTCTTGCTTCAAATCACACTTGTCTTATAGTTAAAATTTTCTGTCTTTTACATTTTCATCTGTGTTATATTTTTGTGGCATTTCTGCCTTCTGTCTTTTTGCCTTAGAAGTGTATGTGTGATGTATTTTTGTCTTTCTTTCGAGTCGAGTTAGAATCGAGTCCACACATCAAATCGTGAATTATAAATGACCCTGGTGGACCACTACCGCGCTACGCACAACTAGTTTCGAGCACAGCTTAAACCAGCTACAAATTTATATCAATTGCGTTTTGTTTCTGGTTTTACACCTGATTTATTTGTAGGTGCACAGCTGGCCACTGCCACTATGGTCTATCGTGAAAAGTAGGTAATTGTAGTGTTACAGTTATTGTTATTTGAGCCTGTTCATTTGCTAACTTCGTTTTTTCAATGTCCCTTTTATATTTTTTCGTATCGAGTTATACAAATGTTTTCTTTTTTTGGTTGAAAGCTTTATTTTGTTAGAGTTAAACAAGGTTTTAGAATTTTAATTTTATTTTCTCTTTGGGTAGGTAAGTTATTTTTTACGTACTACATTTTAATGAAAGTATCGAAATGTTTACATTCGTTGTTATATACTTTTTTGAGTACGTCATTTTTATTATTGTATTTTAAATGCGTTGTATTTGTTGCATTTGTTGTTGAATGTGTCTCATTTTGTCAATTAAACCAAGTAATATTCCCTAAATTTGTCTCTGCACAAGCTTGTAAAAATCCATTTGGTTTATCTGTTTTGTTTTCTTTTTCCAAATCTATGCTGTAATCTAAATTGTTGTTAATTTCACAAACAAGTGTCTTTCAAAAAGCTCATGGGTTCTGTATACCGTTTATTTGTAAATATATTTACAAAATAAACTTCTACTGACGTTTACTCTTCATTAGAACAAACCATAAAAGAACAATACTAATAAAACGAATGCATCTAAAACAGCAAATGCGATCCAATTTCTTCACATAAACTTGTTTTATGTTCGAAACTGAACAACGCCTTTTACAGACACAATACTAGTCTAGAAGAAATTAAATTTTATATTCTAACTATACAGAAGTGAACTGAGATGGTGTAGTCTTTAAAAGTGTAGATGTCTCCGAAGCAAGCATGGAAAAAGTTATGAGTTCGATTCCAATACGTTCATATTATAATAACGGAAACATATTACATAATATAAAAAAATTACGATCACACGAATTTGATGAAATACACGGAGTAAACCAATTTTTCAAAAAAAAACTTAGTCGGGTCGGATTTTCACCTCCGTAAACTAAAATTCATCCCACCAAAAACATAACTGTTAAAAAAGGGGGCCAAGTTCCTATCGGCTAATTGTTTGATTAAACAAGGGTTGAAATCCGATCCAATGCCAAGTTTAGATGCACTTTAATATCGATCATAATCGTCTTCATCAGCAGCCTGATCCACTAGTAAACATTTGCCATTCCCAAGACTCGCCACCACATCCGGTACTCCGCCTTCCGCATTCAGCCACTATCTGCCACCTTATTCACGTCAACGGTTCATCTGGCCGAAATTCACTTTATCATACACCCAACTTAAAATATGGTATAGCTGTGAAAATACGAAGGTACGTTGAAAATAATATCTACACATAAACGACACAATACAGTTATAGGCATGATAAGGAAACTAAAGCTTAGCTTTTCTTGCCTGTATGATTGAATTTTTACACATTCATTTCTTCATCATCATCATAAAATCCCATGAAACGTCCACTACAGGAGCGGGAGCTCCCACCAGAACTCCAGCAAAAGCACTCGTGGTATATGGTGGGGTTTTACCATAGTCACCACGCTTGTAAGCGTCGCGGCTGACGACCGCTGCTGTTGGTGACCGCAGTATGTAAGATAGTACAATACACAGAAAGACGCTGCTGCCCATTCTCCGATTCCTAAGCCCTTAGTCGCCTATTACGACACCCACGGGTAAAGATGGGTTGCTACACCACACGGTCAACACATTCGTTTAAGTGCATCTTAATAAAATTTCTTCATACAATGTAAATACAAAGAATAGCAAAAACGTACTTACTAACATAAATAGCATATCAGAGATTTCTGGTCCCCACACTTAGATTCCCTATACTATGGGAGACTGACCACTACTGACCAGGTCTTGGGGTGAATCTACAAAGTTCCTTTTCTTCTGAAGAACTCTTGATCAAAAATTAATGCTTGTGTAGATCCACCTGCTAAGGCTCTGCGTTGTTTGTTAGTCGTCAGTCTGTGTCATGGAGTTATTGAAAACTTCGAGCCATACCCCTTATACTAGGCTATTTTTTGGACCTGATATGCGTATGCCCACCTTATTACAGAGGTCAAAAGCAACAACTTTTGTTTTACGACTTTGCTAACAACGCACGAAAAATTTTCAACTTCCCATACAAAATGGTTCGGTCACATAACCAGTTTAGTATATGGAAAGTCGATTTTTTTTGTGTGTTGTGTCGTAGAACAAAAGTGGTTGCTTTTGACCTCTGTAACAAGGTGGGCATACGCATATCAGGTCCAAAAAATAACGTAGTATAAAGCACACCGTGAAGATATTACAACTAAACTAAATAATAATAAAAGTAATGTCCCTCGCAATATCAAAATAAACTTTAATCAACCATATAAAATAGATTATGGGCAATATAATCTGACTTAATTAAGTAGACGCCGTTATCTTTGCTTTATAGGGTGAACAGAGACCGTTGGTAATCGGTTGCGTAAACTATTGTTAGAGGTTCGGGTCTAGGGTCAAGACAGGTCAAGTATTGGAACTGTTACTTGTGGAATAATAGAATGGTTTCAAGAGGCTAACAAGAACCGAATGCTATTTTGACGTTGTTATCGTGAAGGCATCGGCAAAGCCTCAGCTATGACCCAACTCTACCATGATCAGTTGCAGACCTTTATAATTCCTCCATTAACAACAGTATTAACTACTTTAAATTTAGGACGAAATTTATTTCTCAAGGTTAAGCTACATATCACGTTTATATTCACCTTCAGGTCAGTATACAGTCTTAACTTACCTAGGTACCATATACGGGGAGGTGTCTCCAGAATTTCACATGAAAAATGTAAGATTTATTTTGATGGGGAAGCACCATAAATAGTCCACCACGCTAGTTAGTGTTACGGCTGGCACCATGGACCAAGGTCGTTTTTGACCGCCGCCAACGCTTTCCATTCCAGCCTTCTGTTCGAATCCCCTTAGTCGCCTCTTACGACACCCACAGGTAAATAGATTGGTACTATTCTTTGCCGGCACCACACTTACCATATCATCCCTATAACATTTTGGCATACCATTTCTGTTCCTGAAATGCTCGTTGCGCGTAGGAAGAACGTCATGTGCAATGTGAATATGCTCTTATTGTGGTAATAAACAGTTAATAAATACAAGATTGTAAGTTACTTTGTTTAACTGTTAATTAAACACAGCAAGTCACAACTCTAGTTTTGACCTGATTAAGCCTGATTTGAATATCGCCGTTTTTAGAAAAGTTTAAGTTTGATTTCAAACGGTTTTCGTGCTAAACGAACCATTGTATATGGGAAATGATTTTTGTTGGGTTTTTATATTTGGTCGGATTTTTCTTTAAAATTTAGATTTCATGCTTATAAACTCTTATAAGAGCCAGGAGGAATGCAAGGCTAGAGAAATCATCGACCAAAGGAGACATTCTTTCTTTGGTTATTGGGTTGGGCAAAGCATTTATGCTGCCTTACTAAAGCAGGGCTCTACACACCAAAGCCGCCGGCCCGCCGACATATGTTGGCAACTTTTTGTCGCCGGGCTATGTTGGCGACTTCACTCATTACACGGCAGAAACCTTTGTCGGCGACATGTCGGCGGCTCGACATTTGTATGTACGCAAGTCGCTGACATGTCAGCGGCAAATGTTGGCGGCAAATGTTGCCGACATGATTCTTATTAATAGGCCGCCGGGTTGTGTCGGCGGGCCGGCGGCTTTGGTGTGTATTCGCTATTCTTCTAAAAGTATTATTATTATTTGTCGTATCTCTTCTTTAGACTCTCTTTTTAGAGGTACATTCCCTGCCTCACGGGCCTTAGCCAAGTGAGGAGGGGTCATCGGATGAAGCTACTGAGGTGGTAAGAAATTTTCTGACTACACGGCACGTATTGAGGATTGTTGCTTTTTGAAGGGTTTGTATAGTTAAAGGGTGGATGTTCAGAGTTTTTAAGCTATTTCTTAGGGTTTTTGGTATGACTCCGGTGGAAGAAATTACTACAGGGACGATGTGAACTGTTTCGGCTCTCCACTGGGTTTTTACTTCTACTGCCAAGTCGCGGTACTTGGTTAACTTTGCTGTTATAGTGGATTGCAAATTGTGGGTGTTAGGGATTGCTATATCTATCAAATATGCGGTTTTGTTAAGTTTGTCGTGGAGGGTGATATCAGGTCTATTGAAGTGAATCGTCTTGTCGGTTAGTATTGTTCGGTCCCAGTAAAGTGTATAGTTATCATTTTGGTGTACAGTCTCTGGCTTGTATTTGTAATATGGATCTTTTTTTTTATAAATTGAGTCGAATATGCGAGGTGCTGATGGACAATAGAAGCCACTTGATCATGGCGGTGTTTGTAATCTATTTGAACTAAATTTTTGCAGGCACCTGTCACATGTTGTATAGTTTCAGGTGCGCCGTAACAATGTCTGCAGAGGTCAGTCGGTCTGTCTAGGTCCTTTGTTAGGTATGTGTTTCCTATAATTTCTAGTAGCAATCACTTGGTCTTGAATGGCAACCATAAATCCTTCGGTCTCAGGGAACAGGAAACCACGTTTGAGCCATGCGTTCGACGCCTCTTGGTCGACATATGTTTGACTCAGGTCAGCCTTGTGTCTACCGTGTAAAGATTTTTGAGTCCAAGTTGCCATTTTCTGTTCATTATTCGTAATTTTTTCGTTGGGTTGACTATTTCGGTTATGCAGATTAAGAGGGGTTAGCTTTTTATCTATTTCAATTATACTCTGGTGCAGTGTTGAGTTTTCACATTTACTGTAAAAAAATCGTCTAAGTGTGGCAATTTGGCGGTTATTATTATTATTTATTTCAAACAAAATTTACATAGCATTACAGTTACCCAAAGCACTAGTAAACTTAATTAAATTCAAGCTACAATGTTTCACAAAAAGATAATAATTCATTTCGTATTTTTGACAAATTATCAGCAAACAGATCCAGCTCTGGTGACATTTCCAGAAGTGCGTTTAATAAATAATGAGTGGCGACAAGTGGTGAGTGCCTATGTGCCGCTGTGCGTGTCGCCTCCTCGGCCAGAAGCCGGTGCGTGCGAGCGCGGAGATACCTGTCCGGGACGTACAGGCTGCACTGGCGCGACACCAGCTCCAAGCAGTCCGACTCCCCACGCAGCAGCTGACATGCTGTTAATAAAAACAAGACGTTCCTCCTAACCTCTAGTGAATTCATACCCAATATGCCAAGGAGAAATTTGGTTGGGTAAAGAAAAGGGTAGTACCCGTATTTTTTCTTATATAAGAAACGGAGAAACGCTTTTTGGATTTTTTCTAACAAAAGAATGTAAGACGTCTCATGAGGACTCCATACTATAGCCGCAGATTCTATTTTAGTTCGCACTAAGGCATAGTACAGCATACTTACAGTTTCAGAATGTTGAAAGTTTTTGGAATTGCGGATAATAAAACCTAACCGTTTGTAACATTCTTTTGCAAGAGATTCAATATGCTTATTAAAAGTTAATTTTGCATCAAAAAGAAGACCAAGATCTTTCATGGTATCTACGGAGGCTATGGGGTTACTTCCTAGTAAATAGATAGTATGTACTGGGCGCTTAACACGTATGAATGACATGGTATAGCATTTAGTCGGATTAAAATTTAGTTTATTGTCGATGCTCCATTTTTGCACCGCATTAATGTCTGCCTGTAAGAGGCCACAATCCTCTGTGCTCCCTACTTTCCGCACAAGTTTGAGGTCATCTGCATAAAGCAAACACTCTGAGTGCTGAATGACATCTTCTATGTCGTTGATCATCAGTATGAACAGCATTGGTCCGAGGATGGAACCTTGGCTAACCCCTGATCGAGTGTGGTAGGGACTAGATACGAAGCACCCATGACGCACAAACTGCTGACGATCAGTAAGATAGTTCGCTATTAAACGTAAAAGTCTGGGTGTGAACCCTAACGTGGTAAGCTTTTCAAGAAGAATATCATTATCCACGCTATCAAAAGCTTTTCTAAAGTCGAAATATATTACATCTACTTGTAATCCTTTATCTAAATTCTTTGAAATGAAATCCACCAGGGATAATAACTTAGTGTTAACAGAGCGCTGACTCCTAAAACCGTGCTGACAATTAGTTAGATTTGGAGATATTTGGGCCAAGATTTTTCTGTGTAGGATTGATATGAATGGAGTATATGCCAGCCATTGAAATCATTGGCACATGAGACATTCTATCTTTGCTTTTCGGGGAAGGCAAAGCCTTTTTGCTGGCTAACTAGTGCCAACAGTGAGTCCCTACTGCTTTACTGGTGTTAGTGACAATCCATTTACTTTTCTTATTATACTTACTTACTAACTACGCTGGCTCAGCGACCCCAAGAGGATCTTGGCCTCCGACACGAGAGTTGTCCATTCTTTCCTGTTCTGTGCCGCTTCTTGCCAATCGGCTCTTTGGAGGGCATCCAGGTCTTTCCGCACTTCGTCACCCCATCTGTACCTAAGACGACCTGGTCGTTTTCCTCTCGGTCGTCCCACGTAAGCTCTTCTGGCGGCCCGATCCTCTCCCATTCTCTGCACAAAGCGCTTTGAAACATCTTTTATAATGCGCACGGCTAAGGAGTGGAATTCTCTGCCTGCGTCTGTGTTCCCGAGTTCATATAACCAGAATCTATTCAAGTCGCGAGTGAATAGGCTTCTTCTGGGTAAGCTCGTTCCATCGTCGACCTCATCTCTGTCTTCAAGACTAGATCGAGGTCAAGAGTAAGCCCATTTTCAATAAAAAAAAAAGAAAAAAAAACGTCTCGCCCATGATGTTGAGTTCGGGCACTAGGTCTAGGTTTCTTATTATAAGGCTTTGTTTTTACATTAGCGAATTTAGCCACCAATTCAGTTCCCATCTAGAATAAACATTGCCTAACTTTCATGATCCAATAGAAAGAAACAATTGCTACTACGATATGAACGTGTACTAAATGTTAAAGAATCTTCTTACAAATTATCACAAAGAAGAAGTCTCATAATATCTAATAGCAAAGTCCACATTTTATATGCACAATTGAAAAACATCATTAAAAACACTCGTAAAATTCATTACAAAACCCATAACCGATGTAACCGAATACTCCCGATAAAAAGTCGCATAACAACAACATAAATATGACTCACGAGACGTAATATAACACTACTATAACACCTATACGTAGCTATTATTCATCGCACATTATAGTCCAGGATCCCATCACGAAAACTTGCATTTTTGTGTTTTATCTAAAATACATTACCCACTGCCGCATTGCCTTGCAAAATTTTACCATCGCGATGGTTGAAATTTTACTATGATTATTTTTATTACTTATTTTAGGAAAACACATGTAAAGAAATAAAAATAATAAGGCCAAATCTTGGGTTGGCAGGTGCAGAAGTTATGTTTTTCCAAAATTAAAGAATCTGATTTGTTTCGCTCAATCAAATCAACAGATTAAACAAGATTGCCTGCGTAAAAACTTTTTGCAACAAGATAGATAGATAGATAAACACTTTGTTTTTTTTAACAAGCTGTTGCAATTAAATGGCAAATAATCATGGTAAAGACATTTGCAGAAAAACCATTACAGTAACATACATAGCCTAGAAAATTATCAAACTCAATTGGCAGTGGGCAGGGCTCATTGGCAAAGGAGCTATGGCCGTTTAGGCAGAAAAGTTCTACATTAGCGACCACGAGGCGTAAGATGTAGAATGGGAAGTACTGGGCACGCCTCTAACAAGGTAAACGATCTGATCAAGCTCGCGGAAAGCCTCAGGATACGGACAGCACAGGACCGGTGAAGGTTAGGAATCTTAAAGAAATTGTTAGTCCAGCAGTGATAGTACATCAGCTTTTACACGAAGATTATGCTCAGAAATCCGGCGGCATTGCGCAACCATGTATAAGCTTTCATTTCGATCACATCAGAATCTTTACATCAGATTTAGATAATTTTATTCAATGTTGATTCTTTACAGAATACTTATTGAATGTCATGCAGAATACAATGCAAATAGAGCGAATCTACATCGTTTCGGTGATAAAATAACAGATAAGTGCATAATTTTGCAGTGGGATCTTGCACTAGTATAAGCGTGTACGCATTCGCATCTATTGAAATGAGTCATTGTTGGCCTACTATTACAAAGTTCTAAGTTCTATGTAAGTGGTATGATACTTAATACCGTGCGTAATAAGTCAGGATATTGTGACTGTTCTTAAGAGTTCGGAGTATATCATTGGTTACCGTGTTGTACAGTCAAAAGCACATCAAGCTTGACACATTGGACTTTTTACCGTTCTTATTTCAATGGGCGTAAGGGCTAGAATCATACTGCGAGTGTCAAGCTTGACCTGTCGTTGACTGTACTTTTTCATGATGATGAGCATGGTTGTTTTGATTTTTATTGTTTGTCTTGTTATTTGTATTGAAATCTTAATTGAAGTGAATCATGATAGATAAGTTTAAGAAATGGAGGACTAAAAATATTGTTATAATAAATAATGATGACACCTTGAAAAATCTCGAAAAATATTATCATGCGTCGTAACATCTTGTAGTACCTTTTGAAATTGATGATCAGATATTGGTCAGACCGGTTCACACAAATTGTAGTGTATCTTACTCAGACCACGAAACTGAACAACTTTTTTTTGTACTATGTATGGGCTTACTCTTGACCTCGATTTAGCCTTGAGGACAGAGATGAGGTCGACGACGGAACGAGCTTGCCCAGAAGAAGCCTATTCACTCGCGACTTCAATAGATTCGGGTTATAAGAGCTCGGGAATACAGACGCAGGCAGAGAATTCCACTCCTTAGCTGTGCGCACAACTTTTCCTAAGATATTTTCCCACGAGGTACTGCAACTTTTACTACTACAGATAGGTACCAAAAACTTTTATTCTCGATTCATGTTACTTTGAAGAAGTTATGGTTTTATGGTTTGAGTATCATAATTTTTTTTTTATATTTTTTTTTGTGTGTAAATTATTTGCCAGCGATTGTGTTCTAGCTCTATTCATGGAACGAACTCATATCTAAACCTACATAGGTGTGGGCCAACTACTTGAACAGATACTCTGTCTGCGCATAGTCGATTTTACACACAAATTGACGTGCGCAAAGCTTCCCCCACCACGAGATTATTGTTCAAGTTGTTTGCCCCGCAGTATACCTAGTTATACTAAAACAATTGAAAGAGTTTTGAAGAAAAGTTGTTTTATTGCAAGTTACTTTGTTTTCTTTCAAAAAGAACTTTAATAAAATCATCTTCAAATTAAGAGACTTTTTTTTATCAAAATTCCTTGCAATTTTTTTTTTAAGAGTATATCTCACTTTAGAGCAAAGGAGTCCCATGAATTTGATATATCCCTATTGTATGGCCAGTAATTTTTGCCGTATTTAATACTAATAATATAATATAATAATAACTAATATCAATTCAACAATACAATCAGGAAATATAAAGTTATTTCAATTTTCTTTCTTAAGACTTCATAAACTACTATTTTATCAGTAGATAATTTGTCTAAGAATCTGTGAACCAAGTCTCGCTATCAACACAGGAAATGGGTGAAAGTCGACGATAAAATGAGTCAAACTATACTTGCCTTGGAACTGGCTGGACTGAGCGAGTTATGATGATATAAACGAAACTTTAATAATATCTATTACAAAACTATATCAAAAAACTATATTACAGCGAGAATTTTTTTTGGTTTCACTCCCAAAGCACGGTGATTCTACTCATGAAAACAAACAACTTTCCAAAGAAAAAAATACTTTTACTCGAATAAAATTTTTGGACTCCGTACGACCCATTTTGTATAGGAAATCCAAAAATTTTGTAAATATGAAGTTTTTGTTTAAATTGCCTATTATCATGAGTATAATTACTGGGCTTAGGGAGCAAAGCCAAAGAAATGCGTAATATGTCTTTATATCCTCTTTGTTTTGTGCCTAAGCATATACTTATAGTCCCATGTGGTGCCGGCAAATATTAGTACCAACCCGCGGGTATCGTAAGAGGCGACTAAGGGCTCATGAACCGGAGGATAGGTAGCAGCATCTTTCTGAGTAACGTATCATCTTACATACTGTGGTCACCAGCCGCAACGGTTACAAGCGTGGTGACTATGGTAATTCCCCTCCAAAATACTGCGCGTTTTTGGACTTCTGAAGGGAGCTCCCTGTCCTGTAGTGGACGCTTTCGTGAGATGCTATGATGTTGATGATGAAATATAGTCAAATTGTGATTAAAATTTTAATATTTTTCTTATGATTCAAAAATGCGACTACTTTGAGCAACATGTATGATTACAAAAAAATGTACATACCTACCTACATTATCTTCAAAGCATAAATATCTCACAAAATATCTAACACAACACAACGAATATGGCATAATTCCATAAAGGGTCTCAAATTACACTTGATTTCAGCACCACAGTGATATGAACCGCAAGAGACCATTTTAGGCATTTGATTCTACGGTGCAGCACCGAACCTTGTAATTTTGCAGGAAAATGGTGTATACTTTAATTTGATCTGCGGTAGATTTTGAATTTATGGGTAGATGGTTGAGGCAAAAGATTTGTATGGGGCATGTGTGAAAGGCACGGAAACTAAATTGAGCTATTTCATGCTGATTTTGTAAGGGTTTCTGGTACTCACGATGTGAAGTTGGTTTTGATTTTAGATGCATTTGATGCTTGTTTTTGAAGTTTACCGGCGTTTTCGTTTGTGTGGAATTAGCACTTTTATTTTGATACCAAAATAATAGGTAAAAGTACTTTCTTGGTATTCAAAAAGGTAAAATAAATGACACAATATTTTATTACTCACTTCTTCACTTATCTCATTAATATTATGAATGCGAAACTATGGATGTTTGTTTGTTTATTCGACTATCATGCCTAAACGGCTAAACCGATTTCGATGAAATTTGGAAGAAAGATAGATCAAACACTAAACTAACACAAATGCTACAATTTATCTCCGAAAATGCATGGTTCCTGTACGAGACACAAGAATGATACTAAGACTCAACGCGAGCGAAGCCGCGAGTAAAAACTAGTTTTATATAAAAACTATTGATCGATTGATCTTCTAACACCTTAGAACTAAATAATATGTTAACAGATAATTAGGATGGGCGTAGCCTGAGACGCCGGTGGCGTAAAGCAGCACAGTACAGATTTTGCAGGGCAGGGCAGTTGAGGTAAGCATAGACCGCGAGCGCATCTTGCGACGCAGCTGCCAAACACATTCACGTCCTAGCTTACAAAAAGAATAGAAACATTGTCGAGTTGTGACTTGTGACAACGTTCACAAATTCTATTTAAATGGTCCTTCATTGCGAAGAAATGAAAAGTAATGTTAAAAAACGCTTCAACACACTTCAACACATACAGGGTGTCTCATTCAAATCGGTCAGTATGGGAAAGTCTGAAACTATAAGACATACGAAGATTTGTTCTTAGGAACCATGTCACCGATTTTGATAAAAAGAAAAACTGCATTCATACATTTGAAAAAAAAGTGTACCCATATTGTATTGAAAAAAACGGTGGTCACTTCGAACACCTACTATGATAAATTAAAGTATGTAAAAACAATGCATTTTATTCATTTTAGACATCGTGTTTCATAGAGACATTTACTGCTTAAGACCTACACAACCGTTATTTAAACAGAAAAACTGTAAGCTTTTTTTTCAAAACTACCGGGTTCGATTCCCCAGCTGGGTACACTTTTTTTTTTCAAATGTATGAATGCAGTTTTTCTTTTTATCAAAATCGGTGACATGGTTCCTAAGAACAAATCTTCGTATGTCTTATAGTTTCAGACTTTCCCATACTGACCGATTTGAATGAGACACCCTGTATAATCTGCATTGCAGCGCATGCTGCTCTCGGTAAGTTCATGCATTAAAAAAATCTGCTCTGTCGTCCTGCGCTGCTGCGCTATGCGTGCAAGATAACGGCCACCCTTATAATTTTGAATGTGTTTCGGTCACGGAGCAAAGAGGGGAGTGGTTTCGACGTTTCGGTTCTGTGTCCCAAGCCTAGGTTTAGTGACAAATCTATGATGGCTATTTCAGAAACTAGCCTCAAGCTGTCGCTTATCTAAGTTTTGGTTCTCACGTCAATAATATCAGGTCAAAAGCTTATTCCCAAGGAGATTGCTTAATGGTGTAAGGACAGGTTTAAGCCCGCGTCACGTATTTTTTGTAAAGTATGAGGTCTTATGCACCCTGTCACATTGAAAAGCGGTCGCGGCGCGGTATTTTGTTCCCGCCAAACCGCCCCGGACCGCTTTCGCAATCATACCGCCTCTGTGTGACTTGAGCTTTAGGGCGGTACGATACACAAAAGCACGCTGCTGCCCATCGTCGAGTTCCAAATCTCTTATTCACCTCTTACGATACCCGGGTAGAGATAGGTTTATACTATTATTTGCCGGCACCACAAGGACTTCAAAATTTCACTAAGGATGGCCAATGACTGCACTCTATCTGACGGAACTACTTTAGCATTATCCTACAACTACCTACAGTCTAGATATCTATACGATTAACAACGAAACAATCAAACAATTCGTAATCAGTTTACCTATTAGCTGGCGGTTAGTTGGGGCTGATAGCATCAGCCAATTTAGATAGTTTGGCTGCGTTCGGGAGTGTACCGTGTTTTGTTTAGTGGTCAGATGGCTCGCACGTACTGATTGATTTTGGAGGTTTATACGGACTATTTTTTTATGAACGTTACATGTATTTCTAACTACAACTTTATGTTCCAAGGGATTCCAACGTCTGATATATAGGGTGACTTTTTATTAGTTCTTGATAGCAAAACATATGAATGTACTTATGATACTGAACAACTTTTCCCAAGGAACATAGGTCGAAAAACGAAAAACCAAATTTGACCTCCCATACAAAATGCGCTATCAGCTGATGCAGTTTCTATGGGAGGTCAAAACTTGATTTTCATATTTCGACCTATGTTACTTGGGGAAAGTTGTTCGGTATCATGAGTACATTCATACCTTTTTCTATCAAGAACTAATTAAAAATCACCCTATAGCATTAGAGTCTCCGATTCGCTCGTCATATATTTATAATGGGGTGTAAGAAACAGCGTTCCAAAACTGAAGAGGAATGATCAGTCATTGGAAATGAACAACTTTCAGTGATAGAAACCTTCAGGAAATGAGACAAAATATCGGCCTCTGTATACAAAATGTCCGATCAAGTTTACAATTTAGTTTTGCCACGCGGATATTTTTTTCGTTTCCTGATAGTTTTATTTACAAAAAGTTGTTCAGTTTCTTTGACTGATCATCAGTTTCAGTATTCGGAAAGCTGTCCCTTAAACCCAAATATATGGCCTTTTAAGTTTGAAATCGCATAATACGTATAAAATATTTTAAATATCGTGGATTGTAATTTAATTTACGAGTTCAATGTAGATCCCAAAGTGAAAGTTTCACGTAATCATGAGCCGAATACTTGGTATAGATATTGACTGCAGAAATGTATTTCATACTACAGGGTGTAACCAAAAGGATATACCAATCCTGAAGCATGTGAATCTGCCTATGAAACTTAACTACTTTTCCTAAGGAACATGTATCGAAATACGAATAAAAATAATTGACCTCCCTTAGAAACGTGCTTTACATACATACATACATAACATCACGCCTTGTTCCCGTTGGTTTGCTGTCAAAATATGCCATTAGTAAGACGACGGTGGGTACTATATGCGGTGGTGACTGTAACTGAACCTTAAACCTTACTTAATAGTTCCTGTATTAAAAATATAACGTTCCTGTATAGTAAAGATAACGTTCCGTATTGTAAAGATAACGTTCTTGTATAGAATTCTATTTTTCTACAATGAATGAAACTTTTGTAAACTCGTTATGAAAACTACTTTTAAGTGTTTAAATAATGTTTTTATGTATTTTCAAGATCTACTAAGTCATCCAAAGCCCATTATTCATAAATTTCCATGATTTTTCTAAGTTTCCAAAATCTTTTATTTTATTGCTTTTTATGTTTTTCTAAGTTGTTCTCAGCCCCCAGCGAGCTGTTTTATGATTGTATTAGTATCTTTATTTTAGTTAGGGTCAATGTTACATGACCACTTACCATCAGGTAGCCCACCTGCTCGTTTGCTCACCTATAACATAAAAAAAACTGAATCAGCTGATAGCGCGATTTGTATGAGAGGTCATTTTTTTTTCGTATTTTGACCTATTATATGTTGCTTAAGGAAAGTTGTTCAGTTTCATGGACAGATTCATATCCTTTAGGGTTGATATACCTTTTCTGTTACACCTTGAACAATCTCACGTTTTATTGCAAAGAGTATTTTTTCTAAAGAGCCTAGCAAGCATAGGACCCAGCGCGGTGGTTGATCAAAAAGAAGTCTTTAATTCTTAAGTAGGCATTTAATCAAACCTTGATGGCTCTGATGACGATGGAATACCAGATAATTTGAAGCTTATTATAAGACAAAGGTTACACGTCAGACTGGCATCAAATCAGTCCGTCTGGTAAGACTGCACGGATGCAGCCACAAAGCTTTGAAGTCCATGCGTGTTTCTCTGGGGGGGCAATCAAATGGCCCTAGTGTTATTCTGTGGATGCAGCTTTAGGAAATGAAAAGAAGAACGCGACTATTTCTGTCTTTCTTATAGCTGCATCCCTGAAATTTTACCAGATAAGGCTGAAAGACTGAATAAATTGATGTCAGAATTAACATGTAACCTTGTATATGAAGACCAAACACACGAACAATAATTATGAAAATTATCGACCACTCCTTTTATAAAGGTATCCTTTTTGCACCTCATGAATACTGCATGATAAATATGATAATCATATTTTTTTAATATCTTATAGTCACCAATTCTGAAATTGATAGAGACATATTATTTGTCGATTGCTATTAATTCTAATTCACGTTGCGTGCCGTGAACAGCTGTTCCTTATCTCTTCGGAAAGAAAGTTTCTGTAAGAAATAAGGTCAAAAATAATTATAGTGTTGCCATGTTAAAAAATGTTACGGCTGAATGTTATAATGAAGTTCATTTGTTTCGATCGTGGTCTAAATTGTGGTTAAATTTCACTGGGCATTACTGTAATAACCAGTTGGTATTTTATTGTCATTATTATGGTGCAGATAGTGCTTATAGAATCTATTTTGAGTAGGAAATTGATTATATTATGCTTATTGGTGCATTGATTATCCACTCTTTTGGCGTTCTAAGCAAGTGGGTGGGCTTTTTTAAAAAGACCGTCAGAGTAACCTTTTTCTTGTCTATTTATGCTGAAAAGCAGCAGTGATTTGACTGCAGTGAAGCCAGCACTGAAAATTTTAATTAACCATAGATCATATATTTTGTACTTCGAATTTTAATGTACAAACGACAGCACATTCGTGGATCTTACATGTCACATCTTTGCTCTTGAGTTGATCTTTGGTTTCTGATGTTTCTAGTGTAGCGCCGGTTCAGCTTATACTGGTATTGTTTCCACTTGCTAACTGCCGTGCACACTGTGTATCTACTAACAGTGATCAAAGGTATTAACATCTGAGGTTCCAACCTGAAAGTAAATTGTAACAAAAATCTCATGGGCTTTCTTCCGAAAGAGCAACTTCATAGACAAAGGTAGTCTACGTAAATCCTGTATAACTTTACGGTGAATCGATTACACACAAATTAAGCTCAGACTGGTCTGGAAGGCAAGTCGAGTGAACTACGCGGCGCCTTGTACACTGAACCCCGTTAGAGGGCTGTGGCGTAAAGCACGAGAGGATAGCTGGCTAGAAGAAATTAAAAAAAAAGATACAGCGCGTTCAGGACAAGTCTGTCTATGACGGTTATTTTCTGCGCATGGGTGACAGGCGGAAAGCCAATGAACTATTCGATCTCCATATGCCGCGCTCACCCACGCGACAATTTTTTTTACTTCTGCGCATTAACGGTCACAGACAGAGTTATTTTGCACACCGTATACAGATTGTGTCAAGCCTTTCAGGAAGAGATTCTTTAAAGGACCGAATTAGCCAGACTTCGCTGGCTTGGTCATGTTGAAAGAATAAAAGAAATTGTGCAGTCAAAAGAGTATTGGACAATTGACTGGCAGAAGAATTGTTGTCCCAACCAAACCCAGAAAAACCTACTAGAGCTTCAATTAAACAATTGGTAGCAAATTGCACACAGCTAAGAAAATGGCTGTTCAGTCAAACATCGCTAGCTTAACTTGTGGAAAGTGGGAAAAAATTGAAAGGAACGTGTAGAACAGTCTTAGATGTCTTAGTAAACGTAGAATTGGCTTAGTTCAGTAATACCTGTTGGAGCTTCAATCAGCCAATTAGCAACTTATCAGTACACAATAAAATAGATTGAAGAGAAGGGCGTCTGCTGTGGCTTGCTGGGACTTGGGATGTAGAAAATGATAAGTCTTCTTAAGGGTGACAATGGTATATTAAGCTCATATAATCTATTAATTTTAAGGGAGATGCGTGCGTGCCACGTTCTTGACTGTTTGTGAAGACGACGGACAGTGGCGCTGCGACCGCGCATGTCACGGAGCCAAGCCGGTTTTCTCGTCGTGTGCGTGTTAAGACCCACACACGCATGGCGTTAACATAGATCTTTAGAAAAAAAAATGTATTTGTAAAGTGATATCATAATTCCTGTCTGCATGAAAATCTGCAGGGGTAACGAATTTCTGTAAAGAAACTGTACGGTCAACCGCACATCAGTGGAAAGTTTTAACTCTATTAACATGTCTTAGAGTCGAAAGTGTTTCTTCTGACAAGCTGTTGTGTGTACTATTCTTTCATCACAGCTTTCTCCTAAACCTTAACCCATACATAAATAGCACTTGAGCGAGTACGCACGTCCAAGACGCCTGGGGCGAATTCGGACAGAGTTGCACCTGTTATTATAATCAACTATTGTAATGATAACTGGTATATACCAGTTCCTCGGCCAGATCTACAAGGTGTTTGTTTTGAATATGTGAACAAGACAGCTGTTACTATCCAAACTTTGGATATTGCCAAGCTGAATCCATTATTACATTTCAAGAAGGTAGTACTTACGAAGTAAAGGTGTATCAGCTATTTGAAAACATACACGTCATACATAATGACTCTGGCTATGTCATTGATGCGCAGAAGTCAAACATGACTTAACGACTTGACTTTTGCGCATCAACTGACATAGCCAGAGTTATATTGTGCGACTATTTTTAAACAAATAAAAGATAAAATAATAAATTGCAAAGGTAAGTAAAAACTATTTGGCGAGAACTTGGGAGCGTATGTTAATGAGCTGCTTTCACAGTTAAGTGTCAACTGAGTATTCAAAGGTGTCGATAGATTGCGCTTATGACAGTTGCTAAAGAACTAAAAATAAATCTATCATAGATGACGCGTGAAGTTAATAAACTTCCTTATGCAACACTTACACTTACTTAAACAACAGATAGGAATAAGGAGTTGACAGTTAAATTTTCCTACAACGACGCTATCTATCGAGAAAAGAAAAAAGAATTTTTCTTTTTTAAAAAACGGCTCCTTTCCTTTACTTTTCAAAATACTGTGACGGGCTTTTAAACTTAAATTGCCAAATAATCATAAAAAAATGTGCCTCTGGCCTAATTTCAAATTTTCAAATTGTCTGCATATTATCTATGAAAATATCGATCAACAACTAAAGGCGGCTGTCTTTTTTCAGCCTTAAGGCATTAACAAAAATAGCAACATTTTTAGACCTGTCAAATTATAGCCTTAAATTTAGCGGCCACGCTAGAATCGCCCCGATTATCAGTATTATCACCGATGTTGTAAAGAAACTTGAAACGCCTTGTATAAGGTTGCGTTAGAGAACGTTATGGTCATGCGGAACTATCTGGACATCTAAATGTGCAGTGATTGAGAGGTGAGGGTTTGAGCTGATGAATTATTGTTTTACTCGGTCCGGGCGTGAAATGTTCACACAATATTACATTTTCTAGAGTTTAGTTATTATTGTACCTATAAGAGCTGTTATACAACTAAGATAACCCATTGAAAAGCAGTTAATTTTCTTTGAGAGGCTAAGGTGGATCCAAAGAGCACCAAAGGATTCTAAAGTAGTCTGGAGGAAGGGATTTTATAGACTGAGAGCTTGCAGTGGGCAACCCTACCTCATCGGATACCACACAGCGACCTATCTAGGCTGCTGCACAATGAAATGGTGAGTCTAAACTACAGGGTTGCCTGTTGCCTCCTCCCAGATTGTCCACCGAAAGACTGATATATTTTGAGGGTATGTACCATCGTCACCAAGTTTACTAACTCTAATAACGGTCAGCACAATTGGCTATGGTGGTAGGTGTCCAAAGTAGAATAATACAATCCGCAGAACGATGCTGCTAGCCGTCCTGATCAAAATTCTTTGTCGTCTTTTACGATAGTATAAGAGAGATGAAGTGATATACTTAGTTGTCGACAATGTTCGTACGGTCAACCGCACGTCGGTAGAAACTTTTTCAACTCTATTACCACGCCAAAAGGTCCAAAAGTGTTTCGACTGAAGTGCTGTTGAGTGTACAAGCCGTATCTACACACAGACACAAATTCTCAACACTCCATCCTCTAAACAAAGCTGCTTGTTACAATGCCTTCAGACGTCAATGCAACCCAATACAGCCTATTGTGGACTAATAGCTTCCTTACAGACCTATTTGCCTGGATTTTGCCTAGAATTGAGGACAAAGCCTCGGACTCCATGAAGCTCCTTCGGTGTAACAATTGACAACCATTCATTTAAGACATGTAGCCCATTGGTTTCTGCAGGATTATAGAATAAAAGAGGCCATATATATTTTTACATCTCTCATATTCGGTAAGTAGGTCCTTATTACCCCCAAATGGGGCTTGTAGGTGACCAATTAGCGCTCTAGGGTAATAATGTAGCTAGAAAAGCCCTAGGGCGGTAAGTAATTGAGTTTTGAAAGAGTGAAGTGCTTTTTAAATTACTTACCGCCCTAGGACTTTTCTAGCTACATTATTACCCTAGAGCGCTAATTGATCACCTACAATTTGGTGGTAATAAGGACCTACTTACCTCACAATCGAGATGTAAAGCAGAGTAGTTAGCTCGAGTGTAAGCATCAATTGCACCCTCGAACTATAGGCGCCCTAGCTGTGCTCGTGCGCCTAAATATCTCGGGCTGCAATTGATGCCTTACAGCCCTTGGCTGCTAATCTACTATTTTTTCCTTCCTTTTTGAGATTTTTTTGTTTACTAGGTCGTTTATAAAATTTAAATGTCGTTTATAATATAAAATAATAGATTCGGTGGTCTTGTGGTTAGAGCGCTCGGCTCTCGATCTGGAGGTTCTGAGTTGGATTTCCGGTGGGGACAACATCAAGCAAAAATCCCTTTCTGCGACCTCCTCAGTTTGGTTAGGACATTGCAGAAGAAAAGTTAGATGTTTCCACGCTTTGGAAGGCAAGTTAAGCCGTCTCTGTCCCGACAATGTCCCGGATGTAGTCGTTAATGAGCCATGTCAGAGGCCTTTGGCGGCTCAACAACTCTGACACCAGGGTTTGTGAGGTCGGTCATCGACTTTGCAACTCTCACGATATGATAATAATGATGACTGACTCCGTAAGCAATGACGATAATGTTGAAACCTTAATAAACACATTTCGTAAAATCAATTCATAAATTGCAGTAGCCAAGCAATGCAAGCCAAAACCGAAGCCTACCTACACAAAGCTGTGTATACGACCAGCATATCAAAAACCCTATTTTGTATTAATGTTCATCGATTTGAAAGCTGCAATTACAGTGGTTGAACATTTAGTCTCTATCAAAGGAAATATAGGATGAGTTAGTTTCCTAAAGGTGAAACCACACTATGATAAACTTGGACGACGGTTGATCTTAAGTTGTAATCGTAGTTCTGCTATTTGGATCAGGTACGATTGTGTCCCTGCGGTGTGTTTGGAATCCCGATGGTAGAAGGAGAATGGCGATAGAAGCTAATAGAGCTTTTGAGTACACTCACCGAAGTAGAAGACTGACAGACATGCAACTTTGCGACGGTGGGCCAGAATGTGAAACTTGGTTTTCACTAGCATCTTACCACCAACGAGCTTCTTGGCTCTGCGATCTATCTATCTATAGTGATTCCCTGAGAGAACTGTTCAAGTAAATCAACATAATGACAGTGCCATGCCAGTATATCTATGAAAATATTATGTATGCTAGAAAGAACATTCATCCATTACCTAAAATTTGTGACAGGTATAATTTTAATACTAGAAATAAGCACAAAATTGATCAACCATACACTAGATTAACTAAAGTCAATACCTCTTTCGTTGGTCTGTGTGTACGATACTACAACAAAATACCTAACAATATAGTGCCTGAGAGAAAGTTTAAAGAATGTGTGAAGCAAACGTTATGTAAAAAAGCTTACTATAGATTAAATGACTATATGAATGACAAAGAGGTATGGTGCTCTGATATTCCAGCGACACACAAGAAACACATTGTAAAAAGCCGACTCTTAAAGTAGGCCGTGCTGCAGTGGTTTCTTGCCGTTTCTTTTACGCTGCCATAGCACGATCCGAAACGGCGTAGACTCGCTCTATTTGAATTTTATTCTACATGATGACATTCAATAAGTATTCTGTAAAGAATCTACATTGAATAAAAATTCTGAATCTGTAACAAGTAACAAGTAAGTAACACACAGAATTTTGTGCACAGATTTAAAAAAAATCTCATATTTAAATAAACGTGCTTGCTTGTTGGACAGTATGTGAGCACCTTAATATTCAAGTCTAACATTCGTCAATAGGCTTTGAAATGCTGTAATCTCTATTAATTTGGTTCAGTACACTGAATAGCGTTTTAGATGACGTAATGTCGACAGTGGAACGAGATGTAATACCTATGATGGTTTCCAATTTCGTCTTTGTAACAAGATTTGCAGATACGTTTGAGTGGTGAAATTCATGTTGCATTTAGAGAGACTTTGATACTATACCTTGCATCGGCGTAAGATTATGCTTGTTTCAATAAAAGCAGGCCAGAGCAATGGAGAGATATTTATACATAAACCTATATTGCAATTTCTGTATGAAAATAGTCTTCTTTAGGTATTTCCTTTACATTGAGAAACTAGCTAGTGCCCGCGGCTTCGTATGCGCGGTTCATAAATTGTAGCCTACGTGTTATTCTGATGTATAAGCTATATTATTTTAAAGTTTCATTAAAATCCATTTAGTAGTTTTAACGTGAAAGAGTAACAAACATCCATCCATACTTACAAACTTTCGCGTTTATAATATTAGTAGGATAGGATTATTGGAGTAGATTAGGCTATATCTTGGGGGATTCAGCGTCGCCAAAAATAATAAACTACAATTTACTCTTTATTGCACACAGATACCAACAAGTACACAAACATAGGTGAACATAAAATCGGAGCACAAAAAGGCGGCCTAATATACATCGGAGGAGGAGGAGGACAACAAATAAAAATAACCAGTCAAGTGCGAGTTGGACTCGCCCGCCGATTTTTGGAAGCAATAAAGTCCATTTTTAGGACCGCAGAACTAAATTTGTTTGTAAAGGTTTTTGCGGATTTCAAAAAAACTGTATAACTTAGAAAAACCATTTAGTTTTGCTGTAATATTCACATAAATTTCTATCGGCTGTAATTAATTCTGATTTTTCCTTTCACAAACTTCGGAGATAGGGGGGGAATGGTATTATTTTTGACATGATTCATCATAACTTAAAAAGTAATAATCGTAAAAAAATACGAAAATATATTTTAGATTGTACAAGTAAAGCCCTTTCATATGATATCCTACTCGACCTAGTAACGACAATTTGAAATTTTGCCCCCCCAATTGTGGTCCTTTTACCATTAATAATCATAGCTTTTTTTTATTTTTGCAATTCTAAAACTATTCTAAATTTCTAAAAATAATTTTCTTCAGGAAAGTTGCTTGTTTTCATGAGTAGAATCACTGGGCAAAATTCATGGTGTATAAGTCTGATTCTTACACAACAAATAGGTTGGAAACATCGCATGCTTATTCTACATTTATATGATAAGTGGCTACTCAAAAACTACACTTAATATGTCCTTTGGTATCTCCACCTAGTAATTTGAACTTATTATCACTTATTACCCTTTATTTTTGTCCTAAATGGCTTCTTGTTAATAATATCCTCCCAACCTTAGAAACTAGTGGACAATACTAAGAAATTATAAAAGCAACACTGAGACATTTTAAGAACTTGCTACCGAAGAGTTAATAGACAACTCGGGCCGATTTATTTGGGACCGTGGTTCTAATTCACCAAATTATTATTTTTTTTACTCTTTTCTGTGGAATATCTGATATTAGCTTCTTCTAGTATAATCTGTGGATTGTGTAATATTAATTTTTATTTTTCCAAAATGTTTTATTTTATTATAATCAAAAACACTTTAAAAAATATATATATGTCAGGTTACACCTAGTGGCAGCGCAGACGGCAGACTTTAATGTCCATGACAGTCCACCAGTGTGGCCAGTATTGCGAAAACTATCGTTTTTATCAGAATAAAAATGAAACTTATAATTTTTGAAAATTGCTCTACGTTTTTAACTAAATAACAATCAAACTGAAAACCTTTTGGAGTAAATATCTCTTTAAACTGAAAAATTGTGCAAGCTGTTTAATGTTATAATTATATCGAAAAATGTTGCAGTCGCCACACTGGCGGACTGTCACGGACTTAGTGTTCACGTTCGCTTAGCCCACAAAGTAAATAAATGGTACAGCAGCACTGCACTTACTTACTCGCGTTAGACAAGTTAAAAGAATCAACTGCAAACTTAAATTTGTAATGCTATACATATAGTATGGAAATACGAACTAAAATTTAAGTTTTTTCCAAAAAACATTCTCATGAAATATACAGATCAATTCAAAATACAAATTGTCTAACATTGAGACAAACTAACCGTAAATTATTGCGAGAAAATCGCATGTTTAAATTTTGGCAGAACTAGAACAACCTATAAATGAATTTTAACAGATCAATGGATACTACCGTAAGATACTTGCATACAATTTCCCAACATATATTTCTTAGGAAAAGTTGTTCAGTTTAGTCAACTGAGCAAGCCGTTTCAATTTTTGGTACATCCTGTGTACTAGATTTATGCAAAAAAAAACAAATAGAATATCCAGTCAGGTAGATAACCAATTCACAATCAAAATAATAGCACATTAAAATAAGCTCAATCAAACCAAGTTTGTGTAAGTCACATTTTTTAATTTTATTAATAAGGGAAAACCCCTTATATGAACTTCCACAGACAAGTGGAAACTGCGGCAAGATACATTGCATGGAGATTCTTGGTCATGCAAAGTTTCATCAAGATCGTTTCAGCCGTTTTGCGCAAATTGTAATTTTTCATTTTCGTTGTATGACAGCTACCTTTAAAATGAAAGCTAGCAAAAAACCACTCAGAATCCTTCGATGGATTTACATAAAAATCTTAAATTTAAAATATGGTGCCAATCGGACTATTCGTTTAGCCGCTAGGACAAAGCGTGACGGACAGATCGACCAACCGACCGACCGACGGACGGACGGACATTTTTGGTAGACTTGATTTTTATAAGTGATAAGAAAGAACACATTTTTGAGAAAATAAGAAAAACTTTTTTTTCCCGAATACAATACCTTTCTCGCTCCGCTCGAAAGTAAAAAAAGCCGCGAAAAACTTATAAGACTCAAATTGTTATGATGGTAATTTTAAAACTGAACATTATTTTATAATTAATAAATATTGATCCTTACTTTTGACTAGTTTAACAGGGTTTATTTTAATTTTAAAAATCTTGAAAATCACCCGTTGACTTTCAAGAATTAGCCCCCTGTATATCTCAGCAACCACTCATGCTATTGACTTGAAATGTGAAGTAGTTTTAGAATATGATTGCCCAAAGCGAATGAAAGAATTATAAAAATATTATTATTGTTGAAAAGGGGGCCCCAATGGGGGGGGCAAAATTTTAATTTGCCGTTACTAGGTCGAAAGAGATTTGAACCTCGCTGCTTATCTGAAGTTGAAAGCATATTTTGTTCTATACAACAGATAGTTGTCTGTTCAGTTTCGTGTAAATTTTAATTTAAGTTATATTGCATAGTTTGAAGCACGATTTTAAAGCTTAACTGATGCAGTGAATATTTCAGGAGGGACAATACCCATGTCCAGGACATCGCAATCAAGAGTAGCATCGTATTGTTCTACTTTGACATATAGTTTAACTGACAAAATTAATAACGAGTCAAACGAGCCCGGGAACGTTTTAGCGCAACGATTTTAAGGGTAGAAGTATTTAATTAAAACGGCAAAATTCAAAACGAGTATTCATCCCGGGATTATTGTCAGTTGCAGCTTATAGCGGAAACAATATTGTTCTATTTCTCAGTAACTTGTAACAAAATTCATAGTGACTCGAACGAGTCAACCCCAGAACAATGCAGTTTCAGTTAATTACATGTGATATTCAGTCGAGAAGTATGAAGTTATTTGGCATGCAATTTGGGTTCCATACCTCAAAAGGAATAAATGGTACAGCAGCACTGCGCTTACTTTCTCGCGATAAGCAAGTAAAAATGTCAATCAATATCGCGCCGATAAAAAAAAGTAATGTTGACAATATTGTTTTCAGTCAATATAAAAAGTTTAATTTAAAGTAGAATGAGTCATTTGGGACCACTGTCATTGTTGCAAGCAGTTGGTCCTAATGGTCCGAGTAGACTTAACACCCTGACTTTACTATTAGCGACTGCAGTCACGTCACCTATTATTACGTCACATAAAACACATTTACGTCACGATCTGGAGACAAACTCGAATCAACAACCGGTCTTTTTGATTCTTTTCAAAGCACAAACTTATCTTTTGCACTCGACAAATTACAATCTGAATACAAACGCTATGAATCGTTAAGCTATTTGATAGAAAAAATAAATTGGTAAAGGGTTGAGAGTCCTTCCAAGAAACCAACTTACATTGTCACTCCACCAACAGAAAGTCCGTTAAGTTTTCTATGCAGTATTATTTTAGTCAAAGGCAACCATGAGTTTGTAAATGTGAACAAAAAATGGGGTGGTCAAATTTACCATTCCTTCCAGTTGAGTGATCCAAAAAAATAATAATGTTAAGCTCAAAATAAACTGTGATAGAATAAATTAATGCTTAACTGCGTCCATTGTGGCAACATTAAGTAGTTTGCATTGCTTATTTGCGTAGTCTTATGTAAATAAGTTGGGCTTTTTGTAGTAAAAATAAAGGTTGAAAGGACCATAGATAAAAAATCACAATGGAATCAAATCGTAACTTGAATTTGATTCTGGTTTAAAACCAATATTTTCGTTGTTTATGCTTCAGTGAAATGGTTCAACTAATTAAATTGTATTCTGATTTTTCATTTATTTTAAGTTTACTCTGTAGATGAAATGAAATTCGACATGTCTCAATGGGTTCTTTTCTCTATTACCCCAAAATAGCCTGAAAAAGAAGCATTTAAAACACACTTACTTACTTACTTATTTATGCTGGCTCAGCGACCCGAAGAGGATCTTGGCCTCCAACACTAAGAGCCGCCATTCTTCTCTGTTGTGTACAGCTTGTTGCCAGTCGGCTATTTGAAGCTCCAACAGATCTTTCTTGACTTGGTCGATCCAACGATACCTAGGACGTAAGACGGGGCGTCTACCAGTCGGACGTCCAAGATACGCTCTTTTGACCGCACGATCCTCCCCCATCCTTTCCACATGGCCGAACCAGCGGAGTCGGGCTGACTTGGTCTCCCCAATGATGTTAGGCTCGGCTATAAGGTCTTCTATCTCCTGGTTCTTCCTAACCCTCCATGTTCCGTCTTTTCTCATTGCTGGTCCTAGAATTTTCCGTAGAATTTTCCTCTCTGCTACTAAAAGTTTGCCTTCCTCCTTCAGCGCTAGTGTCCACGCTTCGCATCCCTACATCAAGATTGGCTTGATGACGGTTTTATAGACCCGAATCTTGGTTCTTCTGCTGATAAGCTTGGACACGAGAATTTTGTGAAGGGCTGCTGAACATCTTAGTGCACTTTGGATTCGGATATCAATCTCCTCGTGCCTTTGGTTGGTATCGGTCACTGTGCATCCAAGATACTTGAACTTGTCCACCCCTTAGGTTGTATCATCATCAACCACTAGGTCTATTTAAAACACACAGACATTTAAAATGAGTTAATCTGTGTTGTTTATTTATATCATTTTAAGACGGTTTTGTAGCCTAACAATATTTTGTTCATTACATACAGGATGTTACAGTAAACACTAAGGTCCGATAAACTGTTGATTTTGTATGGGAATTAAAAACAAAATGAGATAGGGACATGGCTTCCCTAAGACAAGTTGTTTTGTAAACTATACTGAGTAACTTCTTTGAAGGACCACAGTAACATCCTCTAGATAACAAAACCTGCCAATAGTTTAATCAGACTATAGATTTAGTCGTTCTACTCGAGAATCTAACTAAGAAAGACGAAATGGCGTAATTTAAACCCTAATAATTTACGGTACTTCCATTATCCCAAGTAAAACCCTTAGATTGTTCACGCTCATGCGTTGCTTTGAACGGAGTGTGCGCTTTTCCACTGCCATCCGTCTTCCCAAAAGACGTGCTTCATCTACTAATGTATAACGACAACGGCTGTGGGCCGACATAGTCATGATCTTTCTGCAACACACATCTTTTGGCTAATCCTTACGAGAAAAATTGTGCGTTGAGTACATTGTTGGGTATATTGTGCGTTGAGTACATTTTATATGATTAAATAGATGTAGGCCTCCCCTAAAGAACTCCATGACGACCGGTCCTGCGCTGCTCGCATCCAGCGGCTTCCCGCGACCTTGACCAGATCGCCGGTCCACCTTGTGGGGGGCCTGCCAACGCTTCGGCTTTCGGCTGATATGATGATGATGATGATGAAATAGATGTAGTAGTTGGAACGTAAGAATCCTCACTTATTTTTAACTTGCTAATCTGCTTGAATCAAGCGTTGAACGTATTTGCAAAACAAAGGAAACTTCTGTTTGAAGAGTAAGAGCTCTGTAATAAATTGTGTGATGGTCAATTTATGAACCAACTTTAACAACAAAGCAAACCTCTCACGCAAGTACACCGGAACATTCGGATTAAAAAGAACATTATACAGAAGACCAAGGATATGAGATTCTCTGCGTAGGCGTATTGGCATCCATTTCATCCATCCATCCTGGTGGTAAGTGGTCACCACCGTCCATAACACCCACTGTCTTATTAGTGAAATAATTTGACAATTGGCAAGGAAGCACTTAAACAACAAACGGTTTGGCTTGTTGTATAAGTTTAAATCAATAGTGCAAATCAGCAAACGAAACACGCGTAACATTGCATATTCACCGTTGAAAACCGGTTTACCCACCAACCAATAACCATACTTATAGAAAATATTTGGTCGATTAAAAAACTGGACTAGGATAGTGGAGAAGTGTATTCCAGCACGGCTGACCTACTCCTTCCCTGTTGTTCATATTGTGTCCGTGGTCACATATTTTATTTAAATTTCTGACGAACACCGCTTTGCTTTTCACTCTGATTATGTAGCGTAGAAGTGACAATGTTCAGAGGATATGCTCATGAAAGTTCTATCTTGCATGACATATAGCATTTGTGGTCTAAAATTATGTAAGGTATGCAATATTATAAGGTGTAGGAAGAGTAATTACTTAATGAAAAAGAAGCAAGAATGTTCAATGAAGGTTCAAAAATAATGGAGAATGTTCAGAAAATTTGTTCATGGAAATGCATTCGTGGTCTAAAATCGTGTAAATTATTCAGTATTATAAAGTGTTGGAAGAGTAACTTTTCAATGAAATTGCTTTTGGTGCCATGACTGGGAGTCTTTGGACCTGTCTGTACATATGTGTTTCGTTCGAGACGAAAAACGATGGTCTCATGTCTGAAGAAAATTTAATTTTCTTCTTCCATAATTTCGGGAAAAATCCATACCACCTAGGTAACTAACTCGTCTGCCTCCCTCCCTCTACCATAAAAAAGAAAAGAAAGTATAACTGAAAGGTCTGAAAGACGTGAATCTGCCCTAAACTAACTAAATTTCCGTGAGGTACACAGGTAGAAATATAAAACAAAGTTTTTGACGATTTTATTGTGTACAGTGATTCAGCTAATATACAGCGCTTCTCTTCCATTAGGGATCTGCTAATGCAGTTCCTTAAAGAAATTTTTTTTTTGTATTTCTACTAAAGTTGCTTGGGTAAAGTTGTTCAGTTTCATGAGGAGATTCAAATCCTCCAGGATTGTTGTATTAAGTAAAATGTATTAGCAATAAGTTATTTTCGTCCTGAAATGTATTATATTGTCATTAAATACATTTTTATATTATCTTATTATACCCTTTCTATTACATTTTTAAAGAGCGGTCTAGAAAATCCGTCCTTTGGTGCAACGCCTTCTGTATTTGTTTGTGTTAGACCATTTAGTGCATGCCTCGATCAACTAGGTACAAGTATAGTAATAAAGATTAAAATTTCACACAACTGTCGCGTCTACATTGTTTCCGTTTACTCTCTCACAACCCCTAAGTCGTAAATATCCGCACATTTGCATAAGAAACGGTGGCAGTCACACACTTCGCTACTGAATGTATTAACTGCTGCTGCCTTTTTATACTGATCTCCCACTTTTTAGGGTAACATTTTATGGGACTGGGGAAATTAATTACTGAAGTTGGCGTGGTTAAATTCATAGGTGAAACTTTGAATAGTTCTAGCATAGACGAACAATAAAAAGGACTGACCATCCCCTGAAAAGCCGGAAAAGTATAAAACTAGATGGCGCTTAAAAATAGTCCGGGAAGATATTATGATTTATCGAGTATTCTGCTAAAAAATAAACCGAATTTCAATGTTAGCGTTTCTTTGCATTGAAACTATGTTGAAATTTTGAATGATTTTTTGGCAGAATACTCGGTAGACCATAATAATTTCCAGATTTATTACAAAGCGCCATCTAGTTTCCATGCCTTTCCAGGTTACGTTTTCTAGTATGGGGATTGTCAGTCTTATTATTATTCGTCCATGGTTTTAGGTAAATGCTTAGATTATGAATAACGGCAGCTTTTAAATGGTATGTCCCGTGTTGTGTTGATAAAGATTAGTACCATCCTATACATACCCGTGGGTGTCGTAAGGGTTATAAACTGGAGGGCAGTAGCATCTTCCGGTGTATCATACCATCTTACTTACTGCGGTCACATACAACTGTCGTCCATGCTGCCAGCCGTAACGCTGACAAGCGAGGTTAAGGGCAGTGCTTGTAAAGTTTCATCACCTCAAGTTCTTTACAGACCGGGCGACTTTGTATACAGTCTATTATGCGCTAACTGATTCGATACTCTCCTATGGGCTCAACACCTACGGGCGAACATTCAAAACCTACCTTGATAAAATAAAAAATATACAGATCAGGTTTATGAAAGTCTTGGTAGATGAAAAAACAAAACAACTGTGTAGTAAAGATTATAATGCACTGTTTTTGAAGTGTAAAATATTGCGAGTCCATGAGAGGGTATCGTTTCAGATAGCGTTGGAGGAATTTGGATGTACTGATTATAAAAACCCTGTAACGTGTTCACGTCTAGCTAGGAAGGTGAATAATGAGGCACTAATTGTTCCTAGTACTGTTAACTATTATGGTGAGCGAACCAGATTGTATCTTGTTCCCAAAATCTATAACAATATACCGCTGGAGATTAGAAAAAGCACCACAAAATATATTTTCAAAAATAAATTAAAAAAGCATGTTTTAAAAATGTTTGAGGATAAACTTGAATCTGTCTGTATTACTTAGTTACTTATAATTGTAGTTATCTTGTAGCTAATATAAGCATGCAGTTAAACATGTATAAACGGTTTTGTTAAATAAGGGGAGCCTTGTCTGCCAACAAACTATTTTATAGTTTGGCGGAACTTGTATGTAAAATTTAAACTGTTTTTTATGTGCAATAAACGATTAAAAATTAAAAATATAAAATACTATGATACTTCCCCTCCACATTTTTTCAGCAAAAGCTGGAATTCTGGAGGGAGCTCCCTGTCCTGTAGTGGACGTTTCAGGGGATGTTATGATCCTATACTATTAAACGAGCAATATTTGTACATGGAACAAGCGAAACTCTCATACACCCCAACTGATTTTTATTAAAATAAATCCATTCCCGTAAAAAAAATCTTTAAAAAAATCCGAACAAACTATTTTCTCAGTTTCGCTTATTCCGTTAACACGTTGTATATATATACAGTTTCTCGACAACGGCTCTAAAGATGTTGATGAAATTTAGTATTCAGGGGTTTTTAGGACAAAAAATTGTTTTTAAGCATTTAAATAAAAATACCGCGTTTTAGACAGAAACCTACAGCGCCATCTGTTAGCGAGTAGCATAGCTTGCTTACCCGATTATACAGCGCCATCTGTTGGCGAGTAGCATAGCTTGCTTACCCGATTATTTTTTTATGTTGAGACGGCTATTATAGAGCGAAGCTCGGTCTACCGGGTACTAAATAAATAATAATAATAAAAAATAGATGTTTATTTGGAAACGCTCGAGACCGAGTGGTAGTTTTTCTTTCTTTTCGATCAGGAAGTGAGGTAGGCGGTGGTCAGAACTCGGAAGGGTGACCAGTAGTGGCACAAAAATTAGAGCGTTATCATGTTTCCAAAGGCACGTTAAGCCGTTGGTCTCGACTCATCATCATAACATCTCATGAAACGTCCACTAAAGCTCCCTCCAGAATTATATAATAGCTTTTGCTGAAAAAATGTAGAGGGGAAGTACCATAGTCACCTCGCTTGTTAGCGTTACGGCTGGCACCATGGACCGCGGTTGTAGGTGACCGCAGTAAGTAATATGTAAGATAAAAAGGAGGATGCTGCTGCCCATCCTCCAGTTTATAACCCTTAGTCGCCTCTTACGACACCCACGGGTATTTATGGGTTGGTACTATTCGACTGCTGTTGGTCTCGACTACTATCAATGATAGTAGTCGAGACGCGACTTGCTGTACTTAAGCAAGTCGCAGGCCAGTAGGTTACCTGAAACCTCTGACAGCCAGGTTGACCACTAACCTGACAAAGAATAATCTAGGATCGAGTTTGGTTTGCCTAGGGACTAGATAAGTACTATACGACTAGATAAGTACTATACGTACAACTGGACTGAGTGCCATGTAGAAAAATTGTGCTGACAGCAAGTCACATAAGATACCGCGGTGTCCCTTTCTAAAAAGGGTGACAATGATATTCTGAAGATTGTGGGAAACAAACAGGGTATCGTATCGAAATAGAGCCAATTAAAAGCATACTACATTATAAACAGTGTTTTATTATTTACAGGTAATTATTAAAAAACGTCACGTCAAAACAGAAAAAATATACAATATTTACATACCTACAAATAAGAAAAAAAAGCATTCGCCCATCAAAAACAAGTTATGATTATGATGGACATGAACATCTCCACATGTAACAATTTAAAAATGAAACTGATTTTACTGTGAGAAAAATACCACACATTGTGGAGATTTGCGGTTTGCTTAGTAGATTTGAACATACAAGTGGACGTCGACTTTCAGAGCTACTAAAAAACAGACGAACAACAGCCTTGAAATCAACAAAGCACAAGTACAAAAACCCACTAAAAACCAGCTACACTTGCTACAAAAAATACAAAGAATAAATAAGGAATACAAAGATATAAATATAACATCAGTAGGTACAGAAATATTCAACACCATAGAAAAAAAATATAAATAAGGGTGCTAAAACTTTGAAAATAAAATAAAGATAAATAATAATACTGAAGATACCAAAAAATTAAAATACTGAAATACAGAAAATAAAATAAGAAATAAAAAACTAAAAGCTGAAGGGGAATTCATCATGCAAGTTGTGCCAAGTTTTTTCGGAATTCGGTATGTTATAAAGGTTTTAGAAAACCAACGCAAGCAAGGAAAATAAACAGCAATCAACAAAATTCATTAACGCTGAGCCGTATCTGCTGGAGCTACAGATGTGAAATTTTGTACAGAGATTTGTTGCACGTCAAAACAACCCACTAAGAAAGGACTTTTAGAAATTTGTCCCCAAGGAAGTGTAAAAGGGATGAAACTTTGTATAAAAGGCCTACAGTTTTGACACAACTTACCTACTCATAGTAAATAAAAAATTTGAAACAGAGAAGGTACAGCACTCTGTTTCAAAACTGCTCGATCTTTATTTGGCACAAAGTCTTCTTTTTTAAAATGTTTGCTACATACAGATGTATGTTTCGTGATTTTTCTCGAAAATTTTGGAATCACAAGGTTTTCGGGTAATCTGAAAGATTAAAAACCACGCGAGTGAAGTCGTGAGCTTTTTTGTAGCTTCTACTACACAAAACGTCTAGAATCCATCCCATCTCTACCCGTGGGTGTCGTAGAGGCGACTAAAGGCTCATGAACCGGAGGATATGGGCAGTAGCGTCCTTACGTGTACCTACTGCGGTCACCAACAATCGTGGTCTATTGTGTCAGCTGTAACGCTCTCAAGCGTGGTGACTAAGGTACAATGATTTACTAATTATTATGTCACTAGCATGGTAAGTACTTCCCATCCATATCGTTCCAGCAAGAGCTGGAGTTCTAAAGGGAGCTCCGTGTCCTGCAGTGGACGTATTACGGGATGTTATTGAAGTATTATGAAACTTTGCAACGCTAAAAAAGTATTAGCTTCTGCCTAGAGCGGCTTCGGAGAAAAATCTTCCCGTCGCAACGACGGGTCGAGACGTCCAACCTAAATTTATGTCACCCTAACTTCTAAACTTATCTAAACAAGCAAATCGTAGTAAAACACATACTTATGGTAAGAAAATCCACAATCCGGAAAATATTCGCTCTTGCAGGCTGCAACAATGCAATTTTGCATTTTATTTTTTTCTATAATTTAGCATTTTCAAGAAATCCGCGTCGTTCAATATTTTAGTAAAATCACATTTAGAGTTGACACATATTTATTTGTTTTCTACCACTTATCAGCGGATGCAGTTTTTATGGTAAGTAAAATTTATGTTCCTTAGGAAAAGTTGTTCAGTTACATGGGTAGGCTACCACCCGAGAGGTTTTGCGTATTTGAAATTACACGTTGTATTTTATCTCGGGCGTCGTGCTGAGGGGGCGGTAGCTCTGAACATGAAACTTTTGTACAACGACTTTTGTAACACCGCAAAAAAAAATTGCTGTTTCATACAAATTGGCTCGGTCTTGTTCAGTTTTATGTTCAGTGCTACCACCCGAGAGATTTTGCGTTATTTACTCAATAAGTTGTCTACGCCTATAGACCATACAAGTATACCGAATTTCATACATTTCACAAAACGCCTGTATTAAATAGATTGCCGTTGACATTTAAATGAATTTGGCATACCGGTGCTCACCAACAAAATCCAGCAGCCAGCTTGGCATTTTACTAAAAAATGCGTTAGCGTACGCATGTATTTTATTGCAAAATGTTCACTACTTAATTTACTTTAAGTATCATACACTTTTTTTTTTCTGTTAAATTGTTTATAAAATAATTCAAATTCCTACCAAAAATTTAATAATCAGAAAAAGTATGAACGACAACACCTTAGAAAGGGACACCGCAATCACTTGTGGCTATCTCACTCGGACCGCTTTTTTGACCACTTATTTTGAGTACGAAGTATATCGACCTTCGAATAACTTGGCGGAAAAAGTAAATTTGTACGTTCAGGGGCTTACAACGGTTTGCCCAGGGACTAGATAAGTACTATAGTTTGCCTTCTGGGTAGCGGAAGTCTGATGGCAGTCGCTCTATGTAAAAACCAGTAGCCTCTTCAAATCTTATATGTAGGTCAGATATTCGATTCCGTAAGAACGGAATAAGGCTAGGGTTTTTAGGCTAGGGTTCTTTTCTGTACCGACTGATCTCTACTCGCAGGTGTGGTAAAAAGTGACTAAAGGATTTTAAAGTTTATAAGTATTTCAGATGCTATGCAATAAATTTAGTTTTATGACTAATTAAACTTCAGAAAAAACAATTTAGTTTTATGACTATTTAAACTTCAGAAAAACAATTTTAAGGGACATACCAGGTAGAAATACGATAAAAATAACTTCCCAAAGAAACTGCATTTTGAGGTTGCACATCGTGCATAAGATGCTCATTTTTTAGGGTTCCGATACCAAAATGGCAAAAAAAGGAACCCTTATGGTGCGACTTTGTCTGTCTGTCTGTCTATCACACCCCTATATCTCAGCAACCACTCGTGCTATCTACTTGAAATTTGAAATAGTTTTAGAATATCGTTGCCCAACTTAATTGCACATGAAATAATTTTGAAAAAATTATGATAATTAATGTAAAGGGGCCTAAAATAGGGGGGCCAAATTTCTAAATGTCGCTACTAGGTTGAGTGAGGTATCATATGAAAGAGCTTTACTTGGAAATCCTAAAATATATTTTTGTTTTTTTTTTCCGTCTCTTAATTTTCAAGTTATGATGAAAAATGTCAAAAAAAATACCATTCCCCCCCTTATCTCCGAAGTTTATGAAAGGAAAAATCTGAATTAATTACAGTTGACAGAAATTTGTGTAAACATTACAGCAAAAATAAAACTATCATTTTAATTTGCACATTTTTTTATAAATCTGCAAATAACCTTTACAAACAAACTTTGTTTTGCGGTCCTAAAAATGGCCTTTAGTGCTTCCAAAAATACAAAAAGTATATCGGAACCCTCGGCGCACGAGTCCGACTCGCACTTGACCGGTTTTTTAACATAGGTATTTCAACCCCTATTCGGAAAAGTTGTTCAGTTTGGTCTAAATCTAATGTTTAAGTTTGTACAGTCGCACTTACTGGTGACCGATATCATCTATGTGTCTTAATCACTTTGTATAAAATGATCGGATTGATTGGACGAATTAGCATGAAGAATTTTTTATTATGGGAATTGCCTAAAGTCGTTGAAAAATAGTTATTTGTTATGCAAGGTAGCAAAATTGTTATTTGGCGCGAGTGCCTTCTATTAAGCAAGTGAAGGACTCTAGGATTGAGCCACGAGCCAAATGAGTGGTTCAAAAGAAGAACCCTGAGCGTTGCAAGGGTTTAAAGGCATGAGACGCTAAATAACTTTACTGTCGAGCGAAACACACAATTGTTCACCGCATGTTGAGTTTATACATGAAAATCAATTCAAAAACAAGAAATAAGTGTTTAATTTATTATTCATATATATTAACGTAAGGGCTTTATACTTACATAATGGTACGTACGGCAGCAAACAAGTGGAAACTACACCAGTATAAGCTGAACCAGCGCTACGCGACAAACCCCCGAAACCAGAGACCCGCTCAAGGGCAAAGAGTTTCTGCCGACGAGCGGTCGTGTGTAGATTAAGAATACTTACATAAAAAGGAAATTACTACAAATAGTAACATTAAATTGTTATTATTTTTGGGACTGTGATGCTTATGTTTGTGATTCTACCTATAAACTACTTAATAAATTTGCAGAACAAGGCTCATTTTCATTGGATTCCAATGTAAAGACAGAAGATAGGCAGTGGCAGGTGATTCTATTTTGTATTGCGCTAATTTGGAAGTTGAAGAGCGAGTCCATTAATCAGGCGCAAGAGCACAAAACACCAAAGCCGATCAAATTTTTAATTTACTTTTTATTAGCAGCCGGTACCTTAACCATCATCATCATGACATCCTATCAAACGTCCACTACAGGACAGGGAACTCTCTCCAGAATTCCAGCTTTTGCTGAAACAATGTGGAGGGGAAGTACCATAGTCACCACGCTTGTTAGCGTTACGGCTGGCACCATGGATCGCGGTTGTACGTGACTGCAGTAAGTAAGATGGTATGATACACAGGAGGACGCTGCTGCCCATCCTCCAGCTTATAACCCTTAGTCGTATCTTACGACACCCACGGGTATGTATAGGTTGGTAATATTCTTTGCCGGCACCACACGGAACATACACTTAACCACAAGGATACACTATTTACCTCACTATACAGCGAAAAAAACGCTAACCAATATTGCCAGTACCTTATAACGTGCTTGTACCAAAAATGACTTTTGCACACAGACTTTGATCGATTAAAATTCCAAAAACCTTTTCCACGCTAGCGGTTAAAAATTATTTTTGCATTTAGATTTCAAACGATAAAGCAAAGTTTTCTGACCTTGTGAAGTGAATACTTTTTTTTTTTTTTTTTACTATGTATGGGCTTACTCTTGACCTCGATCTAGCCTTGAGGACAGAGATGAGGTCGACGATGGAACGAGCTTGCCCAGAAGAAGCCTATTCACTCGCGACTTAAATAGATTCGGGTTATAAGAGCTCGGGAACACAGACGCAGGCAGAGAATTCCACTCCTTAGCTGTGCGCATTATAAAGGATGTTTCAAAGCGCTTTGTGCGAATGTGTGGAATATCAACCAGATATGGGTGATATCCTGCGGTGCGTCTGGATTCCCGATGGTAAAAGGGGGATGGCGGAATAAGCTCATGGAGCTCTTGGGCACACTCTCCGAAGTACAATCTGTAAAAGACCGACAGACATGCAATTTTGCGCCGGTGGGCTAGGCCGTGAAACTTTATTGAATTAGCATCAAAAATGAACCGTCAAGGGTTTTCCACTTTGTTAAAAAACTTTTATAAGCTATAGGTAAGACGCATTTTTCCTCCAATCCATCGACACCAAAAATGAACGCATTTTGTTGCGTGACGGGCCCCTATTCCCTAACAAATTTGTGACCATTACGTGCGTAGGCATTACTTACTGTTATGACGAGTCGGTACCATAATCTTTGGTTATTGTGGCTGTCACTTGGTGCATTTCCGGGAATTTTTCCGTTTATCCCTGGATATAAGTAAGGAATAATAGGGTAGGCTAAATAATAAGTAGTGAATAGGCTGTTGCATAGACAAAAATAAAAAGTTTTAATGTCAAGAAGCTCAATTTAATAATATGCAACGGAGACTTCCGAGAAAGTAATCTACATATTATACTTGAGGTGGGAAACTTTCCTTGTGGAACTTTAGAGATTTACAAATGTAAAACCATAGTGATTTCTCAGCAAAATTATAAGATCATTCTAAGTACATAGATTATTGTTTTTATGGAAACTTGGCTTAATTTTAAGGGTTTTCCTGCTCGTAGTTAGTTCAAGAGTAAGGCCATGAAAAATTAAATAACCTTTAATTCTGCGGATCCATGCCTTGTTTATGACAGTGATATATCTGTTAAGGAGCTAATAAGAGCTAAATACGCTTCACTTGAGCAGTTTTTTGACGAAAAGTGATGAATAATATGGCCTTAAAAAAAATTATGTGATGAATAAACATTTTTCCAAGAAGATTGCTGACACTGAAACACGATTAAATATATTTTATACGCCATAAAAAATCCAATTCTTGAGTACCCAATTAATCTATGATGCTAAAACTTTTATACATTATTCAATACATTATGCATTATCATATAGCTGTTTTATAATTAATATTATGGGTTTAAATTTTGAGAAAAATGCAAAAATTATAAAAACAGTGCGAATCCGCTCTGTTCTAACACGCGCATTCTGTCCCTTTGGAGGTAATTTAGCTCTTATCAGCCCCTTAAAGAAAAACGCTCTGCCTGAATCCAGCCACGAGTTGTGACCATACCAAACAAAGCATATATCAAAGGCAGTTTTATTCATAAACAAAAAATCCCTTGATCGTGACTCCACGCAGGCATGCAATATATGCAACCCCACACTCTACCGCCCTATCTCCCACGCATGCTAAGCGATGCCATCTAAGCGAACGTCATCTACATTTTTTATATTTTTATCTTAATTAAAAATCTGGAGCCCAGAGTGTCTGGAACGCTTTGACACGCTCTGCGATAGTTCGACATGTCCTGTCTTCGTTTTTAAGGAGTGAATAGTATTTGAATAATAACGTATTTAAGAATTATTTCCTATAGTATATTTTTCAAGGAAAGTACTAACGCGACAACGCTGAGGGTGAAATAACATTGGGTAAGGATAAAGGATTATGATTATTAAGTAAAAACAGGTCAGTAGACATACACTGCTTACTGCATTCAACTGCCGCCGTATGGACAACATATTAAAGAAGCAGTGTATTTTTACTTAACCAATTTTACTGACTCCGTGTAAACCTAGCCTTATTAGCCTCGGAAATCTTAAAAGGTGTTTCTGCTAATGAAACGAAACAACTTTTTCCAAGGTCGAAAAATAGGACAAAAAAAAGAGTTCGACTTCCCAGCTGACAGCACGATTTGCATGAGGAGTCTGTTTTTTTTTTGTTCATTTTTCAACATAGATATTTCATAGATTCCTTGGAAAAAGTTGTTCAGTTCCACAGGCAAAACCACCTCTTAAGAGCCCCACGAACCGAGCGAGAAATCGCGCGCTGGGATCATGCGCCGAGTGCTCTCTTCTGTTGCTGTCTCACCCTGAGTGCGACAGGGCGCTAAATGAGCAAGAGCACGATATTGTCTCGCGAAACCAGTTTTTGGGTCTTGACGGGCGCGGCGTGCGGGGCGGGTGGCCAACGGGCAGCCTAGTCAAATAGCTTTATAATAATTTTGTAATGTTTTGCTTGCTTTGCGCTCATTTTTGACGGCATACTTTTCTACAGCTGAACTATTTCTAAGAATGATGAACTTTGTGGTGAATGGCGAAGAAACAATAATAACTTAGTCGTACTGATAAAAATCCAGGTTTATTATTCGAGAATTAAATCATATTAAAGTATTTTAATAAAATCATTATAGGACATTAAGATGCAAGTGCATCTATTCTAATGTAATGTCCAAAGCGCAAGCGCTTCTGACGATGTTTTTCAACACATTTGCGAATAAAAACAAGTAAAATTTGCTTAGGTACCTCTTTTCCCGAAGGAAAAGACGTAGACAACGTACACCCGATTCTCCAGACTTGTGTTTCGTGCCTTAGTATTTTCTACATTGAGGAACTACATTAATTACTGTTTTTTTTTTAGGGTTCCGATACCAAAATGGTAAAAAAAGGAACCCTTATGGTGCCGCTTTGTCTGTCCGTCTGTCTGTCACACCTGTATATCTTAGCAACCACTCATGCTATCGACTTGAAATTTTGAATAGTTTTAGAATATGGTTGCCCAACTTAAATGCACATGAAAGAGTAAAAATAAAGATGATTATTAAAGTAAAGGGGGTCCTAATAGGGGGGGGGGGCAACTTTAGAATTGTCGTTACTAGGTCGAGTGGGGTATCATATGATAGCGCTTTACTTGCAAATTCTAAAATATTTTTTAGTATTTTTTTACTACTCTTAGTTTTCAATTTATGATGAAAAATGTCAAAATAATACAAATTATCTAATACAAATTATCCCTTATCTCCGAAGTTTATGAAAGGAAAAATCTGAATTAATTACAGTCGATAGAAGTTTGTGTAAATATTACAGCAAAAATAAAACGATCTTTCTGAATTGCACAGGTTTTTAGAAATCTGTAAAAAACCTTTATTGTGTGTACAAACAAATTTAGTTTTCCGGTTCTAAAAATGGACTTTATTGCTTCCAAAAATACTAAAGGTATATAGGAACCCTCGGCGCGCGAGTCCGACTCGCACTTGACCGGTTTTTTTTTATTAAAAGAGTCGATACTTTTGAAAATAATTACAATAAACACAATGTAAACACCGCAAATATTTGTAAAAATGGCGCGCGCTGTTTTAGCGGACACAGATGCGACATTGACTAAACTGCCAAACAGCTTAGTCATAATTATTTTTCACTTCTCATGCTCTGAAAATGCTTCTTTGTGCAGGATATAGGCTGCACAAAATCGAATTTTGTGCACTAGGGCAAAAAAGTAATCGCGGTGGTGTACGCCCTGCGCGCGGGCCTGCTGCACCCCACGCCGCGCGCGCGTCAACATATTCTTCACTAAAGCAGAACAACTCATTCTTCAGTTACATTTAGAGAGTACTTTTACGTTTTATTTCCTCGCAATCAAAGTGAAAAGCAGAGTTTATAACTCGTCCACAAAACCATTTTTTCCTCGACATTACTACCAGCCCTCGCCTTCGGCTCGGGCTGCTAAAAGTCTCGGAAAAATGGTCCGTTTTGTGCATTTTATGTAAAACCTACTATAAAATACGAATTTGTTGTTACTAAGTTGATTAATATAAATATTATCGTGAAATGAATGTTTATTGATCATATTATCGAACAATGTTAATTTATTCATGAAAATATTATGGATTTTATAGACATAAAAACTCCTTGCTTCTTGCCGAAATAAAAAAAAATTAAGAAATAAAACACTAGTGCGGCAATATAATGGAAAAAGCATGTGTGTTTGATAAGCTAGATTATCGACCTTAACTCAGTGCAAATAGAGCTGTTTTATGCGCAAATGTGTAGAAAAATATATATTTTTTTCGTATTGGTTATTTCTTCTAGATCACACATAAAATCGCTTTCTAAGCAATAACATCATAATCTTTTTAGGGTTCCGTAGTCAAAAAGGAACTCTTATAGTTTCGTCATGTCCGTATGTCTGTCTGTCCGCGGCTTAGCTTAGAAATTTACTTTACATCCACGTCGACAAAGTGGTAAAATAAAATCATGAAAAATATTTTTCTCCTGTTTGCTCGTAAACAGTGCTCTTATTTAAAAAAAGGAGGCGTGAAAAACCTAATTCCGGTTCTCAATTCAAATACACGACAGTAATGTAAAACACTACAATAATGTACATTGTTGTAGTTTTATAGCCGTTTGAATTTTATACCAGGCTATTCGTGAAAAAAGCTTCATTAATTTCCGAGGTGATAAAAAAATAAGCATGTATAGGGTGCTTTCATAACAACTACGTTCCTTTCAGTATACAGGATGTAATCGTTAAGTGTGTCCAGGCGATTATTCAGTAACTACTACAGATATCAGATTTTTGCTCGATTTTTTCTTTTAGCTCTATCGTAAAAACGGGGATACTTAAAAGCATGAAAATTGGTATGTTTATAGTGCATAAGTTATAGAATACCAAAAAATAATAAAAAAAACGCCTCGGACTCGCGCGAATTTAATACACTTCTGCGTGACCGCGCATCCATAACTAAGGCGGTAGGTATGTTAAAAAAACCGGTCAAGTGCGAGTCGGACTCGCTTGCCGAGGGTTCCGATATACTTTTTGTATTTTTGGAAGCAATAAAGTCCATTTTTAGGACCGCAACACTAAATTTGTTTGTAAAGGTTATTTGCAGATTTCTGAAAAACTGTGCAACTTAGAAAGATCGTTTTATTTTTTCTGTAATGTCTACTTAAACTTCTGTTAACTGTAATTAATTCAGATTTTTCCTTTCACACACTTCGGAGGTAAGGTGGGGAATGGTATTTTTTTTATATTTTTCATCATAACTTGAAAACTAAGAGATTTAAAAATACAAAAATATGTTTTTGAATGTACAAGAAAAGTCCTTTCATATGATACCCCACTCGACCTAGTAGCGACAATTTCAAATTTGCCCCCCCCTATTTTGGCCCCCTTTACATTAATAATCATAATTTTTTCAAAATTCTTTCATGTGCAATTAAGTTGAGCAACTATATTCCAAAACTGTTCCAAATTTCAGGTCGATAGCATGAGTGGCTGCTGAGATATAGAGGTGTGACAGACAGACGGACAGACAAAGTCGCACCATATGGGTTCCTTTTTTACCATTTGGTATCGGAACCCTAAAAAGGTATGTTTAACCTGGTGGTACGGAACACAAGGCGCTTAAGTCCGAGTCGCTCTTGGCTGTTCTTAGGGTTCCGATACCAAAATGGTAAAAAAAGGAACCCTCATGGTGCCGCTCTGTCTGTCTGTCTGTCCGTCTGTCTGTCACACCTCTATATCTCAGCAACCACTTATGCTATCGACCTGAAATTTGAAAAAGTTTTAGAATATAGTTGCCCAACTTAATTGCATATGATAAAAAAATGAAAAAAGTATGATTATTAATGTAAAGGGGGCCAAAATAGGGGAGGCCAAATTTCAAATTGTCGCTACTAGGTCTAGTGGGGTATCATATGAAAAGGCTTTACTTGTAAATTTTAAAATATATTTTTGTATTTTTTTAAGTTTCTTAATTTTCAAGTTATGATGAAAAATGTCAAAAAAAATACGATTCCCCTTATCTACGAAGTTTAAGTAAGGGAAAATCTGAATTAATTACAGTTGACAGAGGTTTATGTAAACTTTACAGCAAAAATAAAACGATCTTTCTAAATTGCACAGTTTTTCATAAATCTGCAAAAAACCTTTACAAACAAATTTAGTTTTGCGGTCCTGAAAATGGACTTTATTTCTTCCAAAAATACTATAGGTATATCGGAACCCTCGGCGCGCGAGTCCGACTCGCACTTGTCCGGTTTTTTTTGTAAGAACCTGGAATACATCAATATTAACAAAATACTCTTTGTAACGCTAAGGTCATATGTTAACAAAATTTTAACAACTGTTGAACTATGTTTCAACGCCGTTTTCTTAGTATTCGCAGGTCACATAATTTGAATATAATGGTTGAGAAAACCCTTGTTCAAAGAAGAAAAATACTAAGAGGAAATATGGTTTTGGAATCTCAAAAAATAATTATTAGATACTTAAAATTTTTTACTAGTAGAAATCTCTTGAAATAAATATGTCTACGAATGTTTAAAAGTATTCTTTTGCCGGCTTTATCTGCCCACTGTTGGACAAGATCTTCCCCACATTTAGAGAGGATAGGTTCATTTAATGAAGTATCATCGTAACATCCCATAAAACGTCTACTGTAGGATAGGCAGCTCCCTCCAGAAGTCCAGCATAAAAGCGTGGTACTTAGAAGGGGAATCACCGTAGTCACCACGCTTGTAAGCGTTGCTGCTGGCGATCGCTGTTATTGAAGACCGCAGTATGTAAGATGGTCAATAAACAGAAAGATGCTGCTCCCCACCCGGTCCATATGTCTTAAGTCAACTCTTACGACACCTAGATGGGTTGGTAATACCGCACCACACGGGCCTTACCCGTTTTTTACAGAAAGTTTATTTAAAAAAAGTATATAGCGGTATATTTCGTCATAGTCACCACGTGTTGCGGCTAAGACGCTGTTAACCATCCTCACAGTTTCCCCGATCTTAGATCCCTTAGTCGTCTACTACGAAACCCGCAAAAAGAGAAAGGGAGATGCTACTTTACTCTTTGACACGAAATAGTAGATTGTATCACAAGGCTGTAGAATAATATTTTAAGGCGAGGGCGCTATTTTGAACCCAGAGCAAAGTGAACGGATTCTAGAGTAGAATCGTGAACGTAGCGAGGGATTCAATAGGTTGCCCAAGGTAAAAATATTTTTGCAGCCGCGTAATACACTCTACTTTTCATCTCCCTCTATGAGAAAAGAATAAGAGGCTCATTGAGACACACACTCGTCATTAATTTTAAATATAAAATACCATTACAACATTATTACTTGATGAAACCATACTAAAACTCATATTAAGTATTATTTGTAACACCTGAAAATGTAATTGACATTTTTGTATCAACATACATACATAACATCACGCCTTGTTCCCATCGGGGTAGGCAGAGACCACAGTTCTCCACCTGCTGCGATCTTGACATACTTCCCTTGCTTCCTGAACTTTCATCAATCCTTTCATACATGCTCGTCGGTTTAGGGTACTTTTAACCTGCCCTTTATTCAGAACGTCCTGAATTTGGTCCTGGTTCGCCGAGGCCTTCCCCTTCCAACGTTTCCATTCACTCTCGCCTTGTAGATCTCTTTCGTCAATCTTCCTTCACTCATCCTCTCTACATGACCAAACCATCTCAGCATCCCTTTCTCAATTTTAGTCACTACGTCTTCTTTTACGCCACAACGTTCTCTTATCACACTATTTCTAATCCTGTCACTCAATTTTACACCAATCATACTCCTCAACGCTCTCATTTCTACTGCATTAATTCTACTTTCATGCTTTTTCTGCCATACCCAGCTTTCACTGCCGTACATCAGTGTATCAATTAGGAACAAAACCTCTTTGGTTGGTAGTCTTGTTTACATTCAGAGCATATTTCTTTTTTTATATTTTTCGGCATATTACTAACAGCGCCTCATTAGTCCGAGTGAAGACTCCTTGGTCGTGGCTTCTGGAATAGAGTTTCATAATAAAATTGTAGACTAGACAGCTGTTGCTCTGACAAAGTGCCGATGTCAAAGAACACGTCACAATTGAAAAGATGGGTGCAAGTTCTATGTCATCCGCAAATTGTTATTACATTCAAATAACTGATGTTTCTACAAAATTATACCTGGACCCACTATAGATAGGGAGCTCGCAGACATTTTCGCTATATGATTTGCAAGTATTTCATATCGCTGGACTATTGGCCTCCTGCGCCGATATATTCATAATAATTTTAATAGTACAACCGGCCAGTATTATTTTTCATACAATATTTTTGTTCGACCTCTATGGTTGACCTAAAATATCCCTATGGTGGACCTAAATTCTAATTTTAAATCCCATTTTAGCCGCTACAAAAGTCTCTTGGAGAAAACAGCTATTTTGTTCGCCTTTATTGACGAACCGTTCAGCGATTTTCGAATAGATGGATGAAAATACTTTTTAGGGTTCCGTACCTCAAAAGAAAAAAACGGAACCCTTATAGGATCACTTTGTTGTCCGTCCGTCTGTCTGTCTGTCTGTCTGTCTGTCAAGACCCTTTATCTCACGAACGGGTAAAGGTATCAGGTTGAAATTAATACCATATATTAGGATTCATGAACCACACAAGATCTGAAAATTTCCATTTTTTACAACGACGCAATCAAAAGATATGGCATTTTATGTCCTCATCTCCATACATTTATTCAAAAATGCAAAACCTACAGGGTACTTTCCGTTGACCTAAAATTATGAAATTTGGCAAGAAGCTAGGTCTCGCAGTACAAATAATGGGAAAAGTCTGAAATCATTAAAAATTACAACTTTTCTCACAACTAATGGTAACCAATTGTGGTGAGCTCCCGTTTCAACAACATTCATATAAGAGAGGGGTCAAGTGGGATGGACGCTGAGGCGATTTTTGTTTTAGTTCTATTTAAAAAAACGGGAACACTTACAAACTTGAAAATTGGTATGATTATAGTGCATAAGCTATAAAATAACAACAAATAATAAAATTTGGTCAAGCGCGTGTCGGACTCAAAAAATCTAGCACATTAACTTACTGAAATTTCAACTAATACAATTATGTTTATGTTGTGGTACGGAACCCTCAGTGCGCGAGTCCGACTCGCACTTGGCCGGTTTTTTTTTCCATTGTTACCAAGTTGAGAGATTTTATTCTTTTAACAGTAATCTTTATTTACACAATATTTTTTTCAAAGAACTTGTCATTCTGCAAACTTTATGTTCTCGGAAAATACAGCCTACAATTTTACTTTCCTTAACATCTCTAAAACAATATCATGTAACAAGTACACACACAAAAACAGACAAATGTAACATGTCTTACGAGACAGCAAGTTGCTCATAAATGTATTAACGTGAAACGAAACGTAGACCAGAGACTACAAACACGTGGTAGAGTCAGCAAAAACACTTACCAATGCAGAAAAACCGGCCAAGTGCGCACCGAAGGTTCCTTACCACTAAGGAACCTTCGGTGCGTACCGTCTTAGTTGTAGACGCGCAGTCACACAGAAGTGCACTAAATTAACGCGAATACATCACGCGCTGGACCATTTCTTATTATTTACTGTTAATTTTCACGCTTGTATGTGTGTCCGGAGCTAAAACAAAAATCGAGCCAAAATCGCCTAAAATCACGTTTTAGCAGGGGAGCCCACCTTAATTTATTTATTACTAGCTTTCCGCCTGCGGTTTCACCCGCAATTAATGCGTTTTCCTGTGGGAATTAAGTGTTTTTCCGCGGTAAAAAGTAGCCTATGTACTATTGCAGGACCTAACCTATGTGTGTTCCAAGTTTCAGTAAAATCCATTCAATAGTTTTTGCGTGAAAGAGTAACAAACATCCATCCATCCATACTTACTAACTTTCGCGTTTATAATATTAAATAAGATTTTTAGTTTAATATTTGTTGATTTAACGGCGGATTAAATGTGAAAACTTCAACTGTCTACCTATTACGGTTCATGAGATACAGCCCGCTGATAGACAGACATAGATAGACATCGGAGGCATATTACGTACGGAACCCGAATAAATACTTGAATCTTAGAGAAACTGCATTTTGTATGGCAATAAAAATTTCTTCCATACCAAATGCAACCTTATAAGTAAATTCAAGTTTTTTTTCTCCTATAGTATTTCGACCTTGGAGGTGACAAGGGCACTCGTTTTCACACAGAACGACTGCCATTTGACCTACACAACCCAGAGTGCAAACCAGACCAAATTCTAGATAAGGCTTTTGCCAGACTAGTGGCTAACCTGTTTCTAATAATTTTTAGGCCACCAAATGGCCTCTGACTTGGCTTAGTGACAACTATCAGTGACAGTATCCGGAGACAGCTTGACATGCCTTCCGAAGCACAGAAACGCTCCAGTATCTTTTACCGAATTTGCTGAATATTTTTAATAATTGAGTCTACTTTTGCTGACCCTCCTGCATTAGAGTCACACATTAGTCAAGTCATAACCACATTAGAGGAACTAAACTGATTTAGGGAACCCAAATGGGTATTTACTTGATTACCTACGTTTGGTTGCGCGCAACAAAATGCATCTTCTTGTTCTTTTTAGGGTTCCGTACCTTTAAAAGAAAAAAAAAAACGGAACTCTTATAGCATCACTTTATTGTCCGCCTTCCGTCTGTCTGTCTGTCTGTAACTTTACTCGTTTGTGAGAAAAAGGGTCTTTTTTCTCACAAACGAGTAAAGTTATTAAGTTGAAAAATAATTTCTCCAAAAAGAAAAAATAAACTTTCATTTGATTTCCTTACGAAATTGACACCTAACATGCCATAACAGCTGAATAGGAACTAATAGAATTTTTATAATGATGATCGGCGGCGGCCATCTTTGTCCCCCTCCCTCGCCACAAGCTCTTTTTTTTGCATCCCAGACTAGAAATGCTTAAAATCATCCAAAGAATGTATACATTGTGAAGGGCAGCCGATCCTGAAAAAAAAAAACCAGCCAAATGCGAGTCGGACTCGCGCACCGAGGGTTCCGTACCACCACGTAATCATAATTGTATTAGTTGAAATTTCAGTAAGTTAATGTGCTACATTTTTTGAGTCCGACACGCGCTTGACCAAATTTTATTATTTGTTGTTATTTTATGGCTTATGCACTATAAACGTACCAATTTTCAAGTTTGCAAGTGTTCCCGTTTTTAAAATAGAACTAAAACAAAAATCGCCTCCGTGACCATCCAACTTGACCCCTCTCTTATATGAATGTTCTTGAAACGGGAGCTTACCACAATTGGTTACCATTAGTTGTGAGAAAAGTTGTAATATTTAATTATTTCAGACTTTTCCCATTATTTGTACTGTGAGACCTAGCTTCTTGCCAAATTTCATAATTTTAGGTCAACGGGAAGTACCCTGTAGGTTTTGCTTTTTTGCATAAATGTATGGAGATGAGGACATAAAATGCCATATCTTTTGATTGCGTCGTTGTAAAAAATTGAAATTTTCAGATCTTGTGTGGTTCATAGATCCTAATATATGGTACTAGCTGTTGCCCGCGGCTTCGCTCGCGTGGATTTCGTATTTATGTTGTTACCGGTTTTCCGAAGCAATGAGATATTTTCCCGTCATTTCGAGGTAATTTTAAACTAAGGAAAAACAGGACTAACCCTGCGCAAATCAATGAGTATAATTCAAGATCCAGCTGAATTTCATATAATATACAGACGTTACTCATAAATAACTCAGAACAGAGGAACTTAGCAGCAGTATCCTAACAAATGTAAAAGAGAGATGAGAGACACCTTTATGTAATATTTCAAAACAGAGCCAATTCGCAGAAGTAATTGAGAAAATCTAACACCCTCTCCCTCTCTCTCCCTCTCCCCCTGCCCCTCCCTCACCCCGTCCCTCTCCCTCACCCCCTCCCCCTCCCTCTCTACCTCCCTCTCCCCCTTCCCCTCCTTCTCCCTCTCCCTCTACCAGTACCTCTCTACGTCTCTACCTCTCTACGTCTCTACGTCTCTACGTCTCTACGTCTCTACGTCTCTACGTCTCTACCTCTCTACCTCTCTACCTCTCTACCTCTCTACCTCTCTACCTCTCTACCTCTCTACCTCTCTACCTCTCTACCTCTCTACCTCTCTACCTCTCTACCTCTCTACCTCTCTACCTCTCTACCTCTCTACCTCTCTACCTCTCTACCTCTACCTCTAACTCTACCTCTACCTATCCCTATCCCTGCCCCTATCCCTACCCCTAACGCCAATTTAACCGCTATCCCTAACATAGAAACGACACCCATATTTATTTTTAGACATTTCTAACCTATCGCACCCCAACCTCATCCCCAGGGGATGATGGTATTTCATGTTCACCACGTTGGGTTTCAAAGTTGTTATAGCTTTAGAAATCAGCGACCCGATAAACCATACAAACGACACCTATATTTATTTTTAGACATTTCAAACCTTTTGCACCCCAACTCCATCCCCATGAGGATGATGGTATTTCACGTCCACCACGTTGGATTTCAAAATTGTTGAAGTTTTCGTAATCGTAATAAAAATTTGTAATAAAAACAGTGATTACATCATTAATGCCTAAATAATAAATTATGTGGATTTTACTTTAAAAATAAAGAATTTTCAACTTCATCCCCCTTTTCACCCTTAAGGGTGTCGAATTTTCAAATATCCTGAGACACGTAAATATTCATTTTTAGTCGTCAGCCTAAATACAAATTTTGAAGATCCTAACTTCAAAACTGACGGACTTTCATACAAACTTTCATCCCCTATTTTACCCCCTTATGGGTGGAATTGCGTAAAAACCTTTCTAATTGCACTCCTAGGCCTCATAAGGAACCTACATGCCAAATTTGGAATCTCTAGACCCAGTGGTTTGGGCTGTGCGTTGATATGTCAGTCAGTCAGTCAGTCAGTCAGTCACCTTCTTTTATATATATATAGATTAATTTCAACCTGATACCTTTACCCGTTCGTGAGATAAAGGGTCTTGACAGACAGACAGACGGACAACAAAGTGATCCTATAAGGGTTCCGTTTTTTCTTTTGAGGTACGGAACCCTAAAAATGGGTCAATTCAATATTTCTCTGAGTATATATAGACCAACAAAACTAACGATCTATATGTATCACAATAAACGACTCTCTAAGTAATATTAAAAGTACAAGTCCTCGTATTTCCCTTATGTTTATGAGTACTAGTATATTTTTGTGAGTTAGGTGCACATCTATACAGGGTGAAAGATAAATTCTCATGAAAATTCTATGAACACTTTTCGTCAAATTATATCCTGGCTAACAGAATAAAAGCAAACTATCATAATAACATCCCATGAAACGTCCACTATAGGACAGGGAGCTCCCTCCAGAATTCTAGCTTTTGCTGGAAAAATGTGGAGGGGAAGTACCGTAGTCACCTCACTTGTTAGCGTTACGGCTGGCATCATGGACCGCGGTTTTAGGTGACCGCAGTAAGTAAGATGTAAGATACAAAGGAGGATGCTGCTGCCCATCCTCCAGTTAACCCTTAGTCGCCTCTTACGACACCCACGGGTATGTATGGGTTGGTACTATTCTTTGCCGGCACCACACGGGACTCGAGCAAATTATACTCCATACAAATCAGATCTTTTTTCATACAAATAGATCTTGTATTGGTCAGCGTGTATGATAGGGTTGATGAAAGAAAAGGAGGCGAGAGAAGTATGTCAAGGTCGTAGCAGGTGGAGGGCTTTGGTCTCTGCCTTCCCAGACGGAAAGAGGCTTGATGTTATGTTCGTATGTATGTAATGTATGTATTTAGTTTTTGGCAATTCACCATTAATTTAGTTTGGGTTTTCTTCAGGTTTAATTTTGCCCCGTTGCTTTTCTTTTTCGAAAGTAAATATATAAATATATATAAAGCAAATCTTTCAGAATGTAAATAAAAACAGGAACTTACAGGCAAAGCAGAGTACTATTGACGCCAACTACGAGTACGTCAATTTGTTTCGTTTACCAACACATTTTGCAGCTGTGTCAAAAGTAATCGCCTAAAACTGCCAGAAAAAACAAGCTTGTAAAACAATGTTTTCTTTTCGTCAAATACTGGTTTAGTGGCATGGCTGCAAAATAGATTGGTAAGTGTTGGAACCACAGAATACATGAAACAGAGTAGGAACAAACGAAAAATTGATCATGCAATTCAACTGACTGACACCAAAGTGCTACAACAGCCTTCAACGCGACGAATGACAGCGACGCCCGCGCATATAATTCGTTGGTAATATGGACAAGAAGAACATTTTTAGGGGTGAAATTTGAACAGCTAAAAACAACTGACCAATGTAGTTTTCACCTCCAAAGCTCGGAAACATTTGTTTTGTCGGTTAAATTCTGCGGCCAAAAGCAATTTTTGGCCCCTAGCGGGCAAAAGGTTTTTCTGCGGCCAAAAGCGATTTTTGGCCGCTAGCGGGCAAAAGGTTTTTGAAATACGAACGTGATGCAGTATGGCAGACCTCCACGCTGTGGTACTGGCTGCTTCCTCGCTTTAGTGAGGTGAAAAATTTTGTGTTTCGCTCGGCAGCAAAGTTATTTTGCGTTTCGTGCCTTGAAACCTTCGCTACGCTCAGGATTATTCTTTTGAACCACTCGCTTCGCTCGTGGTTCAATTCTAGAATCCTTCGCTTGCTCAGGTTTCAATACAAGGCACTCACGCCAAATATCGCTTTTTAATTTTTAAGAGTAAACCCAGTACCCAACACCCTGTATATTTCCTATGTTTACGAGATCTAGTATATTTCTGTGAGTTACCGATGTATATTTCACTGTTTTGAATGGCCTGTTGAATATTGAAAAGGCAGACAATGCTACTGCGATGTATTGGAGTAGTTCCTTGCTGATATTGGTGTTTGAATACTTTTGCATATATAGTACTTACATCTTCCATGTAGTACCAGCAAAGAATAGTGCCGACCCATATCTACCCGTGGGTGTCGTAAGAGGCGACTAAGGGCTTATAAACTGGAAGATGGGCAGCAGCGTCATTCCGTGTATCGTACCATCTTACATACTGCGGTCACCAACAACCGCGGTCCATGGTGCCAGCCGTAACGCTAACAAGCGCGGTGACTAAGGTATTTCCCCTCCATATTCTTCTAGTAAGAGCTGGAATTCTGTAGGTCCTGTAGTGTACATATTATGGGATGTTATGATGATAGTATTTACAGGTTACAAAAAAGGTAAAAAATTATTTTACTGACACAAGTCGACAATTTTTAGGGTTCCGTACCTCAAAAGAAAAAAAAACGGAACCCTTATAGGATCACTTTGTTGTCCGTCTGTCTGTCTGTCTGTCAAGACCCTTTATCTCACGAACGGGTAAAGGTATCAAGTTGAAATTAATACCATATATTAGGATCCATGAACCACACAAGATCTAAAAATTTAAATTTTTTACAACGACGCAATCAAAAGATATGGCATTTTATGTCTTCATCTCCATACATTTATTCAAAAATGAAAAACCTACAGGGTACTTCCCGTTGACCTAAAATTATGAAATTTGGCAAGAAGCTAGGTCTCACAGTACAAATAATGGGAAAAGTCTGAAATCATTAAATATTACAACTTTTCTCACAACTAATGATAACCAATTGTGATGAGCTCCCGTTTCAAGAACATTCATATAAGAGAGGGGTCAAGTTGGATGGTTGCTGAGGCGATTTTTGTTTTAGTTCTATTTAAAAACGGGAACACTTACAAACTTGAAAATTGGTATGTTTATAGTGCATAAGCTATAAAATAACAACAAATAATAAAATTTGGTCAAGCGCGTGTCGGACTCAAAAAATCTAGCACATTAACTTACTGAAATTTCAACTAATACAATTATGTTTATGTGGTGGTACGGAACCCTCAGTGCACGAGTCCGACTCGCACTTGGCCGGTTTTTTTGTACTTATATCGTGTTTTCATTTGTCATCCTCTTGTTTTTGTTGTAATAGCTCAATGTTCAAGTGTGTGCAAGTTCAATGTATTAGGGTTATGTTTATACACAATTAATGCTGTTAGATTTCCTAAATAAATAAATTAATTAATAAAAAAATAATAATAATAAGACACCAAAGCGTGTTGCTCACTTTGAGACCTAAGATGGTATGTTCATGTGCCAGTAATTTCACTAGCTCCCTTTCCCTTCAAACTGGAACACGGCAGTACAAACACTGCTGCTTTACGGCAGAATTAGGCAAAGAGATAGTTACACAAAAGCTAAGGAAAAATATGTTTTTTATTGTTCATTCAATAGTTGACTTTATTTCCGTTTTTAATCACGTAGTAAGCTAAAAAAAACCAGCCAAGTGCGAGTCGGACTCGCTCACCGAGGGCTCCGTACCACTAAGGTAAAAATACCATCTGTTACGCGGAACTTGATCAGTTTTTATTATTTGTTGTTATTTTACAGGTAATGCATTATAAACGTACCAAATTTCACGCTTGTAAGTGTTCCCGTTTTTATGATAGAGTTAAATTATCAATTCATCAAGCATACATCGCCAAAAATATCACGTTTTAGTAGGGAAACCACCCTTAATTTATTATTTGTTTTTATTATTTTTTGATAAAACAGCAAAAGAGATACATTATCTTTGAAAATTTCAACTGTTAACCTATTAGGGTTGAGATACAGCCAGCTGACAGACATCGAAGGCATATTAATAGAGTCCTGTTTTTCACCCTTTGGATACGCAACCCTAAAAATTACAATATTTTTTGAAAAGTATACGTATTTACTTAACTGAATACAAATATTCTTAATACAGGGTGTAAGGGACAGCTTTCTAAAAGCAAGATCAGTCTACGAAACTGAAGGATTTCAGAAAATGAAACTTTCAAGAAATGAAAAAAAATTGCAACTCCGTATAAAACTTAGGTGAGGACAGTTTTTATTGATGGGTCAATCTTTTTTTTTTCATTTCCAGAAAGTTTCATTCACTGAAAGATGTTCAGTCTTGTTGACTTATCATGCCCCTTCAGTTTTAGGAAAGCTGTCCCGTATTTGTTCATCCTGAAACGACGACCTATTTTTCTTTCATAAAGGTTAAAGAGTAGAATTCAATGCCTTCTGTTCCCGAGTTCATATAACCCGAATCTATTCAAGTCGCGAGTGAAGACTAGTCTTGAGGACAGAGATGAGATCGAGGTCAAGTGTAAGCCCATATTGTCAATAAAAAAGGAAACAATTTATTTACTTACTAGCTGGTGCCCGCGAGTTCGTCTGCGCAGGTTTATAAATTGTAGCCTATGTGTTATTCTGATGTATAAGCTATATAATTGTAAAGTTTCATTAAAATCCATATAGTAGTTTTTACGTGAAAGAGTAACAAACATCCATCCATCCATACTAACAAACTTTTGCGTTTATAACATTAGTAGGATCATGGGGTCTCATTCCGTACTACGGTTTTTTCGACGGAGTAAATAGCCCGAATTCATTTGGCCGTTTTGTTTCTAATAATTAAACTAAAGGTTACTACTAGGTTGGTAGGTAAAGGTGTAAACTATGAAATTAATTTAATTTTAACATCCAGATATCAATTTATTCTAAGAAAATACCTTATGGAAAAAATAGCCCGAACAATTTTCGGCACAAATTCGTTCTATGACGTGAGGCATCTGTACTGTAGGATTAATACCACTTTTATTTTTCTAAGTCCTGACAGTACCCCACTTAGATTCCAGGTGGTGATACACATGGACTTTTACCACCAACCACTATAAAAAAACCCTTAGCCTGTTTATAACTATCGTCTAATCGATACCAGTCCTAGCATAGAAAGCTGATAAATTGTCAGTTAAGAGTTAAGTACTGTAACAGTTGGTTTTAGATTTTATAGGGATGGGTGTACGGCTCTCTATACCATATAAAAGTAAATCAAGTCATTTTGTAAAAAACGTAAGTAAAAAAATATTTTCGAAAATTTGTAATTTTTGCTGGTTTTCATAGTAGAATCACTGGGCTTAGGCAGCAACCAAAATTCTCATTTTAATCAAAGATTTATTAAAGCGTTGGATATACTCATCGGCGAAATGGTTTTGCCAGTTTTTTTGACTACCTATATAAGTTATTGAAGGTCTCGTAGAGACAGCTTACTACAATAAAGACTGAAATTGAGTTTATATTTACCTCACAGATTGAATTATTGTGACCGTTTTCCAAAAATTATATTAGAATATGAGAGATGTATAGTTTGTCTAAAATGCACTACATAATATTTGAACCAATTTCATCAATCCCACACTCTAGCCTACTACATAGTTCTTATGCATACCTAGTTCTTTCTTGTTTCAAGTAGCAGTAAAAACTCTTAATAATATCCGAACCGACACATCACTAGCAAGTTAGAAGAGATACTATGACGACAGGCTACAAGTAGCCTACTAGTGAGTAATACAGGTGTGCTAGTAAGCTGGGTTAAACGGAAAATGTCCATACAGATGTTTTGATAATATTAATATAGGGTCCTAATGAAACACATAATTTAAGCACTATAGACCATGAAACTGAACCACTTTTCCAAAGGAACATGGGTTGAAATACGAAAACCAAATTTGACCTCCCACACATGATACGCTTTCAGCTGATGCAGTTTCTACGGGAGGTCGAAAATAGATTTTCGTATTTCGACCTCTTTCCTTGGAGAAAGTTGTTCAGTCCCATGGTCTGAGTAATATACTAAAACTATGTTCACTGTTTCATTAGGACCTTATTATACAGGTGTAAAGTTAAGTACCGATTTCCTTTTAACCACATGTTCTATAAGTAGAATAAAGAACAATAACCATGTTTAAAAATAATAAAGTAAGAAAAAATAACATATTTTAAAAGTTTATATTAAAATTTAACCAACAACAAAGGTGTCAACCTGTGGTGTCAACCCTCACCAGACTCAAGACTGTCGCACCGATAAGCGTGAGTATTGGCCTCAAGTGTCGTCCTTACGTAGTTTTATACGAGTATCTCCTTTCTCTGTTGCACGCTTGTGAATGGAGTTCGTGATGAATGGTGGCGGATTCGCGTTGCGATTCTTAGCATAGGGTTGGCAACTTGAACCTTTTTTTTTCATAGGAAGTATTTTATTTTTATGTAATTTTTTTATTATCAATATGTTTTATGTACATTATTCTTCATACACAACATGTGGTTAAAAGGGAATCCGTACTTTAATACTTTCCCTTTCACCCTGTATAGGCTGTTACATGTACCTAGGATAAAAGTTAGTAAAAATAAAGCACGGATAAATATGAGGTTTTTGGCAGTTTAAACGTAAACCTGACGGGTTGTTTCTTTCAGAAACTTGTCGACCTAAATTAATATATAAATAAATAATAAATAGACTGGCCATTTATTTTTTGAAAATTCATCGCAAAAAAATCTAACATATTTGAAATACTTCATGAAATAAACATGAAGTATTTCAAATATGTTAGATTTTTTTGCTTCTAAACTGATAAATGAGTTTATAATAAAGTATTAAATAAAATATTTCTGTGTTTTTTTGACACATTTATTTAGGAACGTTCTTCGTTTAATATTCTTATGCGTTTTTAGGGTTCCGATACCAAAATGGTAAAAAAAAGGAACCCTTATGGTGCCGCTCTGTCTGTCTGTCTGTCCGTCTGTCTGTCACACCTCTATATCTCAGCAACCACTTACGCTATCGAGCTAAAATTTGGAATAGTTTTAGAATATAGTTGCCCCACTTAATTGCACATGAAAATTTTTTGAAAAAAGTATGATTATTAATGTAAAGGGGGCCAAAATAGGGGGGGCCAAATTTCAAATTGTCGCTACTAGGTCGAGTGGGGTATCATATGAAAGGGCTTTACTTGTACATTTTAAAATATATTTTTGTATTTTTTTAAGTTTCTTAGTTTTCAAGTTATGATGAAAAATGTCAAAAAAAATACCATTCCCCCCCCCTTATCTCCGAAGTTTGAGTAAGGGAAAATCTGAATTAATTACAGTTGACAGAGGTTTATGTAAACTTTACAGCAAAAATAAAACGATCTTTCTAAGTTGCACAGTTTTTCAGAAATCTGCAAAAAACCTTTACAAACAAATTTAGTTTTGCGGTCCTGAAAATGGACTTTATTGCTTCCAAAAATACTATAGGTATATCGGAACCCTCGGCGCGCGAGTCCGACTCGCACTTGACCGGTTTTTTTTATTTCTACTGGTTTATGAAACGCAGTTATTTTCTAACATCCTTTATACAGAACAGCTTATGTCCGTCTCATTAAAATATATTCATTCTAACCGGTATTAAGTGTTAGGAATAGATAAGCTGGATCATGATGATAACTTTTTTATTCAGACTTTTATTGAAGGATAATGGTAACAGTCCCTAGGCCGTATTTATATGGAATTATGCATAATGAGCCTGAACAGCTTTTATATCCAAGGGAAGGCTTTTTTGCTAAACTTTGCATTTAAAAATATGAATAAAGCAGCTGCTTCTAGGCACGGTCTTAAATTTCCGAATACAAGCTAATACTATTATTTAATCAATATTATTTGTAATCTAGTCCATGAAACCTGAGAGAAAGTTTAAAGAATGTGTAAAGCAAACATTATGTAAAAAAGATAACTATAGATTAGATGACTATATCAATGACAATGAGGTATGGTGCTCTGGTACGAGTATTCCAGCGAAACACAAGAAACACATTGTAAAAAGCCGACTCTTAAAGTAGGCCGTGCTGCAGTGGTTTCTTGCCGTTTCTTATACGCTGCTATAGCTCGATCCGAAACGGCGTACACTCGCTCTATTTGCATTGTATTCTGCATCATGACATTCAATAAGTATTATGTAAAGAATCTACATTGAATAAAATTATCTGAATCTGAATCTGAAAACGACAATTTTATTATGTTGATCAAATTTACAATCAGGGGTTTTAAAGGGCGAAAAATCGATCTAGATAGGTTAAAAAAAACAGTTTTTTTTTATTTAGCGGAACTAAAATTATATCAGCTAGAAATAGACTATTACAGGACCCAATTATTTCATCTGTGACAAAGGTCTATAATACAATAATAATATTTTCACCTCCAAAGTTCGGAAACATTTGTTTTGTCGGTTAAATTCTGCGGCCAAAAGCGATTTTTGGCCCCTAGCGGGCAGAAGGTTTTTGAAATTCGAACGCGATGTACTTATTATTTTGTAGTATGCTGCAGTACTGGCCGCTTGTAAAACCAGCCACGCACTATCGTTTTCAAGATGAGAAAGAGGGATGCAGCTATAGGAAAGAAACAAATAGTATTATGAATAGTGAATGCCTGGTGGGTAAGATACTGGCTGATAATGAAAAGTAAATTTAAAATTCGATCGCCTTTTTTTTTATTCTCTTGCCCAGATTAATGGACTCGCCCTTTGACTTCAAATCAACGCAACACAAAATAGATTTGCCTGCCACTGCCTGTCCACTGTCTCCACTTTGAAATCCCATGAAAATGAACCTTGTTCTGCAAATTTATCAAGTAGTTTATAGGTAGAGTATGAACATAAGCACAACAGTCCCAAAAATAATAATAATTTAATTATAGTGATTTCCTTTTTAATGTTTAGTATTGTCTAGCGAAAACTCTTTGACCTTGAGCTGGTCTCTGGTTACGGAGGTTTGTAGCGAAGCGCTGGTTCAGGTTATACTGGTTATGTTTCCACTTGCTTGCTGCCGTCAGTACCATTATGTAGGTATTATGCCCTTACGTTAAAACGTATGAGTAATGAATTAAACACTTATTTCTTATATTTGAATTGCTTTTCTTGCATTATGTTAACATTTCCTCGCTTTAATGAGGTGAAAATTTTTGTGTTTCCCTCGGCAGCAAAGTTATTTTGCGTCTCGTGCCTTGAAACCTTCGCCACGCTCAGGATTCTTCTTTTGAACCACTCGCTTCTCTCGTGGTTCAATCCTAGAATCCTTCGCTTGCTCAGGTTTCAATACGAGGCACTCGCGCCAAATAAACCTTTTGCTGCCTTGCATAACAAATAACTATTATCTTTAAATAGCTAAGCTTATTAGGCTTATTTTAAAAAATCTGGTTTTTAACCAATTTCCATTTTCCTGAGAGTAATTAAAACTATTAATATCAATTAAAAAATAAACCGATCGTATGATTTTTCAAAAAATATCATCAAGAGACAAAAATGTGCACAAATTTTCAAATTGTCTGACTAAATTAGATAATTATTTTTTATTCGATTTCACATGGAACGTAGTGCTATTATTTAGATGTTATTATAATATATTACTTTCGATATTCCATTATAATAATTGAATTTACCTCGACTGACGTGTCAATAATATGTATTGATTAATTATTTACTAGCCAGGTTCGACGATAGCAAGGGAACCAATCCCCTTCTAGTCTATAATAAAATAATCATAATCTATATGCAAAACTCACTAATGGAATCACTCAATCGAACTAATGTACCGATGAATAGAAGAGTGATTTATTGCGATCAGAATAAGAAAAATGACTATAAAATATATAGAGACATTTACAGAATACGAAGCGTCTTTTTGATTTTTGCAACTTCTTTGACTTACGTACATAGGTAAAAAAAAAATGGCTAAGTGCGTGTCGGGCCCCGCGCAATATAGGGTTCCTTAGTTCCTGCTTCAGGAATTATTATTTTTAAGCAGGTTTGTGATGAGAACAGCGCCGATAGAAGTGACACACTTAAGACGATATTATTATTTAAGTTTTTGGGTATTTTGAAGACAAATATCTTTTGATTTATTCAGTATCTTGCCTTGATTTTCAGGTATGTGTTTCTTGACCATTCAAGTGATCATATGACCAAGGCCAAAACATGATTAGTGAAAATTAATATAAGTAGTGAAAGGTAGTTCGTAGTTGCTATCATATGACCAACCTAAATCTTTATTTCATTACTCATTTTTTACAAAAAGTTGATATTTTATGTCGGGCGCTTACGTCATTTAGTTTTGGTAACACGCACAGTATGTCTGTAGCAATCTACTGCGTTGCGCACTTTATCCATTTCTTTCAAGCGAAAAGACTGCTGCTGCACCCACTGTCAAATATCTATCTTTTCACATATCCTCTTAATACGTTTTCTTTTGTTATTGGCATCGACTCGGAGTAGTCGTGATGGACAATAAGCCCATTTATTATCACAATATTCCTATATAGAATTACTTATTTACGTGAAAACATCAAAATTATTAATGTTTGGCGGCTCAACAGCTGTAACACCAAGTTTTAATTTATGAAGTTGGTTATTGACCTTTAAACTCACATGATATGAAATGAAATATCTCATTCAAATAGAATTAGAACAGAGAAAAAAGATTCCACCACCGCCACTGCTTGCTTCAAATCCCATTTAACCTCACTGCATTACCGAATTTCACAAAATTTATGAAACTAAATTAAGGCTAGATCGAGGTCAAGAGTAAGCCCAGCCCATGCATAGTAAAAAAATGGCTTATTTTATATAAATATTATATCGTACATTATAAAAGCCTCTACCAAAAAAGGCGAGCTCTTTACCAGATTATCGGTAACTTGGCTTCTCGTTTGATTCGTATTTATGTGCGCGCGCGTAATGAACTATCCATAATGTATTTCCATTTCCACTCCACCCCCCACTCACCTCTCGCTTCACGACCCTGTTACTTTTACAAAGCCCTATCCTATAGTGGATATACAGCGTCAATTTTCATTGTTTTTGCTCCAGAAGATCATTATAAAAAGCAACTTTTAAAATGAAAAAAAAAATTACTCAGAATTTTTTTCGACCTTGTAGTAATTTCAGTTCAGTCCCATACTTTGGGAACTATCGGCATATTCCAGGACGTTTCAATTTGTATGGGAAGGAAAACAAAATATGTTCGAGTACAATTTTTTTTCTTTGAGAAGGTCGCTTGTTAGGGTTCCCAACCAAATTGGTAAAAACGGAACCCTTATGGTGCAGCATCGTCTATCTGTGTGTCTGTCACACTTGTATATCTCAGCAACCACTCATGTTATCGACTTGAAATTTGAAATGGTTTTAGGATATGATTGCCTAACGTTTTTGAAAATGAAAGGATCATAAAAATACTATTATTATTGTTGTGAAGGGGGCCCAAATTGGGAAGTTCCCAAAGGGCTTCACTTGTACATTTGAAATAGATTTTCAAATCTTTTTACAACGCTTGGGGTCGCTGAGCCAGCGTAGTAAGTAAGTAAGTTTTTAAGTTATGATGAAAAATTACCATTCCCTCCCCTCCAATTAATTATAGTCGATAGACGTTGATGTAAGTATTACAGGAAAAAAAAAAGCATTCTTATTTAGAAATCGGCAAAAGACCTTTGCAAACAAACGTAGTTTTACGGTCCTAAAAATTGACTCTATTGCTTTTAAAAATACTATACTTAGGTATATCGGAACCCTCGGCACGCGAGTCTGACTCGCACTTGACCAGTTTTTTTGTAGGAGTAGAATCACTGGGGTTCGGGGTCAAAACCAATGAAAATGCTCGGTGAATTTTACATAAGAACCCAGTTTGTAAATGTACTAGTTGTTTGTTAGGCATTATCTGGCATTGGCCAGTGGGTGAGCCCTATTTTTTCTTTTGTAACAATTTTGAAGCCATCAAATGGCTTTATGACACTTAATGAGTAAGTACCTGTATAATACCTGCCTCAACATTAAAACATCATCGGGTGAGCAAGTTATGCTACCCGCCAACAGACGGCGCTGTAGGTTTTTGTTAAAACGCAAATGCTTAAAAACACGGGGAAAATGAATTTTTCCAGACATGAGACCTAGGTGGATCGATTTTTTGTCCCCACAAAAACCCCTGTATCCTAAATTTCATCGAAATCGTTAGAGTCGTTTTCGAGAAACCGATTACAAATATAAATTACTATATATACAAATATTGCTCGTTTAATAGTATAGGATAAGTCGTCGTATTTCAAATACAGGGTGTTTGGAAGCTGGGTGCAAAGCTTTAAGCTCAAGTCACACTGAGGCGGTATGATTGCGAAAGCGGTCCGGGGCGGTTTGGCGGGAACAAAATACCGCGCCGCGACCGCTTTTCAATGTGACAGGGTGCATAAGAACTCATGCTATACAAAAAATACCGGCCCCGGAACGCTTCCGCTACCGCCTCTGTGTGACGCGAGCTTTAAAGGGGGTTATAGCTGAAACCATTTCGAAGATTATTAAGCAATAGTTGTCTCAGACGAAGTCAGATTCATTTGTTATTGTTACATTAATATATCGGGTGTAAGGGACAGCCTTCCGAATACTGAAAGGGCATGATCAGTCAACGTAACTGAACAACTTTCAGCAAATAAAAATTTCAGGAAATGAAAAAAAAAATCGGCCTCTTCATACAAAATTGCAAACTTGATTGGACAGTTTGTATGGAGGGGCTGATTTTTTTTTCCATTTCCAGAAACTTTTATTCGTTGTAACCTGTTCATTTACGTAGACTGATCATGCCCTTTCAGTATTCGGAAGACTGTCCCTCACACCCTGTATATAAAAAAAAATAGGTATTTTTTTTTTCATTATTTTTAATTTATTTCATCATATCAGCTAAAAGACGTAGGCATAGGCCTCCTCTAAAGATTTCCTGATCGGTTCTGCGCTTTTCGCTCAGTTTGCGGCTACCTTTACCAGATCATCGTCGTCAGTCCATCTTCTCGAAGGCCTGCTCACGTTAAGTCTTTTCTGTAATCTGTGGGTTTGTGTATGCAAAACCTTTAGGACCTCCTCGGATTTGATTCAATGAGCTGGTTTTAAAAAAAGAAAAACTAGTTTTAATTTTCTTGATAAAATGGCGTTTTTGTAGGAAAATTTTACTGTCAACTTATTTTTTTCTAGTGTTGTCTAAGAAGGTTTATTTACTTCACGCTTCACCTATGACATATTTATTTTAAGTTCTTTAGCAACTTTCTTCAGCGCCATCTATCGACACCTTTGAATACTCAGTTGACGCTTAGCTGCGAAACCGGCTCTTTTAATCCTGCAGAGATTTTTTTACTTTTTTATTTAAAAAACATTTTTGATTAAATTAATTCAACTTATCTTATTCCAAACAATCTCACTCTTTCTGATACAAACGCTTTTTGTTACAAGTCTATTGGGTACTTCTCAAAAAGAAAGTTCAGCGCTGCAAAAACAATTCCCTCTAGACATTTTATCACAAACTTTCTCAGTAATTATCTAGCTTGGTTCTGTTCGGGACATTTGCAAAATGAATTTTTAACGCGTTTTCTTGAAGTCCCGCTCTCATTCTGAGTAACTAACATTTATTATTCAAATTGAAATACTGAATACGTTTGAGCTCTGTTTCAATTTATTACTCAAAGGAAATTGTTATCATTAAACGTTATTTAATTTAATCTCTTCATTTAGATATTTATGATATACAGGGTTGTAGGGTAAACAATGTGATACTTGAAACTTTGCATTCAGGCCATGTAACTGAACAAGTTTCCTTAACAGTTGCCAACTGCGCGCTCTAAGTCTATAAATCGAAATAAGATAAAAAGAATTTGACTTACCATATGAACTGCACCACCTGAATGCGCATTATTTATGGGACTTTTATATATTTGTTATTTGTTTTATTTTTTTGTTTTGTATATTTTTAGGGTTCCGATACCAAAATGGTAAAAAAAAGGAACCCTTATGGTGCCGCTCTGTCTGTCTGTCTGTCTGTCACACCTCTATATCTCAGCAACCACTTATGCTATCAACCTGAAATTTGGAATAGTTTTAGAATATAGTTGCCCAACTTAATTGCACAAGAAAAAAATTTGAAAAAAGTATGATTATTAATATAAAGGGGGCCAAAATAGGGGGGGCCAAATTTCAAATTGTCGCTACTAGGTCGAGTGGGGTATCATATGAAAGGGCTTTACTTGTACATTTTAAAATATATTTTTGTATTTTTTTAAATTTCTTAGTTTTAAAGTTATGATGAAAAATGTCAAGAAAAATACCATTCCCCCCCCCTTATCTCCGAAGTTTGAGTAAGGAAAAATCTGAATTAATTACAGTTGACAGAAGTTTATATAAACTTTACAGCAAAAATAAAACGATCTTTCTAAGTTGCACAGTTTTTCAGAAATCTGCAAAAAACCTTTACAAACAAATTTAGTTTTGCGGTCCTGAAAATGGACTTTATTGCTTCCAAAAATACTATAGGTATATCGGAACCCTCGGCGCGCGAGTCCGACTCGCACTTGACCGGTTTTTTTTAGTATGTCAACCTACCTTTGTTCCTTAGGGGAAGTTGTTCAGTTTCTAAAACCCGAAAAAAATAATAAAGGAAATCTAACAAAAGAAAAAAATAATAAAGAAAATCTAATCCTACGTCATCATAAGGTCCTCCCGGTTGCAATAAACTGAGGAGGTAGGGCATGAAAACAAGTTTCAAAGATTGTAAAATGCCGCACTCCCACTTATTAGAAAGATCAAAAGCAATAACATATTTTGTTTTAACATACTTTTGAAATAACGCACAAGAAATAAATCGACTTACCATATGATAAAAAGTAACGTATGTGGATTAAAATTTTTGTAATGGGACTTGGGGAGTTAGATATTTTGGTGTGTTGTTGCAGTGGTAGACAAAAAGTGGTTGCTTTTGACCTAAAAAATAAATGAAAAAGCATATAATCAGGTCCAAAAAATGCCCTCGTAAATACAAAGATAATGTTTTTTCTATCCTTTGGAATATAATTCAATTGACTTGATCGCGATACACTACAATACTGTTTCTAAATTCAAATTTTAAGAAAATTTGAAATTTTGTCCCATCAATTAGTATTTAAGATTTTCCCGCAATCCTATAAATTATTTTTATTTATTCAAAGTTTAAAAAAAAAGATGCCATAAAGTATACAGTAAATACTACAGCAAAACTACAAAACTAATAGAAATATGCAAATAGCCAACACGAGGAAGCGATATCAGTTAATTGCAAACGAACAGACGACATAATGTTTTTATTTTATATATCGGAATCACGCGACTTGCCTCACCCTGCTATTACCAACTTAAAATACTAAGTTCGTACTAGTGATAAAATTTTATGGGTCCCGCTATTGCAACCATTTGTTATTTTACAGCGATTTTGTAAAGAATATACCCGTGGATTTCAGGTTTTGGAATTTGACAATCATGATCTAAAACTCTCAGTCATTGTAAGAGCGTATGGCAGCAGCATTTTTTCCATACAAATTGATGCAAATACATTACCCTATTTCCTCCCTGTATAATGCCTGTAGAGCGATGGTATTTTCTTTCTGAATCAAGGTCTACTCATCATCATCATATTGTGTGGGTTGCATGGTCAATGACCGACCTCACAAACCCTGGTGTATAAGTAATTGAACCGCCAAAGGCCTCTGGCATGGTTTAGGGACCAACGGATTCCGAAGCACGGAATCATCTAAGTTTTCGGACAATCAGGTGATTCATCCTACAATATCCTAACCAAACTGGGGAGGTCACACAGAGGATTTTTTGTTTGACAATGTCCCCACCGGGTATCGAACCCAGAACCGCCGGATCGAGAGCCGAGCCCTCTAACCACTAGACCACGGAGGCTGTTAAGGTCTATTATAATGGCTGTCTATTAACGTGCCACCAAATTTGAGTAAATTTTTACCAAATAATATCCACCAAATTTTGTCTACCAAAATGGATGAATGTACACCAAATATGCTTCTGGCACTTCACCGGCCGCTGCGGCGGCACGCTCGCTCCGCTCGCTCGGCTCGTGCCTTGTGGTCGCAAGATAACCTAACACAACCTAACCGAACCGCTTACCCAAATTTGGTGTATGTTCAGCCAATTTGGTGGAGCCATTTTGTCTGAAGTGTATTGGGGTATAAAAAATTATTTTGGGAATCATTTAATTTGTTGCCTATTATAATTACCAAAAGAAATATGACTTTCCAAAAACTTAAAAAAATGCCCCGTTTTTTTGCCATATTTAAACGACTGCCACAAAAATTTTAAAAGCTTTCAAGACAAAAGAAAAAAATAGTAGCGTATATCTACTCTTTCTTTAAATTTTGATACCAAAAATAATTGAATCAGCTCTTTCTCGAGTTCGAAGGCTTCTACCTGAATGAAATGCGGTTCCCAACTCTCTCAAAGGAAGCGCCATCAATAGAAAAGTCATAAAATATCAAAGAAATAGTGGTGCCATAATAAGTTTGAAGCCTTAGATAAGCATGTATGATTGACTTACTTATCTAAGGCTTCAAGCTTATTATAGCACTTCTATTTTATTGATGTGATTTTTCCAGGGCAATATTTTATTACACTCTGAACATTCGATGAAAATAAAAATCCATTTACAATGCCTCGTGGACGCAAAAAGGCACCATTATTATTGGACCCATGTGCTGTAAAAACAGAACCTCAATTTGGCGCCAGTTTCATGCAATAGCGGGAAGAGTGGAGGGTCGTGTTAGTTTGGTTACTCTCCTTATGCATTATGTTTGGACTTTGATCATAAGCAAAATGAAGAAGATATGTGACGCATAGTATATAAACTTCGTAAATAACTGAATAACTATGTGGTCTTAAACATTGTACTTTTAATGGCGAATAACTGGTTAAAGATTGGCATCAGATGCATGTTTATATTATTGCTATTGTTATGTGAATAATACTGTAGGCAGTACTGCATATTAACAAACTGCCGAAGTAAAGAGTAAAATATTGAATAGAATTTGAGATTTGAACGAGAACAAGCCAATTGAAATCACTATGCAACGCAATGTCAATTCCTGACTATGGAGTACTTTAACTTACTATGATTTGTCCTAGGAGGCCTTTGTCTTTGTTTATTAGTTTTAAGCTAGTAAGAAAATTAATTCTGGAAGTAAAATGTATTAGTATTTTCTTAACTTAAAAAATGGTAATTGTAGCTTATAGTTATAGCTTCGTACACAATTATCATGTAAAAGGGAAGTCTATATTCTTCATTAAAAAAAGCTTGAATATGTTACACTTACCAACCTAACATCAGAAACGACAAAGTTGTACTTTATATTTTTTTACATAACACATCTTTCTTTTTTTAATCAAGGTTAGTGCTCACCCGATATACGTTCGATCGCGAACGCATAGTACCCAGAGGCGGTACTTTTATTTTATTTTTTATTTATTACCGCCAGACCGTGGAGAGCTAGCGATAATCAATACACGTTTGTCCGTAGTTAAAAACATGAAAATGTTTCTCTGTTACTTGATTTCTTACTTACACATAATTTTTATTTTGATTCAGAGTCCTTTGCAGGTTAGGAGCTCGAAAACATCAGCCAATGCAGTTGTTAATAATAAAGGCTATATAACGTCTCCTTGTCTTACTCTTCACTGTAGTAAATATTAAATTTTGAGTCATAATCTTGCAGTTGATAGAAAAAACTACCTTTTTAATACGGATCCTTTGACACTTTGACATAATCAATTACCGTCTTTACACATCTGGAGAGGTGATGAGTTTAGTAGTTAATCGAATTGAATGCTTCGAACTGAAGCAACGAACTATTCTCGGGGCTCAAAAGAGATAAGATAATAGTGAGAGATGACTTTTTACACCCTTTTAATATACAATGTGACTGAACAACTTTTCCCAAGGAATAGAGGTCGAAAAATTTAGACCTCCCTTACAAAAAGTGATGTCCGCTGATGCACTTTGTATGGGAAGTAGATTTTTTTTTTCATATTTCGACCTATGTGTCTTGGGAAAAGTTGTTCAGTTTCATGGTAAGAATCTACCGTTAAAGTTTGTGCAGTCAGTCACTGGACACATTGTATAACTACACAAATAGACCACGTTATAACAATAACTTTGAGTCAACAATAAAGTTAAAACAAATATAAAGTTATACATAAGGCCTGTATTCCAATCATTCACTTGCTTTGAAAAGCATGTAACAACAAAGCAACATGAAACGGTCACTCACCATACAAGACAAGTACCTCAGCTTCAACTCTTATAATCGAGTAGGTAGATTTAAAAGCGTATTGCCTGAAAACAGGCCACTTTTGTACGTTTTCTAAATAGCACACTCGCTAGAACAACCCTTCAGCTGGTTAGCTAGTGTTGCCGGACTATCGATAGTTATGCTATCGAATTATTTATTCTATTCCTCTTGACCGCGTTCAACGTCGAGAGATCCGAATCATTGGCGACTATGTCCTCACCGGCCAACTTGACCATCTAGCACTGCGGAGAGATATTGCATATCTATGCATCCTTTATCGCATGTATCATGTGGAGTGCTCTGAGGAATTGTTCGAGCTAATACCTGCTGCAGAATTCCACCACCGCACCACTCGCCAGAAGTTAAAATTTATTTGTCATTTTAAGCTACATTATGTCCAGCGTAAACAACGATTCAAAATAAGAATTAAATAAATTTTTTGTTACACGTTGTATGTAGGTCGCACATTGATAGTAGAAGCGAAAAATACTGGCATAGGTATGTCTGCAAAATAAATTAAAATTGTTGATTTCAATTAAAATTTATAAAGAAAATTATGTACACGCCAATGAGAAGCGCTATCGGTCTCGCATACGCATTTATAAAATAAGTACGTGACAGCTCAGGTGTGCGGGTGAAACGTTTGACGCACCCACCACACACTTTTGCGTGCATTATTAGTACTTACGAACTAGCTACCTTATTATTCCTTGAGAAGAGTCAAGATTTTCCACTAAAAGTTATTTTGTACTCAAAGTATGTCAAGCCTGTACCGGATACACGGTCGGCAACATGGGTCTCGACAGAGGTCACCTTGGTCGGCAACTATTCGAGTTGTATGGAGAATTGGTTGTAAACCACGAACTACACGGTCGGAACGGACCAAGGTGACCTCTGTCGGGACCTTGTTGGCGACCGTGTATCCGGTACTTGAGTCTTAGCATCGATATCATTTCGTTTAAGTGTTACAACACTAGTTGGCTGTATTTCAAAATTCCCTTTGCCTCGTTAGCTTTTTAAATCCCTACTTAACGGCTGAACACACTGTCTGTTTGCCTGTTGATTTTATCTGTGATAAAGAGAATATTTTGCTCCGTAAATGTGATTTTAGATGCAGTTTGAAGAGAATAGCATTACAGTGAAAGGATAAAATCTAGTGAATTTTATGTAGCAGATTTTATTTTAAACTTTAAGTTGAGAATTTAACTGCTTCAAAGTGTATTTTTTACCTTTGAAACTGAAAATTTCTCCGTAAAATCTAATATTGTGTTATGTTAAGAAATTCGGGCTTCTAGAAAAAATACACAATCGTTTAATGGTCTCTCTATAAGATTTTGTTTTTCTCCGTAATAGCTGAAATCATAAGACAAACATTTTAAATTAAGTAATAATATTTAATAGACAACATAGAAATTAGTACTGCAAAAGCGGTAATATTCTGACCGCTATGCTGACCGCTGACCGAAGCAACTATTTGATGGCCGCAGCAACCGCTTCTTAGCCCGATCGTCCTTTTATCGACCTCGACTTAACACACTATACTATATTCTAGGCCTCTCTGAGGTTTTACGTACTTTTCCGGACTGGTACATAATTTATTTAATTATTAAATTTACATTTATTTTTTATTCCTATAAAAACGTCACTCACGCTATAAACTGAACCACTTTTGTTACAAACATGGGTAAATACTTTGGTTTTCCATACAAAACTAAAATATTTTATTACTAGCTGGTGCCCGCGACTTCGTCTGCGCAGGATAAATTGTAGCCTATGTGTTATTCTGATGTATAAGCTATATTATTGTAAAGTTTCATTAAAATCCATTCAGTAGTTTTTACGTGTAAGAGTAACAAACATCCATCCATACTTACAAACTTTCGCGTTTATAATATTAGTAGGAAGGAGTAGTAGGATTATTAGAAAAATAAGAAAAACAATATTTTGACCCATAATTAAAATTAATTGGTTTCTTAGGGGAAAAAAATCGGCTTTATGGTCTGAAAAACATACTAAAACTTAGTTGTGATAAAAAATTCTGTATTTCGTCTATTCTTTTCTATTCAGAACAGAAGAACACCGCAGTTTGAAAACTAAACTTGTGAATCGTCCCCGATCGACCACTAATTGAAAACCTCTCTAAATTGGAAAAGGGGTTAGACACAAATACTTCGTAAATTAGGAAAGGAACGTATGGTCACCAAAATTTGGTCTCATAAAGGCAATGCAACTTTGTGGGCCAAAATTTTGAAAGGTATTGCGCAAGAGTGAGACCTATGTCAAATGATAGAACTCATCATCACTAACAACTTTTACTAAAGCACCAGCAAAATCGGTCCCGGTGAAAAAAGTTATGATGTGACAAATGTCAGGAAATGTGTGATTTCATAATTATAGAATTACTTGACATATAAGACAAAACTAAATATTGGAGGACTTTTCACATAGGGTCATCTGATCCCAAACCAGGCAAAGCCTTTTCTATAGATAACAGAGACTTCATACATAAAGAGATAAATAACACCCAGACACAGAACAAACACTTGTGTTCACGACCCAAATGTTTGCCCTGGGCGAGGATCGAACCCGCGGCCTAAGGCGTAAAATGCAGGTTTACTAAGAACCACACTAAGGTCCTGTCATCAAATTTTAAGAAACTATTGTTGGCTTAACCCATACGTACCCGTGGGTGACGTATAAGAGGCGACCAAGGGTTATAAACTGGAGGATGGGCAGCAGCATCCTCCTTTGTTTCTTACACCTCACTTACTGCAGTCACCTACAACCTCGGTCCATGGTGCCAGCCGTAACGCTAACAAGCGAGGTAACTATGGTTTTTCCCCTCTACATTTTTCCAGCAAAGCTAGAATTCTGGAGGGAGCTCCCTGTCCTGTTGTGGACGTTTCGTGGGATGTTATGATGATTGTTGGCATGGTGGTAAGTGGATCACTACCCTTGCGAAATGCCAATATGTTAACATATCTCGTTTCAAAAGCCGGGCCGATTATAAAAGGCAACAGAAATAAAAAATCTTTGTAATATCGGCGCCATTACCTTCTTATCGGTATCGTTGCGGTGAACAAACAGCCTTACGGCTATGTAAATGAAAGCAACTGCACAGACTAATGTGTCAAAATTTTCTGTTGACAGTTTGTTAGGGTTCTGTACCCAAAGGGTGAAAAACGGCACCATTTTAATAATGCTTTCGATGTCTGTCTGTCAGCGGGCTGTATCTCCTGAACCGTAATAGGTAGATAGTATGTACGAGTATTTATTAGTGATGCGGAGCCCTTAGTACGCGAGTCCGATACGCACTTGGCTGGTTTTTTCGTACCAGTTAATCTGACATGATAAGCAGCTACAAAGTATTGCATTTCTAAAACACTTTACAATCTATTATGACTACTACGAGCAAACGAGCAGGTGACCACCTGATGGTAAGAGATCACCACCGCCCGTAGCACCCACTGTCTTATTTATGGCATATTATGACACTAATAAGACAGCAAAGCGCGTTGTTCACTTTGAGAACTAAGATATGTCATGTGCCGGTAATTTCACTTTTGCTTTTTTTAATATTTTCTAAGAAATGTTTGACCTTCTGATTTGATAGGACTATAATTTTAGATTTATAATACACCAAAGTACAGATAAATATTACTTAACAAAACTTAGTAGATCATGCTAAATCGTTATCAAATAGAGATAGATGTGGTCTTCAGCTGTCAAAAGTTAAGCCTGGTGGAAATACTTAGAACTATAAGGGTAGGTGCACAATATAAGGTCATAATGAATTAGTGAACATAATTTTAGTACGCTACTCAGACCATGAAACTGAACAACTTTCCCCTAGAAACATAGGTCAAAATATGAAAATCGATTTTCGACCTCCCATAGAAACTGCATCAGTTGATAGCGATTTTTCGTATTTCGACCCATGTTCCTTTAGGAAAATTTTCGGTGGCAGTGGGCAGGGCACATTGCAAGAAGAACCGATGGCCGATGGGGCGTAAAGGTTCTAAAGTGGCAACCACGTACCGGAAGACGAAGCGTTGGCAGGCCCCCCACAAGGTGGACCGACGATCTGGTCAAGGTCGCGGAAAGCCGCTGGATGCAAGCAGCGCAGGACCGGTCGTCATGGAAATCTATGGGGGAGGCCTATGTCCAGCAGTTTACGTCTTTCAGCTGATATGATGATGATGATGATACCTCTGCGATCAATATTAATAAAGTCATAATGAATAGGCAAGCAAATGGCCTAATAACGCCAACACAATAAATTACTTTTAAGGAATACTTATGTATATTTGGGCGTTTCCCCTTCACCCTGAATTTCATAAAGAAACATTTATTTTTAATGCAACGTTTTTACTCGGCCTCAGTGCAATTGTCAAAGTCTGTAGAATGTAAACATGTAAATTTCATGTCATTTTTATCACAACTTCTCAAAATAGAATCGACTGTTACTGAAAGTACCTGTCTCGTATGTGTGCGACGCCACTGGCATCGGCTCATATTGACAGACTCCAATAATGGCCACACGCGATGCAAAGATTTAGAAATTGCCGGAGTCCTGGATAAAAAATCCTGATAATTAATACGAATGGAATAAAGTAAAAGTGACGCTATCCTAATTTGACGTGGCTGACGCTCATACAACAATTTGCTACTTTTTGGATTTTTTCTGTTTTTCAAATGATTAAATTTTAAGAAAAACGTTCGTATGCAAATACCCTAAACACAGAAGAACTGAAAGGGGTAAGCAATTAACCAACTGTCAAAGTGGTAAGTCGTGCAATTAATTTGAAAGCGATTGTGAGCTCGATTGTACGCGCTTAAGATTCAATTTTAATTGTGCGTAGAAACGAGATATTTGACTAAATTCAATCTTAATTTTCAGTTTTCAAGAAAGTTTGTAACTTTAAGGGTAAAATCATGACTTTCGTTTAAAGATATTTGGGACGATGTAATGATTTAAAAGAGGACTTGAGAAAAACAAGAAACAAATTTATAAAGAAAATTGAAAGCTACCAGAAAAGAAACTAAACTAAAAAACAATATATGATCAAACGAACTTCTTGAATGAAGTTCGATCAATATTATATGAGTAAGCTTCATTCGAAGATATAATTAACCAAGTAGTCCCAATTCTAGCCCGCGGCAACTAATCGCACATACTTTAGAGATTTTTTAAAGGTTTTGAACCAGTTTTGTTCATATCGTTTGAAAAAAGCGCGCCAACACAACACGCCACCTGGCAACCCGGGCGGCACTTTTACTCATTATTTAGAGATTGTAGAGCTTTCGAAACTTCCTATTCCGGGGTTGGGAGGGGTGGGACCTTATATCTTCGAATGAAGCTTACTCATATAATATTGATCGAACTTCATTCAAGAAGTTCGTTTGATCATATATTATATTTCGTAAGCTTCATTCGAAGATATAATTAACCAAGTAGATGTTTAGAGCAGGAAGTTTCGTACTTTATTACACATTAAATACTTTTACACGTTTTTAAAAGTATAACAAAATACATTATCAAATATTTAAGTGCAAAAATATCAAAAATTTCAATTTCATATTGGTTAAATTTATCATAAGGTTCACAAAAGGATGCATATGAATGCTGTGAGCCAGTGTAAGCTGATGAGATAGACAGTTAAAATTATAAAGCAACTACAAAACATTTTAGAAGGAATACAATTCGTTTTGAATGTTTTTGTCTGGTTTACTGTTGTTTGAATTGTGCCGGTGTTTCTTGTCACAAGAGTATAAGTTAGGTAACTTATACCAAGAATCAGATTATATATCGAGATCAAATGTATCCAGAGCTAATATGAACTGATTATGAACTTTTACACAGTCAGAGCAAAATGTTATTTCTCCTGAGTATAATTCAGTTACATTAGTGTATGAAATCTAGAAGAGTAACTGGAAAAATCATCAGATCAAGGCCTTTGGCCGAGGTCTGTCTGTGTCCCTAATGTATCTTTAAATTTATAAATAAATCTTTGCTCTGCACTGCCCTGATAATTAATATCATATAATTTCTCTAGATAAAAAGCATTCATTTGATATTTAATATTTATTATGAGATAACGTTTCTATTCTCTGAGCCACAATGCTGTAAAATTGTGCTTGGTTTGGCACATTTTTTTTATGATTATTGTTTATAACTTTGTATAAGTACCAAATGCAAACTTAAGTTTCGGAGAACCCTTCTGGTAGAAAATCGAATGTATTTGGTCTCTACTTAAGTGTCTTTTCTGCCTACTTAAAGAAGGGAGAATAGGTAATGAACAGTAACTGCTGTTTATGAGAGTATTAAACAACAGATATAATGTTACAAGAACAGAGGCACATAAGACCTAAATTTTGTTGTTTTTACATAAAATCGATCACGCTTTCGACTTCGTAGAAATTAAAAACAATCCATGTGACACGAGACTTATAGTCTCGTCAAACCCAGCGCAGAATTTTGACAGTTCTATTATGTACTATAAGATACAATAAAACCATAAGTTTTATTTTTATTTATAACAAATATCTCCTATTGGGGACGCTGGGACCGAAAAGGGTAAACTTACGTGTATGAAATAAATGTTTAATCATCGTTAAGTGATTTGTCGCTATTAATGTTCCTTTTAAACCAGTAAAACCTGGAAAGTGGCATCGCTGCCAGGGTATAACACTACAAGAAGAAGGTTATTATGACCTTTCAGTTTACTTACCAAACATAACAAAAGTTTACTTACAACTTTCGTTGAATTTAAAATCAAGGGAAGTTAGGTCTGCTCTGCTACGGTCAGGAAAGAAATCCCAAAGTAGCTAAAGCTTGGCTGCAAATAACTATATTTTATGAATAATGTTTTTGTTCAGGGTTATGGGAATAAGAAAAAAAATACGATGAAATCAACTAACTTCGAATTTAGATGGAATCATCGATTGCGTATACGTAACGTAGGTACTACCGCACATTAGACAATAGTAAACTGACACTTACGTGCACGTACCTTCAGTATTGGTGTGAGAGACAAGAGGGCTTTTGTAGTACTCATAGGAGTATCAGCAAAAACTTAGGATTAAAATTCTTGTAATCTTTGTTAGTTACTCATATCTTTTTAACCAATTAAAAAGCTACACCAATTCTCATTGTATCGATTCCGCATTGTTTTGGTCAAGTCATTCTATTGAATGAATTTTATATTTCTGTTATTATCCGATCAAATAACCTGTTGATGGCCATAAAATGGACAATGCGCAACAATGAATCACTCTTACTTTTTAGGAGAAAAAAGTGCTATAAATTGAGCAGTTTTTTGCAAGGCTTTACATATAGCGAAATGAAGCCTAAAAATCGGTATGGTTGTTTAGGTCGTACAACGTTTTTCTTCGCTAGTTTGTTTTTAAAAGTTATTCGGTATCGCGATTAACTATGATGAAGTATGGGATGCGCAGATGAGCGCATAAAAGAGCATGACGAAGCAAAAAAAAAATACGAAGGTACGGTTACCTAGTATTAGTATTATACAGCCCAGATATTTGACGTGAATGTGAAGTCAGCAGCAGTTAGTGAAATATTTGCGGCTTCTCAAAGGTCATACACCCTTCAGAATGGAAGTTGAAACAAAACCAGCTTAAGCTGAACTAGCGCTACGCTCGCTACAAACACCCGAAAGCAGATATTTGCTCAAGGTCCAAGTGTTTCCACTGGCGTGCGGCCGAGTGTACACTATGACAATAAAATAATATAATAATTTATGTTAACTACCCCAAGTCATCATACTATTATTACACTTTCAATGAAGAGAACACGTTAACTTCTTAGATTGAAGTAGTGTGCGATCATAAAACAGTCTTAAGCTATCGAATTAGTAGTAGCCCGATAGCCTTCCATTTGCGCAAGTTTTGCATAGACTTGCTCCCACTAAGGTCTTGGCTTGCCACAGCAAAAATTTCATAGAAAGCAATCCTTAGCTATAGGATTATTACGAGGTAGTTTGCGACAGATAGCACTTAGCTGGCAGTCAAAATGAATGTAATGAACCAAATTAGAGCTACTCAATACTCATGGTTCATTGCTATATCTGGATCAGTCTTTATTTTCATTTAATGTGTACAATAATGTATGTTTGTTTAATGTATACATTTATGCATAGAATAAATAGAGGACGGCCAGCAGAACAGGATCAGGTCGTCTATGGGACAAGTCACGAGCTCAGTCGCCATAGAGTTGATGCATACGCGACTTGAAATGATTCTGGTTTTTGACCATATGAAATCCTCCGTTGCTCACGAAGGGGGCCCTGTGTGCTTCCCCCCCCCCCTTTCTTTCCAGCTATTGGTGAAATTGAGGGGAGGCTGTCCAGACTTCCCTGGTTGCTACCAATCTTGCTAGATTACGTCGTTTTTAGGAACGGTGATGTAGAAATATTTTATGAAGAAAAATCTTTTTACGCTGCAAGTAGAACCTCTCTTTTGATGCGTCATTCATTACATATGAAAGGTAGGCATTTATTTACCATATTAAACAAGTAAAACATTTAGAAACGACTTCTCAAAGTCTGGCCTTAACATTGATTGATATTAAATAAAGATTTTAAAAGATTCAGTTTCTTCTAACAGGTACATTTATTTATCCAGCAAGCAAGATGGATATGTCGATGGCCGTATAGAAATACGAACATTGTTGTTGAACGATGCTTGAACGTCAATTTAATAATAACACGTCCACGTGCTAACACGCGGTTAGCCTCCAGACTATTTAAGTTTTTATTTCAAAATCGATAACAGCAGCCATATTTTGGCTAGAATTTGTCAGTGCCCTGATAAATTTATAATATCTTCAAAGTTATTATGGTCTACGGACTTCTGATGCGTAATATGTATCTTATTTAAGCTATGAGAGCTAAAAACTTGAGTGTTTACATATTTTTGGCATATGTAGGTAGTTCGCTTGAGAGATTGCCGTACACCAGTTAAAATTCAAAAGTAATTATTTACTCATTTATTTCCCTTCGAACGACTTCTGAAGTGTGTAATGGGTCTATCTGGCTTGTCCGTTTTGTATTTGGTTACGGAACACATATATCTGTTTTATAGTAAATCAAATCAAACGTTTTCATAGGGTCACCGACTAAAACAATCGTAAACCAATTGGCCAGTAAACATCGCTCGTGGGTTGTCAGTAAGCTGTTTTAAATGATTTCGGAATGAAATCTGTTTTTCTTTTTGTGGGTAGAACTTGACGAATGATGAAATGAGTCTGTATAATTTTATTATTGTGTGGGTAGGTAATTGTCTAGTTTATACATAGTTTATAAGTAAACTCTCAGCTACGAACTAAAATTCCGTTAAGTCCCTGTGATAACACACGGTTACCCTCCGGACCCTGTAATTGTATGATTATTACGTATCTACGGTCGTGTTGGCTCATGTCCAACTTTCCGAATTGCACATTTTATAAGAATCACCAAGTACCATTTTGAGGTAGTATAAAATTGTTCCAGACGGATTGTGGTTATTTATTATTGTTTTTCAAAATGAGGATAACCTTGTAAAAAATACATAAATAAGACAGGTTTAACTTGAGTATGCATGTGTACCTACATACAATCGATCACTAACCTGCATAACTAAATACAATTTATAGGTCTGTGCTAACACACGGTTTGCCTCAAGACCGAATTTGTCGTCGTGTCAACACGCGGTTGGCCTCCAGACCGAATTTGTCTTCGTGATAACACACGGTTACCCTCCAGACGGAATTTTCCTTCGTGTTGGACTACATCCAACCTCCCAGATAGAACAATTACTGCCTTTCTGAACCGCACTAAATCCGTACTAACACTTTGAATAATATGAAAATAAAGTAGTAGCTTTGACCTACCTGAATTACGTTCTGAAGATCCCAGCACAAAATTTGGAGGCTAGCCACGTGCTTTTTACTCACCTTACATCATTGTATGCTTTTTTCGATTGCTATTTTTCACTAAAATGCACTTCTTTCCACACTAAATTTACACGAATTTAAACTTGATTTAAGCATATAATGATTAAAATAAAACTAATATTAAATATTGAAAATTGAGAGCGCGTTATGTGCTTTCGTTGCCACGCACAGAAAAAGAATGAGTAAAAGTGCCGCCCGGGTTGCCAGGTGGCGTGTTGTGTTGGCGCGCTTTTTTCAAACGATATGAACAAAACTGGTTCAAAACCTTTAAAAAATCTCTAAAGTATGTGCGATTAGTTGCCGCGGGCTAGAATTGGGACTACTTGGTTAATTATATCTTCGAATGAAGCTTACGAAATATAATTCACAACAGTAACAACTAAATTGAAGGTGATAGGACTTTTGTGGAAAGTCCGTCTGGGGAAGTACCACCACCTTGCTCTTTTCTGCCATGAAGCAGCAGTGTTTGCACTACTGTGTTTCGGTTTGAAGGGCAAGGGAGCCAGCGAAATAACCGGCACATGAGACATATCATCTTAGTCCTCAAAGTGAGCAACGCGCTTAGCTTTCTTATTAGTGTCAAAATATGGCATTAATAAGACAGTGGGTGTTATGGGCGGTGGTGACCACTTACCATCAGGTGGCCCACCTGCTCGTTTGCTCACTTGTAACATAAAAAAACCGGTCAAGTGCGAAACGGACTCGCGCGCCGAGGGTTCCGATATACCTATAGTATTTTTGGAAGCAATAAAGTCCATTTTCAGGACCGCAAAACTAAATTTGTTTGTAAAGGTTTTTTGCAGATTTCTGAAAAACTGTGCAACTTAGAAAGATCGTTTTATTTTTGCTGTAAAGTTTATATAAACTTCTGTCAACTGTAATTAATTCAGATTTTTCCTTACTCAAACTTCGGAGATAAGGGGGGGGGAATGGTATTTTTCTTGACATTTTTCATCATAACTTTAAAACTAAGAAATTTAAAAAAATACAAAAATATATTTTAAAATGTACAAGTAAAGCCCTTTCATATGATACCCCACTCGACCTAGTAGCGACAATTTGAAATTTGGCCCCCCCTATTTTGGCCCCCTTTATATTAATAATCATACTTTTTTCAAAATTTTTTCTTATGCAATTAAGTTGGGCAACTATATTCTAAAACTATTCCAAATTTCAGGTTGATAGCATAAGTGGTTGCTGAGATATAGAGGTGTGACAGACAGACGGACAGACAGACAGACAGACAGACAGAGCGGCACCATAAGGGTTCCTTTTTTTTACCATTTTGGTATCGGAACCCTAAAAACGGTGTGAAATTGAAAACATTCGACAAATATTGAGATTGAGTTCTGACTGCGAAACTGAACAATGTTCGCCTAGGAACATAGGTCATCGGACGAAAACAAAAATTACCCTTTCATAGTAAAGTCAGTCAGCTGACCGTACTTTCTGTATGGGAGATAATTTTTTTTTTACGTCTAACGCTCCTTGTATGTTCCTTGGGGAAAGTTGTTTAGTTTCGTGGTCTGAACTCAATCGCAAAATTTGTCGAATGTTTTCAAATTCACCCTGTAGAATCAAAAAAGAGATAATTTTAATAGTTAAGAGGCTATGGGAAAAGATAGATATTTGACAGTGCGCGCAGTCTTTTCGCTTGAAAGAAAGGGATAAAGTGCGCAATCCGCAACGCATTCGATTGCGACAGATATACTGTGCGTGTTACCAAAACTAAATGACGTAAGCGCCTGTTATAAAATATCGACTTTTTGTAAAAACTAAGTAATAAAATAAAATTTTAGGTTGGGCAAACCCTAGAAACTACAAATACCATTCTGTATACTTAATTTCACTACTTAAAATACCTCCGATTCCACAAAAAGAGGAATAAATGAAAATTGAAGAGGAAACTTTGGATTTTTATTTTGTCGAGTCGATTTTCACTAATCATGTTTTGGTCTTGGTGATGCCCTCACTTTAATGGTCAATAAATACATACCTGAAAATCACGGCAAGATATTGGGTAAATATAAAGATATTTATCTTTAGAATACCCAAAAAAACTTACATATCGCCTTAATTTTCGGCACAAATTCGTTCCATCTGTACTAGTACGAGTATAGTATTATATTATCTGTGGCGGCGGGGAAAGTGTGCGTGGCGTGCGCGGTGTGCGCCGTCTAGAGCAACGATGAAACTAGAACAATGCTGAAACTTTAAAATAAAAATATCTAGCAAAAAAATCATTTATTAAGTTGTTTATCGTTAGTCTAAGTTTATTAAGAATTTTTTTACGGGAATGGATTTATTTTTAAAAAAATCAGTTGGGGTGTATGAGGGTTTCGCTTATTCCATTACCACGTTGTATATCTTATCTTAAATAGCCCTTAATTGTCCCACTGCTGGGCAAAGGCCTTCCTGCTCTCATATATATACAGTCACAAAAAAATACGGCATGAATTCCCGGTACACACAAAGGGTGGATTTTGTGTCTGTATTTGAATAAAGCGTTTTTGTTTTTTAGATTCTCGACATGGACTAGGGCTTTTCAAATCCTTTTACGTAGTAAAAATACAAATATCGCAATTGTACATTGTAAGACGGTTAATTGTAAAAGTAATAGTTAGTGCGGCCAATTAGCTGTTTCACGTAGACACACCTTACAATTTCACCAATTTTTTTCTAGTTACTAGTTAGGCACATAGCTCTCAATTTTTGAAAAGAGTCAGTTCTTGAATTTCCATTAAAAATTCTATTCTAATTCAAGAATTGGATGCTATCAAAAATTGAGAGCTATGTACCTAACTAGTACTTGCAAAAATTTGTTGCATTTATAAGGCGTGTCCACATAAAGACGATATAAGACGTTAAGCTACAATTAGTATACAAATTGAGATATGTTTGTTTATAATTTATTTAAATATTGTTTAATGTAAATGTTAAGCTCGATGTAAGTTGGCATTACGTAAGCATTGAGACAAACCCAATTAGGGTTTATGGAATGCTTTTTCAATTTTATTTTGTAAAAAATCATTTTTACAAACTGTAACGATGACAAATAAAAAAAATAAAAGCGACTGGACTAGAACCGCGATCAACGGCTTAAGGGGCTGATAAGAGCTAAATACGCTTCACTTGAGCAGGTTTTAACAAGAAGTGATGAATATATGACCGTGAAAAAAAAATGTGATAATTAAGCATCTTTCCAAGAATATGGCCGACTCCGAAACACGATTAAATATATATATACTTATATAATATTTTTATTAAAAAAAGTTACAGTTTTTCTTAAAAACTAAATATATTTTGTACGCCATAAAAAAAAATCCGAAGTTACCTCTGCTTTTTGCTTCAAAACAGTTTTTCTTAAGTACCCATTAATCTATGATGCCAACACTAACACATTATTTGATAATATAGCTATTTGCTATATTATGTGTACAGATTTTGAGAAAAATGCAAAAATGAGCGAAAAACGTAAAACAGCGCGAAACCGCTCCGTTCTAGCACGCGCATTCTGCCCTTTGTTAGGAACGGAGGTAATTCAGCTCTTATCAGCCCCTTGACGTGCCTTCCGAAGCACGAATTATCTTACTAATTGTGGAATATATTCCAGAAATTCCGGATCGAGAGCTGAACACTATGAACACGAGACCACGGAAGCCGGGAAACTGAACCACGTCTCCTAAGAAACACGGCTCAGTTTTGTAAATTTGGTACGCACGGCAGCAAGCCAGTGGAAACAAACTAGTATAGTCTGAACCAGCTGAAACAAGAGACCCGCTCTAGGTCGAAGTGTTTCCACGTACGTGCGCCAGTGTGTACTTAGTGTCGTTTGTTTATTTATTAAACAAGCTACTGCTACATGCTAAGTCCATGGCAGATACTAAATTGTAAATAATAAAATGCTTTCCACTCTTAATAATGAAGATTTTATTTTTCAATTAAAAATACATTTTGCACAGACACAGGAAAAAGAACACCTCGTTAAAACTACATCACATGAATATTTTATGCTTCAGGATTAGGCCTGAAATTAGGGTTTACGCTTGCCTGTTAAAATATCAAAATAATTTCACGATGGATTTGTTTGAAAAGTCAGGCACGTGTCTCGTTTTTATAAAATACTAGCTGGTGCCCGCGACTTCGTCTGCGCAGGTTTATAAATTGTAGCCTATGTGTTATTCTGTTGTATAAGCTATAATATTGAAAAGTTTCATTAACATTATGATTTATACTTGCGATTGTCGGCGCTTGGTGAAACTCCATATTCAGTATTTGTATTAAAACACTTGTCACAACACTCTCCTGAAGATGCTAAATAGCGAAACCGGTTGAGAAAAATAATAAAATCGTGAACCAGTGTACAAATGTTTTAATACAAATACTTCATTAAAATTCATTTAGTAGTTTTTACGTGAAGGCGACCAAGGGCTTATGAACTGGAGGATGAGCAGCATCATCTTTTTGTATATTGTATATCGTATTTTTTAACGAAGAATTCGGACTCCTTGCTCCTTGCGAATTTGAAATTGGAAGGTTGTGTAGGCATATTCAGTACAAAGGATCCTCAGAAGGACCACGAGAATCTCGCGGCCGGGTGCATGCGCGCGGGCATGCGGGGTAGATTGCAAGGGGGTGGAGAATGACCGCTCTGAATGATAGTACTATTACTTTATTCTGTGCCAATGCAAAGTAATCTAAGGTGTCGATGTAACTTTCCTATACCTTGAAGTTGTTTTAGACTTTCCTTTATTTTTCAAGATCACCATCTTTATAAAGAAATGCTTAAGACGGTTATAACACCAATTGTCAAAAATAAGACCAGTAGTCTCTCTGACAGCTCAAACTATAGACCGATTTCACTCGCCACGACTTGTGCGAAGCTTTATGACTCAATACTGCTGGATTTTCTTTCAGGTTATGTAGAAATAAATGAAGCGCAGTTCGGCTTTCAAAAAGGCGGATCAACAGATGGTGCGATATTCACGCTTAAACAAACTGTTGAATATTATTTGAAAAGAAAAACGAATATTTTCGCATGTTTTCTTGATCTAAGCCGGGCTTTTGATCGCGTAAAATATGATTTGTTGTGGAATAAATTAAAAGATAAGGGGGTGCCCTCGGCTTGCATTGCTTTGCTTATGGCTTGGTACACAGATCAGGTTAACATAGTGAAGTGGCAAAACTCCTATTCTTCAGAATTTTACTTACCCTGTGGGGTGAGGCAAGGGGGCTTAACCTCCCCCCTACTTTTTAACTTGTATGTTGACCAGCTAATAGAGGAGCTCAGCAGCACCCGTCTCGGCTGTCATGTTGGTGGAGAATGTCTAAATAACCTAAGTTATGCCGATGACATGGTGCTGCTGAGCCCCTCTCTTGCTGCATTGCGTCAGTTGCTTGAGATATGTGAAAAATATGCCGTGGCGCACAATCTCCTTTATAATGCCAATAAATCGGTCTGTATGGCTTTTCACTACGGGAAAAAGAAGGCGTTTGTGCTGCCGATACGATTAGCAGGAGCCGAGCTGCAGTGGGTAGATTCATTTAAATATTTAGGGCACATGATTTGCTGCGATCTGCGGGATGGTAGTGATATGGACCGTGAGCGACGAGCACTTTCAGTACGCGCAAATATGATCGCGCGAAGATTCTTCAAATGTTCTCGCGAAGCCAAGCTGGCATTATTTGCAGCATACTGTCAACCGCTATACACCCCACAACTGTGGGCGCGCTGCACTGTCGAAGAATATCGGCGGCTGAAAGTGCAATATAACGACTCGCTCAGGGTTCTCTTCCGCCTGCCGCGATATTGCAGCGCCTCACAGATGTTTACGGAAGCTCGCCTGCCGGGTCTGGATGCACTGATCCGCCATCGTGTTGCCAAGTTTAGGAGCGTTGTCTTTGGATCTCAGAACAGATTAATAAAGGTGCTTAGTTGTAGATGTAATCAGAGTGACCTTTTCTCCCACTGGGGAAAACTGTTGTTTTACAAATTAAATTAATTTAAGCTATTTTTGTACTGTACTATGGATATTTCTATCTGAAATAAATGAATTTTATTTATTTATTTATTTATTTATTTTATAACATCCCATGAAACGTCCACTGCAGGACAGGCAGCTTCCTCCAGAATTCCAGCTTAAATCTATGGTACAATTCTGAGGGGAAATACCATTGCCACGATACTTTTTAATATTGCGGTTGACACTATAGACCTCAGTTGTTGGTGACCGAAGTATGTAAGATGGTACGATACACAGAAGTATGCTGCTGCCCATCATTCGGTTCATAATCTCTTAACCGCCTCGTACGGCACCTAATGTTAGAGATGGGTTGGTACTTTGCTTTTCCGGCACCACACGGTCGTATTTACAAGATATTTTTTTCATATTTTTCACTAATTGCTGTGGTGGTAGCTGAAAATCAATGACTTGATGCAAAGCAAGTAACGGCGCTGAGCTACGGACTTTTTTGAACTGCTGCAGCACACATACATACCCCAAGCGGGTACTTACTTACATGTATTTTCTATTGCTCCAACTGTTGTTAATTACTTGTCGCTTTAATTTCTGTTCTGTATTTTAAGTGTTGTCTGTATTATGTATGCGTGTCTGTAGACAAAATAAACGAGTTTATCTACCTATCTATCTAATTATTAAACTTTTGCTTCCCTGAAAACAAAACATCAACGATATATAAATAAACAATACTTCGAATGAATTCAATTTTCAATATTTAAAAGTAAAAATATGAATTCGTAGCAGGTTTTCATTACATGCATCGTTTTTTGTCCTTTTTCCATCCACAAAGGCCAACGAGTTGAGTGGGGACTATGGAATATGGAGCTTATATTCACGCGAAAATGAACAAAAATGCAGGTTATTTGAATAGTTCACTCCATGTTCGCTCTACAACTGCCCAGGGGCATTCCACGTATGCACTGCGAAACTATTTTTGGTATTTCGAACATGTTTATTACGAAAAGTTGTTTAGTTTTATTTGTGGATAGATAGAAGGGTTCTCACAAAGGTAATAAATATTTGTTTAAGAGAATAGCGAATATTATTTCGCTTTTAAGTTTTAGTTTGGGTACTTCAAAGTTAAGCTTTTTACGGATTTTTTCGAATTTTTAAAATACACCCATACTTATACTCGAAAACATAACCCTTCTAAGTTTGAATCAAACCTACTTGTATGATAAAATATTCTAGAAATAATAGATTTTCTCTCCAATTCCAAACAACAATAGAGAGGTCACTGAACCCGATAGACCAAACAAATACCTTTTACCTTTAAAAACTAGAGCATTACTAACAGCATGGCAACGGAGCGTTTTACTATAAATATGGGGATAAAACAATAGAGTTGCCATTCCAATGGGTTAACATGTTCACCGTATTGTTACACAGGTTTGAGTAGGCTGAGTGGGTTTGTGGTCTAAGAGAGGGAAGAAAGGCTAATAATGACCTAGAAGTTTCTTAACAGACTCCGGACTCAGGTCGGCCGGTGCAAGAAAAACCGACATAGGTGTGGGGGTTCACTGAAGAGACGAACACTTCATGCGAGTGCGGTTATTCCCCGCAGAGTATGGCCCATCTTACATCCTGCCCCGCGTGCCCAAACACCTGCACGCGGGATGAACTGATGCAAGCTACACAAAATGCCGTTCTCATAGCTGAGTACTAGGCAAAATTAATTTTATTTTATTGGATTTGCGTCGACACGAAAAAAAGAAGAAGATGAATATAATAAGTAAAGCACACCCCGGCCCGGACACTACATATATCGAGCGAGAATTTGAAATTGGAAGATCGCGTAGGCTCGCATATTCAGTACAAAAGACCCTCAGAAGCACCACGAGAATCTCGAAGGCGGGTGCGCGTGGGGTGTGGGGTAGATTGCAAGGGGGGCGGAGAGTGTCCGTTCTGTATGATAGTACTATTACATTATTCTGTGACCAAAGCAGACCAACAGATGTCATTGTGAGTTTCCTGAATCACGCTTTATTTTTTGGAAAAGCACGGAAAAAACAAATTTAACTAGACATGAGACCTAGCTATGTCTCCACGTAATTGATGAGTAACACAGACGCAGGCAGAGAATTCCACTCCTTAGATGTGCGCATTATAAGGGATGTTGTGAAGCGCTTTGTTCGAATTAATGAAATTCCAACCAAGTATGGGTGTTATCCTGCGACACATCTTGATATTTGGGCTCGATGGTAGAAGGGGGATGACGGTATTAGCTCATGGAGCTCTTGGACATACTCACTGAAGTACAATCTGTTTGGTGGGTGGTCCAGAAAACAGCTGACTAATTAATTATACACAGGAGAACGCTGTTCACTATGAGCAGTGAACAGCGTTCTCCTGTGTATAATTATTTTTTATTTTGTTTAAATCCTTAATCATTTAAGGAGAGCATTGAAAAATATGGAGTCGTTATCATGGATCGCCATCGCTTGTAACTTACACTGCCTTATTTGACCGGTCAATTGTACCACTCCGATGGCAAATTTCAATGTTGTATGTTGTTTGATACACGTGCTCACATATTAATATCGTGTATGAATTGTTTGCTATTTAATTGAATTGTTTGCCACTACCAACCGCATTGTAGGTTTTCATTTAAATTTTACGAGCTTTTTGAATCTTGCCACATTTACGTTATTTTCCATCCGTAATTAATATTCGGTCTCAAAATTAAACAATGCAATAAAAAGCCATACAAATAGTTCATTCATCAAACTAGGTTTTATTCTATTTTATGGCCTTTGAATATAAGTAAGAAGATTGGTCGCGTTTTTGCTGGAGTTCTGGAGTGAGCTCCCTGTCCTGCAGTGGTCGTAAAATACTTTATGCAATTTTTTTTTTTTGTGATACTTCTGACCATTAGTTTATTATTTTCTGTTACTGTATGTTTGTTCGTAAGGGAAAGTAAGTATACATGCAATGGTGCAAATGATACACGAAAGTTTCATTTGCAACATAAATGGTGCATACGATACATAGTAGTTTCGTTTCCCCCATTAATGGTGCAGGTCAATGGTGCAGATGAGACGGCGGGGTCGTTTCATGGCATGTTATGATGAATAAGACTGGTAACTTAAAAAAAAATGCATTGATATGCATCATAAGCAACCTAAACATACAATAAGATAGACAGTATACAAATAGCCAAGATGCTCTAAATGTTGTACGAGTAGTATATTTCATTGCAAAAGATAGAAAATGTGGTTAAGAGTATGAGAAAAGTGAGTGTGAGTGTGTTGTGTGTGTAATTAAAAAATATTAGCGAAATGCTACAAGTTTAAATCCGTCGTGGTTTGATAAGGTTTTCAGTTTGATAGAATGAAAGAGTTGATAAAATATTTGTTTGGCAGCTGCTTAATTTCACTTCTTCACTGTAGGACTGTGTAATTTCAGTAAAAGCTGATTTATTATTGAATACCCATATAGAAATAGGCTATGCCTAATTTGTGACGCCTTGTGTAAAATGTCATGACCATTCTTTTTACTGTCAGTCTAATATGGTATTGCAAGACCGGTTAAGGGTCAGAATAGCAATTTTTTGTTTTTTTTATTTTTTTGGCGTTTCATACATTTTTTTTTTCAATTTAGTGACTGATATCTTCCTTTAAGCTTACAAGTTGCCTGTATCGGGAGACACCACTCTTCCTAAATATGCACATACATTTAATTTTATTTTTTATTATTAAACTTGGGAATGTTTATATTAGAACAAACAAAGTATTTTCACATAAAATTGATCCACGCGATCGATATCAACGTAACAGAATGACAATTGTGCTATTTAAAACTAAAGATCTAATTCGGCAGCCAATAATAAGCTATAGGTGGAACCCTGAACGAAGGTCGGGTTCTACATACATACATAACATCACGCCTCTTTCCCGTCGGGGTAGGCAGAGACCACAGTCCTCCACCTACTACGATCTTGACATACTTTCCTTGCTTCCTGTACTTTCCTCAATCCTTTCAATTCAATTCAATTTATTTATTCATTCACAATGTACATTGTATTTGAATGTTATTCCTAATTCCAAATTCCTAATTTATGTATAATGATACTCAAAAAAAAAAAAAAAAATTTCAATAAAAAAAAATTCAATAAATAAAAAAAAAATTCATACATGCTCGTCGGTTTACGGTACTTTTAACATTCAGAACGTCCTGAATTTGGTCCTGGTACGTTTGCCTAGGCCTTCCCCTTCCAACGTTTCCATTCACTCTCGCCTGGTAGATCTCTTTCGTCAATCTTCGTTAATTCATCCTCTCTACATGACCAAACCATCTCAGCATCCCTTTCTCGATTTTGGTCACTATGTCTTCTTTTACGAAACACCGTTCTCTTATCACACTACAGTGTATACGAAAACTAATTCGATACTTCTGTACCTACTTACATTCAAATAAGGTAATCTCCATTTACACAGTTCCTAGTTACCTAGTTTACATAAGTATCTTGGAATTTACGAAATGGCGTAAAGTGTTTGAATGTTGAGCATCACACACCATTAATTTCAGAAATTATTTCCATGGCAAACCAACCGGCGAAACACGAAACTTTACTTAACTTTAACTCTGGCAAGCGATTCTCAAAGTTTTTGACGCATAACGATGTTTAGAAAATTGAAAATTACACAAAATAAGTTTAACTCAGCTACTAGTGTAGGCAACGAAGCAGTTGACCCCAAAATTAATTTCTCAGGCAGATTTTATTTGACAGGATGATAAAGAATCATGAATTAAATGTAAATTCAAAATATCCAAAAAAAAATTTTCATACAATTTTTGTATGGAAAAATTAAAAGTACCGATTTTTTTTTGGATTTTTTTATAGAAGGTTTGTCTCATGTAGTGTCATACCTCAGCAAAGTTTCATCGACTGAGGATTTAATGCGGGAGTCTTCATAGAACGATCCGCTTCGTTGCCTAGACTATACCTAGCAATTCTGTTCTAGATTAACCAAATTTGGCCAGAACTCCAGCTAAGTTCACCTTCCGCATACGCTTTGGCAACCGCTGCCCTAACTTAACTCTAACTTAGAAAGTTGCAGCATAATTTAAAAGGAATAAGCTCGGTCGCCCTTGGCTCCGATTCAGGCTATAAGTGAGCTGACATAGAGTAAGTTATACTATATTTCTTGGAATCGATTTTCAACCGATCATCATTATATCGTGTGGGTTGCAAGGTCGATGACCGACCTTATTGAAATTTGTGACAGCACCATGGGGATACCTTTTTTCCATTTTGGTTCAGAACCCTAAAATGGGTACCTGGGTGCCTAACTATCAATAATCTAAGCCTAGGCAGGCCTGTCCCGTTTGGTGCCGGCAAAGAATAGCACCAACCCATACATACCCGTGGGTGTCGTAAGAGGCGACTAAGGGTTACTGGAGGATGGGCAGCAGCAACCTCCTTTGTATCTTTCTTACTGCTGTCATCTACAACCGCGGTCCATGGTGCCAGCCGTAACGCTAACAAGCGAGGTGACTATGGTACTTCCCCTTCACATTTTTCCAGCAAAAGATAGAATTCTGGAGGGAGCTCCCTGTCCTGTAATGGACGTCTCATGGGATGTTATGATGAGGCAGATAAAATATTTGCATACGTACAGATTAGTTGGAAAACTTTAAACATATAAGTTCCAGAAGGTGAGAGGTTAAAAATCTAAGTACAAGTTGTACGTGTGTTACTCAAGAAAATGTTCTTTTTTTGTATTTATCAATTAAATAAACACAATTGATCAATGAAGCAGCTCGCATCACGCGTTCGAGCATGCGCATGAGTGGATATCGGAAGCGCACACCTGGCTAGGGGAAATAAGGCAATCGGCACGTTTTGACCGACTTTTGTTGATAACTACTGTGTTGTAATGTTATTTAATATAGTGGAAAAAATTAATTAGGTAACAGAAGTCGAAATGATGTTTCTAGCTCGACTAGAATGAATGTAGTGTGAAAAATGAACAGGAGCAACAGAGAGGGAGAATGGAGGTATAGGAGGTGTGGAGGATGAAGAGGATTAGCTAGATGAAAAAAAGCGGTCAATTGCGAGTTGTGATTGCGCGCCGAGGGTTTCGATATAGCATTTAGAAGCAAAAAAGGTCCATTTTTAGGACCGTAAAACAAAATTAGTTTGTAAAGATTTTTTCCAGATTTCTAAAAAACTGTGTTACTCAAAGAGATCGTTTAATTTTTCCTATAATAGTCACATAAATATCTATCGACTGTAATAAATTCAGATTTTATCCTTTAGCCAACTTCGGAGATAAGGGGAGGGGGGAATTGTATTTTTTAGACATTTTTCATCATAACTTGAAAACTAAGACCCGTTAAAAAATGCATAAATCAATTTTAGAATGTACAAGTAAAGCCCTTACATATTATAACACCCCACTTGACCTAGTAACGACTATTTAAAATCTATCCCAAATTTCAAGTCAATAGCATGAGTGGTTGCTGAGATAAACAGGTATGACAGACAGACAGACGAAGTCGCACCATAAGGAATCCGTTTTTGCCATTCTGGTTCGAAAGTTTCGAAACCCTAAAAACGAAGGATGAAGTACAGAAATAGTTGGGAGAGTTTTTTTTTCTATACGAGGGGCAATAATAGGATACCTGAGACGACACGACAATTTCCTGAGAAAGAAAGACCTAGACGGGGCTTCTTTGACCTGGTGAAGGTAAAAATCTGTATCATGTCAGAGATTCAATTTCATGTCATGTTTGTTTTATGTCAATAATTTTTTTTTTTTTTTTTACTAGCCTATACTGTCCCACTGCTGGGCAAAGGCCTCCCCCATACATTTCCATTCCTCCCTATTTATTGCGACTATGGGCCACTGGTCTCTAAAAGCATCCAGACCATCTCTCCACCGCTTCTTGGGCCTTCCTCTGCCTCGGCGTCCATCATGGGGTACCCATTCCGTGGCGCGTTTGGCTCACCTATCCGGGTGCATCCGACACACGTGACCCGCCCAATCCCACTTTAATGTGGCAGCCTTTTTGCCGACGTCAGCGATACGGGTTTTGGACCGCAGTGTTGTGTTCCGGATACGGTCGGTCCTCTTTACACCTAGTATGCTGCGCTCCATCGCCCTTTGGCAGACCGCAAGTCTGGACTTCTGTGCCTCAGTCAGTGACCATGTCTGGGCTCCGTAGGTTAGGACGGGCAAGATGCACGTGTCGACGAGTCTCCGTTTCAAGGATAATGGGAGAGTCCCTTTAAGTAAATCCTTCATGGACCAGTAGCTCCTCCACGCGTTTTCTATTCGGCGACTGATTTCTTTATCTTGCCTGTGGTGGAAGGAAACTAACTGACCCAAATAGATATATTCGTCGACATATTGTTTATATAAATAATAATAAATAAAATACATTTTATTTATTATTATTTATTTATGTCACTTTTGGAAGTAAACATCTGGCGAAAAGAAGAAATAAATAGAAGTTATTTTACCGACAAAAGCACAAGTATTAAAAAGAAGAATAAGAACTATAAAGAAGTAATTTTTCTTTCAATGATTTAAAAAAATCTTAAAAGACGTTGTTGCGTAAAAGACGATGTAGTGACTGAAATAGAGAAAGAAAGGAAGGAAGGGTGTGGTCATGTAGATAGGATGAATGAATTAATATTGACGAAAGAGATCTATCTACCAGGCGAGAGTGAATGGAAGCGATGGAAGGGGAAGGCATCGGCGTTCCATGACTAAATTTAGGACGTCCTAAATAAAGGTCAGGTTGAAAGTACCCTTGACCGACGAGTGAGTATGAAAGGGTTGATAAAGGAAGAAGAAGCGATGGAAGTACGTCAAGATCGTAGTATCAATAATAGGTTACGAAATAAACTGGATCTATTCGAAAATTCAATGTTTCCAGCTTCCATACATTTAGTACAGCCACATGGCACTCATCTAGCATAGCAACTAAGAAGAGTGCTCGGAGAGAAGACTCTGTAAAAGAGGTACCGTAGGTTAAGTGGCTCAGAGGGAAGACTCCGCAGAAAAGAACCTAGAGGGAAGAGGTATTCGGAGGGAAGAGCCCGTACAAGAGGTTCTGGAGGGAAGAGTGCTCGGAGGGAAGACTCCGTAGAAGAGATTTAGGCGTAGAAGACTCTACGAAGAGGCTCGGAGGGTGACCTTAGTGAAGAGTTTATCAAAAGAAATCTTACTTGTGATGGTATTATCGAGAGATGAATGCCATGTGGCTGTACTGAATGTATGGACGTGGAATTAATAAATTTTCGTATAGATCCAGTTAAAAGGGTGACTTTTAATTAGTTCTTGATAGAAAAATGTATGAATGTACTCATAATACTGAACAACTTTCCCCAAGGAACATAGGTCGAAATACGAAAATTAAGTTTTGACATCTCATAGAAACTGCATCAGCTGATAGCGCATATTGTATTGGAGGTCAAATTTAGTTTTTTTGTTTTTCGACCTATGTTCCTTGGGAAAAGTTGTTCAGTTTCATGAGTACATTCATACCTTTTTCTATCAAGAACTAATTAAAAGACACGCTATATTATGTAACCTACAATTGATACCGTTTGATAGAGCTCGTGAAGTACTTTTAGGATTGGTAACCAGTTTTTCAATAGCGTGAATAGCTTAGAAATAATCGAGTGAGATCACTTATCCATTCCACTCTGTATATGAAAACCGAAAGAGCGAATCGGAAGTAATTGAAGTGTTATGCTGACCCTTAATAAATTTGGCTACAGGAAAATGGTGATGTGAACTGTCTTTATATCTTTGATTTATTTTATTTTTTACCCTGAAATATTTTTTCGTAATTTTTAAGTGTTTTCCGTCCAAACTTTGCCATACTGCGACAGTAAAGGAACTGCATAATAAAATTTTACATTTGTAACACTTCAGGGAAGTCAAAATAAATTTGTTTGAGCCAACATAAAGAAAGATCAGAAAGCAAGCAGTGAGGTTTCGAAAACAACGATTTTTAGGGTTCTGTGAAATTGTAAGAAAAGTCATGAGTTATTCAAAGTCTATTCTGGCTGATGGTTGTGTGAAATAAGTAGAATAATGTTTTATGTTATACAACCGTTTAGCTGGTAGGGGGGGACACGCAACCCCAACAAAAAATTGCGCTTTCAAGCTTAATATTACGCAAACTGATCTCGTAATAAAAAAACCGGTCAAGTGCGAGTTGGACTCGCGCGCCGAGGGTTCCAATATAACTTTAGTAGTTTTGGAAGCAATAAAGCCCATTTTTAGAACCGCAAAACTAAATTTGTCTGTAAAGGTTTTTTGCAGATATCTAAAAAACTGTGCAACTTAAAAAGATCGTTTTATTTTTTCTGTAATATTTACAAAAATTTCTATCGACTGTAATTAATTCAGATTTTTCCATTCACAAACTTCGGAGATAAGGGGGGGGGAACGGTATTTCTTTTAACATTTTTCATCATAACTTGAAAACTAAGAGTTGTAAAAAAATACAAAAATGTATTTTTGAATGCACAAGTAAAGCCCTTTCAAGAATGCACAAGTAAAGCCCACTCGACCTAGTACCGATAATTTGAAAATTTTGCCCCCCCTATTTAGGCCCCCTTTACATTGATAATCATAATTTTTTCTTAATTTTTTTACGTGCAATTGAGTTGGACAACCATATTCTAAAACTATTCTAAATTTCAAGTCGATATCATGAGTGGTTGCTGATATATACAGGTGTGACAGACAGACGGACAGACAGACAGACAGAGCGGCACCATAAGGGTTCCTTTTTTTTACCATTTAGGTATCGGAACCCTAAAAATGATTTTGCATGCTAACATTAATTTTAGAAGACCTATCCTACGACACCCAACACTATGGGGTAGACCAGAAAAAATAAATTCATCCCTACTTGTAGTGGAGGTACCCTAAAAATTTTATGTTTCAACATTTTGTTTTACCGCTTTGTCGGCGTAGATGGAATGTTTATTCGTACTAAATTACTATTGTCCTGTGTGGTGCCGACAAAAAATAGTACCAACCCATACATACCCGTGTCGTAAGAGGCGACTAAGGGTTATAAACTGGAGTATGAGCAGCAGCATCCTCCTGTGTATCATACCATCTTTCTTACTGCGGTCACTTACAACCGCGGTCCATGGTGCCAGCCGTAACGCTGACAAGCGGGGTGACCATGGTACTTCTCTTCCACATTTTTCCATCAAAAACTACAATTCTGGAGGGAGCTCCCTGTCCTGTTGTGGACATTTTATAGGATGTTATGATGATGATGATGACTAAATTACAGCTTTCTAATACCAAGGGTCTCTGAGCTAAGCCGCGGGCTGACAGACTGTCAGACAGACAGACGGAAATAACGAAACTATAAGGGTTTCTTTTTGACTACGGAACCCTAAAGCTACACAATTGAAGTGTTTTAACAATTGAAACATACAAGGCTAATAAGTCATGTAATTATGTTTATTTACTATGCGGGGGTGTTATCAATCTATTTCTCTTTAGTCTGTAATAATTCTACTTTTCACGCTTCACCGAGATGTTGAAAATATATTCTATAAGATCCTAATGAAATAGTAAATATTATTTTAGCATGTAAAACTGAACAACATTTACAAAAGGACATGGGGCAAAATACGAAAAATAAATTTCAACTTCCCAAGACTGCGTCAGTTGAAGGCTGACTTTGTAAGGCAGGTCTTTTTTTTCATATTTCGACCGATGTTTCTTAGGAAAAGTTGTTCAGTTTCATGGTACACACGGCCGCACATCAGTAGAAACACTTTTGAACCTTATGGCGTGGTAATAGAGTTGAAAAAGTTTCTACCGACAAGCGGTTGACCGTACGCCATTATCATCATCATCATAACATCCCATAAAACGTCCGCTAGACTACAGGACCGGGAGCTCCCTCCAGAGCTCCAGCATAACCGTGTGCTACATTGGAGGGGATTTACCATAGTCACCACGCTTGTAAGACTTGCGGCTTGCTACCGCTGTTGTTGGTGACCGCAGTAGTAAGATGGTACGATATACAAAAAGATGCTGCTACCCATCCTCCGGTTCATAAACCCTTAGTCGCCTCTTACGACATCCACGGGTAGAGATGGGTTGGTACTATTCTTTGGTAACTTGCTACAACTATATTCGCTATTTCATTAGGACCCTATGTTTATATTGTACAGAACCCCTTCGTTCGTGGTTGAACACACACTTAACAACTTTTTACGATTACAAGCATTCACGTATTTCATGCAAGTGCATATTGAGTATTCTGCTGTCAGCATTAGGAAGAATTACTGAAGAAAATTTACGATTTCTTGTCATTTATGGCTCTCAAAATATGTCAACCGACTGGGACGATCCGTGTTTACGATTTTCAAGCATTGTGAATCATTTTTCGAAAAATCTCTCTTTTGGCAGATGCGCCGATTTAAAAAGCAAAAGCAGATTTTATTGCTCAAATGTTTTATGTGGTTAATCCCATTGAGATTTTGGAGTCGGTTTTATGGTGTTAAAGAACCCTTGTATATTTTAGTTATACATTTTTTTGAATATTCAAGTTATTTTCATTCAAAAACTTTGGTACAGCAGTAACCACAGGCTTAAATAAAAAAAAAGTTAAAGAAAAAAATGTTGCTAAATTATAATAGAATCGTGTTTCTTTGAAGACGGCTAGATTACTAATACAAAATTTAAAATAAATTATGGGATAATTGAATCAAAACAGATAATGGTATATTTTGAACAAAAATAAACATGTATGTATATATATATATATATATATATATATATATATATGCACATATGTTTATATTTATAGTTGTAGATATATTTACTCTGTACTGTATCAGCACCCGTTACCACCTTTCTGTTCTGCCCTTTGGTTGGCTGGTAGAAAATGCCGCTTAGCGTTAGGCCCGCCTTGTATACTGTAGTGCAATAAAGTTTTGAATAAAAAATAAATATAAAATCCCTATTTTTTAACTTTATAATATTTGGGCTTTATATCCATAATCGTTCTTTTGTCGACCATCTTGAATAATTAAACCTAAACTAAATATACAATTACCAATTGCGTTAAGCTATTGGCAATCACAGTAATAAAAGCCACAAATTCCATAAATTTATAATAGTTGCCATAATTTCTATACAACAAAAGTTCACCACAATAATCCCTTCTTTACAAAGTACTAAGTTTATGATGTGCCGTTGTCAGTTGTCGAAATAAATAAAATGTAGCTATTTACTCCCGATGAAATGGTTTTTTTTCGATGTAGAATAATCCCATTGTAGAATTACAAAGAGAAATTCAGATGATCGTGAGATCTGTAACATATGTTTTAGCGTTAGTTTTGCGAGGTTGACAGACAAAATGTCCTTCAAGTGTGTTATTTTGTTTTTTTTTTGTTGGTTGGGTAATTAAAGCAATATACGTGAAAAAAGCAATTTCTTTACAACGAACACAACATTGAATCTATAAAAAATCATACACCCATATATAAATGAAAGCATGGTATGAGTACCTACTATAACAAGTTTGTGCTTGTGCCACAAATAATATTAAATACAGGTTGATTCAAAAACACTTCAAGTTTGATAGATTTATTTTTTTTATTGTAAAGACAAACAGAAACACAAACAGAAACACACACACTTTACACATAAAAACACACAAACACTTCACACACACACACACACACACACACGACATACACAACAAACTCTCTTTAGTTCTAACTTACCAAATTTTTATTTTTCATTTTCAAATTGCTTGGCACCATACGCTCTTGCGAGTATAATCAGGACGTAATATGAGTTTAAATAGGTAGTACGTGGATAGCTGTAATTGGCCTTTCTCTTTTAAGTTTGTTTTGTAATTTTTAATCACTATTTTTAAGGCTGTTGTTATCCCTAAAATAATAAAATAAAATAAAGCTTGACTTGATTTAGACTGTACATGATTCAGATTCAGATAATTTATTCCGGACGGGCTGATTTGACTTCGTCGATTATATTTGACTCAGCTATTAGTTTTTCGAGTTCCAGATTATTTCAGACCCTCCAACTGCCATCGTTCCGTACAGTACCAAGCCAGTCACTGCCAAGTACAGTAACAAATAAAAATAACAGGACAAATTCTGTACCACTTCCATACTACATTTCGAGATATAGGCGAGAGCAAGTCAAGTTTGATACATTAACAATCTTAGGGGCTACGTTGTTTAGATTTCGGCCGCTGAAATGAGTAAATATACCAAAGAGTCTAAAGTCACCTTGTCAAGCTCAACAAGACGCCGATCGACTTTTAACATCAAAACCCTGCCGAATAAAACAATAATTTGAAATGAATTTGCAAATGTTACAGATAACAAACTATCTAATCAAACTTGGAATATGTAAACCCTTTTTGACTAGATTTCGTTTCAAATCTGAAGAAGATTTTTTTTGTTATTTTTTTTACCTTATTATTTGTACGAAAGTAAGCATAAGACAGGTCACGATTCAGATTGGTCGGTAGTTCATAAACAATCGAAAGCAACAAATTCCTTCTGTTATTACCACAGAATCATAACCGCAGCCCACACATTCCCAGATGCGTTTTATGTCGTTTTTCTAACACCCCCTCGTACGGCCTACCCCCTGGCATTGAGTCCGTAACGTATAGAGATAAAAGTGCGCATGTTTTGTACAGAACAAATCTGTAAGGTCGTTTGTCCACCGCGAAGATACCGACAATAAGAGAATATTGTGCCAATATCGTTACGAAATTACGGGTAAAAACAGTACTTATTAAGGTGTCAGCGCGATATGAGCGTAAATTTTTCTCAGCACCGTCATCTGGTATCGTAAAGTTGGACAAATTGCGTATGAATTTTGAAATTTGAAACAAAGTATGGTCGATTCACTATCTGGTAGAGTTTTATATTGGGATAATAGGTTTTCACAACTTTAGTTGAAATCAGGTTTCATTTTGTACACATTTTTGCATGTTTTTTTCTATATTTTTTGCATGTTTCATTTGTATTTCATTTTAATTTTAATTAGTCACTACATACATACGAGTATTATAAAGTTTTGATTTTTGTAGAATCAGTACCTGTTTATTTCTTAATCATATGTTTTTACTACTATTATACTTTTAATTAGTCACTAAATAATATGTCATGCTTCATCTTTTTGTAGAATCCGTGTTAATTTATAATTTTCAGTTTTACTAATGTAAGTGTAGATGTCTGAGTACCCTGTATTTTGTCATAAGATAGCTACGAATAAGAATAGCCACGATACAGGCATTGCCTAGTGTGGTTATCACTGTTAATGTCTAGTTTATAATACTATTTTGTGCAAATATAAATTATTATTTCTATAAACTTTTCATTTGTACTTGATATTGTCTATTGGCAGTACCTATTGTTTTTTCAAATTTTCTTTCGGCTCAACGCTGCTATCTGCCACTTGCATGCTGATCGAACATTATTTATTATTATTATTATTATGAAGAATACACGTCACCTTTATAACCATTCAGTAGTGTTTTTGTGGCAAAATATTTGCAATTGCAGGTCACCAGTAGCGGTGAACAAACAAATATTAAGTTTTTGTCATCATTACTCGTAGTTTTCAGTAGGATTCGTCACAGTCTTCTAGCTCGATGGTCCCTGGCCGTAGAAAGCCCTCTAAGATTTACACCGGAGCCCCTGCCAAATGTAAATTGTTCAGCTACAGCTAGAAATTAGGCACCTTCATGTTTTATAGGTCATATACATACTCCTCGTCAATAGGGTTTTAATGGCAGCCGAGTAGAAGACAAAATTCTGGACGAATCGTTTACAGCTGGCAAAGCACTGAAATGGTGAATTCAGGGCCGCTGGTCTGACGAAAGGAGAAGTTAGAGGAAATGTCAAGTAGATAGCGATAAAACAAAAGAACATACTTGTTAACCTCAACTTCTTATTGTGTAATATGTATGTATGCCTTGACAAATATTACAAAATATGTACTATAGTCTGAACGCAACCGCTGTACCGCACCTTAGGTATGCAAGCGGCGAGACGGAGGGGCCATCGCTCACGGTGACAACTAGTTCTTGCTCTTTCCTTCCCCCACCTCCCCGCGCATACCTAAGGCGCGGTACAACGGTTGCGGTCAGACTATATCCATAATGCCTAAACAGGGTTTCATGTAGGACTTTACACTAGCCATAAGACGCACTTGTACTCATGGAGGCAATTCATAAATGATTGTATTAATGAATGAATATATTTAAGTTCTCTATCTATAGGTTTCATGCTCGATGGTCCCTGGCCGCAGGACAGCTGTGTAAGATTTACACCGAGGCCATTGCCACGTGTAATGTGTTTAGCTGTGGAAATTAGGCAGTTTCGTGTTTTAATATCGCATCGTGTGTGTAAAAGAAAATAGAATTTGATATCTCTCTCTTTTGTAGAATTTAAATCCTTTACATTCAGAGTTTTTAAAATGTCAACATTCTTCAACAAACATTGTGTTAACAAATAAAGTGTTAATTTTCATTTGGTTTTGCTCCCGAAGCCCAGTGATTCCTCTAATGATAACAAGCATCTTTACCGAAAAAAAAAATACCCGAATTATTTTTTTACTCCCTACTAAAGTGGTCACGTGATCGATCCATTTTATATGGGAATACGATTTTTTTTTTCTAAGTTAAGTTACTAGTTCTACTTATGACTATTTTAACGAAAATCCAGGTAATAAACATGCACTCTATACTCTTATTGCGGCCGCTTAGTATTTCTACGTAGACACGCCTTATAAATGCACCTATTTTTTTTTCCAGGTACTACGCGATCGAATCAGAAATGAGGAGATCCGCAGAAGAACTAGAGTAACTGACATAGCCCTGAGAAGTGCTAAACTGAAGTGGCAGTGGGCAGGGCACATCGCAAGAAGAACCGATGGCCGATGGGGCGTGAGGGTTCTAGAGTGGCGACCACGTACTGGAAGACGAAGCGTTGGCAGGCCCCCCACAAGGTGGACCGACGATCTGGTCAAGGTCGCGGGAAGCCGCTGTATGCGAGCAGCGCAGGACCGGTCGTCATGGAGTTCCTTAGGGGAGGCCTATGTCCAGCAGTGGACGTCTTTCGGCTGATATGATGATGATGATGATGACTAGTTAGGTACCATAGCACTCAATTTTTGATAGGAGCCAGTTCCATTGACGTTGACATTGAAAGATGTTTTTATTCAGTGAACGAGTTTATGACATTTAAATTTGATTCTTAAATACTAAATACCTAATTTCCATTTGTTTGTGTTGCTGTTGTTTGTTTTTTTTTTTATTTTGTTTCTTGGACATATTAATTGTTATTCCAAATAATGTACCTAGATTAAGTTATATTCAATGCAATATGTATTTTGCTCAGAATAAAGAATAATAATAATAATCCAAGAAGTGGCTCCTATCTAAAATTGAAAGCTATGTACCTAAAAAATTTGGTGCATTTATAGGCGCGTCCACGTAAAGGCGATATAAGACGTTAAGCGACTGGACCCTTGGACTGGACTATCTACGCTATCTACACTTAGGTAATATTTAGCATGAACCAATTTGTGAATTGACAGTGACAATTGAGTGACACTATAAAATATTTATTTAGTACATTTTAAATTAAAACTCAGCAATATAGTCACACTTTGAACATTTTCAAGTATTTACTAAAAAAATAAGACAATTTAGGTTTTTTTAAATACTTATTGAACAATATTGAACAATACCAAAGCCCTTGAGCGATTTTCGAATAACAAAGGCGCGACAGAAAAACGGAGCAAATTTCATTTGTACAATGCCTTAATTTGGTTGTCGTAAAAAATAAATTATTGGTTGTGAGTTGTGATAATTTTTGAGGAATTTTAAACAAGACTTGGGGTGAACGTATTGTACACCCAACAGCACGTCAGTAGACACACTTTGGACTCTATGGCAAATGTTTCCACTGACGTGCGGTACCTACAGCCACGGTGTTCTACAGGATGTTTCAAGAGATGTCATTTTCTTAAATATAAGTACTTGGTTTAAAAGTCTTTTCTCTTACACTAGAAATAAAAAAACTGGTCAAGCGCAAGTCGGACTAGCACGCCGATATACCTATAGTGTTTTTGGAAACAACAAAGCCCATTTTTAGGACCGCAAACTAAATTTGGTTGTAAAGTTTTTTGCAAATTTGTAAAAAACTGTGCAACTTAGAAAGATCGTTTCATTTTTGCTGTAATATTTACATAAACTCCTATGGACGGTAATTAATTCAGATTTTTTCCTTTCACAAACTTTGGAGATAAGGGGGGAAAGGTATTGTTTTTGACATTTAACATCATAACTTGAAAATTATGAGGCGTAAAAAAATACAAATATATCTTTCAGAATTTACAAGTAAAGCCCTTTCTTACGATATCCCACTCGACATAGTAACAACAATTTGAAATTTTGCTCCTCATCGACTACGGAGGAACCCTAAAAACTTTGTGCCAACAAATCCCCATCATACTTTTTAGGTTTCTGATACCACAATGGTAAAAAACGGACCTCCGAGCGAAGCAAGGAGGTTTTTGTTCTGAGCGGACCCCTTATGGTGTGACTTTGTCTGTCCTCACACCTGTATATCTCAGCAACCACTCATTTCTTTTTTAATTTGGAACAGTTTTAGAATGGGGCAAAATTTCAAATTGTCATTACTGGGTCGAATGGGGCATCAAAAGGGCTTTACTTGCAGATTCTAAAATATATTTTTGTATTTTTTTATGACTTTTAGTTTTCAAGTTGTGATGAAAACTTAAAAAAAAAATACCATTTCCCCCCTCTTATCTCCGAAGTTTGTGAAAGGAAAAAATCTGAATTGATTACCGTCCATAGGAGTTTATGTAAATATTACAGCAAAAATTAAACGATCTTTCTCAGTTGCACAGTTTTTTTAGAAATCTGCAAAAAACCTTTACAAAAAAATTTAGTTTTGCGGGCCTAAAAATTATGGGCACTTTATTGCTTCCAAAAACACTATAGGTATATCGGAACCCTTGGCGCGCGAGTGCGACTAGCACTTGACCTGTTTTTTACTGTATTTTTCGTCACCCTGTACCGACTACGGTTGGAAAATTTGCATGAATTTCGTAATTTATCCCCCATCCATTGTCATTCTGAACACACCTTTACAATCACGACACGTTTTGTTCAAAATTTTACTAAAAATAACTTCTTTTAATATCTCTCCTTTTTAATATACTTACCTACTGAAATATTCTAGGGTTGACTCCATGTTGTATTTTACTCTTAAATAAAGGCACGGGATATAAAACTGAACAGGCGTTCTCAGTCCACCAAAACTGAACAACTTTTCCAAATGACAATAAAAAAAAAGAAAAATTTTTGAGAAATAAAAAAAAATTACCTTTCCATTCAAAATTTTCGATCAGAGTGAGCAATTTGTATTGATAGGTCAACAATATAATAGTGCTCTGATATTCCAGCGAAACACAAGAAACACATTGTAGAAAGCCAACTCTTGAAGTAAGCCGTGCTGCAGTGGTTTCTTGCAGTTCCTTTTACACTGCCATGCCACGATCCGTTACGGTGTAGACTAGATCTATTTGCATTGTATTCTGCATGAAATTCAATAAGTATTCTGTAAAAGATCTACATTATGTAAAATTACCTGAATCAGAATCATGAAAAAAACTTATTTTTATAGAAAATTCCTCGAAAAAATACATACATACATACATACATAACATCACGCCTTGTTCCCGTCGGGGTAGGCAGAGACCACAGTTCTCCACCTGCTACGATCTTGACATACTTCCCTTGCTTCCTGAACCTTCATCAATCCTTTCATACATGCTCGTCGGTTTAGGGTACTTTTAATCTGGCCTTTATTCAGAACGTCTTGAATTTGGTCCTGGTACGTTCGCCGAGGCCTTCCCCTTCCAACGTTTCCATTCACTCTCGCCTTGTGGATCTCTTTCGTCAATCTTCCTTCATTCATCCTCTCCACATGACCAAACCATCTTAGCATCCCTTTCTCAATTTTAGTCACTACGTCTTCTTTTACGCCACAACGTTCTCTTATCACACTATTTCTAATTCTGTCACTCAATTTCACTCCAATCATACTCCTCAACGCTCTCATTTCTACTGCATTAATTTTACTTTCATGCTTCTTCTGCCATACCCAGCTTTCACTGCCGTACATCAGTGTTGGTACCAACACGCCTCCATGAACAGCCAGACGAGCCTTGTGAGACACCTTCTGACTTTTCATAAAAGCATGCAGAGCACCATTCACCATGTTTCCAGCATTCACTCTTCTTTCGGTATCACTTTCACACTTTCCATCTATCGTAAACTTAGAACCCAGATACACAAACTCCTTCACTTGTTCGACTTGTTCACCACCTATTAATATAGTACACTCTGTCATACACTCTTCTCTTTCAAGTACCATCACTTTCGTCTTGCTTACATTTACTTTCATTCCTTTCCTATCAAAAGCCACATTCATCATTGTTACCATCTCCTGTAACTCGTCAGCAGATGACGCAAGTATAACTTGGTCATCAGCGTAGAGAAGACATTTGATGAGTAACTCATTCATTCTCAGTCCACACATACTCTCTTTCAGATCAGTCAAACAATTATCCATGAATAGGTTAAACAGCCAAGGTGACGCTACACATCCCTGCCTAACACCTTTTTCGATGCTAAACCATTCAGTGTACGCCCCGTTTATTCTGACGCAAGCACTTGAATCCTCATAGAGAGATTTCAGTGCTTGAATCAGATGACCGTTCACCCCATACATAGACAATGCCGACCACAATTCATTTCTCACCACTCGGTCATAGGCCTTTTCCAAATCCACGAACGCGCAGTAGACTTTTTGGTTTTTGGCCAAAAACTTTTCAGCTATGCACCGCAAGGAAAAGACCTGATCTGTACATCCCATTCCCTTTCTAAATCCCGCTTGTACGTCCCATATTTTTTGCCGTTTTTACAGTTTGCCGACGACACTGAGAAGACTTATCCCGCAGTAATTTTTGCAGTCCTGTTGTGACCCTTTTCCCTTGTACAGCGGCACAATCACAGCCTTGCACCAGTCACCTGGTACTCGGCCGTTGGTCCAACACAGGTTGAAAAGGCGGTACAGCTGACTAGCCACTATGCCTCGCCCAGCCTTTAACATTTCGACCGACACTCTATCATACCCACCTGCTTTACCTGATTTCATACTTTTCATTGCTTTCATGATCTCATCCATACTTATCTCACTTGCATTACTCTCATATTCATTCTCATGCATTTCCACAGAAGACCTCGGTACGCTAGCCTCTGCTTCTCTCTCAAACAAACTTTCAAAATATTCCTTCCATCTCTTCAGCACACATTCTTCACCTTTTATAATACTTCCATCCTGGCTTCTGATTTTACTCAGCTCCGATGTTCCAAACTTTCCTCGGGCTGTCCGTATGGATTTCCAGAAAAACTTTTGGTTTGACTGGAAATCCTCAGAAAGCCTTCTGTCAAACTCATCTTTACACTCCTCTTTCTTTCTCTCAACAACATCCTTTACAATACCTTTCACTCTTTTATATTCCTTTCGTGCTACACTAACATCATCACTTGTGGCCTTCTGCATTCTTTGATTAGCTTTAACAGCTAACCAATCTAACCATGCTTTTTTCTTTTCACAAACAGCTGCCTGTACACTTTTATCCATCCACACATTCTTCTTCTTTCCACCATTTCTCCTTTTCGACACCCCACAAACATTGACAGCTACTCCTACTAATCCATCTTTAAATTCATTCCACAAGCATTCAATATCATTCACTTTATCTAGGTTCTCAAATCTTTCACTCAAGCCTTTCAGGTATTCACTTCTGACATCCTCCTCTTGCAATCTCTCCACTTTAATTCGTTCCAAAATTCTCGTCTGCTCTTGTGCTTTATGCCGCCACCGATTAAATAGACCATCAATTCGGGTTACAACCAGGTGGTGGTCTGTGTCAATGCCAACTCCGCGATATGCGCGAGCGTCTAGAACCCTTTTCCTCGATCTTTCATCCACAACTACAAAATCGATCATACTTCTCGCATCACCCTCCTCTCTTGTATACATATGGATCCTTTTGTGGTCAAACATAGTGTTTGCCACAAAAAGATTCCATTCCAAACATATCTCAAGCAGACTTACACCATTTTCATTCACACGTTCATCACCAAACTTACCAACAACTCTTTCATAACCGTCACGCTTTCTTCCTACCCATCCATTAAAATCACCTAGCATGATAACTCGTTCATTCTGTTCACATTTCCCTAACGTATCTCTCATATTTTCCCAAAACTCATCTATCTCTTTTTGGGCTTTTGGAGACCTTCGCGAACCCACATCCGTAGGTGCATATGCACCCAGAACAAAGATTCGAGTCATTCCGACTTTTAGCCTGACCCAGATGAGTCTTGGGCTCACACACTCGACTTCTTTCACGCACTCTACCATTCTTTCGGAAAGTATGACACCGACTCCCTGACAGCCTCTGCTGGTACTGGGAACACCAGACCAGTACGCTGTGTAAGGGCCATGTTCTGTGGTGTCACAACCTTTCCGTTTAGTCTCATTCACACACAGTACGTCTATACGCCTTTCATCCATCATCTGACATACTTCATCTATTTTGCCATTCATTCCACCTCTGACATTCATCGTAGCAAAGCGGCTCTCCGTAGTCCGCTTTTCGCCCCCGCGAGGAACGGGACGTGATGCGTTGCGAATCACATCGCCGCCATTTGAATTTTTAATTTTACATGAATCCATTGCGTTCCCACGAGCAGTAAGGGATATTCAGGTGGTCCATCCTGGCAGAGCCCCACATACCAGGACAAGGCTAGCCTATGTCTGGGTTCGCCCGGTCCCAGGGCGTTGTGACCGCTATCGACTAGACTCGCCTCTAGCCACGCATCCATCGGCACGGTCAACCTTAGATTGGAGGAATGGGCAGGAATAAAAAATAAAAATAAAATAAATAAATAAATAAAATAAATTGGTGTAGGAAAGGAATCGGGTAAGAAGGATATTACTTTCTCGGAAGGATCGGGATGAGTTAGTAATAGCTCGGGGAGCCGGGGTCGCGTACCCGTATACAATACTACAACTCCCAAGGAGAGGGTAGTTGAGATGTGTACCCCCTGACCTTAAAAAATACGTTAAGATAAAAAAAAAACATTAATGTCTGAACTTCGTCTGTGCAAAAAAGAACTATGAAGTGGTAGCCCTACTGAATAAATAAATATTAAAATGTCCCAAGGTACACAACACCGCACAAATTATAATAATTCTGTCGCCGATACATTTACAAAGGGAAGCGGTCTATTGTGTTTAGTAGCTTAATACTTGTTATTCATAGAAAATTTTGTTACTCGGCTTTTTTCTTTGGACACCTTCATAGAATTGCCAAAATATTTTTGTCTGTCTGAGAGCTATCTATAAATATTTATCACACATTTTAGGGTCGTACTCGTAACAGGTGGAGGTCTGTTGTCACTATGAGAGGCGTGATGTTTCGGCCGTATGTTTAATTTAAGCCTGTTAATTTAGTTGATTACTAATACATAGTAATAATACTCGTATAAGTGCAATGATGAGCTCTTGACCTTGATCTAGCTCTGGGAACAGAGATGAGGTTGACGATGGAGCTAGCTTGCTCAGAAGAAGCCTATTCACTAGCGACTTGAATAGATTCGGGTTCGGACTCAGGAACACAGACGCAGGCAGAGAGTTCCACTCCTCAGCCGTGCGCATTATAAGACATGTTGCTAAGCGCTTAGTGCGAATGTAAGGAATATCAACCAAGTGTGGGTGATATGCTGATGCTGCGTTGCGTTTGGCCTCCCGACGGTAGAAGGGGAATAGCGGAATAAGCTCATGGAGGTCTTGAGCACACTCTCCGAAGCACAATCTGCAAAAGATTGTTAGTGATCTTATGTTAAGTTGTGGACATTATCATCATGACATTCAATTAAACGTCCACTACAGAAAAGGGAGCTCCCTCCAGAACTCCAGCAAAACCACGTGGTACACACGGCCGCACATCAGTAGAAACACTTTTGGACCTTATGGCGTGGTAATAGAGTTGAAAAAGTTTCTACCGACAAGCGGTTGACCGTACCTAAGCAGGGGATTTACCACGGTCATCACGCATGTAAGCGTTGTGGCTGGCGACCGCTGTTGTTTGTGACCGCAGTATGTAAGATGGTACGATACGCAGAAAGATGTTGCTGCACATCCTCCGGTTCATAAGCCCTTAGTCGCCTCTTACGACACCCACGGGTAGAATATGGTTGGTATTATTCTTTACCGGCACCACACGGTCTTGTGTGGACATTATACAAAATCTAAAATTATACAAAATCAATCAGAGGTCCTTGAATTTGTCAGGGAGAGCGGGCGTCGACTTAGGGCACAAGGCAGTGACTGCCGCTCCGCGTCGTTCCTAGTGCAAAGAGTGTCCATCGCCATCCAACGTGGAAACGCCGCAAGTGTCATGGGCACCTTTGCACCGGGATCGATCCGAGGCGGCTTATTCGATCAATAGGTTTGACTTATGATTTAATTACTTAATGTATTATTTGACTGTTTTTTATCTGTGTTTTTGACAATTTACTTATTAAAAAAAAAAAAAAACAGGGGCAGGTAAAATAAAACTTTACTTATTTATTCTTTCATCGTGGGAAAGTAAAAGCGTGAACAGCAGTTGATAACTGTTTCAAATTGTTGTAAGTAAAGTTGTTGATGAAGTAATTAATTTAGTTACAAAGTAACGGTGTTTGAAAGAAACAGAACGGTTTCGTAACATTTTGTTACCTATCAAAGTAGTTTATAAAACTTGGTAAAAACTTTTGAAGAAGTAATATAAAATGTTCTTTTCAAATACATTTTAAATTCACTTTATAAGTTTTCGTGTAGATTGCGTCAGACTAGGAGTTAACTGACTTGGCTAGCCCTGTTGTCAGAGTACCCGAGCTGTAGACTTTGGAAAAGCCTGACGAAAACAATTGAAGAAAAAAGCCTGGACTAACGTACTTTACGAAGCTCGAATAACGCTCTGAAGAAACTTGCTTCAAGTCGCAGCAACAGTATGTCCCATTAAAATATTCAAAGCCCACCTGGATGATTACATAGTCGTGGCAGATTTTTTTAGTACACAGGATTATTTTGATCATTCCGAGAATTTTAAAAGGTTTGTCCAAAAAAACTCAACAACATTTATCATAGGTACGAAAAAAAATTGGCTATTCCTTAAAATTGCTTGAGCTGAAAGGGTGTGAGGGACAGTTTTCAAAAACTGAAGAAGCATGATCATTCGCCTTCACTGAACAACTTTCATCAAAAACTTTCACGATATGGAGAAAATCAGCCTCTCTGTACAGAGTTGCAATCTTTATTAGACAGTTTGAGAGGGCGATAATTTTTTATTCCTAAAAGTTTTATTTATTTTAAACTGTCCCTTACACCCTGTATTTTTTATCACCCCGGGAATTTTAAGAAGTGGTTCTGTACATGAAACTGAACAACTTTTTCAATAGAACATAGAGTAATATGAGAAAAAATAGACTATTTCTTAAAACTACTTCAATTTCGTATGACAGGTCGAACATTTTTTTCGTATTTCGACTTAAGTTCCATAGGAAAAGTTGTTCAGTTTCAAAAGGCAAACCAATCATCTCTTCATTCAAAATCATGTAAGTGAGCTGGTTCACATTAATAAAATTGCATTTGACCTATAAAAAAGACATGAATCTCGCAAAACCCTATTATTACAAAGAGCACAGAATACAGAATGTAGAAGAAGGGCCGGTTACGCAGCGGTCACGCATAATCCACGCGATGGGGTTTCATATTCGTTGGATTTATGTCGGCCGGCCGCAGGTCACAGTCGCCCGGCGATATCTTACTTTTTAGATCGCAGCCTCAGCGTAACGTAGGGGACGTACTATCAAGTACTGATTGCAAAAAAGATTCAAATTACTTGGTGAAAACAGGTGCTATGTGATCTTATTGGAACCCTAATGGGGAATTTCCACCAGTGCTGTGAGCAAGGATCATCCCATGAAAAGTCCACTACAGGACAGGGAGCTCCCACCAGATTTCCAGCTTTTGTTGAAAAAAATAGAGGGGAAAAACCATAGTCACCTTGTAGGTGACCACAGTAAGTAAGATGGTATGATACACAGGAGGATGCTTCTGCCCATCCTCCAGTTTATAACCATTAGTCGCCCCTTACGACACCCACGGGTATGTATGGGATTGTACTATTCTTTGTCGGCACCACACAAGGATAATTCTAACCAATAGGATTGCGCCATTTTCCGGGCTTGTAAAATGCGCTGTCAAATGGAGCAATTCTATTGGCCGGAATTTTCCCTTGCGCAGAACTAGTGGAAGTTAACCCTAATTCAGAATTGCCCGCCGCCCGTTGTGCTATAAGTGTTTACTAACAGTCGTCCGAGATCTCTTATTTCAATTTTCGTGTCAGATCTTCAATTTAAAAGGTAAAAAAGACATTTGCACGTCATTTTATAACCAATCAAAGTTAATCAAAACATTTCATTCGTTCAACTACATTATTAAGTGAGTAATTTGTTTTATAGAATACTCATTTAGGAGGCCTATTCTAGTGCAATCGACTATCCAATCCTTACAAAAAACATAATCAAAAACTATATCTTTTGTCCCAGACAGTTTGAGTGAGAGTTTACTTTTGAGTTTTTTTTTTTACTCTTCTAAAGTGAAACAAGGCGCGAGGGCATTTCTAAATAAGTACACCATTGCTGTCAGTTTGCGTAAAAAATAAAGGTAATTTAATTCAAAATATCTACTAAGTAGAAAACCGAAAAATTCACAACTCGGCTACTCTTTGCCTTATTTTGTAACATTTGTGACCTCTATTATGCATTCAACGTCGCGTTTGTGGTGTCATCTAGCAAACTTTTCCTATATGTACTAACTAAACTATTCCACTATTCTTTGCAGAAAAAAAATATATGAGATTTGTAGCACTACAAATACACAGGAAGTGTTAAAATAAAAATATATTTAAATCTAATAATGTAATAAACATATTTTTTATATACGTAAAAAATTTTACTCAATTTTTCTGCTAACGCTCCAATGGTCCCAATGTTGACCGCACTTATCTATCCGTGAGGTATGCCCTTATTATGTGCGTTTTTTGCGGACGCTTCTTCTCCTAGCAACAGTAGGTACCTATTACTTTGAAAGGAAATCTCTTACCGCCCAATAGCTTCCTTTTCTATGCCGAAAATGTTGTGCTAAAGGTTCTTTGGCGGGAAAATTATGGTTATGTCCTTGAGCCTTGACGTTTGAAAAATTTTGATAGGTTGTTATTTTAAATCTTTTAATTTGTAGACTTCGACTTAAAAATATCGTTTTTTTTTTAATAATGCAATTAGCTATACAATCAAATATGCGGATAGGCTATCATCAGATCTGAGCCTAATAATCAAGGGCTTAATCCTATACGATAATAGTAATAGTTGTATGTATTTATTACAATGCAGGGCATTGTAGGGTTTCGGTTAAATGAAGTTGTGAGATTAAAAGCACATAAAAAGGCTTGTTTTTCAGCGGTTTTGTCTTGACACTATAGCAAGTTTTGCTCTACCGTAAAAACGGTAAATGAAAGATGAACATATAATAAAAAAAAACCGGCCAAGTGCGAGTCGGACTCGCGCACCGAGGGTTGCGTACCACCACATAATCATAATTGTATTAGTTGAAATTTCAGTAAGTTAATGTGCTAGATTTTTTGAGTCCGACACACGCTTGACCAAATTTTATTATTTGTCGTTATTTTATAGCTTATGCACTATGAACATACCAATTTTCAAGTTTGTAATTGTTCCCGTTTTTAAAATAGAACTAAAACAAAAATCGCCTCCGCGACCATTCCACTTGACCCCTCTCTTATATGAATGTTCTTGAAATGGGAGCTCACCTCAATTGGTTACTATTAGTTGTGAGAAGAGTTGTAATATTTAATGATTTTAGACTTTTCCCTTTATTTGTACTGTGAGACCTAGCTTCTTGCCAAATTTCATAATTTTAGGTCAACGGGAAGTACCCTATAGGTTTTGGTTTAGTTCATAAATGTATGGAGATGAGGATATAAAATGCCATATCTTTTGATTGCGTTGTTGTAAAAAATTAAAATTTTCAGATCTTGTGTGGTTCATGGACCCTAATATATATATGATATCAATTTCAAACTGATACCTTTACCCGTTTGTGAGATAAAGGGTCTTGACAGACAGACAGACAGACAGACAGACGGACAACAAAGTGATCCGAAAAGGGTTCCGTTTTTTTCTCTTGAGGTACGGAACCCTAAAAAATTCTGAATTATTAACAAAATTTGGCATAAACTTTGAAACTACGTTTAACATTATTCTATCAAAAATATTATTGTCTGGTACAAAATTCTGGGTGAACGAGTTTAATCATCAAATTATTTCATCTTTCATTTTAATTATAATCTCAATTTATTTTAATTAGGTACATGAACGTAGTTTTTTCAAGCGCTTTAAGCCATCATCATGTCGTGAGGGTAGTAAGATCGATGACCGACCTTATACCGCCACAGACTTCTGATATGGCTCATAAACTACGCATTCCGTGGCCAAGGGCTAAACGTGGCTTCCGAAGCACGGAATCATCTTACTCTTCGGAAAATCCTGTAATGTCTTACCCAAGCTTGGGAGGTCTCCAAAAGTGATTTTTGTTTTGACATTGACCCCTGGGAATAGAACCCAGAACCTCCGGATCGAGAGCCGTTCGCTCTAACCACTACACCACCGAGGCAGATTATGTGCTTTAAATTATATGCACTTTGTATTCAACGGATATTAGGTGAAATAGGTACGGTGAACCGCACGTCAGTGGAAACATTTGCTACTCTACGAGTATTACCATACCATAAAGTCAAAATGGTTTCTACTGACACGTGCTGTTGGGTGGTTCTACTTTTCTGTAGATTTTTTTTGTATATTTTACTTATAGCTATATTTTTATAACTCGTGTGGTCTATGGCCATTTTCGTCACGACTGCTAACTGCGCTCGTGGTCATCTTTCGCCACGATTTTTAAAGATAATTGTATGGTAAAAAATGTATGGTGAGCTTAATTGATGGTTTTGTTTGCTTAGTACTGATTTTGATCTTTATTAGTCTGGTAAGTGCGGAAATGTAGAGAATATTTATGTACATGACTGTTTTAAAAGATACTATGTTAGTTGTTATAAAAATACACAAGTTTTGCTAAAATGGTCTCTAGCCAAATCTGAAGTGTTAAGATAGAACATTTTTGCTAAGAAAATTAAGGTAAAAAAAAGCCGGTAAAATGCGAGTCCTCCGATATTTGCATTTGCTTTTGCTCGAAAAACGTTCTTACAAGGACGTAAACATTGCTCGTAAGTAGTTACTAACCGAACTAGTTTTACACTCTGATCATAAAATTATTTTAACTTTAAACGAAAAATAAATAAAATTTCAGTAACTGTTCAAATTTTATTATTAATTTTAACAACTAATATTTGTGATTTTAATTTTGGTCTGTCCCAGAGATGCTAGAGGGTAAGAAAGAGGCATTATCATCTGCCTTTGAGCGTCTTCAGCACTTGCCAGCGCATGTCGCTCTTACCCTTTTGCGGCTCTGCTTTTCAGTCTCCAAATTGACTTACTTGATCAGAACCTGTCCAACTTGGCTCTGCCCTCAGGAGTCTGACGCGATTGATGAGGTCTTACGTGAATCTATGGAACGTATTGTCAACGTTGCGCTGGAAGGTGACGGCTGGGTGCAGGCGGCTTTGCCAATCAGACACGGCGGTTTAGGAGTGCGTCGTATTAGGGACGTTGGGGTGTCGGCATTTCTTGCCTCCGCTCGAGGGGTCGTAGATCTTGTGGCTAAAATTCTTTCATGTGAAGGCTGTGAGGTCAAAATACCCTTCGAAGAGGAGGCTTTGTTTGTCTGGTCATCCATGAATCCGGGCCATGCACAGCCTAATCCATCCCACATTCAACGTTCCTGGGACGATGTTGGATGTAGAGCTACTCTGACGCGTCTGATTGACACAGCTACTGGGGCTGACGTTGCGAGGCTGCGAGCAGTATCCACACCGGAATCTGGGGCGTGGTTACATGCGATGCCATCCCTGAGCTTAGGCACGTTACTTGATGACGACTCTCTGCGTGTGGCCGTGGCATTTCGGTTGGGCTGCATTGTTTGCGAACCTCATACATGCATTTGCGGCTCAACTGTAGAAGCTAACGGTCACCATGCATTGAGTTCTTCTCGCTGCTCGGGGAGATTCCCACGGCACCACGCCCTAAATGATATTATCCGTAGGGCTCTCGTCGGGGTGAATGTCCCCTGTGTGCTCGAGCCACCAGGGTTGAGCCGCTCTGACGGCAAGAGACCGGACGGTCTCACGATGGTCCCTTGGGAGAGAGGGCGTAGTCTTATTTGGGACGCAACTTGCGTAAGCACATTTGGCCCCTCTCACCTTAGGAAGACTGTTATAACGGCCGGTTTTGCAGCCGAATCTGCTGCAAAATTGAAACATTCAAAGTACAGTGCCCTGGAGCAGGCGTACAGTTTTGTGCCTTTTGCTGTAGAAACAGTTGGGCCGTGGTGCAGCGAGGCAAGGTGTTTTGTCTCCGAACTCAGCCGACGAATGCGAGAAAAAGGTTTGGACCCCCGCTCAGGGTCTTTTCTGGTCCAACGGCTGTCAGTGGCCATCCAGCGCGGCAACGCTGCCAGCGTAATGGGAACCTTTGGATCAGGATTGTCCCGCGGCGGGGTGTTCCTTGTATGACGAAGAATTGTTCCGAATTCATTTTACATTTTATGTTTTGTGACTGTTTTTTAATATGTTTAAAAGTAAATAAAAAGATTTAGTATCTTAAAAAAAAAATTGGTTTTTATTACATATCAGTTGCTTAGCAATAAAATCTATTTGTTGTTCCTTTAACAAGTGTATTACTTATTAGTATTTTCGTAAACATCTATCAACTGTAATTAATTCAGATTTTTCTTTTGCAAACTTCAAAACAAGGAGACATGGCACAAAAGAGAGGAGGCCTTTGCCCAGCAGTGAGACCTATTATAGGGTAGTAAAGTAAAACTAACGCAGATAAGGAGAGGGGGGGGGGGAAACACATGTGTGAGCAAACGAGCAGATTTGTGCTGTTTTTCCTACTCATTTATCCAAATCATTATCTTTCAGCTTTTCATGAAAAGTTTTACAGTTTTACATTTAATAGGATGCGTCCTAATTAACTGCGTTCCATTGAGTATGTTATTTAGATCTGAATAACTTTCCCAACTTTTCAACGTCTCATAGAAAATGCATCAGCAGATTCTGTATGGTAGATTTATTTTTTCATGTTTTTACAAATGCTGCTTAGAGAAATTTGTTCAGTTTTCTAGCTCGAGTATCATGTTTGATTAGGAACGAAGAACCATATACGTGTTTTGAGAAGTAAGTATGGGTAAAAAATTTATTGATAATTTCTTGCAACTTGCCCAATATATAGCACCTAATAAAAAAATTGCATTACAAAGATTGAGCCATGTATTTTTTTTTCTATATATAAAGAACAGCCCTTAAATCTAGAAAATAGTCACTAGACAATTTTTCAAAAAGACAATAATATTTCTATGATTTCTACACGCAATTTATAACACACGCCTCTCCGGCGCCCATTTTGCACGATAGCATCTCTTTAAGAAATTATTAAGTCATTAAATGCTGGGAAAAGGTCATCTCTATCATCTCGCATCAAGACTAGTTAGTCTACTTTCGTTATGCTATATAAGGTAGTTTGGAGAGGTTAAAGAATAAGTTCCGTGTACAAGACCCTGGCTTTTTCCACAAGGAAAAACAAGAAATTCGATTTAGATACACAGCGTGAATTTTCATGTTTTGCTCCCGAAGTCCAATGATTCTACTCATGATAACTTTTCTACTCGAAAAAGATTTTTGCCGTCACATCCAAAAATAAACGATCACGTGATCACTTTAATATTCATTTTACAATAAATAAAGAAATAAATTAATAATAGGGAAGTGTCTGTTGTGGGACGCAACGTGTGATAGCACCACATAACACTTAATGCTGCCAGCTACCTTGGTCAGACCGCGCAGGCTCCTGGTGCGGCGGCGGAATCTGCGGCTCTTAAGAAACGCGCAAAATATTCTAGGCCGCTGAAGGCCTACGATTTCGTTCCGTTTGCAGTGGAGACGGCGGGATGCTGGGGAGCGGAGGCAAAAAAAATCATTTCTGAGCTCGGGCGGCGGCTTAGGGAGAAGACGAGCGATTCCCACGCTGGGTCATTCCTGGTGCAGATGCTGGCCATAGCCATTGAACGGGGCAATGGGCGGGCACCTTTGCGCCCGGAATGACACAGAGTTGTGTGATAGATTTTTTAAATTAGTTTTTGTTACTATTATTTTTGACATTTAATTTTTATACATTTAAAATATTTTTTTTTTTCGTAGGTCTCGTTGCGTGTTTCAGACTCTTGGTTGGCCGATTTTCTGAAAAGCAAAACAGCTTTCCTCTTCCACCATCGATCTTTATTTCAAATTTCACAAAAAATGTACAAAAAAGGTACAAAAATGATTTACTTGTATCTTGAAAATGATTTTTATTTTTAACACTTCCTGTGTTCGGATAAATCTACAAAGTAGAAAATCGCAAAATTTCACAACCACAGGCAGGATTCGAACCTGCGTCTTCTGCGTAAGTACCGCAGACGCTTTACCAACTAGGCTACTGTGGTCCTGCCCGATGTTGTGAAATTTAGCGACCTCTATACGCATTCCAACGTTGCGTTTGTGCTGCCACCTAGCAAGCATTTTTGCTGTACTAGCTCAACTAGTCCATCATTGCAGACAGATTTCGAGTTGAAAATTGGTAACACTACGTATAATTGAAAATGATTTTTATTTTTAACACTTACTTGTATCTTTATTTAGGGGAGTTCTTTAGGGGAGGCCTATGTCCAGCAGTGGACGTCTTTCGGCTGATATGATTATGATGATGATCTTTATTTCACTTGCAAAACTGTAATTTTCTTTCTTTCTTTTATTTATCCATATCCTTCTATATTACGAGATGGGGCATATGTGTACAATTATGTTCGAGATGGAGTTTATGTTCGCGATTTAATGAAACCAAAGCATGAAAATCCTTGCTAATTGGGTTAATCTGGCTAACAAATGAGCAAACCCTTTTTCACCCACAGTAATTTAAATGATGCCAAATTATCTCCAATTTGAACTTTCACTAACAGAACTGAATATTTTTATCAACTTTATTGTGGTAAGATCTACTTATTTATAAATGCAAATGTTACTGTGTCTGTCTGTATATCACGGATTAATCGCTTGAACTATTTTGTATGTAACTGTATGTATGGAGATAGCGTTACATCCTGTGGTAACGCAAAGAACCACGTTTTTCTAAGATTAATACTAATAAATAGTAGGTAAAATAAGGGTCAGTCATACTAGTCATAGTTATCATAACATCCCATGAAAAGTCCATTATAGGACAGGGAACTCCTTCCAGAATTGTAGCTTTTGCTGGAAAAGTGTGGAGGGGACTGAGGTGAAGTACCATTGTCACCACGCTTGTTAGCGTTACGGCTGGCACCATGGACCGCGGTTGTAGGTGACCGCAGTAAGTAAGATGGTGTGATACACAGATCCTTCAGTTTATAACCCTTAGTCGCCTCTTGTGACACCCACGGGTATGTGTGGGTTAGTATTATTCTTTGCCGGCACCACATGGGTCATAGTAGTGATAACGTAAAAAGTACAAATTTGATGCGAACGAAGTCGTAGATAAAAACTAGTTATAATAATCTATTGAACCTCAGGTCAGTTTCGTGATCTCAATAGCTTTCCTATCGTTAAATCTCTCGATTGTAATCGATAAAAAGAATCGATTTCAAAGAATCGAATAACCTTGATATCGATGTAGATTAATGGTTGAGATTTGGTTGCTGGGTGCATTAAAAAGTTCTTTCTTATTTGAATTATCATGGAGTTTGTATGTCTGTCATTCAAGAGATATCTTTAATCAAATGACTTTTGACACAAAGTATTTAAGAAGATTTTTTTGAAGTTTCTCTTTTATGTACTTTCTTTGGTTTAATCTCAAGGCCGGAATGTCTCTTATGACACAAAAATTATGTAAGTGTTATTCAAAAAGAGTGCAGTTAGAATATTACAATGACCGGTACCAATTTAGTAAGTTTTAACTCTTGAGCTCATCTAGCCCTGAGGCACAGAATTCATAATAGTACTACATCCTGAGGACAGAGATGAGGTCAACGATGGATGGATGGATGGATGAGCTTGCCCAAAATAAGCCTACGATGGAAGCGGAAGATCAGCGTCTCAGGCTAGAAAGCAAGAAAAAATTGTTGAGTGGTCACCAATTTATTAACCTTAAATTTTAAAGTACCAAACTAGTTTAAGCTTGTACCTTATTTTAAGTTGCCAAATAAATTATTTATCTTTCTTTCTTTTCTATACATTTACTAAGCTTACTTAGCAATAGGCTACTGCTGTTTTGGAGTCTAAAAACATTACAGACCACGAAATTAAATTTAAGTATTTAATGAAATTGAGATGAGAAATCTTACACTTACCCCTTATAAAGAAAATTCAAAATCTATGGGTTGCTACACACATGTTCGATTAGGCATGTTCGGTTCAGCCTTTTTCATACAACAGACAACTCAAGTTCATAAAAAAACTCGAACCGAACATGCCAAATCGAACATGTGTGTAGCAACCCTAACAAACAGAAACTAGCAAAGTTCTATTCAAAGCCTAACAAGCAGAAAATTAAACTTAAAAATAAAGCCACATTTTCTCCCGCCATGTTTGCAAGATACTTAACCCTAAAGAGGCTACCTGTAATACATTTACTTTCGCATCGGCAACTGTACGTGGATCTGTGGAGAGCCCTCATTGGTCTATGTTTAGAGAAAGCCTACCTTACTAAGGATGCTTGCAAGGACCACAGAACATCATAAATTGTAGAAATGGAATGATTGTTAATAAATCTGACGATAAAAAACAATCGGGTCGGTTTTCTCTATTCTTTTTATTCATATTTGTGGGTACAAAGTTCGGATCAATACAGTTGCATGTATGTCATAAGTCAATGACCTTAATATGCTTTCTCTAGATGCAGCATCTTAACTAAGACGCTTGCAAGGATGACAGAATAATAAAACTGAAGTACCTAAATAATAGTTATTTCGTGGTTTATCTAAGAATATTTTAATACCGATTTGTTCTGACTTTGCACGTAAGTGCACATATTAATTGCTTTGACAATGGCCGATTCTTCAAAGTAACTCATTGGTTGTCAGAGGTATGAGTAAGGGTTAGAGTTAGAGGTATGTGAATACTGCTTTTTGAAATTTTATTGTAATTTTTTACTACTTTTTACTTACCAATGAAAAGAAAAGCCTTGTCGAGTTTTAAAGATATTTTATTAATATTCCACGAATCAGTGGCAAACAGGCAACTAACTCTAGGACAAGAATGAATGCGGTCGCTCGCATTTACAGAGAGAGCTGCGAACAACCGCGTTCACGAAGCCAGCTAAACGCCACAGTCTCATCTCGCGCATATCATTTCTATTATGTTAGGTGTTCTGTGCAGAGTAAGGATGCTCGTACTAAGGACTAACGATGATGCTCCACAAATAGTTTCTTTTCAAAATGGGCTATGAACCGAGGCAAGGTAAGTACGGAAGGCTTATTTGCTTTTGTTAAGAGCTTTCAAGCATTGTATGTGATGGAGAGTCTGACATGGTTTGCTGATTCTTTATTATTATTGTTTTATTATTATTATAATTAACACTACCACTGTGATTTTTATCACGTTTCAGATATCAACCCTTTAACTGCAAACACTCACCTCTAACAAAAAACCGGCCAAGTGCGAGTCGGACTCGCGCACTGAGGGTTCCGTACCACCACATAAACATAATTGTATTAGTTGAAATTTCAGTAAGTTAATGTGCTAGATTTTTTGAGTCCGACACGCGCTTGACCAAATTTTATTATTTGTTGTTATTTTATAGCTTATGCACTATAAACATACCAATTTTCAAGTTTGTAAGTGTTCCCGTTTTTAAAAAGAACTAAAACAAAAATCGCCTCAGCGACCATCCAACTTGACCCCTCTCTTATATGAATGTTCTTGAAACGGGAGCTCACCACAATTGGTTACCATTAGTTGTGAGAAAAGTTGTAATATTTAATGATTTCAGACTTTTCCCATTATTTGTACTGTGAGGCCTAGCTTCTTGCCAAATTTCATAATTTTAGGTCAACGGGAAGTACCCTGTAGGTTTTGCATTTTTGAATAAATGTATGGAGATGAGGACATAAAATGCTATATCTTTTGATTGCGTCGTTGTAAAAAATTTAAATTTTCAGATCTTGTGTGGTTCGTGGATCTTAATATATGGTATTAATTTCAACCTGATACCTTTACCCGTTCGTGAGATAAAGGGTCTTGACAGACAGACAGACAGACAGACGGACAACAAAGTGATCCTATAAGGGTTCCGTTTTTTTCTTTTGAGGTACGGAACCCTAAAAAATGCGCTTTTACGCTAAATATTTCGCAAACGGATAAAAAACGTGGTTAGAATTTTCTCAACATTTTTAAAAGACCTATCTAACGACACCCACACTATGGAGTATATAAGAATAGAGTTTTTTTAACTGTTTTATTTTACAAGGCGTGACCACAGGGCGTGACTAATATGTATGTATTCTTAAACCAAATTACGAATTTCTAGTATTTATTATTATTCATTATTAATAGTACTTAAGTTCTCTGAGCTAATCCGCGGACAGAAAGATACACAGGTAGACGGACATGATGAAACTATAAGGGTTCCTTGTTGCCTACGGAACCCTGGGATAGGGGTTGTAGATTAAGGAAAACAAACTAACAAGCATGTATGAAGCATGTGAATTTTAATGTTAAGTGTATGTAGAGACGAAAAAGTTTTGACGTGTTCTGTATTGTACAAGGCATAATTGTACACTGTTCTGCTTGAGTTCCTCCCAACAGTCGCACAACTTTACGTGTACTTCCAATCTAAAACAATAGTAACGTAACCTTAACATTGACGATTCTATTGTCTTAATTCAATAAACTCCATGTTTTGCAACATCACTTTAAACATCCAGTTGTTTTTATATGCCAACTCATGTTTTTACTTCCAGGAATTCCATTTTCAACCTTATGTCTCACAACATAAGAGTTGTGTAACGGCTTAGTTAGAGTAAAATGCTTGTAAGTTGCTGTCAATCTTCGCTAGAGATCTTAATAGTGCTATAAATTCTTTGTTGTATTGTTGTTATCGTCCAAAGCTTGTTTCTAGGTTGAATTAAGTGTAGTTACCTGCTTTCGTTGAGCATTATTGTTCAAACCAGTTTTGAATTAATAGGAACTTTAAGTAGCTAGATATTATTTATGATCAATTTCTTATAGTTTGTTAAGAACAACATGTTCATGTCGTGGGTCAATCGATCCGGCCATTTATTTCATGATGTGCCTAATATAAAATTGCATCCTATTTGTCGATTTGCCCTACCAGTCACTTGGCCACATCGAGATATGGCTGGGGACATCGAAAAATGGCTGGGCGCATCGTAATGTAGTAGGTTAGATAAAGACACGATCACACCTAGCTGAATTCAAAGACTGATTCGGCATACATTGCTCGTTGAAGTAAGGATATTGCAATTAACATAACCAAGCTTCCCAGCAATGTATGCTGAATTAGTCTTTGAATTCAGCTAGGTGTGATCGCGGCTTTAGTCATTCTACAGAATCGATTTGCCCAAGCTTGGCCGGGCAAATTGACAAACTTTATGCTTTGAACGATATGGCGGGTATTAGATAGGCAAATCAAGAAATGCCGGCGTATCTTGATATGCCCAGGCAAATCTCGATCGGCTCAATTCAACGATTGGCCTATGACATATATAGTGTGAAGCAGCGACATCTATGAGCTAGTAGCTGAGTTAGCACTGATTTCCCTCCATATATATCGCTGTTATTTCAGACTGTATGGACCGAGGTCCCTTTGCTTCTAAAGATTAGAAAGGTATTCGTTTAATAAAACGTCAGGCAGACGCCAATCGCTCTATTTTTCCCGTTAGTATTACATAGTCTAGGCAACGAAGCGGATCGTTGTATGAAGACCCCCGCATCAAATCCTCAGTTGATGAAACTTTGCTGGGGTATTTATTACACTACATGAGACAAACCTTCTATAAAAAAATCCAAAATAAAATCGGTACTTTAAATTTTTCCATACAAAAATTACAAAAAAATGTATGAAAAATTTTGATTGAAATTTTTCATACATTTTTTTGAATTTACATTTAATTTATGATTCTTTATCATCCTGTCAAATAAAATCTGCCTGAGAAATTTATGTTCCATACAAAAATTACAAAAAATGTATGAAAAAATTTTTTTGTAAAATTTTCTTTTGGATATTTTGAATTTACATTTTATTCATGATTCTTTATCATCCTGTCAAATAAAATCTGCCTGAGAAATTTATGTTGGGGCCAACTGCATCGTTCCCTACACTATATAATAATTTAAGCTTTTTCGTGTTTAAACACACATTTACTACTAGAAGAAGTTTCCTTTGACGCTGAAACCTCAACATTTAATCGTAAAATTGATAATCCACCCAGCAAGCTTACTACAAAGCTCTATTGTTTTTAAATTATTACTTTTTCTTTTAAAGACAAGTAAGTACGTTAATAAATTATTTATTGCAGACGCAATAAAGTTTTAAAAATGTGGAAAGTATTAGTCGTGTCGTATATAACTTGTCAGATATGTTAGTAGCCATATATAAGCCCTTTACAGTGAGTAGGTACCGAAAACAGAGAGAGCGTGCTCAATCAACAAAACTGAATAACTTTCCCAAAGAAACAGTTTTGGGAAATGGAAAATGCTAGTAATAGCAAGAAAATAAGACAAGCGATGAATTGAAAAAAAAAATCTGCTTAATAAAGAGGTTATCTTCTGGTTTTGTATCAATTTGTGTAAAAACTATTGTGTATTTACGTTCAACGAATGAAAGACGGCTTTAAGTAAATCATTACAAATCTTTAATCAAACTACATACATGTTTAAAGTGAGTGCATTCATTTCATTAAGATTCGAGCACAGATAAAATTAAGCAGAGACTCGATTAAGCTGTCCGTCAACACGTCAGTACTACGTTATCGCGATACACGTTACATTGCGCAGTCAAGTGTACGTTGAGCTTTACCGGTGAAGAACGATTTTTTATTATCCTAGGTACACCTGATTGTTTTAATGTAGTTAAGGACGTTTTTAGGGTTTCGTACCCAAAGAGTGTAAAACAGGACCCTATTAATTTGCCTCCGATGTCTGTCTGTCCGTCTATTTGTTTGTCAGCGGGGCGTATCTCATGAACCATAATATTATATGTCGTAGTGCGACTATTTTTTCGAATTTCCCGCGGTATTCTCAAAGACAAACGTTCGTGCCAGCAGCACCCATGCAGTGGCCCAAGCACGGCGAAGCTACACCAAACGTCAAATTAGTACTGAATTTCCGTACCAGTGTAGATTGTCGATGTTGGACGATGATGTTGGCAATGATGGCTTTATTTAGATCGTGAGGTTGGTACTACTACAACGAATGGCGCGTGAAGGGGCGTGGTTTGTGTCAGTTTAGCCAACACTTAGCAAAGTGAAGACGAAGCCGCCATTTTCAACAGCTCATTCTTGTTCGAGATTTTACCACGTCAAGTTCTAAAGTCATAGTTGGCCGCGAGATGAAGCCTGCAGCCGCTGGCGGATGAGCCGTGGCAATTCTGCGATGACAGGAGCGACCCTTTAACGACAGCTAAGTGTTTATGATCTTTTCTGCCCTAAACTGTGATATTTCAGGTTATGATACGCGAATACCTTTTGTGATAGTAAAACACGGTGCACTGTGAGTTTGCTGTAGTTGAACATGTGGATAGATTCTTATGAAAGCCTCTAACTTTGGGGTTGAAAGGATTGTGCCACTTAGTTAATTTTACATTAAAACAACAGGTGGCACAAGCAGTCCTTCACACCGCTGTGTTTACCGACGACGTGATTGAGGAGAATACTGTATGAGAGGTCAATGGCAAGTCAGGATGAATGATCGTTATGCAAGTAAGTTACACTCGATTGAATTAGGCGATTTTCAAAGATGTTATCGATGTCTGCTACAAATAGTTCGGCCAATATCGTGTTTTTTGCTGTTCCTGATGTCTATCCCTTGCCCACATAGGCCATCCATCTTCCACCCCAGTAGGTGTCTTCGACATATACTAAAAATACGTTCTAAAAATGTTCTTCTTGGCGATATTTGCTAGATTTTTGTTTTAGCTTTATCGTGAAAATGGAAACACTAACAAGCGTGAAAATTGGTACACTTATACTGACGGACACAATGCATATTGAAATAAACACAAAACTAAGACATAAAAAACCAGCCAAGTGGAAGTCGGACTCGTGCACCGAGGGTTCCGTACCACTTAGGTAAAAATGCCGTCTTAGTTATCGACGCGTAGTCACGCATAGGTGTATTAATTTTGCGCGAGTCTGACACGCATTTGACCAGTTTTTATTATTCGTCGTTGTTCTATATCTTATGCACTTTAAACGTACCAATTTTCGTGCTTGTAAGTGTTCCCGTTTTTAAGATAGAGCTAAAAAAAAAATTTAGCAAAAATCACCAAAAAATACGTTTTCGAGGCCCCTTAATAATTTTTTTTTCCTGTTATAGCGGCAACAGAAATACAATATGTGAACATTTCAGCTGTCTACCTATTACGGTTCATGAGATACAGCCCTCTGACAGGCAGGCAGACTGACTTTCGAGGCATATTAAAAGGGTCCCGTTTTTCACCCTTCGAATACGGAACCCTAAACACAAAGAAAACAGCTTGTCAAAATTTTGACGGTACTTTACTATAACTATATATAGTTTATAGAATATTGCATTATCAAACGCATCCTTACACCAATTAGCGCGCTAATATAATTTAGTACATAAACCTCTAACCTAACCTACCCGTCGACATAATAACTATCCCCGCTGGTATGCTTTGACAATATTAATTACCGTCGCTAATTGCTTGAGAGAATTACGCCTTATTAATACTGAATTCATACAATTAGGAAGCTTAGCTTAGGCTGTTTAGCTCTCGTAGCCGAGCGTTTTATCTGTTCTGTATGTAGGCCTAAGTACTTATAAGTGGCTTTCAGTGGCTAATTCTGCCACTCAGAGGCCTTTAGCGGCTAAAAAAATCTGAAAAAGCTTTCCAGATTCGCAAAAAATGTATGGAATTGACATTAACTATAACTTAATTACAGTACATTTCGATAATGTCAATCCCATATATTTAAATTAAAGATTGTCTACCCACCTGAAGATTCAATTCAATGTCATCATATATTTGCAAAATTGTTTGTAACAAAACCATAAAAATGTTAGAAGAATTCTCGAGTTAAAATCCCGCCTATACGTTGGTAACTTTACTATTGCTTCACTATGTCTGATATATAGAGTGACTTTTAATTAGTTCTTGATAGAAAAACGTATGAATGTACTCATGATACTGAACAACTTTCCCCAAGGAACATAGGTCGAAATACGAAAATCAAGTTTTGACCTCCCATAGAAACTACATCAGCTGATAGCGCATTTTGTATGGGAGGTCAGATTTAGTTTTTCGTATTTCGACCTATGTTCCTTGGGAAAAGTTATTCAGTATCATGAGTACATGCATGTCTTTTGCTATCAAGAACTAATTAAAAGTCATCCTATATGTGTGAAACATCACAAATAAAAACTCATTATTTGTATAAGAATCAGAAATATTTATTATTACTGAGACGTCACAACACAACACAAAAATCATACATAGGGTAAGAGAAGAACAATAACAAAAAAAAGGTATACAAAAAAAAAGAAAAGAACATGACACTACGCCTAGTGCTGTGACAACCACAGTGAATAAAAGGGCCTCACTCAGCAAATGTCGCGGCACATGCCACGACGCTGGGTTTCGGTGAACTATACTACGTCCCATAAGACGTCCACTGCAAGATAGGGAGCTCCCTCCAGAACCCCAGCAAAAACGCGTGTTACTGAGGGGAGTGACCATAGTCAAGTCACCCACCACGCTTCTAAGCGTTTTTGACCGCTATTGTTGGTGAAAGCAGTATACATATAAGATGATACGATACACAGAAGTTGCTGCTGCCCATCCTCCGGTTTTCTTACGACACCCACGGCTAAGATGGGTTGGTACTTTTAAATAACATCACGCCTTGTTCCCGTCGGGGTAGGCAGAGACCACAGTTCTCCACCTGCTACGATCTTGACGTACTTCCCTTGCTTCCTGAACCTTCATCAATCCTTTCATACATGCTCGTCGGTTTAGGGTACTTTTAACCTGGCCTTTATTCAGAACGTCCTGAATTTGGTCCTGGTACGTTCGCCGAGGCCTTCCCTTCCAACGTTTCCATTCACTCTCGCCTTGTGGATCTCTTTCGTCAATCTTCCTTCATTCATCCTCTCTACATGACTAAACCATCTCAGCATCCCTTTCTCAATTTTAGTCACTACGTCTTCTTTTACGCCACAACGTTCTCTTATTACACTATTTCTAATCCTGTCACTCAATTTCACACCAATCATACTCCTCAACGCTCTCATTTCTACTGCATTAATTTAATTCTACTTTCATGCTTTTTCTGCCATACCCAGCTTTCACTGCCGTACATCAGTGTTGGTACTAAAACGCCTCTATGAACAGCCAGACGAGCTTTGTGAGACACCTTCTGAGAGTTTTGCCATATTAAAAATTATTTTTAATCCTCCTTATTTTTTATGTCAGACTAAACATGATTTTCTTTTCTGTAATTTCTACCAAAGAAAATTGTAAATCAGTGTTTTGTCTTACGATACGGATATTAACGCACGTTTCGACCCGTATCCAGCTGATAATGTTACCTTTAGACGTGACGATAAACAACATGACTAACCTAAGAGAGAGCTGTTTCATTATGGTACAACTGTTAAGACAACTGCGATTTATTATGATTCCAAAGAGATTGCAAGAACGGATTTCGACCAAATAACTTTTTTTTTAATAAATAAATAAAGCCTTTATTCAACAAAAAATCACATACATTTTACATGAAAACCTCCGCCAAACTGCATGACAGTTTGTTGGCAGAAAGAAAATCTCTAAAAGTTAGTTTTAACACATTATTAGCATACCGGCTTTCCTTTGTCTATCTAATCTTTTACAGTGTTATCCAGTCAATGAGCTCGAATGTTCCTTTTGTACATATGTTTACTAATAGGTTCTTCTCTGATATGTTTAGGCATATCATTTAACAGCTTTGGTAACTAGACAACAGCAGCTACTGATGGCAATCTTTCGGTTGGTCGATCCAGATATCGCTGGCTGGATGAAGCTGAGAAAGACTTGCTCGAGCTTCAAGCTATTACCTAGCGCCAAAGAGTGCCAAATCGAGTCAAATTTTGTGTCGTGTCAAAAATCCTCTTTGGGTCGCTGAGTCACGGTAGTAAATAGTAAGTAAGCAGCAACTGAAATACATGTAGTATAGTGAACGAGCAAAACGTATAGTATAGTGAGCGATCCGATTGATATTAAGACAATGGCGATTTATTATGATTCCATCCAAGGAGATTGCTTCTGGAACTAAAACTTGATTCATACAATTAAACTAAACAATTCACTACAGTACCGTGAACGAGCAAAAAATTTGCAATCCAAATGGGATAACCATGGGAGTGAAACAGGGATGTCTATTGTCACCGCTTCTTTTTTAAATATTTACTGAGAAGATTTAAAGAGAGGTATAATAAACGTACAAGATGCTTTGACTGGAAAAATTAAACCTTGGATTATTTGAACAGATAACATTATCATCATATTATGGGTGTTGTAAGATCAATGACTGACCACATAAACCCTGGTGTTCAGAGTTGTGGCTCATATACAACTATTTCGGTAGATAGTAAGTAGCTGGGACCAACGTTTTAACGTGTGTTCAGGAACACGAAATCACCTTAAGTTTCAAAGAGTCAGGTGATTCTTTCTACTTGTACTTTCTAACCTAACCTAACCAAACTGAGGAGTCTCATAAAGTGATTTTTGTTTGACCGTGTACCAGGAATCGAACTTAGAACCTCTGGATCGAGTAGCGAACGCTCTTACTACTCGACCACTGAGGCTGTTTGAAGTAAGGACTACTCAAATGATTCTCTATAAGAATCTGCTTGTCGAATTTTCAAGAAGCTCGTCGAAAATGTTTGCGAAACAACGCTCGCAAGCAAAACTGTTGTCATGCATCGACGGATGAGATGATTCACTAGTTACGAACAGCTCGTTTTCTTAGGTCAGCACTCAGGTATTACCAGCACAGGTGGTTCCATTCCGATGAGAATATCAAACCTAGGACAAAGAAAGCCAAAGCAGCATTGCAAGGAAGTAAATTATTTACATCGTATTTTGATATATTATGTTCCTTGGGAAATATTGTTTATATTTCTGGTCTGCGTCCACAGTTTTCTGACTATGTCTTAATAAAGGTAAATGGTGAGCAGCGCAGGACCGGTCTTCATGGAGATCTTTAGGGGAGGCCTATGTCCAGCTGTGGACATCTTTCGGCTGATATGAAGCTAAATAGCTTCACCGGATAGTATAACGCTCTGAAATCACTGAAATTTCATACCTTGCACCACTTAACGAAAACGCGCTATAATCCTCGCGCGGCCATTTCAGCGCATGAGTCATATCGATAGCGGTTTTATGTTCATAAGCTCAACTCATAACAACCAAACCCTGATAAAACAGCTCCAGTACAATTAGTTTCGCTAATTTAGTCTGTCAAAGCATTTACTGGGAACAAGTGATTGCTGTTGACGTACGAGTTCTCTTAGCAATCTTATTAGTTTGATGAAAAAAGCATTACGTGACTTAAGACCAATTCCCAAAATTTTACTATCATTCTCAAATACAAGGTCCATTAGAAATAGTTCAGATTTACCTCGAGCTTTAGATAAGTGATAGAGTGAAGGGAGGAGTGAGAGTGGGGAAGTATGGGGAGGAAGGGTTAGAGGAGGGTGGGTGAGGGGGGGGCGGTGAGGGTAGGGGGGGTGAGTGGACGTGGGTGGGAGCTTGACGGGCTTTTGACTGTACACACCTTACTACATAGACATATACACGTAAAACTTGTTGCAGTTTGAAGAATACAACCTACCAAGGATTTTCTGTATGTTTCTCAAAAATCTACAGACTACATGTATCGAAAAATAAGAAAATTTTGTGGTTGTCGTCTACTTTACCGTAATAGTGGTTGAATTGTCACAAAAGACTGAATTTTTTTTAAACCACATTAATCCTTAGTTTGGGGAGGAAGGGTCATGGGAGCCTGGGTGAAGGGAGAGGTGGTGAGGGGTAGGGGGGGAGTGAACGTGGGTGGGAGCTTGACCGGCTTTACGGGTGGGACCTACCTTACTACATAGACGTATACATTTAAAACTTGCTGCCGTTTGAAGGATACAGCCTACCAAGGATTTTCTGTATGTTTCTCAAAAATCTATGGACAATTGGACATTTATCGAAAAGTTTGTGGTTTACGTCTACTTTTGGGTGATAGTGGTTGAATTGTGACAAAACACCGAAATTTTTTAACCACATTACTCCTTAGTTCAGAAGTAATTTGTGATTTACCTCTTCTTTACGGCGATAGTGGTTTGATTGTGAGAAAATACCGAAAACTTTATAACCACAACACTTCTTAGTAATAAAACAGAAAGTTAGGTAACAGCAACTCAATTATACCAATAAGGCTTGCATGAGCCAACGAACGGATAAATATTTGAGTCTGCAATAGGCTGTAGTTAACAAGCAAACAACTAGCCCTGGGGTTGCGTAATAGGGTGGCCAAGAAGTCTAGAAATATTCTAGTATTTAGAAGATACGTTCTTATAGAAAAAAGAAGAAAGATCGTTCTTGGAAGAAATTTCCAAGCTGAAATAAGCAGCACCTGTTGTGTCTGTTCTCTAAATGTTTGTTTTATTTGTAATTTTATGTGTACAATAAACAGATAAAAAAAAAAAACACGGGTTTATCCGAGAACCGAAGATCATTGCAAGGACGATGACCGACCTCACTTACCCTGTTGTCAGAGTTGTTGAGCCGCCAAAGAACTCTGACATGGCTCATTAACGTCTATATCAATAGATAATAGTCGAGACCAACAGCTTAACGTGCCTTCCGAAGCAGGGATTCATCTAACTTTTCGGACAATCAGGTGAAACTGTCACCACCGGGAATCGAACCCAGAACCTCGGAATAGAGAGCCGAGCCCTCTAACCAATAAACCACTGAGGCTGTTGGAGGATGATGACTGATGTCATTCAGAGACGTAGGAGCCAAAAACAGGTAACCAAAATCCTGGTTTTAGGCTTGAACCTATCACTGGTGAATACCTAACACTAAAAATCATCGCCATCAAAACATCCCATGAAACTTGTACTGAAGGACAGCTTCATCACAAATTACAGCTCTTGCTGGAGCGATGTGAAAGAAAAGTACCATAGTCACTACGCTTGTTAGTTGGCTGCCATCATGGACCGCAGTTGTTGGTGACCGCAGTATGTAAGATGGTACGATGTGGAACGAACTTCCCCCTGCGGTTTTCTTTAGTAGTTACGATATGGGGTCTTTCAAAAAGCGGGTTAATAGATTCTTAAAAGGCCGGTAACGCACTAGCATCGCCTCTTGGTGATGCGAGTGTCTATGGGCGGCAGTGACACTTTTCATCAAGTGGGCTGTCTGCTCATTTGTCTGTTTTGACATAAAAAGAAAAAAAGGACGGGTTGCACTCCGGGAGTGCCGGCGGAAGTGAAAACTTGCATTTTTGAATATTATGCTTTTTGTAAGGGTGAATCGCGACATTGCTCGCGTACTTCTTTGATGTAACTGAATAAAAACCCTTATTGTAATAACAATACGGTTGACAGTTGACGCTTTTTCGATCAGGCTACGGATCTGACGCGACATCTGACGCGATTTTAACATTTTTTACCCATCTAAAAAAGTGCCAAGCGCCGCTAAAAAAGTTTTTACTTCAAAAGACTATACACAGAAGGACGCTGATGACCATCATCCAGGTCATAATCTCATAGGCATCTTACTATACTCACGGGTGTAGATAGGTTGGTACTATTACTTACCGGCACTACGCAGGCTGGCGGCTGGAATGCGAACTAAAAGTTGTGTAAGTTTTTACCGTGTCAATGAAAATGTTTTAAATGACACGCCAGCAGCTCCCGAGTTCTATTGGTTATAGCGTATGATGCTCGACCAGAAGTTCATGGATTCGAATTCCGGAGGTATCACTGTTAAACGAAAAATAAACTTCATGAAATTTCTCGGTTTTGTATAAATCACCCGATTGTCCAGACTACGAAAGTAGCCTTTGACTGCTTAATAATTCTGACTCAGGTTTACAAGAATAACTCAGATGCCAGGGTTTGATATTGATGGCAACTATACATTTACTCTACATTTTATTCATTAAGAATTCTTTTCACTTCACAAGCACAGAAAACCATTGCTTTATCGATTGAAATCTGCATGCACAAGTTATGTTTAGCCGCTAGCGTGGAAAAGTTTTTTCAAATTTTATCCGCCGAAGTCGGCGTGAAAAAGTCAATTTTGGACGCAAGCGTGAAAAGGGTTTTCTAAATTGAAACATAATGATAAATCATGTTGTAAGATACTGGTGCTATTCGTTAGTCGTTAGCATTTTCGTCGATGATGTAGTTAGATGAAAAAATGATTCACTCAGCAGCAAAGTTATTTCGCGTCTCGTGCCTTGATACTTTCGCTTCGATCAGGGTTTTTTTTTTACTATGTATGGGCTTACTCTTGACCTCGATCCAGCCTTGAGGTCAGAGATGAGGTCGACGATGGAACGAGCTTGCCCAAAAGAAGCCTATTTACTCGCGACTTAAATCTTCAATTGAACTATTTTTTTGCTCGTGTCTTGATCCAAGAACCCTTCACGTGCTCGGGTTTCAATACAATGCACTTGCGCCGTATAAAAGTTGCCGCCTTGTATAACAAATAACTATTATAAAACACTCTCTGAACGTTGGAACATATCTCAAACTAATAATATTGCAAATATTTTAAATACTCAAGAAATACTGCTCGCTGTTTTTCTAGCCATGACCTGATACTCGTAAATGATAAATATTTGATGCTACTTTGCCCTGTGGATAGTCGCAATCACCTTTCGTACATACCTAATAAAGCCATTTTCTTTGCGATCTAGATATACCTAATGTTTGTTTTTGACTAGAATTTGAATTAGTTGTTTAACTTTAACATAGAATAAATTTGATCCTTGATTCTACAAGCTTGACTCATTAATTCAAAATATTTAACAGATTGATTAAATAATAATTATAATTACATTAAAAGTGATTTATATGATATAAAAAGTTACTAAATATCAAAACTAATTATTATTATGCATAGCAGGTAAGTACATGGAAAATCTATGGCTTGCAGCTAGAAAGAGAGTATTTTATACAGCGTGTTTTTTCATCGGCTTAGCTTCCGAAGTCCAGTGATTCTACTCATGAAAAGTTCTTGTGATTCGCAAAAAATTTTTGGCTTTCCATACTACACCTCGTGATTGACTCATTTTGTGTAGAAAGTCGGAAAATCTCTTTCAAGTGAAAATTCATTTTCTATGAAAAATTAGCTTGTTTTTATGAGTAGAATCACTGGGCTCCGGGAGCGAAACCTATGAAAATTCAGGCTGTATAAATAATAAAGATATTTTCGTTGAATCTGTGCGAAAAAAAATTCTAACATCCTTACACCCTCGCGTGACGTGTGAAAATCGGATTTGTCCGTATTACGGCTCTTTCGTCCGGTTTTTCTGACCAAGTATTTTGTGAGTTTATTTTTGAAAATTATAAGCTTATTCAAAAACTGTGCTGTTTTATTGTAATTGCTCCCAAAGCGTAGTATGGATGAATGATTCTACTAATGAACCAAGCGAAGACCACTATAGGAGCTAAACACAAAATCATCATCATATGGCAGCCGTAACGCTAACAAGCGTGGTGACTATGGTACTGTAAAGACCCTCAGCGAGAGCCCTTACGTTTTAACTGAAATAAAATATGTTAAATCTGGAAAAATCTGATTTATTATAGAATGCACTTAAAGTAATATTCGCGGTTACAAGGCCTCGATGCCACACTTTTAAAACATTCGTTGCCGAGAAGCGGCGTATGCTGGTAGATGACCAGGTCGAGGATACTATTGCCTTCCCGGTTGGCATTCAACTAACTCAAAAACAAAGAATCATTCGTTTTGACAATCTTTGAAAATAATCTAATTTTACCCGATTATAAGGCATTCGTGGCTATAACACCATGAAGGCACTACAGTACCTCCCCTCCACATTGTTTCAGCAAAAGCTGGAATTCTGGAGGGAGTTTCCTGTCCTGTAGTGGACGTTTGATGGGATGTCATGTTGATCCACGTCAAAAACATTAACAAAAACAACACACACAAAAAAAAAGTTACTTTGGTCGTTTCCTTGTGTGGGTAGTGCGGGTAGATTTAAAATACAAATGTTAACTTCAATTAAGGCACCGTAGAATAAGTATAGTTTCAGATACGATTTTAATAATTCAGTGCCGGTATATTATATTTTTATCGAGTTATGTTTCATGAGTGATGAAACATAAATCGATAAAAATGTTGAAGTATCATCTCTTCAAACTTAATGTAGTTTATTTAAAATTATTATAAATATGGTTACTTTTACAATTTTATTTTCACAATTCATAACCCAAAAACTACTCTGCTAACACCTTTTTACTAAAATGAAGCAGGAAATTTCACAAAATATTCTTTCATAGAAAACTACTGTCCAATTTATCCCTCAAAATCCTTTTCACTCGCCTATAATCACACGAGTCACACCTAGCGTAATAGTTTTGAATATTTAACTACTAAATTGGTAGTCGACGAAGTAGGCGGGTGTGGCAGGGCTTTTAATGCATAAACTCCCAACCCTTCCATACGAAAGTTACTATTTTCAACCAAACTGGTGCTTCTGATTGACTTGTTACGTAATTTGCAGACTAGATTTCTGCTCTGTGGCTTCGCCTGCATAGAATTTAGTGGATACGTCTGTGCTTCCAATTGAGCTGTCATTTCATGCAAGTGCGGTGCCGGCAAAGAATAGTACCGACCCAACTCTACCCGTGGGTGTCGTAAGAGGCGACTAAGGGTGAACCAGAGGATGAGCAGCAGCATCCTTCTGTGTATCGTAACATCTTTCATTCTGCGGTCACCAACAACCGCGGTCCATGGTGCCAGCCGTAACGCTAACAAGCGTGTTGACTATGGTACTTCCCCTCCACATTGTTTTCAGCAAAAGCTGGAATTTTGGAGGGAGTTCCCTGTCCTGTAGTGGACGTTTTATGGGATGTCATGATGATGATGATGATGGATATAGGTAATCTAGTGGTCATAATTGGTACACACGGCCGCAAATCAGTAGAAACACTTTTGGTCCTTATGGCGTGGTAATAGCGTTGAAAAAGTTTCTACCGACAAGCGGTTGACCGTACTACATCAAGCTTTAGATGAGTTTGGCTTATGTAAAATGTAATCAAAAACTGTGAGTGTTTAGGGATCATTAAGGTCCTGATTGCTAATATAATAATTTGGGTAATGAACGTGATAGAGCACTGTAGATAATTTGGGAATTGAGTAGTGATATAGTAAGTGCTTTCTAGAGGTCAGATGTCAGATCACACTGCCATGTACATAATTATACGTGTAATGTCGAAGTCATTCATTGAGCTTCACTACAAAACATACTTCAGTACAATACTTACATACAAAAATTGACAAAGAAGATGAAGGGAAAATAAGTTATTTTCAGTTAGCAAAATCAGTTTTCATATTAAGTAGCTATATGTAAAATTATAAATATAACTTACATAATATTATATCAATTCCCTTATTTATATTCTTCAATGAGTTTTCACATCTAATTTATGAGTAAAATAACAAACAGTCCTTTGTTAATCTGAATCATAATATTAAGAGTTTATTTATCAACTTACTAGCTGAGCCCACGACTTCGTTACATGGAGTTTTGATTTTCACAGACAAACAACTGAACTGATTCAAACGAAGTTTTCGTTAGTGTATTTGGCTTACTCTCGTGCAACAAATAAGTTTTATTTGATTGCAATCATAAGCCAAATACATTATTGAAAACTCCATTTGAATCGGTTCAGTGGTTTGTGAGTAAATCGCGGACAACAGTTCGAAATTTTGTATTAAAATTGAGTGAACAGATTAAAATAAAACAAAATCTATATGTTACAAAAAATTACCAACCCACTATAGAAAACTTCGATGAAATCATTTCAGTGGCTTTTGCTTGAATAACTGACAAAGAAACTGACAAACGGACAAACACACGATAATTCCAAAAATATTCAGAATGGGTTCTGTTACTGTCAAAGTGTCCACTAAAATTATATTTTTGCTAACATGTTCAATGTATAGATACGCCGAGTTTACGATTTTATTATATGTAAAGATAAGCAAGCATTTTCCGCTATTATTGTTTAGTAAGACAAAGTTCACTACGAAGAAAACGATTAACACGCAAAAAGCTAAAACAAACAAACTGACAGACAATGGGCTGTTATTATTAATATTAAAACAGCTATAAAGGAAACTGTACTACTATGAGAACTAGAATGAAAACTGAAAATATCGAAAGTGAGTTTTTTCTGAGATAACATCCATAATACCATAGTTGAAATTGAAATATTAGTTAAATAAAGTGTTTTTTTTAAACGTTCTTGAATATTCAATCAACATAAGACGAAATTCTAATTCCGATACCTAAAGTTAACGCAACAAACAAAACCGGCCAAGTGCGTATCGGGCCACGTGCAGTGTAGGCTACGTAGTTTTTTTTAGCTTTGTTATCACAAAGAAGTTTTGATTAAGTTTTTCATAACATCACGAGGTCCTAGCGCCTGAGTGCTATATTATTATGATATTATATACTGATATTGTTTCCAGATTTTCGGCTTTCTGCGTATATACTGCTACTCTGAAAATTTTCACATTTCTAATAGCAACACTTTAGCTGGCTGGGGGACGCAAAGAAATGGGGAAAGAGGCGTGTATGTATGTATCGCAGCCAACTGGTTTAATCAGGCAGTTTATTGAATGCCTAGACAGTTGATTGGCTGCCGGCATTCAATTGAATGGCTAGAGAACACCTAGCCTAACGAGATGACTAAACGTCCTGCAGCCACCTCGTTGAACTTGCTCATAGGTCCGTTAGATAAGGCAAACACAACCTAACCAATCCCGAAAGAGAATAACTATTTTGCTGTAAAGATAATTATTCTGTGGCTCTAATAATTTATTCTGCTGCATAAATAATTGCTTTTCTGGATGATAAAATTTCGAGCTGCTCAATCAGCTGATTCAAGGTTAGCTGTCTCATTCGGGCTAGCTATTGGTCAGCCAATTCGTTAAACATAAAGCGACAGTGGTTCGGCCAACAATCGGCCTAGGCATTAAATTTAATGCCGGTAGTCAATTAACCGCCTAGACATTCAATTAACTGCCTGATTAAACCGGTTGGCTGCGATATATGCATGTTGTTTTTACCTTTCTTAAACCAGTAGTAACGCTACTCTATCAAGATTTTACAATGAACGTATGGGTTCTACGCATCAACTACACTTCTCATCAGCATGATATTGTCATATACATGTGGATATACTCGTACCTTATGTTGATACAATAATATAAACACAGTTTCATATCAAGTTACTTCTGTCATGTTTTTCCTGAAAACGCGAGTTTACATTACACTCTGATACAGAATGAAGGACAAAGGTTTTGATTTGGTATCTCCAAGAAAAAATAAACGAAGAGAAATGTAATACCTACATGAGACGATTTTCCAAGAAACTTGATAATGGGTAGATTTAGGAGAAACATTACTTTCTTTTTTGTACAATGCTTTTGTATCAATAGGCTTGCTTTTGAGTTCAATCCACAGAGCAGAGTGGTTCAATCTAGCCCGAGTATACAAGGTGTAACAGAAAAGGCATACCAACCTTGAAGGATGTGATTCTGCCCATGAAACTGAACAACTTTTCCTAAGGAAAAAATTTTGACGTCCTTTACAAAATGCACTATCACATGATTCAGTTTCTATCGGAGGTCAAAAAAATTTCTTGTATTTCGACCAATGTTCCTTAGGGAAAGTTGTTCAGTTTCATGGGTAGATTCCCATTCTTCAGGTTTGGTATACCTTTTTTTGTTACACCCTGTAGCGGTGAGGTCGACGATGGTACGACCTCACCCAGAAGAAGACTATTCACCCGCGATTTAAATAGAGTCGGGCGACATTTGAAAAAGAAGTTTAAATCTTTATTGATGCAACAAATAAGCCTCCACGGATAAAGCAGGAAAATAAATCTAATTTATCTTAATTCTGTAGGTACATTCATTGCAAAAAAGAGCTACAAAAAACCTGTTAAAAACTTTAATAAAAGCGTCGATTTACCCCTTCTATCGCCACACTAAATGTTGAAAGCACAAACGTGGTCGCCGTGCAACCACGAGCGTTTATTTGGAGCGAAAAACCAACATAAGTTGGTCTTTTAGTTGATCTCCCTGTTTGAGTATCAACATAGAAGTTTTTATTTGACGACAGAAAAGCTTAAACAATAATAAAATATAAATAAAAAATATCATCATAACATCTTTCCGACTTCGCTGGACATATGGAGAGGATGGGAGAGGATCAAGCCGCAAAGAAAGCTCATCTTGGCCAACCTTCTAGGCGTCGTCCGGTGGGGCGTCCAAGATACCGCTGGAAGGATGAAGTCGCCAAAGACCTGAAAGAGCTGGAAGTGCCCGTCTGGTTAGATTTGGCACAAAATAGTCTCTATTCTAAGCCTCCGACATTAAAGTACGCCATTCGTCTCGAATGGCGTACTTTAATGTCGGAGGCCATGATCCACTTCGGGTCGCTGAGCCTGCGAAGTAAGTAGTAAGTAGTATCATAACATCCCATAATACGTCCACAACAGGACAGGGAGCTCCCACCAGAATTCCAGCTGTTGCTGGAACAATATGGAGAGGAAGTACCTTATAGTCACCACGCTTGTCAGCGTAACGGCTGGCACCATGAACCGCGGTTGTTGGAGACCATAGTATGTAAGTTGGTACGATGCACGGAAGAACGCTGCTGCCCATCCTCCGGTTTATAAACCCTTAGCGCCTCTTACGACACCCACGTGTAGAGACGGGTAAAATTAAAAATATGTCGTGTATTCTTTCGGGTCATGAGTACGGTTCTTGTAATGACGAGCAATTATTTGAATAGCGACTGACTTCTGAGTGGTGTGACTGGGAGTGCACGCCACCACAGCACGCCCCTCCCCTGCTTCCATTTTTGATGAGTCTACGTGCGGCAGCCGAGCAAGTTACTTGGGTTTCGACTTGTGCTGGATATTAGATCAAACTGTGTGTCTGATATGAGCTATCAGGAGAAATACGCAAGTCTGACTACAGTGAGATGAGACGCGATGTGTTGGCTAAGACGCTGAGTGATTGTGATCGAAGAGTAAACCTTTACAGCCATCTAGGACTATCGCCAATGTCTAATCACGACAAATATATACTCTTCCCTCTTTGAGTTTTTGATTTAAGACCAGGGGAACAGCAGTTAGAAACAAGTTGGCAGGCCAATATATTTTTGGACTTTTCCATATTTTTAAGGAAAAGTTGAAGCAATAAGTACACTTAACTGACCATTGAGAAAAACAGACAGACATAGGTTGTAGCAAATTGCTTAAAAAAGGGATTTGTAGGAGATATTTTTTATACCTGATTTGATAATCTCAAAACAAAGGTCTTCCCTTTCAAGCAAGTGTTTCTGTGTTTTTAGGGTTCCGTACCCAAAGGGTGAAAAATGGGACCCTATGTATGTCTCCGATGTCTGTCTGTCAGCGGGCATGTGACAACATGAACCGTAATAGGTATACTCGTACAATTGAAATTTTCACAGATTATGTATTTCTGTTGTCGCTACAACAACAAATACTGAAAATAAATAGGGAAGGAAGGAAAAAAATAAGGAGGGCTCCCGTACAAAAAACGTGTTTTTAGGCGATATTTGCTCGTTTTTTTGTTTTATCTCTATCGTAAAAAAATTGGTAGGTATGTTTATAGTGCACAAGCTATGGAATAACAACAAATAATAAAACTGGTCAAGTGCGTGTCGGACTCGCACGCTTAATACATTTCTGCGTGACTACTTTTGGTAGGTACGGAACCCTCTATGTGCGAGTCTGACTCGCATTTGGCCGTTTTTTTAATATTTATTTGTGTTGCTGTACTAGTTGAGCATCGATTAGTTTATTTGCTGTTTTTTACTTAATTTTTCAAAATACTTGGCAAATTGGAAATAAGATACATAGGTATTTAAACTGTTATTTTAGTCATCTTGTGATCTTTCCACTCCATCTTATTGTTAAAGGTGGTAGGGCTTTTGTGGAAAGTCCGTCTGGGGAAGTACCACCCCCTTGATTTTTCCGGGAAGCAGCAGTGTTTGCATTGCTGTGTTTCTGTTTGAAGGGCAGGGGAGCCAGCAAAATTACCGGCACATGAGAGATACCATCTTAGTTCTCAAAGTGAGCAACGCGCTTTGCTGTCTTATTAGTGTCAAAATATGCCATTAATAAGACAGTGGGTGTTATAGGCGATGGTGACCACTTACCATCAGGTGGCCCACCGGCTCGTTTGCTCACTTGTTACATTAAAAAAAATCTAGATAATAAAAATTTGTAACCAGCAAAAACTGAAAGGAAAATATAATTTTGACCGAAACCGAGCAAGTTTTCCTAAGCAATATTACCACCGGAAAAATAGAAATCGACTTTGCTAAACAATGGTAAATAAAGTTAACTGATTAAAAGCTCCCACAGGACAGGCCTTGCCTAGTGTGGGAGTTTTCGCCAATAGCTAAATGAGACCAGGATTTAATCAATTAATTTGTAATATTTATACTTAATGTTCTATTTTTGTAAATCTCACAATATTTGATTGATTGATAAATAAATTATTATTTATTTATTATTATTTATAATTAAAAGAATATAAATAAATAAAACAATAAATAAATAAATTTATCTTTATGCAGGTACTGGGACTCACAATAAAAGTATCACAAATTTAATTTTAAAAACAAAAAACCACAATGAATTTTAAATACAAATAATATTACAACAATAAATTAAATAAGGTATTTTTTCAATATTAATCATTATAAAATTTGTCCAAACTAAAGTAAAAATATATGAAAATCTAGCTGTGCCCGCGGCTTCGCCCGCGTGAAATTCAGACAATGTGCAGTCTCTCCCTCCCTCTCCCACTCCCTCTCCCACTCCCTCTCCCGCTCCCTCTCCCCCTTCCTCTCCCCCTCCCTCTCCACATCCCTCTCTGGTATTTCACGTCCACCACGTTGGATTTAAAAATTGTTGTAGTTTTCGTAATCAGATACCCGATAAACCATACAAACGACACCCATATTGATTTTTAGACATTTCAACCCTATCGCACACCAACCCTATTCCCAGGGGATGATGGTATTTCAAGTCCACCACGTTGGATTTTCAAATTGTATTTGTTTTCGTAATCAGCGACCCGATAAACCATAAAAACGATACCCGTATTGGTTTTTAGACTTTTTCTCCCCAATTTCCCTCTTTTAGGGGTTGAATTTGGGGTGGAAATTCAATAAAAGTGATGTACGTTCCACAGAATTACAACCTTGATGCCTAAATAATAAATTTAGTGGATTTTAATTTGAAAATGAAGGATTTTCAACTTCCTCCTCCTTTTCACCCCTTAGGGTGTTGAATTCCCAAAAACCCTGAGACACGTAAAACTTTATTTTTAGATCTTAGTCTTAACACAAATATGAAGATCCTAACTTCAAAACTGACGGACATTCATACAAATTTTCATCCCTTATTTCACCCCCTTAGGAGAGGAATTTTGAAAAATTATAAAACCCATACTTCTTTATTTTTTACTAAGAGCTCAAAAACTAATTTCTATAATTCAACCTTTTAAAATTAAAGACCACCACACGGAAAAATTAATCCCTTTTTTACCCCCTTTAAGGGGGTAATTTTAAGAAATGCTTAAACACGTGTTTCTTTGTTTTTCACCAAAAGATAGAATTCAAAGTTGTGTGAATCTAGCTCAAGAAACAAAGGACTTTCATACAAACTTTCATCCCTTATTTCACCCCCTTGGAAGATGAATTATCCAAAATCCTTTCTTAATGAGTGGTTTTGACGTGCAAAGAACCTGTGTACAAAATTTCAGATCTGTATCTATAGCGGTTACGGCTCGGCGTTGATGAATCTGTCAGTCAGTCAGGACAAACAATTTTATATATTTAGATAGATAATAACAGATATTAATTAACATGGCACTTCGGCGAATATCGAAATATTTTTGATTTCGTTCACTTGAGATGAGCCAAGCCTTTAAGTTTTTGTAAGTTTTTGTTTGTGTCAGTCAGTCAACTTTAACTGCAGTTTATGCGGGCGTAAGGAAACGTTAATCTGCATTTAGTTTCGTAAAACTCCACACAATTTTTTGCAAATTTCAACGAATTCAATAAACCAGCGAACCATTTCAGAGGTCTTCCAAAAATGGTTGTTCTTCTCTTTGACGATTTACAATCCACTCTGATTTACTTTTAATGGGTCCCAGCTAAATTTACACGCGCAATAAATCAATATGACTGTGTTACCTAGAGTTGAATACTTTCCGGGTTTATTCTTTATAAAGTTTTGTTTTAATGTCTGCGTATTTTTAACCGACTTCAAAAAAGGAGGAGGTTCTCTATTCGATCGTATTTTTATACAACGTGTTAACGGAATAAGCGATATGATAGGGGTTTTTTATTTTTATTAAAATTTTTGCCGCTTCTAAATATTTCTGTGGATAAGCGCGGGAGAGAAGGGGGCGTGGCGTGCGGGGACGCGAGGCGATTGCGCTATGATAGCTTAAAAATCGACTAGAACAACGATTAAACTTTAATAACAATATCTAGATTACAAAATATTGTTTTAAGTTTTTTTTACGTGAATTGTGTTATTTTAATAAAAATCAGTCGGGTGTATGAGGGTTTCGCTTATTCCATTAACACGTTGTATAAGAGCAAATTTGACCAAGCATGATGAATACTGCGGCTGTGGAGCTGGCAAAGAATAGTACAAACCAATCTCTACTCCTGGGTGTCGTAAAATGCGCCTAAAAGATTATTAACCAGAGGATGAGCAACAGCGTCTTTCTGTGTATTGTACCATTTTACATTCTGCGGTCACCAACAACCGCGGCCCATGATGCCAGTCGCTATGTAACAAGCGTGATAGTTCCATAACTATCACGCTTGTTACATACCAGTACAGTACCATTACTGCAGTGGACGTTTCAAGAGGGGCTATGATGATGATGATAAAGTTGTAGACAAGTTGGAGTAATAACATCTGTGCTGTGTTTAGAATACGAGTACTATCAACAACGATGTGAAGTGCAACTCATTAGAAATTTTCAAATAATAAATCATTTTGTATGAGTAGTTTATTTAAGGGGCTACCTGCCGTCCACTCAGTTAAAAAATATTACTCGCTAAATACAAAACTTATCTAAAATCCAGAAAGACATATTGAATAAAGGTAAAAAAATTGTATATTTAGAACCTATTTATTCTGTAAAATTAAGTTTACTGTAGAGTTACAGATAGGTACATAAGCTGCAAAAAGTGGGCGTTTTTGGCACTTTTTTAACTGTAACTACAGTGAACTATATTTTTCTGAATTGATAGGTTCTAAATAAACTAGGGTACCTTTACTTCAATCTCTCTTTCCAGATTTTTAATAAGTTTTGTGTTTAGTGAGCAATATTTATTTTGACGTTGACGGCAGGTATTAACGAAATATTACAGAGTGCATAGAGAAGGGAGAATATTTGAATTCAGGGATGGGTCGTTAGGAGATAAACATCCTACAAGTCTAATCGTAAGAAGTCTGGTGAAGGTGAACCCCAAACCCATCCCTGAAGTCATACAGTCTGCCCTCCTTCATACAGTCTCGATAGGGTCAAAGATTTAGGATGCTTACCTAGATAGTGTTTGTGATATTATACTTCAATTTAAATTTCCTTTTATCTCTCCTTTTTGTGCCTGATAGTAATATATGGTACATCCTAATCTACTGTGTTCCTTTCAGTATGTTACTCGAACCATAAAACTGAACAACTTTTCACAAGGAACATGGATCAAAATACGAAAAAACAATTGTTTACTCCTATAGAAACTCAAAAAGCTGATAGCGCATTTTGTATGAGAGGTCGAAATATTTTTTTCGTATTTCGACCTATTTTCCTAATGGAAAGTTGTTCAGTTATATGGTCGGAATAACATACTCAAAGGAACGCAGTTGAAAAGGAAGCACCCTATATAGGTCGAAAATAATTAATTGATCTATTCACTAAGTATGTTCAAGATAGACAAACATTTACCAAATCAAACAACGCTAGGGTAAGTAAATATGATATCAGAAAGGGTTGAAATTGTTGTATGGGAACTTATGGGTTACTCATGATTGTAATTACTTGTTGTAATCAACATCGTGTGTTATTTTAATGATAGTTAAACAAACAATTGACGGATAATGTGCCGCAGTGGTGGTGCAGTTGCCTGCAATGGTGTGCAGACGCTAGTAACATATATAAGATCATTGGTGTGCAGAAGGTTTTTACGGTTCCGAACCAAAACGGTAAAAACGGAACCGGAACGCAGTGTGGTGCCGGCAAAGAATAGTACCAACCCATACATACCCGTGGGTGTCGTAAAAGGCGACTAAGGGTTAACTGGAGGATGGGCAGCAGCATCCTCCTTTGAATCTTACATCTTACTTACTGCGGTCACCTACAACCGCGGTCCATAGTGCCAGCCGTAACGCTAACAAGCGAGGTGACTATGGTACTTCCCCTCCACATTTTTCCAGCAAAGGCTAGAATTCTGGAGGGAGCTCCCTGTCCTGTAGTGGACGTTTCATGGGATGTTATGATGATGATGACTCATGCTATCTACTTGAAATTTTGAACAGTTGTAGAATATTATTGCTAAAAATAATTGATAACAAAAAAAAAGTATTATTATAATTATTATAAAGGGGGCTCCAATTATACGGGAGGGGGGCACGTTACTAGATAATAAAAAAAGGCCTTGCTTGTACATTTCAAAATAGATTTTTGTATTTTTTACAACTCTTAGTATTGAAGTTATTATAAAAAAAAATACCAACCCCAGACCCTCCCTCCCCCTTTATCTCCGAAGTTTGCGAAACGTGTGAATAAATTGTAGTCGATAGAGGTGTAAGTAAATATTACAGCAAAAATTAAACGATTTTTCTAAGTTGCACTGTTTTTTAGTAATCTGCAAAAAACCTTTACAAACAAATTTAGTTTTGTGGACCTAAAACTGGACTGTATTGCTTCCAAAAATACTATAGGTATATCGGAACCTGACCTTTTTTTTTATATTGGGAGGAACTACTACTTGAAGGCAAAATGTTGTATCCGTCCGGAAATACCAGCACTGGAAGCTGATTCCACAATGCGTAGGTACCATGGTAAGAAGTTTCTTTTGAAACGTACGGTGTTAGATTACGGATTTCATTCCTGGTTGGAGAAGCTACTATCCAAATTATCAGTTCAGGTCAGGATTTTCTTTGTGTAAGCCTGTGAATGAATGACAGTCGTACTCGTATTTGGATTATATGAACTCGGAAAAACAGACGCAGGTAGACAATTCCACTCCTTAGCTGTGCGCATTATAAAAGTTGTTTCAAAGCGCTTAGTGCGAATGTTTGGAATATCAAACAAGTTTGGGTGATATCTTGCTGTGGGAATGGCGGGATAACTGATAAGCTCATAGCTCTTGGGCACGCTTTCCATTAAAATTTTGAATTGGTATTAATCATTGCGAAAATCTCATAAAGTACCATTGAGAGACATTTTGCTAGGAAATAAGTTAGCACCACTAGGCCTTGGTCTACCTACCTACACCCACGATAAAAAAATAAATTCAGAGTGACAGATTTTTAGTACGGTCAACCGCTTGTCGGTCGAAACTTTTTCAACTCTATTACCACGCCATAAGGTCCAAAAGTGTTTCTACTGATGTGCGGCCGTGTGTACAAATTATTAACGGAGAAGGAGTTTATTGCGCGGTTTTAGCCCCATATAGTCTGACCGCAACCGCTGCACCGCGTCTTAGGTATGTACAGGGAGGTTGGAGAGCGGGTAGGAAAGAACAAGAACTAGTTGCCGCAGTGAGCGATGATGAGTGATGGCCCCCGTCTCACCGGATGGTTGCGGTCAGACTATAGCAAATGTTTCTGAATGGCACCCTAATATATCTTTTATTTCTAGTCTACTAAATAAAAGTGAATGAGGATTGTGACAAGAAACAACACGAAATAAACTATCTTATACGAGATCTTACGTAATAGTATCTTACAGATAAACTTCCAATTACAGAATCATATCGCTGAAGCTAATAAAATTACCTCAAAGCAAAAATGGCGAAAAAAATACTCTCTGATAAATTGGCTCAGATATTCTCCAAATTGGTTTTGATGAAAATTGGGTTTTAGAAGTTATAAATGTCAACTTGGGGTGGGCAGTCCGATGGAGGTTGTTAATCAATTTTGACAACGTTTTCGTTTTAGCTGACGATGAAAATAGGATTGGATGGCTTGGATCAAGGTAGCTTCTACATAGAAAAAGTAAGTCAGTTAAAACTTTCTTTAACCCCTTTAAAAAAAAAAACCCCTTTTGGTGAAGTTCTTATTATTTTAACAAGTGAGAAAACGAATAAGTAGATTGGTTATGTGTGCTCCAAAAGCGGCACTTCGAAAGTACTCTACTTTAAATAGATGAGCTCCGATATAAAAATACACTTAGTGTCACTTTGCACAGAGTGCCTGAAATTCTTATAGTGACCCAGAGAGCCTATAATTCTTGTGGTAGCCCAGAGGGTCTAAAATTCTTGCGGTGGCCCAGAGAACCTAAAATTATTGGGGTGGTCCAGAGAGCCTAAAATACTTTGGTGGCCCAGAGAGTAAAATTATTGTGGTGTCCCAGAGACCCTAAAATACTTGTGGTGGCCCAGAGAGCCTATAACTCTTGTGGTGGCGCAGAGAGCCTAAAATTCTCGTAGTGGCCCAGAGCGCCTAAAATTCGTGTGGTGGGGTAGAGAGAGGGGCTCTTCAGTCGGTTGACTCGGAAAATAAATGATCAATCCATGGTTAATTCTTTACTGCGCAGTGAAGATATTTTCTTTTTTTATAATGGGGGACATTTCAGGGAATTCGAAGAAGCGCTCGTGGCCGAGTGGTAGATGCTCTTTCTTTCCCATCACGAAAGTTAAGCAACGTTGGCCGTGGTCAGAGCCCGGATGTGTGACCGATAGTTTCACGATAACTGGAGCGTTTCCGTGCTTTGAAGGCACGTTAAGGCGTTGGTCCCGCTACTGCCAAGGATAGTAGTTGTTAACCCAAGTCAGAGGCCATCACCTGACTATTTATTCCACGAACTTTTTGATCTCTCATGTTAAATTCTGCGAATGAAGGTCGCAGGCCCATAATGTGCACAGCCTCCGTGGCCCAGTGGTTTGAGCGCTCGATCCGTAGATTCGGGGTTCGATTCCCGGTGGGGACAGTGTCAAACGAAAATCCCTTTGTGCGACCTGCCCAGTTTGGTTAGGACATTGCAGGATGAATTAACTGACTGTTTGAAACTTAAATGATTCCGTACTTCGGAAGGCACATTAAGCCGGTGGTCGCGACTACTAACTACGGATGTAGTCGTTAATAAGCCTTGTCAGAGGCTTTTGGCGGTCCAACAACTCTGACGCCATGGTTTGTGAGGTTGGTAATTAACCTTTCAACCCACACGATATGATGATGATGATGAATGCACACTCTCTTATTTCGAACGAAGCGTGGTTCCAAAGTATTTGGTCTTGTCACTACTAAAATGAATCACTGCTAGAAGACAGAACTCTACGGAGATACTACACTGCTTTAAGAGCATGGCTCTAAGCAGAGCGAAATCTTATTAAATATTCTCTAGGTTTAGTAAAGTCATCTTCAGTCGGATGCTTACGAAACTACTTTGCAATACGTCTCAAAGCTTTGAAACACTGTTATAAGTTGAGCTTAATATCCGGAATTTGATGAACTTTCTTCCCAGTACTTTTAAATGGAAAATACGGTATAAGTCTCTGTACTCGCCTTTGCGCGCAATTAGATATAAGGTTTCTTACGCAATTACTCTTAATTTGTGTGCAATAAAGAGTTTCTATCTATCTATCTATCTATCTTGTCATGTAACGAGTAAACTAAAATCAAGCAAAAACAAAAATAGTCCCAGGCGTACGTTATTTAAATGATAAATTACAACTTTTAGCAATGAACATATTGTAATTCTAAAGCAAGTTAGTAGGGTTAGATGAAACTAAACAGCAAGTATGATAATCAGCGTAGACCTTAAGAGGATATGTGAAAAGATAGTTATTTAACAGTGGGCGCAGTCTTTTTAATTGAAAGAAAGGGATAAAATGATTTAATCCGCAACGCATTGGATTGCGACAGATATACTGTGCGTGTTACCAAATCTAAATGACGTAGGCACCCGATATAAAATATCGACTTTTTGTAAAAACTAAGTAATAAAACAAAATTTTAGGTTAGGCATATGATAGCTACTATGAATACCTTTGTGTTTACTTAATTTCACTACTTAAAACACCTCAACAAGGGAAACAATGAAAATTGAAGAGGCAACTTTGGATTTTTGGTTTGTCGAGTCGATTTTCACTAATCATGTTTTGGTCTTGGTGATATGATCACTTCAATGGTCATGAAACATGGTCATTTTCTACAAAACACCCAAAAAAATACATATCGTTTTAAAACCTCCACACGTTCCTGAGAAAAAGGGTCGGGACGGACAGACAGACAGACGGACAACAAAGTAATCCTATAAGGGTTCCGTTTTTTCTTTTTGAGGTACGGAACCCATAAAAATGACAGCTATTTGCGTACTCTCCTTACCGGGCTGAGCGGGAATTCCTGTTGAAAAGAAAATGGTTTGCATATGGCAGACACATTACAGCTATCGTAACAGCCCCCCATGAAACTGAAAAGCTTTCCCTATGGAACATAGGTCGAAATCCGAAAAGAAAAATTTCAAATTTTGAACAAAATTGTTTCTCGAGAAAATTTGTACCAGAGTTATTATACTGTTTCTGTTTTACAAGACATAAATAGAATCTAATTTGATTCTCAAAGTTACAATTAACTGTAAGCAGCTAAGCGGCCAAAGCGGAGTAAAAGGCAGTATGCAATAAATAGAACTAAACGCTGTAGCAGTAAATTTAACAGCTAACTGCATTTCATTTAGCAGAAAATACGACGAGACGGTGCTTTAATTGAAAATTGCTGTCAGCACTCACCTGATGGGATGCGCATCTCGGTTCGCAAGCGGGAAACGCAACTAGCACTAGTAAAGTAGGGTGGCAAATTCTTTAAGATTTTGGTACTTCCAATTATATTACACACAGACACTAATGAAGAACGAAGCGATAAGAAAAGCTCGATCTTACTCAGGAAAATATTTTTTTTGCGATTATATTATGTCCTTTTCCCATTTTTGCCCTCGGCGGGAACCAAACCTGCGTCCCACGGCGTAGAAGGCAGGCTCACTACCAATCACACTTTAGGCCAGTTATTGGCTAAAACTATGACTGGCTCTTTGGTGTTTAGTACTTAATCGTCAGTAAGACCAGCCATGATGTATGATGCCAAGTGCTGGACTGTTAAAAAACTACATGAACAAAAGATGCACACAAATGAAATGAAAATGCCACGATGGGCAGCGGGAGTTATAAGGCTCGATAAAGTGCGAAATTAACATATCAGAGGTTCTTTTAAGATCGCACCCATTGTGGATAAGATGGTGGAAAGTCGTTTGCGTTGGTGCGGGCATGTGATGAGACGGAACGAAGAATACGTTGTGAGGAACGCACTAGCTATCCCAGAGAAGAAAAAGGGTAGGGGGTAACCCCAGGTCACGTGGTGTACAACCGTTGCTAAGGATGTAGAACGGGCACAGGTGGACAAACAGACAACCCAAGACGGACTTGTCTGGCGCCGCAAAACGAGGAGGACCGATCCTGAATAAAGGGACAAGGCACGGAAGAAGTAGAAAAATAAGGTACCATAGTACAGGCTTTGTCTAGTTTGGGATCAGGTGACTTTGTGTGGATTGTCCCATAATATTTTATTTATTATTGTTTTACTAAACAAAGTTTGTTTAGTGAGTTATGAGAGAAAGCAGGTCGGAGCGATACGTGTCTCTATCTCGCTAATATCTTATCTCTATCTACTTTATTTCGACTGAGATCCCAAAATTATTACATCAATAAAACAGGACCGAATTTCTCATTTCAAATGTAGTTTGCAACCCTCTACAGTGTGCTTAGTGAATGCAGTGTGCTTGCAATTTCTGCTCGGTGCGATTGACTAGCGCGTGAGCGGCACTGAGAGACGTTCGCTTTGATTTAATTAAATATACGACACTTTTCTTGGTAATTATGTTAGTGTCATTATTGAAAAACCGATACAGATTTTTTATTATTTAGTCAGGACTCTTCCCATCGATTTTATTGTCAAATATGTTTCTATAAAATATTAAATCACTCAAAATGACTTTAACTTATTTATCTACACTCATGTCGTAAACTTTGAAATATGATTCAAAAAGTTGATACGTAAGGCTGTATATTACGCAGAGTATCTATAAAAAATTTAAAAGTTACCATTACGTAACGATTTTTGTATGAAAATGTTGCAAAGGTGTTACGTAATTTAATTTTTTAATCATTACATAACACTTGGATACAATTCTCCTTGAATCTAAATTTTTTTTAAGAAGACTGAATAGAAGGTCTTTTAGAGAGCCCGTTAGTAATGTATCAGTTTTTCTTAGTAGCTGTCAAATATCAGTAGCATATTACAAAGTGTACCATATAAACAATCTATTATTTTGGAGCAGTTAGAGTAACAGTTACTGTAGTTACAATTATTTCATCTGTGACTGAAAATATGCGCGCGTATTAGATTTGCCGCTATTTTCAAACATTTACCTTTTTCAAGTATTTTGTGCCCGTGAAAGTAATGTGAAAGTTTATTGAAAAAGTAGATAAAGTGATGCAGTCAGGATACTGCAGTCACACCAGAAGATACTCAATAACTTATGATCTTCTCTCATATTAGTCTAGGACACTTTACGACATAACCTACAATTAATTGGGAAAGAATGAAAATCGAAAAGAAAACCATGTCTTGTTAAGAATATGTTCTGCTTGTATATTTCAAAGAAGACCTAGCGGATATACTAAGGCGGTTTCTTTAGACTTATATCAGAACTGTAATATGTATACATCTATAAATAGCCTTTGTTGTTTACTTACTTTTGTTTAATTTTTATAAGTAAGTACCTACGAGGGCCAAACCGAAAAGATCGGGAATAGAATAAACCTTTTTGGTTTATGACATGTAGTATTATTTCAAACACAATTCCATTTTTGAATTTTAAAAAAAGTAAAAAAGAAAAGAGTAGTAGCCATTTGAATTTGACAAGTCAGTGGGGAAAATGGAGCTTACGCGGGAACATTTCCGTGCCATAATTTTTCACAACTTTCGTCGAGGTTTATCTCAAGAACAATGTATCGCCGAGCTTGTTTCTGTTTATGAACTTGAAGCACCCAGTAAAACGACTATATATCGTTGGTATTCTGAGTTTCGTCGTGGACGTTCCTCTCTCACGACAGTTCCTTCTACTGGTCGACCAAAAACAGCGGTAACACAAGATAACATCGATGCTGTGCGCCAATTAATAAAAGAAGATAGACATGTGACATACGAGCAGATTCGGGCTTCTCTCAGCATTGGTATGACAGCGATTCAAACTATTTTACATGATGAACTGGGTGTCAAGAAGTTAGTTTCCCGCTGGGTGCCCCATCGTTTGACCGAGGAACAAAAGTCGGCTCGTGTTAATTGGTGTCGGTCTACTCTGCAACGGTTCAATAGAGGGAGCTCAAATGCAGTTTACAATATCGTCTCTGGTGATGAATCGTGGATTTATTCATATGAGCCCGAAAGAAAACATCAATCGGCTGTTTGGGTCTTCGAAGGCGAGGTCAAGCCAACAAAAGTTGTCCGCTCTCGTAGCGTGTCGAAAAAAATGGTCGCTTCGTTTGTATCGAAAACTGGTCATGTGGCTACGATTCCTTTACAAGAACGCAGAACGGTTACTGCTGATTGGTACACAATAGTTTGTTTGCCGGAAGTCATAAGAGAACTTCGTAAAATTAATCCGAATCGTCGCATCATTCTTCACCAGGATAATGCGAGCTCACATACCGTTCGCAAAACGATCGCGTTTTTAAATCAGGAAAACGTGGAGTTAATGGACCATCCACCGTATAGCCCTGACTTGAGCCCCAATGATTATTTTACATTCCCAAGAATTAAAGATATGCTACGTGGTCAACGATTTCAAGGCCCAGAAGAGGCAGTCGAAGCTTACAAATCGGCCGTTTCGACTATATCCACTTCAGACTGGAATTACTGTTATAATAATTGGTTTGATAGAATGCAAAAGTGCATCGATTGTTACGGAGAATACTTCGAAAAACAATGAAAGTAAATATTGTTGTATTATTTTTGTACTTTTTTCTATTCCCGATCATTTCGGTGTGGCCCTCGTACCTATTGTATGAGTAAAGATAAAGTAGTATACGCAACTGCATATAATATGGTATTAAAACACTCGTTTGATGCTATTATCACACTCGGCTACGCCTCGTGTGATAAACCCAAACTCGTGTTTTAATATCCTGTTTTATATGACAGTTGCATAAACTACTATCTTACATCAATCTTCTAGAGACAAGTTTATAAAAATTAGACATAAGGTGAATAGTTTCGCCCATAGACATAAGCATAGAAGACCAACAATGAGTGCGAGCGAGAAACAAATCTCTTATGGTGATACTGCAAGATAGCAAAGGATAGCGAATCGAATAGCTCTGTAACCGATTTTGAATGACAGGGAGCCACTTTGAGCCACGCGAAAAACCAGCTTTCCAGTTTTTTGTAAAAAATTGCGTAAAAACTACATATTTATATAAAAATAAGGATACTTTTAATTATGACGGTGTGTAGTGTAGTTGGATGTGGTGTTAATTACAAAAATAGTCCAGAGAAATGTACATTTCACGGGTAAATTCTTAGGACGTTATTACTTTTGAACTATATGTTTTTTTGCTTAAAATAACTTATATTTCATGTTTAAAATATAGAATAGCTTCTTCTGAATTGCTAATTTTCGTATTTTGCATTGAAAAAAGTTTAGTTGTTGATAATGTTCTGAATTTTAGTGTTATATTTTTCATCAATATAGCTCACATTTACGCTAGGGCTTGACTCAAATTTATCGATACCTATTTTCTTTATGTTTATAATACGAGCTTACAGACGCATTGTTACTTACTTGATTTACCATTTTCGTCTTGAAATAAACAGAAGTAGGTCAGTCCTAACTTTGTTTTGCCATTTTGTTCAACAGTTTCCAAAGGATTCGAATATAAAAGGAAAATTGATAAGGGTGATTGGACGAGTTGGAATCCTAAAAAATACTCTTAAGTTTGTAGCAAACATTTTCTAGATGTAGGTATATAAAAGAAAATGCCGACTTAATACAACTTTATTAAATGGAGCTAACAGATTCGGCAGCTTGGAATCGGGGTTGACTAATTTAGTTCTGTTACCAATTTAAAAAAAAAATCAGCACCGGCAGCCATTTCAGCAACCGGCGCCGGTCGGTAGCTCATATAGGACCCGGCGCCGGCAGCAGCGGAGGCACTTCCGTATAGTTATTATCGGCTCAAACAAATTGTTACTAAAATATAATTTCATTCCTTCCTTAAAACTGACTATTTGTCGAAATGCCCATTATGAAGTTTGGGGGTATTATGATATGATAAAGAATAAAAATAGCTCAGGGTGAAATGAGAGGGCACTTCGAAAGGGATGAGTCAAAGCAAGGTTAGTTACCTGAGCAGATGTATTCGTTACGAGCAGTGCAGCTGGTAGAGGACTCGGCACCAATGGGTTCTCACAGGCTCCATCTAAAATGTTTATACAACAATGCCATCTCCATCTCTTATACATCAATCCTAAGGGGGAAGGGTCGTACCGTGGTACGACGCTTCTCCCTTTTCTCGGATCGAAACCAATATTGTTACACAAGCAGAGATGAGAAGTTAGCAAATGGTCAAATCATGATAAATACAATATGTGATGGATGGTGTAATACTGCCTCGTGCTTAACCTTGTTCAGAGTATTCGTGTAAGATGATGATATGTGACTACATAGAAGTAATCGCCGGTGCCTCATTAGTGTATATCTAAGTCCACCTGAATGATTCTCTCCTCCCTACCAATTGAGTAAGTCTACGTTCGGTAATGGTAGTAACCGATGACGAAGTTGGACATCCATGGGTGCGTCAGTCCAGGATTCCTTAGGTTGCCGTTACCCCGACCACGGACCTCATGTCCCGGCCAGACTTAAAGACACTATATTATTATTATTATTAGTATAGGACTTTCGTGAAGCCTTCATATAAACAGCACGTCCACACTGGACTGCATATTTCTCAATCAAATATAAGCTAGCAATAATGAAATAAACTCACAGGGAGTTTCGAGCTCGTATCAAATAAATAGTGGGTAATTCCACAAATCTTATTATCTCAGGCCTGAGAGACGCATATCATTATATTAACATATTATCCTATCAAATCGATAGTGTGTCTTCCGTAACCTCATGTACTGGTCTAGGTTCGTATTCAAGATAGTTTAAATGGAGTCAAACATGATGATGTCTGGTGTAGGTGGGTAAGTAAGGCACATGGTAAAATAAATAACGCGACAAATTGAGAATTGTTAGAACCAACATACAAAAAATGGAGATGACTTAACTTCATTACTTCGGCCGTCCTCAGGAACTGGCTTGCTCCTTCAACTAATTGTTACTGGATCTTCTTTGCCGGTTTGCTGGGAGAATGTAGTCGTCTGACGCTAGCTCGCATAATGGATGCATGAAGCAGGGCGGAAATCACTATCTCTATCTTTAAGTTGGCTGTTATGTACTTCCGGTGTTACCCGTTGCAAATTGACTATTTACATTTTGTACAAATGCAGTTCGCGAACGCTCGTCGCGACACTATTCTAAAATTTTTGTGTATAAAGTAGAAAATCGCATAATTTCACAACCACAGACAGTATTCGAACCTGCGTCTTCTCCGTAAGTACCGGAGACGTTTTACCTACTAGGCTAAAATGTGGTTCTGTCTGATGTTGTGAAATATGCGTCTTCAATACGCATTCCGACGTTGCGTTGCGTTTGTGGTTGTGAAATTTAGCGATTTTCTGCTTTGTAGAATTATCAGCCATTAACGTCTTCAATGGTCTAGTGGTTAGAGCGCTCGGCTCTCGATCCGGAGTCCGGAGGTTCTGTTTTTGATTCCTGGTGGGGACTCTGTCAGACAAAAATCCCTTTGAGCGGCTTCCCCAGTTTGGTTAGGACATTGCAGGATGAATCACCTGATAGTCCGATAAGTTGGATAATTCCGTGCTTCGGAAGGCACGTTAAGCCGTTGGCCCGACTACTACCTATGGATGTAGTCGTTAAAGAGCCATATGTGAGAGGCCTTTGGCGGCCTCAAATGCTATATTTTGACATTTGCTCCATAAATAAAAAATAAAAAAAATACATTTGGTCTAAGATAGGGGCTCATGGTGGTGGCACTGGTCATGCAGTGACGAAGATAAAAAAATGAGGTTTGAACAAAGAAACATAAATTACAGTTCCACCGACTTTTTTGGGTTGGTACCTAGAAAAGGGGCTTCCTGTAATGGTAAACGGTAGTTGCATATAATATAGCCATAGCCGTCACGCAACATTTCGTCAGTGAATATCAATCTCATACATTTTTATTCTATACTACTGGCATTTACGATAGTAGAAATCCACTTATCTACGGCCCCAGGCGGAGAAATGGAGGATTATCGACACTACTACCTACTACAAGTGAAACACTGCGATTGTTGACAGCGACGCTACCGCCTGAACAGACAAGTCAATGTCGCCAGGGTACTCGAATATCGATACCAAAATGTACATCACTATCTAACGCACACATTGACAAATCAAAATTAGTTACGCGTTTTCGGGCTCTTTGTTTATCTATAGGCAGTAAGCTGCCGTTATTCATAATCTAAGGTTTCGCCCATGGTGATCCATCACCTGTCTGCGTATGTCGCGGCATCCCAACCAAAAGTCCGTCTGGGAAAGTACCACCCCCTTGCCTTTTTCTGCCGTAAAGCAGTATTTGCACTGCTGTATTTCAGTTTGAAGGGTAAGAGAGTAACCTGCTTTGCTTTCTTATAAGTATCAAATTATTTCACTAATATAAGAACATAGTGGGTGACATGGGCGGTGGTGACCACTTACCACCAGGTGGCCCACCAACTCGTGTGCCTACTTGTGACATAAAAAAGAAATATGTTAGATTCTTTACTAAATACTTTTTGAAAGTCATCAGAACTTCTAAAACTCCATCTACTCCTGCGATGCATGCTATTATGCAAACAAACAAAAATCTACACTTTTATAAAACAACTAGGTACGATGACCCTAAAAAATTAAAAGAACACTATTTTAGTTATTAAAAATAGGTAATCAAATGTCACTGACTTAGGTAACAGTTGACTGACTATAACTTAAGCTACAATTTTCCTCTCTTTTTTAAACAATTCACAATCAGAATATCTAAGAGATAATCTGTGTACAGTCAACGACAGGTCAAGCTTGATACTTGCAGTTCGACTCTAGCTTTTACGTTTATTGAAATAAGAACTTTACAAAGTCCAATTTGTCAAGCTTGATGTGCTCTTGACTGTACAAATCTCGGGCACAACTCATAACTTGTTTTACAATACACGTTTCCGAATTACACACAAAATGGCGACTTACATTTTAAGTTCCTCGTTCATTACTGTTTGGTCTAGGCCTTATAGTTCAAGTTAAAATTACCATAATCCTAGTCAGATACCTTTTAATCTTTATCTTTGCCTTACCTGTATTCCTTTTTACCGACGGAGTCAGCTAGCCTAGAGAATACATAGTTCGTCGACACCACACGGGTAACTGTGGGTGTCGTAAGAGGCGACTAAGGGTTTATGAACCGCAGGATGGGCAGCGGCATCTTTCTGTGTATCGTACCATCTTACATACATACACCAACAACAACGGTCGCCAGCCGCAACGCTTACAAGCGTGGTGACTATGGTAAATACCCTCCAACGTACCACGTGTTTTTGTTGGAGATCTTAAATGATCATGATGATGATGACTATTGACTATAGTTCGTCCGCTTTAAGAATGCAGTAAAGCAGCGGCGGAAAGTGATGATTGCTTTCTTAAGGTTCCACCATCCCTAAAATTAGCAGCTGTGCACTCGTCGATGCAAATATAGACATCATTTACATGTAAACAACGTTCATATAAGCGTGACTTGCAATGTGGCGGGTACGTCCGACGGTGATCCCGAAATTCACAAAAAAGAGAGAAAAGTATTTTTTTTAGTATGTTATTTTACAAATATCAAAAAAGTAAAACGACCACATCATTAAACTTAGTTTTGTCTCAAATATTGTAAATTTTCAATTATTTTAGTTAAAAAATGTAGCAGTAAAATGGTTACAAATGGGAAAAAATGGACAAAATGAGGGTTTTAGAATTTTTTTTTAGTTATACTAATTAAATTAAAATTCCATCTCGAGCATATCACTTTTTACATCTTGTATAATACTACGTTTTTTTTTCTTCTAAGATAAATATTAAATTTAATGTAAAAAATGGTTACGAAGTTATGCAATCTAGAGGCTATTCAGGGAGGCCTAGCCTTAAGATGGACGACCCGACCCGACTGCATCGAAGCTCAAAAAGAGGCTTGTGTGTTTGACCTGTATGTAAGTTTGTAATGTATGTCCGGTTCTAAGTTCTTTCGTAATTATAAAGAGTGACCTCCATATAACTTATGCAACCCAGATCTTTGGCAGGTTAGTGGCCAACTTGGTAGTCAGAATTTTTAAGCCTCTGATTTGGCTTAACGACTACTATTTTGTAATAGTAGCTGAGACCAACGGCTAAACGTGCCTTTTGAAGTACGGAAACACTGGTTATTGTTACTCAAACAAATTTTGCCCTAAAAAGAAGAATAAATTATATTGAATGTCAGTGGAAAATTTTTATACACAGTCATCTGCGTTTAATAAGTTAGTAAGTAATAAGTTTAGTAATGGTTTCGTAGTAGAAAAAGCGCCATGAATTCAGAATCTGGTCGCCTGGTGAATTACTACCCTCTAATTCACAACTAAATGCTTCTGTAAACTGGACCGGTCCAGTTAAGATACAGTTTATACTAGTTTAAACCGGTTCAGGATCCCCTAACTAATGGTACTTGGAGTCAAATTAAAAGGGATTTAAACAAAAATAGTCTGTCTTGCAGTTAAGACTGTTAGATTGTCTTTTTGGTTTAATTTCAGGCTGTCTTTGTAAAGCGCTTGTTCTCGTTGAGTTTTCTTTTGAACAGAGCATGAAATTGTTTTTTTTTTTTACAGATTATTTTTTATTCTTCTTTCATTATATATCGTGTAATTCCAAATACGAAAAGCCTCTCGGTTTCGGAAATTAAAAAAAAAATTTGGTTCTACATACAAATTGACCGGATCAGATTTTCATTTTGTATGGAAATACAATATTTTTTATTTTAATTTCTGAAAGTTTTAGATCAAAAGATGTTGAGGTAAATAGGTTACCACCCGAGAGGTTTTGCGTATAGACTTTAAGGGCACTGCATGTTATCCTACGTCATCTAGTACACGAAATTTGCAACTTTGTAGCGATAGTAGTGGCCTACTAGGTCCATAAAACGTTGGTCTGCCAATCCGAAACCTGGCAGGTTTTGTACAGTCGGAGCGCAAAGTGGTAAAGTGACAGATTACACGAATGAAATCTATTCGTAGAAATAGAAGGTACCTATACAAGTAAAAAACAACAGGTCTGCCTTGCATCCTATTGGCAGTTTCGCTAGTCAGACCACAAATGTAGTCAGATGTGATTGGACCACAAATTTGGTCAGACTGGCGGAACTGCCAAGAGGATGCAAGGCAGACCTGTTGTTTTTTACTTATATAGGTACCGTCTATTTCTACGAATAGATTTCATTCGTGTAATCTGTCACTTAACCACTTTTAACACACACTGTACAAAACCTGCCAGGTTTCATTCATATTGGCAGAACAACATTTTGTGGACCTAGTAGGCCACTAGTATCGCTACAAAGTTGCAAATTTCCTGTACTAGATGACGTAGGATAACATGCAGTGCCCTTTAAGTCTAGTATACCTACATGTTGTATAAATAAAAATATGTAACCACATAAAATTCGTCAAATATATTTCTGTTTTTAGGGTTCCAATACCAAAATGGTAAAAAAAATTAAACCATTATGGTGCGACTTTGTCTGTCTGTCCGTCTGTCTGTCACACCTCTATATCTCAGCAACCACACATGCTACCGACTTGAAATTTGGCATATTTTTAGAATATAGTTGCCCAACTTAATTGCACATGAAAGAATTCTGAAAAAATTATGATTATTAATGTACATTCTAAAATATATTTTTGTATTTTTTTACGTCTTTTAGTTTTCAAGTTATGATGAAAAATTTCAAGAAAAAAGTACCATTCCTCCCCCCCCCTTATCTCCGAAGTTTGTGAAAGGAAAAATCTGAATTAATTACAGTTGACAGAAATTAAGCAAAAATAAAACAATCTTTCCAAGTTGCACAGTTTTTTTGAAATATGCAAATAACCTTTACAAACAAACTTAGTTTTGCGGTCCTAAAAATGGACTTTAGTGCTTCCAAAAATACAAAAAAGAATTTCGGAACCTTCGGCGCGCGAGTCCGACTCGCACTTGACCGGTTTTTGTATAACTTTTAACTCTTTTCTTTTTTATCATAGTTTAAAGGAAAAGCTTTTTATTTTAGTCGAAGTCCTTCTTAAAATTGTCCGAAAAAGCATTTTTAGGTAAACATTAGAGGGAAAAGTTCACAATATTCGTTTGCTTAGGTACTTGTAACATTTTGCGGAACTAAGTATGTAACATTTTAAAAAATTACTACATATTTTTTGAGTCGTAACCTTTCAGCATTTGGAAACTTTCATAAAGAAACATGTGTCAAAAAACGGGATTTTACCATGGATTTTCCATACGAATCTCATGTCTTACTGGGAAAGTTATACAAGATTTGAACAGCAGAGACTCAAATATTACCCTGTATGACATGTAAATCATCTTCACTAATTTACAAATTCATCAGATGATATTTCATGTAATATCGCGATTGATGTGAAAGGACACACAGAGCTATATTAGCAGACCCTTCGTTTTGAAGAGGAGTGAAGACTATCATTGTAATGGAACCCAATATGGGTTTACGACATGAAGATGTCTATTACAATAGGTATACCCCCATCATATTCAAATTAGAAATAGGATATGAAGGTATTAAATTTCAATTGAACATTACAATCGCAATGCGGAAACTATCGCTAGAATGTATTGTCAAATTGTAATTAATTTAGTTAAAAGGCTTTATACATCTACTTATGTCACAAATTTATTATTTTAGTATTTAATACATCATAATACACTCTTGGTAACGCGATAAATCAACGCCATACAAAATTAAATGCAAAACTTATACTAAGTACTCGTGAAACCCAAATAAATCAATATGAACGAACTTTAGGATCGAAGGAGATAGTGAAATTGAATTTTCTCTTTTAAGTGATTTTTTTGGGCTAGGGTACATGTCGCCCCCTCAAAAACTGGTCCGTGGCCAAGATGTAAACTTTGAAAAAAAATAGGGCTAGGTTTGCCCTAAAGGAAATTCAAAAATCACTACTGTGATTTTCATTAATAAAATTGCAAAGGTCAAAACTCGCGACTCTCAAGGAAACAAAAAGATAAATGTGCGTTTTATTTCATTCGTTATCAAATAACACAGGGTGTTTTATGATAGGTGAGGTCAGGAGCAATTTCTCTATACTAATTGTCTTCCAGGCAGGCGTCCTATTGTTTACCGTATTGTTTTACACCGCCCGTATCTACCCTGAGTTGAAATCTGGGCCAAGTTACAAGAGAAAGAGATTTCAACCCAAAATTTTCTCAAACCCAAATCATTGATGTTGCTCTCAAGAAACCGCTTCATCATAACATCCCATTAAACGTCTACTACAGGACAAGTAACTTCCTCCAAAATGACAGGTCTTGCTGAAACAACGTAGAAGAGGAATACCGTAGTCACCACGCTGTTTAGCGTTACGGCTGGCACCATGGACCGCGGTTGTTGGTGACCGCAGAAAGAAAAGATGGCACGATACGCAGAAGGATGCTGCTACCCATCTTCTGGTTCATCAACCCTTAGTCGCCTCTTACGACTCCCACGGGTAGATATGGGATGGTGCTATTATTTGCCGGAACCACACTGAGACAGAAACCGCTTATCTGAATGGAAATAAACTCGGTGACGTTCATCTGGATCGCTTAAGTGGGATCCTCTTCTCTCCAAAAACGTCATGGTTGATCTTGAAATAGGCGAACACGATGCTCAAGCTTGTTGATGAAGAATGTGTTGGCCCTAAAGAAGGTCAGTTTACCATGACTTTATCTGCGCCTACACATGAATATTTAAAGAGACAGGATAGAGGATTGAGCCCTACATTGAAACACGAATGCTGCATAACAATATCAACTTTACCATGAAGAAAAGACTGGTTTTCACTGTTTTTTTTTTGCTTAAATGCTCAAAAGAGTCTTTTGTGATTTAAAATTATACATTAACTTAATCAAGATAGACACGCGAATAAGAAAATAAACTGTATCACTGAGATGGATTCGTATCATAGAACTCAAACAAAATAATCCGCTTCCAATCGTGGCCATCAATCGAATCAAACCAAAAACGATAAAGGCAAGTAAAAAAAAAATAAGTTATCGAAGGAAACTAGGTCAAAACACATCGCAGAGTTTTCAAAGCAATAGTTTGAAACCTCTACAACACTTATCCGCTTCCTCTCATGTTCTCTACTAATTCCTACGGCTTCATTATCATTTCATGGCATGTGTCGGCATGAATATTTCCCTTTGATTAATCTGCGCGGCCGCGGCACCTCACCATACATCATATACATCCTATGGATATATTATAGGTATCATACTGGGTGTTATGGAAAAATTTCGATGTTATTGTATAATTGAACGAAATGCCCTATAGATCGTTTGTCGTAAGAATACAGTGAGTCATCGCTTTCCGCCGCTGGTAGCCAAGCCCCGTAATCAATCACGAAACTTAAAATTATAAAGTCTAATAACTAACTCATAATGACTAACTAAAGGCAAGCCTTCGAAAGAAGCGCTTGTTTCCTTTGTGTGTTACATAAAAAACGAAAATATATATATATATATATATATATATATATATATATTTGCATTTTAAGTCCATTGTAAATACACTGTCCCGTGCGTCTGAGGCATGCCGTTGGTAGACTTTTATTGGGGGCTTCTGTATAGAAACCTGTTGAAGAAAACGTCGTGGTTAGATAACAAACCTAATTTGTGACACGTAACTTAACCTTGGCCTCCCTCTTTCACGCTTTCCTTCTATCTTTCCTTCCATGATGTTGTTAATAAATCTGTCATGTCGTATCAGGTGGCCTATCATCTTTCCTCTGCAATTTTCTATAATATCCATTATACTTCTCTTCTCATTTATTCTTTGTAAGACCTCTTCGTTTGTCACCATCTCAGTTCAAGTTATTCTCTCCATACGCCTCCAGCACCACATTTCAAAAGCTTCTAAATGACATCTTTCTTTCTTTTTTTCTTTCAATTAAGAAGAAGATAGGCGTCAGATCGTATAAGGAGGTAAAAGAGGCGGCTTTGGACAGAAAAAGATGGATGGAGTTGCACAGTTAAACTGACAAGGATGTTGCACAACAAGAGCCTAGCTCCTAAATTAAAGAAGAGAGATAGAGATAATAAACTACATACCTTTCTTTCCTACGAAATGGGTCAGCATTTGACCCCGATTTGACCTGGTGGTAAGTGGCGATGAGGTCGAAGATTTAGCATGCTTATCTAAAAAATCCTTGTTCACTGTTGTCTTGTAAAGATCCAGATTATATTTTTCGGATAACAGATAGGCAAGGAAGGAGTTCCACCTGCTAACAAGACAAAATCTGGTCCAAGTCATGGTCAACATAATTGAGGGGAGATCTTTGCTTACCAATGGATATTATATTACTGCATACTTCCTATTTTGTGCACAGGATGATGAAACCCATATACACCTAATCTGCCACTGTGATGCACTAATTCACAGAAACGGGAAACAGGAGAGCATATACTACACCCTGAAGATGCTAGAGTTCGCAATCCTAGGCAGATCGTCTGCTTCTTTGAGGCTGTCAGTGTGGCCGAGGGGATGAAGTATTAAGGGTTGGCTACAATATATCTATGCAGTTCACAGTGGCAGTTGGGAACTAGGAGCTCGACCCATTTACCCTCAAAACATAAAACATACTAATGGATAACTTCGGCTGATATGATTGTAATATTAAAACTTAAAAAGGAGTCGGATTCGATGACTCCTCACATAAAAAAACCTATAAAGATCTACATTACTTTTTTTACGTTTTATATTGTTGTGGTTCCGGAGATAAATGTTTCACTTATTTTAGCTGTAGATTTTCGAACGTTGTTAAGTTGTGCCCAAGATATATCGGCTCTAACACAACAGAACTAACTCAAGAAAGTGATGACAATGAAACCGATCATTACTCGTATTATGTTTGTAACCCTCTGTATATAACAGCGTATGATGTGACATACGCTAATATACACCTCGGTGAATATTGGTTTATTATATTATCTTTATTAGGCTGAGGAAGCCGAGTGATCGTTTTGAAGGAAGTGCTTGCTTGTAATTAAAAGCCATTAGGGGATTGTTTTTAATGTATCTTATAAACAGAGCTCATTAAAAATTGGTTGATTTCTAAAGAATGGCTTTAACAACTTTTCTTTTAAAGTTTTTCTAAATTGAAGTGGTTACCTGTCGAAAGATGAAAAAACCGGCCAAGTGCGAGTCGGACTTGCGCACCGAGGGTTCCGGACCACCACATAAACATAATTGTATTAGTTAAATTTACAGTAAGTTAATGTGCTAGATTTTTTGAGTCCGACACGCGCTTGACCAAATTTTATTATTTGTTGTTATTTTATAGCTTATGCACTATAAACATACCAATTTTCAAGTTTGTAAGTGTTCCCGTTTTTAAAATAGAACTAAAACAAAAATCGCCTCAACGACCATCCAACTTGACCCCTCTCTTATATGAATGTTCTTGAGACGGGAGCTCACCACAATTGGTTACCATTAGTTGTGAGAAAAGTTGTAATATTTAATGATTTCAGACTTTCCCCATTATTTGTACTGTGAGACCTAGCTTCTTGCCAAATTTCATAATTTTAGATCAACGGTAAGTACCCTGTAGGTTTTGCTTTTTTGCATAAATGTATGGAGATGAGGACATAAAATGCCATATCTTTTGATTGCGTCGTTGTAAAAAATTGAAATTTTCAGATCTTGTGTGGTTCATGGATCCTAATATATGGTATTAATTTCAACCTGATACCTGTACCCGTTCGTGAGATAAAGGGTCTTGACAGACAGACAGACAGACAGACAGACAGACGGACAACAAAGTGAGGGTTCCGTTTTTTTCTTTTGAGGTACGGAACCCTAAAAAGACATTCTTCTAAGTAACTTAAAGCTTAATTATATAACCTGGTTATCACAAAATGACCACAGCGAAAATTCAAAATCAATTTATCAATCCATACATCGTGTAACCAATAGGTGTGATAATACTAAAGAAAATTTTGTTACCAAGTTTTGCTTTTCAAGGCTGATTTAACCTGAACCCTGTTGGTTTAAGCATCAGCTTCGTAATTTCATCATATCATCCCATAACACGTCTGCTGCAGGACAGGTAACTCCCTTCAGAACTTCAGCAAAAATGCGTGGAACTTAGGAGAGGATTTACCATAGTCACAAAGCTAGTAAGCGTTGCAGCAGTTGTTGTTGGATGGGCAGCAGCATCCTTCTGTGTATCTTACCATCTTACATACTGCGGTCACCAACAACAGCGGTCGCTACGTAATTTAATTCCATCAAATTATAAGTACTATGTGCTTACCTTGGCACACGTTGTGTAAAAAAAACTGTTACTCTTTTATTGCATGTAGGTAACGTGTCAGAATTATTTAACAGACCAAAAAAGCAAAATTGAAAATTTTGACAAAAACCCACGACGGCTGTCATTCAAAAAATATTAAATAAAACTTTGGGAATTCCCCCGACTAAAAATAAATATTTTTACCTATCTATTCATATATTTTATAAGCCAAGAAAATCCGTCGGAGGCTGTCATTGCCATCTTTTCATAATTTATACTTAACTGCAGCAAACAAAAGCTATTTTACAACTAGCTCGTATGCACTATTAATTTACGTAAGATAAGGAATGGCAGCCCCGACGGATTTTCTTGGCTTATAAAATATATGAATAGATAGGTGAAAATATTTATTTTTAGTCGGGGGAATTCCCAAAGTTTTATTTAATATTTTTTGAATGACAGCCGTCGTGGGTTTTTGTCAAAATTTTCAATTTTGCTTTTTATTTTTAACTTTTTAGAGAATTCCCACTTTACTAGAGCGATTAAGAAGGACGTTGCGCGAGTAAAGAATAATTATTACTACACAGCACCCCCTGGTGAGTTGACTCCACAACTATAGTCTAAAAACTGTCAGTGATAAATATGATACTGATAGATAAATCTTATACTGAAAACCGTATCTAAATCGGTCAAACCGTTTTGGAGATAAATGGGAACATTTGCGTAAATAGAAATTTATTATTACAGCGCCCCCTGGTGAGTTGGCGCCACAACTCTGGTCTAAGAACCATCACTGATAAATCATAAATCTTTTACTGAAAACCGTACCTAAATCGGTCAAACCGTTTTGGAAATAAATGGCAACATTTGCTTAGATAAAATTTATTATTACAGCGCCCCCTGGTGAGTTGGCGCCATAACTCTGGTCTAAGAACCATCACTGATAAATCATAAATCTTTTACTGAAAACCGTACCTAAATCGGTCGCACCGTTTTGGAGATAAATGGCAACGTTTGCTCAGATAAAAATTATCATTACAGCGCCTCCTGGTAACTTGGCGCCACAACTCTAATCTACAAACCATCATTGATAAATTATAAATCCATTACTAAAAACCGTATCTAAATCGGTTAAGCCGTTTTTAAGATAAAAGGCAACATAACTTTGCACACACAAACAAACAAACACACAACATCTCACCCTAAACGCATACACCTTCTCCGTTCCGTCGTGGGTAATAAAACAGACCATTATATCCAAGGCACATTTCCTCCTGCCTCAAATCTATCGTATCATCCTGAGTTTCCGTCACAAGAGACGTGCTATTGATCCGTCATACATCATCATTATCGGCCCATTAGAAGGCGGCTGCTTTATGTACGAGTATAGGCCCTTCATAGTATAACAGCTATTTCTTTTCTAGTTTGGACTTTTTGATCTGATGTCGTGAGATTGATTGATTGTTTTGAAAGGATTTTGTATTTGTTTTGATTCACAATAGTACTAAGAACGGTCAATCGGCAACCCCTCCTCACACAACATCCACACCACATCCCACTGCAGGACAGTGAGCTCCCTCCAGGACATCAGCAAAAACGCGTGACACTTTAGAGAGGATTTACGATGAAAGAAAGATGTTGCTGCCCATCCTCCGGTTCATAAGCCCTTAGTCGCCTCCTACGACATCCACGGGTAGAGTTGGGTTAGTCATATTTGCCGGCACCACACGGCCATTCTTTCCTCGTAACATACCTAATGGAAGGTTATCTAGAGTACTACATCTTAAAAAGGTATGGCTAGCTAAATACATAAGGTTGCCTGGTCACTATTATTTCTTCTGTGCCAGGACTGCGAGGGCGTAATCTGGCCGCAGATTAAATAATTCTGGCTCGTTACATACATTAAAAAAATGTTTTTTTTTATTTACCTCAACGAGTCTTAAGGGAAGCAGATACTATGGCTCTTTATGATCTTGGCCACCGACACCAAAAGCCGCTGGAGAGTGGAAGTGCAGAAAGACCTAAACGCTCTCCAAAGACCCGTTCGGCGTGAGCAGGTGCAGAAAAGAGACTTAGTGCATTTGATGGTATGAAATCACGTCACGAAGCATACAAACCTCCGCTCCATGATCAAAACCAACAGGTTTCACGCACGATTTTAAAAGGCAGAAAGATCGCTTTTTGGTATGCTAAGAGGCAGGGCTGCTTCCGAATAATCCCAGTAAGAGCTTTTTATATTAGGTGTCAGCGCTGCAACTGCAAACCCTTTCACATTACGGCAGTTTCAGTTTGAATTTTCGCTATTGCGCGAAGCGAAAATCCACGCTGCTGCCTTGAGAGCCTCACTTTCAGTGTAAGTGCCACGCTGCTTAGCCGCATAAAGTCGCCTGTTGTGAAAGGGCTCTTAGTAAAAGGGATGCGATAACAGAAAATATTACCCGTTCATACATGGACAAAGTACTGCTTAACCGTTGGATCTAGCAGCATGAAATGCAAAAGAGTTCATAGATCGGCGGCAAACACAAAGTATTTTTAAAAGTTGATCCTTTGTGGATGTGTATATGGAGGTTCTAGTTCAAGACTAGAATACTAAGAATTTACCGAACAACAAACAAACTAGAAACTGTAGAATGCTGACTGTAATGAAATCACTCAAAGCTCAATGCACCGGCTAAAACCAACTAGCTACCAACTTCCCTGAATGCCGAATATTGAACTAGGTAGATAGTTCTAAAGCTTTGATGTGTATAGCCATTGATACTTTATAAATCAAGTACGTAACGTATTTTAGGAGGTAATTTTTTTCTATTTAGCAAACCCGATCCCGCAAGGAGAAATGCTGTCACCATTCGGGATAGCTCAGCCAAATACCAACTAGCCGATGATGGTATAAAAAACAAGGTTCACATCTGGCCCACCGTCGCAAAGTTGCATGTCTGTTGATCTTTACAGATTGTAAAGACAAAAGTACGTCAGTGAAAACATTTGAAACTTTATTACCATGCCATAAGGTCTACAGTGTTTCTACTGACGTGTTGTTAAGCGTACTTCGGAAAGTGTGCCCTAGAGCTTGGTTTATTTTCCACAAATTTACACAAAGTACTTCTCAATATCTGTAGCGTATAACTGTGGAGTGGAATTCTTTGCTTGCAGTGTTCCTGAGTTTATATGATTCGAATCCATTGAAGTCGCAAATGGTTAGACTTTTCATAGGCAAACTCAAGAGCAAGTCCATTGACAGTAAAAAAATAAGACAGCTTTTATCCAGTGTTTTGTTTCATGTATTCTATGGTTTTTGCATGTCTATCAATGCATATAGGAAACTAAGATTCTGACTAGGGTAAATGTTTACCTGTGACCGTTGATGCGATGCTTTTGAGCAGTTTGTATCAAGACTAATGTCAACATAAAGAGTGATATTTTGTGTGTAACACACTTAAAATTAGGAAGAAATCGAAGCCGAGTGTTGGTAACACTTTCTTTCGGATTACAAACATGATGGGTGAGCACTAGGTGAAGACCATGTTTCAAAGATACGTTAAGCAGTTTTCCCCGCCTACTTACACGGTCACTGATAGTACTCGTAAAGCCAAGATAGTACTTACCTGGCAATTACGGTTTACTATAATCTATTATGTGATTGCGGGTCATTTTGGCTTAAAGATCAAACAATATAATATTAAATAGGGTCCTACAGAAATAAAGAACATAATTTAAGCATGTTACTTAGACCATGATACTGAACCACTTTTCCCAAAAAAATTATGTCGGAATACGAAATAAGGCTAGGCCAATGATAATAGGTTTTTCTGACGCGGTTACATTATTAAAATAAAATAGTCAATCAATATATTTATTTATCCAAACTTTGTGCGAGCAGCGCAGGACCGGTCGTCATGGAGATCTTTAGGGGAGGCCTATGATGTCCAGCAGTGGACGTCTTTCGGCTGATATGATGATGATGATCCGAAATTTATTCCGAAAGATATCAAAACCTAGTTTTCAAAATAGAAATGTCGAAGTGCATATATACGTGAATGGTGAATGGCCCAGTTTTTGAAAGAAGAATGCTTTACAGGATAAAATTCTTTTCAAAATACGTATATAAATTTATTCCCGAACGAAGTTTAGTTTTATCTTTAAACTAGAAATAGAGATGAGCGCAAGCAAAGCACACATAGCTGGAGTGGACGTTGGAAGCGCTGGCAAAGGGAGGTTATGTCCATGGAGCCCTTTGCTCTACACATGGATGCTTCCACGACCACGGGCGCCAGAGTGCAGATGACTGGGTTTTGCGAGAGATATTACGTTTACGGGAGTACGGGTCGGTCGTGACAAAAACGACGTCTAACGTTTAGAGTTTACTAGATGCGAGTTTACTTAATTTCAACATGCAAATATTATTTTAATACAGCGATATCTCATATGAACTACTCACAAGTCTGGAAGCACAAAATAATGTTAGAGAAATTACTATTCGTAAATGACATTTGAGTGGGCGGAATTAGATGCATTTAAGTAGTTGTATACGAAATTGTTTGATTCCAAAACTACCTCTTTGGTTTTATTTTTTTCGTTTATTTCAATGCCTGCCAACACATTTCGCAACTATGTCAAAGGCAATCGGCTAAAGTTGACAGAAAAAACAAGTTTGTAAAATAATTTTATGTGTATAGTCCTAAAGAAATAGTGAACAAAATTTTGGCATGTTAATCAGACCATGAAACTGAACAACTTTTCCGAAGAAACATAGGACGAAATACGAAAATCAATTTTTTATCTCCTACACAAAATGCGCTATCAGCTGATGCAGTTTCTATGGTAGGTCAAAAATTGATTTTCTTATTTCGAACTATTTTCCTTCGGGAAAGTTGGTAATTTTCATGGTTTGAGTAACATTCTAAACTTTTGTTCACAATTTCATTATGACCTTATATACTCTAGTTTAAGTGTCTTGGCTACAAAATTGATTGGTAAGCGTTGGAATAAAAGAAAAAACTGGCTTATAGACCTGCTTAGACTCTCGACTTTAAAGCAGGGGTAAAATTAAATAAACAGCAACCATGATCTTTCATATGATACCAACTAGCCGCACTTGACTCGATAGATCGCAGAGCCAAGAAGCTCGTTGGTGGACGAGATGCTGGTGAAAACCAAGTTTCACAGTCTGGCCCACCGTCGCAAAGTTGCATGTCTGTCGGTCTTCTACAGGTTGTACTTCGGAGAGTGTGATCTAGAGCTCCACGAGCTTATTCCACCATCTCCCTTCTACCATCGGGAGTCCAGACGCACTGTAGGATCTGATCTTTTATAATGCGCACGGTTATAGAGTGGAATTCTCTGCCTTTGTCTGTGTTCCCGAGTTCATATAACCCGAATCTATTCAAGTCGCGAGTGAATAGGCTTATTCTGGGCAAGCTCGATCCATCATCGACCTCATCTCTGTCTTCAAGACTAGATCGAGGTCAAGAGTAAACCCATTTATAATAAAAAAAGCTCTTAATTTCAAATATCTAGAGATGAATATTGTTATGTTTTGAGCTTCTCCACAGTCCACAATTCTTATTAGAACAGTTACAGTAGGTATACCTAACTTTATTATATTGGTCTATGCTATTGTCAGGAGCTTCCTGAAATAAAATAAATAACCCATCAACCCTCTTAAAATTCAACCTCATAATTTCCACTTGAAACCCCGTCTATAACCCAATTAACGAAAAAGAGTGCGTCCTTTCATAGTAAAACAAAAGGTCCAATTACAAACTTGTCTCGGCCGGATGCGCTTCTATTAGTTGAGTTGACAATAATTAAAGTGGCTCCAGCTAATGTTCAGCAATATTGCTCTGCGCGTATGTATGCGATCTGTGCAAGGACGAAAGCGAGACATCTGAGGGTGAGGAGCTAGGAAATATTGGAGAAGGATACGAAAGACAGGATATAGCTGAACTTGAATGAAAAAACCGGTCAAGTGCGCGTCGGACTCGTGCGCCGAGGGTTCCGATATACCATTAGTATTTTTGAAAGCAATGAAGTCCGTTTTTAGGACCGCAAAACTAAATTTGTTCGTAAAAATGTTTTGCAGATTTGTAAAAAAATATGCAGCTTAGAAAGATCGTTTTATTTTTGCTGTAATACTTACATAAACTTCTATCGACTGTAATTCATTCAGATTTTTCCTGTCTCAAACTTCCGAGGTAAGGGGGGGGGGTATTAGTATAATGGTATTATTTTTGTCATTTTTCATCATTACTTGAAAACTGAGAGTCGCAAAAAAATACAAGAATAGACTTTAGAATGTAAAAGTAAAGCCCTTTCATATAATACCCCATTTGACCTAGAAGCGACAATTTTAAATTTGGCCCCCCCTATTAGGGCCCCCTTTACATTAATAATCATATTTTTTTTCATGTGCAATTAAGTTGGGCAACCATATTCCAAAACTATTCCAAATTTAAGTCGATAGCATGAGTGGTTGCCGAGATATACATACAGACAGGTGTTACGTACAAAGTCGCACCATAAGGGTTCCTTTTTTACCATTTTGGTATCGGAACCCTAAAAATGCTTATTCTCGATTACTTGGCTCTAGATGTACTTTAAAAGTGTTTCATTGAATCTGAATCAATGTCAAATAACTCAGTACATTTTGCTTGAAATTGATACCCATCTGTAACTGCACACAGCCCAGTAGTATTGATTTCTTTACGCGTTTAACACGATTTCTGCTAAAACCATAAGCTAGAACGCAAGTATGATATCGAACGGTGAAGAGATAGGAAACATCAGAGAAGATTGAGGAAATATCACTAGTAATAACGATAGTGACAAAGATTTATGAAAAACCATCAAGCATTCTAATGCTTACTTGACTGAAAATGATTTTATTTTAACACTTCCAGTGTTCGGATAACTCTACAAAGTAGAAAATCGCAAAATTTCACAATATCAGGCAGGACCACAGTAGCCTACTTGGTAAAGCGTCTCCGGTACTGACGGAGAAGACGCAGGTTCGAATCCTGTCTGTGGTTGTGAAATTTAGCGATTTTCTACTTTGTAGACTTACTTGACTGGTTATGATAATAGTGAAAAAGATAAGGGACTAACAACTTATATTCTGCGTTTATATTGAAAATGCGATTGCAAGAACGAAAGTGAGAAATCTGGGCGTGAGGATCTAGAAAACATTGAAAAAGGAACGAAAGACTGCGGTGTTGGCTTAAATTGACTAGAAATGAAGTTAGTAGATTTGGAATTAAAATAATGTGAAAATAGGGAATGTACTTGCTAGATAGGATAGCTATGAGTCCGAAACATAATGGCAGAGACATTGGCTTATGAAACCTAAGTTCGAATCCAGCCAATCCCAAGGTCATTTTGCAATTCAATCAGAATTTAATAATTTTCATGAACAAAAGGAAGAAAGAAGTAGAAAAGTATAAAGAAAACCTCAAGAAAACGAGAATTCAGATGCGTAATTCAAAAAGATCGGGTATGACTGGGTAAATATCAAAGTTCAACCAAACCTTATATTGGTATTTCGTTTTTTAGAACAAGTATCTACAACAATTGTTTCTAAATTCGTTGAGACCTTATCTCAAAAGAATTATGTAGATTTGTAAGCTTTGTTATTCATAGAAAATACTTAGTGTCTGAGAGAAAAACACATTAACATATTTATTGAATTTTCACGTGTCGATGGTCACTATTATTTTGGTGTTGTGCGATTGAGGTTACTGGCCAAAGTATTTAGTAATCTGTTGTAGTAATATGGAATGGTTATCGTGGTAATCTTAGTTGAAACTTTGCTAGTAGTAAAAAGTTCTCTACAGGATGTCTTCGCGTCGGGACATATTTGTTTTTTTATCCTTTAGCAGTGAGTCGCTATGGGCTTATATTATTACTAGCTGTTGCCCGCGACTTCGTCCGCGAGGGATTCTATCTATCTATCTATCTGACCATCCATCCACCCTTACTTCTATCTGTCGTCCGTCCGTCCGTCCAACCATCTAACCAACCGTCCGTCAAACCATCCCTGTCCCTGCCCCTCTCCCCTTCCCTTCACTCCCCCTCCCCCTCCCGCCCCCTCTCCCCCTTCCCTCTCCCGCCCCCTCTCCCCCTTCCCTCTCCCACTCCCTGTCCCTCTCTCTACCCCTACCCCTCCTTATCCCTTCCCCTATTCCTTCCCCCAACAACGCCATCTTAGCCGCTATCCCTATCCTCACATAAACACCCATATTGATTTTTAGACATTTCAACCCTATGGCACCCCAACCCCATCCCCAAGGGATGATGGTATTTCACGTCCACCACGTTCACCACCAATTGTATAGTATTGTATTGTTGGATTTCAAAGTTGTTGGAGTTTTCGTAATCAGCGACCCAATAAACCAAACAAACGATACCCATATTGGTTTTTAGACTTTCACCCCATTTCCCTTTTTAAGGGGTTAAATTTGGGGTGGAATTTCAATAACAGTGATGAACGTTGCATAGAATTACAACCCTCATGCCTAATAATAAATTATGTGGATTTTACTTTAAAAATAAAGGATTTTCAACTTCAACTGCCTGTTCACCCTTTAGAGTGTCGAATTTTTAAAAACCCTGAAACACTTAAATATTAATTTTTAATCGTCAGTCTAAATACAAAATTTGAAAATCTTAACTTTAAAACTGACGGACTTTCATACAAATTTTCTATTTCCTATTTTACCCCCTTAGGGGTGGAATTTTGTAAAACCCTTTCTTAGTGCACTCCTAAACCTCACAAGGAACCTGCATGCCAAATTTTGAATTTCTAGACCCAGCGGTTAAGGCTGTGCGTTGATATGTCAGTCAAAGAGTCCGTCACCTTCTTCATTAACATTAAATGCGTTTTCCCGTGGGAATGAAGTGATTTCCCGCGGTAAAAAGTAGTCTATGTGCTATTCCAAGACCTAATCAGCACACATGTGCCAAGTTTCATTAAAATCCTTTCAGTAGTTTTTACGTGAAAGAGTAACAAACAGCCATCCATCCATCCATCCATACTTATAAATTTTCGCGTTTATAATATTAGTAGGATTTGGATGTCTTCCTACATTCGTAGCTCATGTTCAGTGACACTAGTGTTTGTCCCGGAAGCTCCCGGCTCGCCAATTAATTGCCCGACTGGCGGACTCTCCGTCGATTTAACTTGTAAACGAGTGCATACTTCTGCCATGCGGACTGCACTATAAATGCGGGTAGTTGGAGAAACGTAGAGCTCGACTCGAGTGGATTGGAGAGGTCTAATTATTATGGAAGCTAATTGTGTAGCTGATTGGGGGATGTAATTTAAAGTTTTGGTTGAAGCTAATATGTGATGTACGAGTATTTAGGATTCTGTGGATTTCCTTCTACTACTACATGCTTTAACTTAATACGAGTAACTTACATTTAAATAGAGTTAGAAGCAGAAGTGTAACTTCTAATGCTTGTGAGTTATAGTGCTATCTGACTAATCCTGTGCATCCAAAAGACCTGGAGGAGCTCAAACTTAGTGTGCTTCGAAAACATTTCTTTGATTTTATAGTAACCAGATGCTCAAAAGTGACAATATAGTATATTTACAGAATCAGCTCCTAAAGACCTTCCATTTGATAAATGTTTGCCCTGTAGTGTAGGGCAAACATTTGTGTGATGAACACAAGTTTTTGTTATTAGGTATTACGAAAATTATCGTTTTATCTGAATACAATTCATAGTTTATAAACTTCATGAAATTCCAACCTAAATAAAAACAAAAAACATCATACAAAATTATCAAATCATCTGCAAAAAAGTCTCTAGATTGAATGACCTGAATAAAAATATTTTCCAAACCTTTGTTTAAAAACATTTAACATAACTTCAAAAATTTAAAGCATAAAGAGCTTTGAACACCAAAGTCTATTCAAGATTTCTATTCCAGCATTGACTTCCAGAACTTTCCTTGGAATATTCAAAAAAGGTTTACCAAATAAAATTTCGACTCACGAACAGTCTTCGACTGCCAAACTTGCTCGGACTTTTTCAACTGATCTTCTATAAAGCTTCTGTAACATCTGTTGTATGGACAGCCCGACCAAAATATGCTGACCCAAGATCGAATATAACAAGTGTGAAAAAACAGGTCTCAAAGTTTTAGCAACAAGTTGGTTGAGACTTTGTTCGGTTTTGTACTTTCCCGATAGACTTCGGGGCTTGTTCATGAAAACAATGATGAATTTTGGTGAAGTGAATACTGGGGCGAGTTTCAAATTAGAAACTTAAATGAGAATAATTTTAACCGTTATCAAATGTTTCGTTAATCAGATTCTGAAATAGCGATAAGTACCTAGTTAAGGGGCTGATAAGAGCTGAATTACCTCTCTTTCTAACAAAGGGCAGAATGCGCGTGCTAGAACGGAGCGGATTCGCGCTGTTTTACGTTATTCGCTCATTTTTGCATATTTTCTCAAAATATGTACCCATAATATTAATTACCAAATAGCTATATTATTATGCGTAAAGTATTTAATAATGTGTAAAAGTTTTGGCCTCATAGATTAGTGGGTACTTAAGAAAAACGGTTTGAAAGCAAAAAGCAGAGGTAACTTTGGATTTTTTTATAGCGTACAAAATATATTTAATCGTGTTTCGGAGTCGGCCATATTCTTGGAAAGATGCTTAATTATCACATAATTTTTTTTCACGGCCATATATTCATCACTGCTCAATGGAAGCGTATTTAGCTCTTATCAGCCCCTTAACCCCAACTTGTCTGAACAGGGATTTATACCTAGTTTCACTTTGGTGTTTTAGAAGTAGCTTTATCGAATTACTACGACAAACAGCTTTTAAAAGTATCAGTCAATACATTTATTTACATTGAACTTTACTTTAAAATGGAGACCTAAACTTATAATTCAAAATTTGATGAAAATACCATTAAAACTTTGCGGTGAGCTCGAACCAAATTACAATTTAGAAAAACAATATCCAGAAGCGTACCATCCTTTTGCCTTTCTTACTCGTATATCCAATATTGATTTATAGAACCCTTAGGGCTATTCCAAATGATCGTAACAGTCAGTTTTTTCTGTTTTTTGTACCCTTAAAACCAAACCCATAATATATCTCTACAATCATCTGAAAATAACTCTTAAGTCTAACAATTAAAGTTAAATTTGCTTAAAATGACAATTTTAACTTATGAAGCTTTTATTTTTTTACAAAAAGGTTTCAAAATCTTTTTTTGTATTGGCAACAGGTAGTTCCAAGAATTTACAGATGATTTCTAAGAAGTTTTTTGGGTATCCCTTGCGAAGTCGGTGGTGCTAGTACCTATAGTTTTAAATATTTAAATTTGTGAACAAAGCAATTCAGAAATGGGATGAGTAGGGAAGTAACCGTCGATGATAAGCATATTCTATATTCTATATATTAGACGGAAAATTTTTAAGTACTATTTTAAGTTATTGTTTTTCAAGTACTTTCTGTATTTTTAGGGTTCCGTACCTCAAAAGGAAAAAAACAAAAACCCTATAAAATTAATTCGTTTTCCGTCTATCTATCTGTCTGTCAAGGCCCTTTTTTGGCATACGGGTAAAGTTATCATGTTGAAATGTTTGTCAAATGTTAAGGTCCAACCGTTATCAACCAAACCAAAACCTATAGGGTACTTCCTGTTGGCCTAGAATCAAGCTAGGTCCAATAGCACGACCAAAGGAAATTTCTCCCAACTAATTATAACCAATTAAGGTGAGCTCCTGTTTCAAATATATTCATTTTAGGGTTGGTCAGGATTGAGTGGACGCGATTTTTTTTTATCATAGAGCAAAAGCTTGTAGTACCTGTATGGTGGACATTAGCGGAAACTTTAGTGCTCGAATCCAACTCGCGCTTGGCTGGTTTTTATACAGGGTGTTAATTTAATTGCGTGCCATAGCTTAAGGGGTGTTTCAGTTACGATAAAGGAACACAAAAAAAATATAAAAAAATATCCTACTGAAAAAAAATTAAAACTAAAATGAAACTTAACTAACGCGGAGCAACGTCTCGCTAGTGCGCGATCATCATCATATCAGCCGAAAGACGTCCACTGCTGGACATAGGCCTCCCCTAAAGATCTCCATGACGACTACATAACTGAAACTCTTTCGCTCGCTTTTGATAGCGCGCCCATTCGCGCGGTCATTGCCCTCCGCGTTAGTTTAGTTTTAATGGAGTTTATATTTTTTTTGAGTGGGATTTTTTTAAATAATTTTTTTGACTTTCTTTATCGTTACTGTACCACCCCTTAAGCTATGGCACGCAATCAAATTAACACCCTGTATAAGACATATCTTTTTTTCTTGATCGATAAAAATCGATTTATGTAAATTATCCTTGCGCCGCAAAACAAAAGTCCCGGAGACGCATTTTTGAAGCGTTCGAACTTCAATTCGCATTCGAATTGGCAAGATTCGTATACGAATCCGTAAAATCGCAATTTTTGAATATTCATACCTGTGAATTCTGCAACGAGTGGTCCGACCCACTCGTTTTGCAATTCTACCACTCGAAAGTATGTATAATCTGTGATGACAACGACATTGACGTTTCCTTCACACATGACATTATACTGACATATCAACTTTTTAATTTGCGTTCCATTCCTTCGAAAATCATTACCAGTTTTTTAAATCAATGAGTGATTGCTTTCCGGTTTTTATTTTTTCTGCGTGAAAAGAAAATTGTTTAAAGATTGTGATTTAATGGCAACATTGCTTTCGAATGATTCAAAAATGCGTAAAATCGAGAGCGTTAGAAATTAAATTCGTACACGATTCGTTTTCGTATGCGAACTAAAGATTCACTTCGAACGCTTCAAAAATGCGTCTCCAGGTCTCTAGCCTAATTCGATAATAGTTATTCAAACTCAAAATAGTTTATTCATTGCTGGATATAAAAATCTCTTAATGACGTCAGTTAAACTACATCGCTTCACAAACAAATTAATTAATCCATTTCTAGGATATTAACAAAACATGCAATTTCAAAACTTTCAAGAAGATTATTTGGTTAAATTTTTACCATCATTTATATAAAGAGAGTGATGAGACGATGAAGTTTGTATGTGAAATTTTGGCTTATAGAGAGAAACATTGTCGGGTTGCACTAACCTTAAACCTTTAAAAGGCGATTGATAATATTTAAAAGTAGCTGCTAATACTTTAGTCTATTATTATTTTTGATCATATTCCCAAGGGTTTGTTGAATTCAGATTAATTTATTCCATAAACATTACTACTTCCAATCATGCAAAAATATTTGAAATACCTATAGTCATAGTAGTCACTCTTTTTGTTCCATTAAATATATTATTATCATCAATTTTTATTTTTCTCTGCAATTTTTCATGTAAACGTTTCTGTTTGGTATCGGAAAAATCTTAATCGATCTTAATCTTAACATCTCATGAAAACATCCACTACAGGACAGGGAACTCCCTCCAGAATACCAGCTTTTGCTGGAAAAATGTGGAGGGAAAGTACGAGTACCATAGCAACCATATAGTCACCTCGCTTGTTAGCGTTACGGCTGGCACCATGGACCGCGGTTGTAGGTGACCGCAGATGCTGCTGCCCATCCTCCAGTTAACCCTTAGTCGCCTCTTACGACACCCACGGGTATGTATGGGTTGGTACTATTCTTTGCTTTCTTTTTTAGGGTTCCGTACCTCAAGAGAAAAAAACGGAACCCTTATAGGATCACTTTGTTGTCCGTCTGTCTGTCTGTCTGTCTGTCTGTCAAGACCCTTTATCTCACGAACGGGTAAAGGTATCAGGTTGAAATTAATACCATATATTAGGATCCATGAACCACACAAGACCTGAAAATTTAAATTTTTTACAACGACGCAATCAAAAGATATGGCATTTTATGTCCTCATCTCCATACATTTATTCAAAAATGAAAAACCTACAGGGTATTTCCCGTTGACCTAAAATTATGAAATTTGGCAAGAAGCTAGGTCTCACATTACAAATAATGGGAAAAGTCTGAAATCATTAAATATTACAACTTTTCTCACAACTAATGGTAACCAATTGTGGTGAGCTCCCGTTTCAAGAACATTCATATAAGAGAGGGGTCAAGTTGGATGGTTGCTGAGGCGATTTTTGTTTTAGTTCTATTTAAAAACGGGAACACTTACAAACTTGAAAATTGGTATGTTTATAGGGCATAGGCTATAAAATAACAACAAATAATAAAATTTGGTCAAGCGCGTGTCGGACTCAAAAAATCTAGCACATTAACTTACTGAAATTTCAACTAATACAATTATGTTTATGTGGTGGTACGGAACCCTCAGTGCGCGAGTCCGACTCGCACTTGGCCGGTTTTTTTTTGTTGGTGCTTTTCTTTTATATTGAGGATTCAGTGGAAAATAAGGCTAAAATGTGCAAACGAAATATTGACGGCATTAATCTTAAACCGTCTTCATCTGACCGCCACTTCCTCCGTCTCGCCCTTCAACATCGAAGAAAACACCTTGTGAAACAACATTTACAGCTATCCAAGCATAACATCGTTTCAGACCCAAATAAACACATAAATTTAAGTTACAAAAACTGTTCTAATTTTACAATTAATTTCTAAATCTTTTGTTTTCTATTTGTTCTTTTATGTATTGCCCATAATAACATTTGATTCATAATCACAGAGTAATTATTTTCTCGGAGTCAATGATAAAAAGTAAAGTACCTAACACGTGAAAAAAAAATCATCTCGGCTCTTGTATCCCTTGATCCGCTCAGGATTATATTCTAGAACCCCTCGTTACGCTCGGGATTCTACTTTAGAATACTTCGCTCCTCTCGGGATACAACTTAGTGCCTTGAAAAGAATTCACCTTTTTTCACTTGTTGGGTAATCTACTATTTCACTTGTGAATTGATAATTAATAATAAGAAAGGAAGCGTAAATGGTCCGTAATAGCCATTTTATGCGTGATTTTTATCAGCGATTTTTTCCAAAATGGTAAGTATTTTTTTTACCAGAAAAACTAGAGAAACAACATTTATTCGTCTTAAGTTAAATATTTCTTAAAGAGAAAGATAAAAATTTTACGTTTTTGGAATTTGATAAAAATTCATACATTTTAGTATGGAGAGATCCCTTAAGGCTACGACTTAAACCTATAAAAAAATCTTGAATTCCGAGATAATATGACGCACTCTGAATAAGACCCTCATTTACCAGCTTTTCTTTCTTTCATCATACACATTTACGTAATAAAAAAAGCAAGTAGAAGTCAAAATCTTTTCAAGATAGAAAACATAATAAAAAATCAAGAGTATTTGAACCCATCAGACTGCGCTGTGTTTAAGTGCTTGCATTCTCTGCAGCCCTACCCGAACACGTGGAAGGACTATTATGATCGCGAAACCAGTTTAGAAGAATACTGCCATAATACGTACATTTTATATGAGGTCTTTTTGAATACCGCCAGCTCTCTATCAAGTAAAACTAAAATATAGTGGAATAAATACAGCGTGAAACTATCAAATCTAGTGGAAAAAACCGGCCAAGTGCGAGTTGGACTCGTGCCCTAAGGGTTCCGTACCTATCTACCATATGATATAAAAAACGCTTTTGCTCTTTGATTTTAAAAACTCCGCGACCATCCAACTTGACCCCTCTTTTATAGAAAAGTTCTTGAAACGGGAGCTCACCTTAATTGGTTACTATTAGTTGTGAGAAAAATTTAAATATTTAATGACTTTAGACTTTTCCCATTATTTGTACTGTGAGACCTAGCTTCTTGCCAAATTTCATAATTTCAGGTCAACGGGAAGTACCCTGTAGGTTTTGCTTTCTTGCATAAATGTATGGAGATGAGGACATAGAAAGCCATATATTTTGATTGCGTAGTTGTAAAAAATTTAAATATTCAGATCTTGTGTGGTTTATAGACTTTAATATTCGTTATCAATTTCAACCTGATACCTTTACCCGTTCGTGAGAAAAAGGGTCTTGACAGACAGACAGACAGACGGACAACAAAGTGATCCTATAAGGGTTCCGTTTTTTTATTTTGAGGTACGGAACCCTAAAAAGTCCATCCGTCCATATTATGTACGTTTTCAATTATTGCTGAATGAATTGGGTTTTATAACTACAGCAGAATCCGTTTAGTAGGACGTCGCTTATAACGACCGACAGCTTTTGTGTTGACTGAAGATTTGTTAAGAAATAACGCAAAAAAAAATTACATCTTAAGTACGACGTCCGGATAGTCCTATCCGGTCAACCGCTTGTCGGTAGAAACTTTTTCAACTCTATTAGCACGCCATAAGGTTCAAAAGTGTTTCTACGGCCGTGTGTACGATGTAATATCACCGGTCCCTTGAATGTCGTTATAACCTGTCATTTGTCTATTTGTATCAGCTCTACATTTAATTTTCCGTATTTCAGTAGGTAGGTAAATAATTCATACTTTTGCAAAACACTGCAGTGAGTCATTGATGTACGGTCAACCGCTTGTCGGTAGAAACTTTTTCAACTCTATTACCACGCCATAAGGTCCAAAAGTGTTTCTACTGATGTGCGGCCGTGTGTACGACGCTGTTACCCACGCCCCGTAACCAATTAGGTCGCTTAAAATTATAAAGTCTACTGCACAATGTCTAATTGAAGGCAGACCTTCGAAAGAAGGGGTTGTGTTCTTTGCGCCTTATCAAAAATACATTTTTTTTTTAAATACATTTTTTTTATTTAACTCCATTTTGAATACACCTTTATCCTGCAATTACGGACGAACTGCAAATTAGTCTTGCATTTGTAGATAATGCTATATTATTATTATTATTTACTAATACGTGAATTTTCGACCGAATTTGACCTATCTAGGTCTGATGTCTATGAACATTTGTATTCTCGGCTTTTTTGAGCATTGATTGGAAATATCGCGTTTCAGTAACCCTACAGCACCATCTGTTGGTGTCTTGTGGTTAAGATTATACAAAACGAAGCTTGGTCGCCCAGTATTAGGTCATTATAATATCCCATGAGACGGTCCACTAACAGGACAGAGAGCTCCCTCAAAAACTCCTGCTTTTTCTGAAACAATGTGGAGGGGAAGTACCATAGTCAACACGCTTGCTAGCGTTACGTTACGGCTGGCACCATGGATCGTGGTTGTTGGTGATCGCAGATTGTAAGATGATTCGATACACAGAAGGATGCTGCTGCCCATCCTCTGGTTCATTAACCCTTAGTCGCCTCTTACGACACTCACGGGTAGAGATGGGTTGGTACTATTATTTGCCGGCACCACACGGGTATTAGGTATTTTAAGTTAAAAGACCCAGTATTGCTTATTGTATTATTCTGAATACTGGTTAAGGGCCCCGCAGAGGGTACATGCACCCGACCTCATTACTCGTATACTCTTTCAATGGTTTATTTTATGTTGTGGGTAAAGTTCAAATAAAGGGACAAACAGAAACACCCTTTTCAGATTTTTTTTAGATTATAAATGATCCTTTTGATGTAGAACATATAATTTTTGTATGAGAAACTGAACCACTTTTACCATGGAAAATAGGTCAAAATATGAAAAAATCTACTAAAATTAATTAATTTCTACAGAAGTCGATTTTTTACTCTGTCTTAAACAGGGCTATTTTCATCACTTCGTAAATTTTAAGATGTCGTTCTGCCCCTGAAATTGAACATCTTTACCCATAGAACTCAACTTTACCCATAGAACTCAACTCAACTTTACCTTAGGTACGTTCAACCATTCGTCAGTGGAAACTTTTTCAACTCTATCACCATGACATAAAGTCCAAAAGCGTTTCTACGTATGTGCTGTTCAGTGTAATAAGAAAAAAAATCAACATCTCTTATAAAATGTATCATCAGATGTTAATGCAGTTGCTATGGTAATACGATTTCTTTAGATTTTTGTATCTGTGTTCATTAGAAAAATTGTTTAGTTTTATATTATGCAGAACCATCTCTTATTTCTAGGGTATTAAAAATAGCCCTATATCTAATATTAAAACAATTTATGAGCATGAATAATATAATAAAGCATGACAATTACAAATAGGTTATAATTTACACTTTCACCGTAACATTACACTTACAGAGCTGCTATAATTTGTGTTACAATACATCGCATGCAGCGATAATTGCCACCGTTCGTGCTATTCTCAAAAACCCCATGTGGTTTAGTTTCTCTACTTATATACATAGTCTTTCTAAAGTTATTAGATTTTTGTACAACGAGTTAAGTTACTTTGTTCATAGTCTGGTTCCCAGTTTGGTTAAAGGTGGTAGGGCTTTTATGCAAAGTCCGTCTAAGTAATTCTGTCGTTTAGCATTGCTGTGTTTCGGTATGAAGGGTAATGAAGCCAGTGAAATTTCAGGCTTTTGAGATATTCCATATTAGTTATCAGGGTGGGCGGCGCTTTGCTGTCTTATTAATGTTAAAGTACGCCTTAAGACAGTAATTGAGGCAGTGGTGACCGCATCAGCTGATAGCGTATTTTGATAGATTATTTTTTTGTAAATACTAACCTTCTTGGAAAAAGTTTTACATTTTTATGGAAAAAACACCACCTTCACCACCATCTCCCTTCTACCAGGATATCACCCATACTTGGTTGATATTCCGCACATTCACACAAAGCGCTTTGAACATCTTTTATAATGCGCACGGCTAAAGAGTGGAATTCTCTGCGTGCGGCTGTGTTCCCGAGTTCATTTTTTTTTTATATAACCCGAATCTCTTCAAGTCAAGCTCGTTCCATCGTCGACCTCATCTCTGTCTTCAAGACCAGATCGAGGTCAAGAGTAAGCCCATTTAAAAAAAAAAAAAACGACCGTAGTTTTTTTTATGGTCATTCATACTTATTATATTTCGTATACGCATTATTTATTATTATTCATAGTACAGTAAGCCCGAAAAGTAGGTGAACAAATGTACATTTTCGCATTCTTTATACTTACACCATATAACGCCATAATAATAACTTTACAACTAAAATGAAAAGAAAAAACCGGCCAAGTGCGAGTCGGACTCTTGCCCTAACGGTTCCGTACCTATCTACCATATGATATACTAAAAAATTTTTGCTCTTTGATTTTAAAAACTCTGCGACCATCCAACTTGACCCCTCTTTTATAGAAAAGTTCTTGAAACGGGAGCTCACCTTAATTGGTTACTATTAGTTGTGAGAAAAATTGAAATATTTAATGATTTTAGACTTTTCCCTTTATTTGTACTGTGAGACCTAGCTTCTTGACAAATTTCATAATTTTAGGTCAACGGAAATTACCCTGTAGGTTTTGCTTTTTTACATAAATGTATGGAGATGAGGACATAAAAAGCCATATCTTTTGATAGCGTCGTTGTAAAAAATTGAAATTTTCAGATCTTGTGTGGTTTATGGACCTTAATATTCGTGATCAATTTCAACCTGACACCTCTTCTCGTTCGTGAGAAAAAGGGTCTTGACAGACAGACGGACAACAAAGTGATCCTATAAGGGTTCCGTTTTTTTTTTTTGAGGTACGGAACCCTAAAAAGAAAAACGCGGTTGAATAAAAACTTAAAATATAAACACCTGGAATCATAATTTGTTTAGCAACTTAAGAATTGTACCTTTTATAAGAATTCCTAAGATCTTAATTGAAAAAAAAAAAGGTTTTAAAACAAAAAAACACTGAAAATAAAACCATCGCTCCTCTTTTCAAAAAGGAGCATTCTAGTTAATTTGAAAAATAAAACCCTAGTCTTAAAATAGCTAGACAAATTAGCTTAAACTTCTAACTTAAAAATGTTTCGCAAAGTAAGGGGAGCATTCCAAAAATTCCTCTTCGGAACACGCAAGACTTCTAAAAATAGATGATATTGGGCAAATACCTTTAAACCATAGATATCAGAAATCTGTGCTTTAAACCATGCCACCAAATGTTTGTCCCAAACACAGAGTAACCATAGAATAAGAAACCTCAGGTATAGAATACCTACTATGATTTTTTTTAACTAGCCTATAATAGGTCCCACTGCTGGGCAAATGCCTCCCCTCTATTGTGCCATTCTTCCCTGTTTTTAACCTCTAACTGCCTGTCTCCAAATTATATTGATAAAATATGCCACTAATACGCAAGTAAATGAACAATATTGTGTTAAACTTTGGAGCAAAACAACTTTCGTTAAAAGTCGTAGAACGTAAGATATTGCACTCAAAAGATTTTAGACGTAGAACCCTGTAAAACCGATAATCTGATAGATACTTAACTTCTCTATCAAATTAAAAAGCTCGAAGATGAAATAATATCCGTTTAAAAAAAAAATAGCTCGAATTCATTCAATCAAATTTAAACAAGTCTTTTATCAAAATTTCACAGCTGATTAGTTGTTTAGTGCGTATTCTATGTCATTATTCTTAATTCTGAAGACCCAAATTAACACAAACAGGCTGGCTTAAACAGCTGATCTATTCTGTCGATCTACGCTCCCATAACTTCATAGCAAATTCATCTCTATGTCTTTGTCTTCAAAGTCAAAATCATTTACAAAATATTCACAATTAATCGTAAATTCTCTAAGTTTCTTTTTTCTCTGCCAATGTGTATGCTTTGCTTGTGTGGGTCTACTTTTTTTTTTGTTTCTAGTGTTCTACAGTCCCTTGAGAAGGGGTCATTATACAAAACGATATCTCGGGGTAGAAATGTCGTAAAAGCCAGAATAATAACATGGCTCTTATGCTTTTTCTACTGCATACGAAATATTGAAATGAATTCTCAGTTTTGATAGGTCGGTAGGTATATTGTTTTGATTCGTTTCGTTTGTATTTTTAAAGGACCATCTATCATGTACTTTATGGTCGATAGAATCTATACAATTACGATTGGGGTGAGCTTTGGAATAATAAAAGTTACATAGGTAAGTTGTTTATTTGTCAATCGTGTTTTCATTTTGAGTAGAAAAAATATAGCTAACCATTTTTGTAGGACTTTCTTAGGGGTCCTAAGGTAAGAGTGAACATAATTTTAGCATGTTACTTAGACTATAAAACTAAACAACTTTTCCCAAAACACATAAAGGTCTAAATATGAAAAAAAATTCTACCTCCCATACAAAATGCGCTAAGTATCAACTAACGCAGTCTCTATGAAAGTTTTGGTTTCGTGTTTCAATTTATGTCTGTTAGAGAAAGTTGTTCAGTTTCATGATTTACGTAACACTATGTTCACTATTTCATTAGGAACTAACACATTATTTTTCCTTAGTAAAAACATAGTTTATCATCACAAAAAAACATTTTTGACTCTACAAAATCGACCATTTCTTTTTTAAATAAACAAGCTGGAACTATAGTATACTAGCTTTCCGCCTGTGGTTTTACCCGCATTAAATGCGTTTTACCGTGGGAATGAAATGTTTTCCCGCGGTAAAAAGTAGCCTATGTGCTATTTCAGGACTTAACCTATATGTGTGCCAAGTTTCATTAAAATCCATTCAGTAGTTTTTGCGTGAAAGAGTAACAAACATCCACCATCCATCCATCCATCCATACTTACAAACTTTCGCGTTTATAATATTAGTAGGATAGGAAGTAGGATTTTCAAAAATAAATGACAACTAGAACGCTGTCCCTTGAAATATCATGTATCTATGAATAATTATGGAAACGTCATTCAAATGCATTAAAACAGGTTTCAATTCTTTTTGTACTGTAGCCTTTATTATCTTTAATAGCCTGCTAATTCGTCAAAAAATTAATGTCGTGTCTTATTTCTTTTCCAATAATGTCATCTGTCACTTGTGAACTTTGTTAAACTTCACCTACAACGAAGGTATCGCCTTTTATAGAACACGTTTGGTATTTCCTTCATTATTGGTCACTGCAGCTGTTTTATCGTCCATCGGAACTTTCTACGCTCCCTATAATTTTCTAAGTATCGTAAGAGGCGACTAAGGGTTATAAACTGGAGTTATGGGCAACAGCATCTTCTTGTGTATCATACCACCTTACTGACAGCGTTCACCTACAACCGCTGCCCTTGGTGCCAACGCTGACAAGCGAGGTGACTATGGCACTTCCCCTCCACATTGTTCCAGCCTTAGAGTATATAATTACTGGTAATTATTACTCTAAGGTTCCAGCCAAAGCTAGAATTCTGGAGGGAGATCCCCGTCGTGTAGTGGACGTTTCATGGGATGTCATGATAATGATGACCCTTAACTTTGTAGGTACACCCAACAGCACGTCGGTAGGAACACTTTGGACTTTACGGCATTGTAATAGAGTGGCAAATGTTTCCACTGACGTGCGGTTGACCGTACGCACGCCTAAATCTTTATACCCAAATTTCTCCACAACTGGTTCGGCGGATTAGCCGTAACAATGTTACAAACAAACAGATAGACAGACAAACTTTCTTATGAATTAATAATATTATTTTGGATTTGGATGACTAGTTAACAATCTAGTGATATAGCTATATTTGTGTATATATTTTGTAATCGGTTTCACGAAAACGGCTGTAACAATTTCGATGTAATTTACTATACAGGGGATTTCGGGAATGAAAAGTTGATCTAGCTGGGTCCCATGTCTGGGATAATTCGTTTTCGTTCGTTTTTTTAATAATTTCTTTGCGCGTTTTAGTGCGTTTAGGAAACTTACAGCGCCATCTGTTGTTGAGTAGCATAGCTTGATCATGATGATATTTTAATTGTAAAGAGCATAGGAACTTTAACTTATTATATGAACATTAAATATCTTCTGTAATATTAAAAGTAATGAGTAATCCATCTTAATTTGCTAGTTTGCAATAAAGCAACGTAAAGTAATTCAACCACAATTAATAAATCACCGTTAATTTCCTTCTAAAGATAATTGTGCGCAGTTCCTCAGCAACTGACTTATATCGGCTTTATTCTAAAAACAACCTTCAATCTAAATTACACAAGGTCTATATTTGTGTTTTGTGTTTATGTTAAAGAAACGTTTACAAGGACCAGTCTCGTGTACAAAAAATCTTATACCTGTCAGCTCATCCGTTCCATTTTATCTTGGATTGCTTCAAGTTCCTTTTCAAAAAGCAATTATAAAAAATTTGCAGTAAAAGACAGCTACTGTATTTAGCCTTTTAAAATAAACGCTACTAATCAATGAGTTTGTAAGTTAAAAAGTTAATATCAATTAAAATTCAGTCCCAACTACATTACGTAGGGGTATTTGTTAATGATGACTAGACACAGTTTAATTTAACTTTTTAAAGATATTAATTGCTGATTAGAATTTATTGGAATGGCTTTGTCAAACATCTATAAATAAGTTATTTATTTTTATAATTTTTGGTGATTGTCATATAATGCATTTCTAATTACTCCGAATAGTTACAAAAGCGATTAAGAATTGAAAAGAAAATGTTTAACATAGATTTTGGATTTCAATGAAGCATAATTTAGGATTATGTTTGTGTGTGTACCAACTACATATGAAGTCATAATAACATCCCATGTCGGAGCTCCTTCCAGAACTCTAGCAAAAACGCATGGTAGTTTGGAGAAGATTTACCATAGACACCACGCTTGTAAGCGTTGCAGCTGGCGACCGCGTTTGTTGGTGACCGCAGTTTATAAGATGGTACGATACACAAAAAGATGCTGCCAATCATCCTCCTGTTTTTAATCCCTTAGTCGCCTCTTACGACACCCACAGGTAAAAATGGGATGGTTTTCTATGCCGGAACCACACGGGTGCCACACGCCATGAAGAAGGAAATATTATTAGTAAGACCATTATCCTTTTTAGTAAAGTTACTATTGAACACAACTTTTATCATTCATCTAAGTGCACAAACAAGCAAATAAAATACAGACATCTGTATTCCAAGAATCACGATTACGAGCTCAGAATCATTATTAGGAATACATGTGACGTTTTTCTATCCGCTATAATGAGGGATCTAAGTTAGAAAGAAGTGAATGCCCACAGTCAATCACTCCCTAGGGCTTCGCGACAGAAAATATCAATCAGTCAAAATGTATGAGGCTAAGAGACGGAGGATGTGGACGCTTGTTTAGTAGTTGATGTGGTGGCGAGTTTTGAAGTACAATGCTTGTTTACGCATTCGAAAATTAAAATGATAAAGATGCAATTTTAAAGACTGTAAAAGCAAATGGTTCATATTTCAAAAATTATAAGCTAAGCTCTCAAATACGTATAAATATATACGAGGTGTAAAAGAATTGTAAGAAGATAATATTGTAAGAATGAAAGTAAGAAGACCATGCAATTAAATTACTTTTCCCATTAGTCGAAATAAGAACTAAATAGTTCCAACTCCCATAGGAACTGCTCGAGTTGATTGAGCATTTTGTACGGGAGGTTATTTTTTTTTTCGTATTTCGACCTATCTTCTTTAGGGAAAGTTATTCAAATTCATGGTCTAAGTAAAAGGATTAAATAGTGCATAAATAAATTGAGAGTTTCACATCATTATTTAGTAGTAAGAATAAAACAAAATCAATTAGTAAGTTGAAATAAGAGCAATATAAGGTGTTGATCGATAACTTAGCTGTACGAGTATACAGGGTGTTAATTTGATTGCGTGCCATAGCTTAGGGGGTGTTTGAGTAACGATAAAGGAACACAACAAAAAAAAACCCTACTTAAAAAAAAACCAAACTTCATTGAAACTTAACGAACGCGGAGGGCAATGACCCGGACGGAGCATCAGCGGTACGCAGTATCAGTGGATAAGGTAGGCACATACATAACTGAAACTCTTTCGCAGTTAGTTAGTTTAGTTTCAATGGAGTTAAAAAAAATTCAGTAGGATTTTTTAAATAATTTTTTTTGAGTTCCTTTATCGTTACTGAACCACCCCCTAAGCTATGGCACGCAATCAAATTAACACCCTGTATATTGCACCTGTGCTGTAGATTGTACATTTTATTTAAGTGGACAGTCAATAAAAGTTGAAAAGTTATGCGGAAAGTACAGTAGAGTCGAAATAATGATAGCTAGATTAGAATGACAGCAGTGTGAGAGCAGGACGGAGCAATGCGTAAGATATTGGAGCGACAGAGACACGTATCGCTTCGTTCTTCTCTTACGCATAGCTCTGTGTTCAGCTGACATTCTAATCGAGCTAAATTATTTCGTCTCTATAGCCCAATTTTTGTTTTTCTTTTATTCCAACGCTTATATACACATTTTGCAGCCATGACTCTAAAACCAGAATATATTTGACGGAAAGAATAACATTGTTAAACAAACTTGTTTCTTCTGACAGATTTAGGCGATTCCTTTTGACATGGCTGCAAATTGCGTTGGTAAGAGTTGGAAAAAACTAAAAAATGCATCATAATCAAGCAGCAATACACACCAAATATCACAGACAGTATTCTCGAACCACAATAGTGCGAAAGGGGCTGATGAGATGACGTAGCCAAGTTTTTGCCTTACAATATAAAAAGCTTTCAATAAATTCCGTATTATGCGTTGATTGATCATGTGAAATAAGTAACGTGTAAGAAAGTGCACAGACGGACGGTTTTTGAGACATTCTGTGTGACAATTTGTTATGCTGTAACGAGCTTGGTGACGAATCATTTTATTTCGGGATTTGTTCATGTTATTCATTGGATTTCATCTTATTACTCCTTATTCTTTGACACAAACATCGTCTTTCAACTGTTGGTGTTTGATTTTGAATATTTCTTTTGTAAAAAATAATTAGAGCGCCGTCCGTGTCCATCCGGCAAAGAATAGTGCCAATCCTTTTCTACACGTGGGTGTCATAAGATGCGACTAAGGGCTTATTAACTGGAGGATAGGCAGCAGCATCTTTCTGTGTATCGTACCATCTTACATACTGCGGTCACCAACAACAGCGGTCGCCAGCCGCAATTCCTACAAGCGCGGTGTGGTGACTCCTCATAAGTACCAGGCGTTTTTGCTGGAGTTTTGGAGGGAGCTCCCTGTCCTGTAGTGGACGTTTCATGGGATGTTATGAATTAGAGCGTGAAAAACATGCATTTTGCTTAACATCATTAGCAGAGTAGTGCTATGCTATTACGCAATTTTTTTAACTGCACTTTGAGCCAATAAAATATTAGCTTGATGGCAATATTGGTAGAGTCAGCATAACCCTAATTTTATTTATTGCAAGTACAGTAAAACGCACTTCGAGCTTGACATATTGCATTTTGTAACATTCTTATTGTAATGGACGTTCTGAATAAAGGCCAGGTTAAAAGTACCCTAAACCGACGAGCATGTATGAAAAAATTGATGAAAGTTCAGGAAGCAAGGGAAGTATGTCAAGATCGTAGCAGGTGGAGAACTGTGGTCTCTGCCTACCCCGACGGGAACAAGGCGTGATGTTATGTATGTATGTAGGAACTAAAGTCACCCAGCACGAATTCACAGTTACAAAATTGAGTTTTAAGTTAAGTTAGGCCCACCAAATATATTTTAATAAGGTTGACAAAACTGACAATCTAATAAACTCTCACTTATTAAATCATAAAGGAACTAACCGAGACCCTAACTCTATAAACCCTACATCTTAAGCATAAAGAAAAGATGAATCCATGCTAGAGAAAATTGCATCAAAATTCTGCAACCTATTTAAATCTCAAAAAAAAACTCCAACAACTACTAGTAAGAATACATAAGCACACCGAAAGTTCAAAAACTCGCTCCTTTCACGCACACAAGCAATCTTTATTAGTGTGCGTGTCAGTGGCTTCGTATAAGTGTGCGTGGGTGTGTCAGGTAACATCAGCTGTTGCCCAGGCGCATCCCATATGACTTCAAGGCCGACTCGTGGTGTGGCTTTTTTGTTTTTTCCTGTTCAACGAGATAAGCTCGAAAGGTGTACTTTATCATTGGGTTAACTTGTACTTTTATAGGCAAGAGACGACAGTTGTGATAAATACATCGCTTTGGGCTTACTGTTGTATTCTTAGAAAGATAAGATAAGAATAATAGAAAGGAGCAATTAAGTACTTAGTAAGAATAAATTACGATGCTTTTAAAGAAGTTCATATAAAAAGAACATATATTTACAGTCTAGAGCAAGTAAAGATCGACACATCCAAAAGGTACGAGTCTATTCAATGTCATGATTAAAGTCAGAAAGATTAACGTATCAAGCTTGATATGCTCTTGACTGTACGTAGTAGTATTTCATTAGGTGAGGAGGAGGAGGAGGTAAGTACAGTCAACGACAGGTCAAGCTTGACATTCTATGAGCTTGACACTCTAGCCCGTCCGCCTATTGAAATAAGAACGGTATAAAAAGTACAATGTGTCAAGCTTGATGTGCTCTTGACTGTATCATTCTATTTTGTTCCAGTACAATTAGTACAGTAAATATACTCACCCTTAAGCCCAAGTCACACTGAGGCGGTAGCGGAAGCGTTCCGGTGCCGCGCCGGTATCTTTTGTAAAATACGAGTTCTTATGCACCCTGTCACACTGAAAGCGGTCGCGGCGCGGCGCGGTAAGGCGCGGGGGCGGCCGGGCCGCTAGTATAACCCCGCGGACCGGGCGCGGCGCGGGGCCGAACTTTCGGCGGGAGCGGGCGCTGTATTCCATTGCGTTCAATGCAACCCGTCACACAGAGCGGCAGCGGCGCGGCGCGGCGCGGTGCGGTGCGGTCCGGGCGCGAACTTTGTCGTTGTATTTTTTTACAAGAATTTTGCGGCTTTGCGCAGACTTTTTTTTAGGTTATCAGTTTGGTTTTTTATTTAGAGCAAAGGATTTACGTCTTTTGAATAATCACAGATAAATAATGTCACACCGACCACTACCGCCCCGCTGTCCCGCCGCGGTTTCCGCGCGGTACCTCTGTGTGACCGGTCCCGGAACGCTTTCGCTTCCCGCAGGTCCGCCCTCGGACCGCTTTACCGCTTGTACCGCTCTGTGTGACGTGGGCTTTAGGATCAGATGTTTTTGCCTCGAGTATTATTCCAAGATACCCATGTACCCATGTTATGACCCATGACCCAACTCAGGTCGTGGAAAACCTGCGAATCGATTGAACGTTATACAGGGTGTAAGGGACAGTGTACCGAAAACTAAAAGGGTGTGCTTAGTCAACGAAACTGAACAACTTTCCCACAGAAACATTTTTGGGAAAGGAAAAAATCATTTTGATCTCTCCATACAAATTACCCACCCTGGTGGAACAGTTCGTATAGAGAGGACACATTTTTTTCCCGATCGATTTACGATCACAGTGAGCAATTTGTATGGAGAGGGGTAATTTTTTTTTCATTTCCAAAAAATGTTTCTTTGGGAAAGTTATTCAGTTTCGTTGACTGAGCACGCCCTCTAAATTTGCAGTACATCGTCCCTTACACCCTGTCATCATCATCATCATATTATCTGAAAGACGTCCACTGCTGGACATAGGCCTCCCCTAAAGATCTCCATGACGACCGGTCCTGCGCTGCTCGCATCCAGCGGCTTCCCGCAACCTTGACCAGTCGTCGGTCCACCTTGTGGGGGGCCTGCCAACGCTTCGACCTCCCTGAATTTACAAACCATAGCTCGTAAAATAACTCTCACACTTTAAGTCTAATGCTGACTCTTTCTGTTTTATTGACAAAGAAAGTGACAGCAATAGATTTAAAGGAGCGTTAATTTTAAAGACGCTTTGTGCAATAGGCTGTCAGTCAACTCGTTAAAGCTCGATCAGGATTCCTGCTGACAATTATGTACAATTAACGTTCATGAACTCTCCATACCTGGCACCTGCACTTCAACTTAGTTCTGTCAACTGTACTGAGTTGATTCCAACTCCTGAGATAACTTTACCTTTCAATTAAGTATCATAGTGGGTTCAAAATAGGAACTAACCGGTTATTGCCCGTGGTTCAACTAAGTGTACCACGGGAGATTTTTTCTCGCTTGGTCAATCTAAGTTTACCTAAGTGTACCACGGGACATTTCTTTCTCCAGTAAAAAAAAATAATTGTACATCGACCTATGTTCCTTAGGGAAAGTTGTTCAGTTTCATGAGCAGATTCACATCCTTCATCCGTACCCTTTTTGTTGCATATTGTTTTTTTTTTTTTTTTCATTGTATGGCTTCATCACTCTTCATTCTGTCGCGCGATAAAATTGACGTATTCTTCATATATTAAACGTCAAAACATGACATTTGGCTTTAGATATTATTTTTAGGGGCTCGTGTTGAGCCGGCTGAGACTAAAACTGCAGCGTGTAACTGAAAGGTATGATATAACCATTTACTTATATATAAGTACTAGCCCATCGGCACGTTACAATGTCCCCAATTCGTTGGTCCGAAATCTGACGTTTAGGACCAACAAATGTCAGTCGTTGTCAGTCATATTATCAACATTGGATGCAAATAAACTTACCATCAAAATTGAATGTTCTTAGTTGAAGAAACAATATACTATTATTATTTCTTATTATTGTTTTTGACTATAATCCAATTAATGATACTGAAAAACCAGGCCTAAATCACATATAAACAGTAAAAAGTTTGTTTTGTTTTTTCCCGCCATATTATTTCGGTTCCGTGTATTTAGCACCGACTGAAGTACTACACAACGTAGTTCACGCGATTTTTCACAGATGGCGCTATTTTTTCTAGTATGGGGAAATTTTGAACCGCTTGTTCCCAATGGATATAACTAAAGGGTGAAACTGAACAATTTTTCCCAAGGGACATAGGTCATAGAACAAATTTTTGACCTCCCATAGAAACTGCATCAGCTGATTGAGCATTATTTGTATGGGAGGTCAAATTTGGTTTTTCGTATTTCGATCTATATTCCTTGGGAAAAGTTGTGCAGTTTCATTGGCTGGTTCCCACCCTTCAGTATCATTACACCATTCCGTTAAATGCTGTATAAGCTTAAAGCTTTCGATCATAAACCTTGCAACCTAAACTAGAACTAAAAGAATAGGTACATTAAATTCCCTTCAAAACTCCCAAAACATGATCATAGTAAAACATTTTACACGCAAAATGAATCCAGCCCGAGTTTCTCACCAGCACGCTCCAAAAAAAGTTCAACTTATTTCTTCCGCCAGACCCTACCACTTCAACGCCTAAACAATTCGTATCGTACACACAAACACATGTGGCTTCACAGATTTACTCAGCTGACTACTCACACACTCGGCTTACCCACACACTGACAAAACACTACACAGAAAATAAATAAACAACACGCTCCTGAGCCTGTGTGCGTAGGATGTTGCTCTGTAATGAGAGGGTTTCAAAAAAACGAACGTGAGCGGGATGAAGCATCCTTTCTATATGCAATTTGTGCAAGTCAGAGAGAGTCAGGAGATGATGCGTTTTGTCGTAGTTGCATCGTTCTTTTTTCAAAAGCTCGACGGGAGGCAAGGTGCGTTCGATTTTTAAATTGTGACCTGAGTGATGTGTGACGAGTGAACAGACCACTGTTGCAATTGACTTTTTCAACCGACTGCAGTATTTATAAATAGCTAAGTTGCCTAGTTACTGTAAGTGGCTTATTAAGAGAAAACTATAAATAATATAATTTCTCCTAATCTTGAAGTAGCATTCAAGAAGAAAAATATTAATAACAAATCATCATCGTATCAAAAAGTTCTAGGGGATTTCGATTAGTTGTGAATCTAGACATATTTTTTTAAATATATTTCTGCAGACCCATCTGAAGATATTTTATAACAAACTTCATTTATACCGTTACATACCGTCCCGTATTATCATGACGTTTGGTCCCGTGATGTGTCCTAGCAGATATGCATAGTATGCACCATTCGATTCTATTGCAGCTGGGAATAGAACCAAGGACCCTTGGGAACTGTAGGCAGCTGCTGCTACTACTAGCTACTACAACATTATCCTCACCAAAGGTTTTAAAGGCAAAAAGGTAGTGTTTTACTTACGACTGCAAACTACTTTCGGGGTCTAATCTCCAATTACAAAACAAATATCAGCCATTTCAAGATTGTGACCGGATGAGGAAATGAAAATATAGAAAAAATGTACGCACGGCAGCAGGCACGTAGAAACAAAACAAGTATAAGCTGAACCAGCGCTACGCTACAAACATCCGAAACCAGAGACCCGCACTAGGTCGAAGTGTTTCCCCCGACGTGCGGCCGTGTGTACTAAAAATAACGGTTTTTTTTTTCATCGTCGGTATATTTAACGTTGTATCATCTTATAACTTATGCTCAATATTTTCAGTATTTTCTTCGAAATATGTACATATTTTAAAAGTAGTTTTTTAATTTGTTGGATCTTCTTTGATATTACGCAACTTTAAAGTTTAAAGAATGAAGAGTTCAAGATTGTGTAAAGCAAACGTTATGCAAAAAAAAGGACGGGTTGCACTCCGGGAGTGCCGGCCGAAGTGAAAACTTTCATTTTGGAATATAATGCTTTTTGTAAGGGTCAATCGCGCCATTGCTCGCGTACTTCTTTGATGTCACTGAATAAAAACCCGTATTGTAATAACAATACGGGTCTGACGCGAGATATGACGCGACATCTGACGCGAATTTAACATTTTTTACCCATCTAAAAAGTGCCAAGCGCCGATGGATTAGAATGTGACTAGGTACATCAAAAAGAACGCATTCGAAACGGTGGTGATTCATTCTATACAAAAATAATTCTTATAAGTATTCCGTAAAAATCCAATTGGTCTGAATCTACAGAAAGAGCATGCCCAGTCGATCAAAGTGAATAACGTAAAGTATGTGATTCTGCCTATGAAACTGAACTACTTTCCCCAAGGAACATAGATCGAAATACAAAAAAAAATTTGACCTCCCATACAAAATGAGCTATCAGCTAATTCAGTTCCATACAAACTTTTTTCATATTTCGACCTATGTTCCTTGGGAGAAAGTTGTTCAGTTTCATGGGCAGAATCACATACTTAAGGGTTGATATACCATTACATCTTGTATACAAAATTGCAATTTTTCTGCGACAGTTTGTATGAAGAGACCGATTCTTTTTTCTTTTCCAGTGATATGTTCCTTGGAGAAAGTTGTTCAGTTTCGTAGACTGAACATGCCCTTCCAGTTTTTGCGAACCTTTACATCCTGTAGATTCTTCCTATTCATGTAAATAACGTTTTTCATAGCCAAAGGAATCAGAAAATTTTATTATTACTTCTAGGACATCATAGCAATTCAAGAGCTTGACTCACTCAGAATTTGGAGCAGAGCCGAGTAAGCTCAACGCAAACAAAATCTTACTTGATATAAACGTGTGGGTGTTTGTTAGTTTGTCTGTTTCGAGTGTTTGGTTAGTAATGGACTGGGGCTCGGAGTTTTAAAAAGGGTTGGGTAATGTGGGAATGGATAAAGAAGTATTTTGGTCGTCATTATTTAAATTATGTAGAATTTTAGCCTCATATTTTGATTACTAATCTATATTTGTAACGATGAATTATTAATAATTCTTAGTTTTCTTTAATGTGTTCTTAGATGGTCATATTATATAAGATTTCAGGTTTGCTATCTACAGGCCTCAGGGAAGTGACTAAATCTGGTTTATGTTATGATCCACAGCCTGTTTTTGTCAAATCGCTCAGGAATTTGACCAAATCTTTATTTTCACCACATCCATGCAACAGAGTAACTTCTATTTAGCTCTATCTTCTATAGAATGTGTCTGGTGAAGTGGTGACCGACTGTACAAGATTCTAATCATGAAACTGAAAAACTTTTCCTAAAGAACATAGATCGAAATACGAAAAATAATTCTCGACTACCCATACAAACTGCATCAGCTGACAGCACATTTTGGAGGTCGAAATATTTTTTTCTAATTTCGAACTATGTTCCTTATGAAAAGTTTTTCAGTTTCATGGTCAGAATCTACTCTTTAAGTGTAAAGATCTCTCTTATAGATACGACATTATCAACTTTAAAACTAATGAACTCACGTAAACACAACATCACGAAGCAACACAACCGATTCTCCCCGGCACAGCTGTTAACATCAGCTGATCGGCGCACACGCAGCGGTACGCATGTGTGCGTGCGGCAGGACGTAGCAAAAAACAGGACCCGTCCGACGGGACCCGGTTTTATAGCGGCATAGATTAGATAAAGGAACGTGAGATGGGACAACAGTTTCATAGTAGAGAAAAGTTTTCAAAAGTGACACAGAAAGTGTCTTGCCCTTCGAAACTATACTATTCAATAGTTTTGGGCACTCATTAGGGTTCATGCACTAGAAGATTAAGCAAGTCATCATAACATCCCATGAATGTCCACTACAGGAGTTGGAGGAATTCTAGTTTTTGCTGGAACAATGTGGAGGGGAAGTACCATAGTGACCTCGCTTGTTAGCGTTACGGCTAGCGTGCCCATCCTCTAGTTTATAACCCTTAGTCGCCTCTTACGACACCCACGAGTATGTATGGGATGGTGCTATTCTTTGCCGGAACCACACAGGACAAGCAAGTAGTGATGATAAAATTAATGCAGATCAAACAAGATCATCTGATCTCAAATAGGCAAAAACAGCATCATGAGTCTCAGAGACTGCTAAAAAACATAAATAGAAAAATAAAACTCAGAAAGAACCTATAAGTACGAGCACCTCCGAGCAAATCCATACTCCACGAGCTCGGCATTATGCAACACTTTTCAGCCATAGTACAATCGCGCATACTGCAGTATTTTGGACACACCTCAAGGCGCAATAACAACTCCATAGAGCGGCTGGTCGTGTAGGGAAAAGTAGAGGGAACCAGATCGCGCGGAAGGTCACCTATGCGCTGGACTGAACAGGTTAAATCCGCAGTGGGAAACCGCGTATCTGACTGAACCAGAAAGTCTGCAAACAGGGAGAGATGGCGGGAGATCATGCGGAGAGCTGTATCCGCCTTTACCACCGACGTGGATACCCCGACGTAACCACGACCGCTCTACCAAGTGCGATACGACATAGATGATGAGAAGCACCTCATAGTCTTGGTTGGGGATCAAACCCGCATTCCACGGCTTTAAAGCAGGGTCATTTCCAAACACGTCAATATAGCAATCGATACTTACATAACTTGCTATTTTGATTTTGCTATCTCAACAAAAATTTTAGTAATAACAATCATATTTTTGTAAAATCCTACAAAAACTGTAAAAAATTACAACTCAGTAAAAAAACCCTAACCAAGAAATATCAGCGGATGATAGAAAAAATACTTATTATTCCTAGTTCTTTTGCCGTCATCGTCATCGTTTCCAGTCTATAATTTACCTTTAAAGCCTACAAAGGGATAAATTTTCTTTGGTTGTAATAATTCATCATTTGACTAATTGTTCTTGTAAAATATATAAAATTCGAAATGACTTTGATTTAAGCAAACTTTAAGAAGACCTAAGATATCAGAATGAACTTCTAATTAAAACAAACAAATTAATTTAATTATTAGGTTACAATTTAGCTTTAGATAGGCCTCAGTAAACTTGCTTTAATTGGGTCTACACAGACGAAAGGTTATAATGATTAAACGTTTGGTGAAATTTTTAATGAAGACTATTTACCTTAACAAAAGTACCTTTAACTGAAGAGCGTGTATAAAAGGGTTGATGAAAGTGGAGGGAGCGAGGGAAGTATTTCAAGATCGTAGTAGCAGATGGAAGACTGTGGTCTCTGCCTACCCCCATTGGAAAGAGGCGACATTTTCGATTGCCTGATTGTATAGGTCCATTAACAAATTATAAAAAATAGAGGAGGCATACGTTACTGACCCATCCCGATCCCTTAAGGTGGATGCCACACATGGATGAAGGGATGAACTGTTACATAGGCAACTGCGTCGAGTTTCGCTTCCAGCCGTAATGGTAACAACCAAAGAGACTTGAATCTCGCTGCGCTCACTTTTATCTGAGGTAACAATGGGGTCTTCTTTACAGAATACTTATTGAATGTCATGCAGAATACTCGTACAATGCAAATGGTCCGTGGTACATCTCCCACAGAATATTGATTTCGGTTGTGAAATTCTGAAATGTTATGTTAATTAAATCACTACCTGATACTAAACTTTAATTTACAATTAGGTTTTAATAAAAAAAAACCGGTCAAGTGCGAGTCGGACTCGCGCGCCAAGGGTTCCGATATACCTATAGTATTTTTGGAAGCAATAAAGTCCATTTTCAGGACCGCAAAACTAAATTTGTTTGTAAAGGTTTTTTGCAGATTTCTGAAAAACTGTGCAACTTAGAAAGATCGTTTTATTTTTGCTGTAAAGTTTATATAAACTTCTGTCAACTGTAATTAATTCAGATTTTTCCTTACTCAAACTTCGGAGATAAGGGGGGGGAATGGTATTTTTCTTGACATTTTTCATCATAACTTTAAAACTAAGAAATTTAAAAAAATACAAAAATATATTTTAAAATGTACAAGTAAAGCCCTTTCATATGATACCCCACTCGACCTAGTAGCGACAATTTGAAATTTGGCCCCCCCTATTTTGGCCCCCTTTATATTAATAATCATACTTTTTTCAAATTTTTTTCTTGTGCAATTAAGTTGGGCAACTATATTCTAAAACTTTTCCAAATTTCAGGTTGATAGCATAAGTGGTTGCTGAGATATAGAGGTGTGACAGACAGACGGACAGACAGACAGACAGACAGAGCGGCACCATAAGGGTTCCTTTTTTTACCATTTTGGTATCGGAACCCTAAAAACCGTGTAAAACCATTTCTGGGTTTATTTCTGGGTTTTCTGAAGAAGCTTAGGGCTGAAACTTTTGAGCTACGACTTTTAAAATTTGTAGAAAAAAATTACTAAAGTTCTCAGCTGATATTTTTTTTACTGTCTTTAGGCTTACTCTTGACCTCGATCTAGCACTGAGGACAGAGATGAGGTCGACGATGGAACGAGCTTGCCCAGAAGAAGCCTATTCACTCGCGACTTAAATAGATTCGGTTTATAAGAGCTTGTGAACACAGTCAATGGCAGAGAATTCCACTCCTTAGCCACATTAACTACATTTTGTACATATTTATTTATTTCTTCAAAATAGTACAGCCACATTTTAAACATTATACTATAACTACAACATACAACAAAGAGGTAAGATATCTGACGCTTAAGACAATTCAGGCGTACATAGCATTTTCTATCATAATTTTAAAAATTAACAAAAGTAAGTAATTATAGTTAGATCACTTTATGTACTTTAGTTTTAAATACAGAGATTGAGTCATGAAAAACATCGAGATCTATTTTATTGCTAATACTATTGTAATAATTGGAGATTTTGGCTATTGGTGTGACAAAATTAGTTCTTGTATTGGGAATATGTGATATTTTTTAAATTTTGTTTCTAGGATATTTAAAAGGTACATTTAAAGAGATTTGGTTAATGAGATGATTATGTTTACCATTGATAAGTTTATGCAGGAAGCACAAGCCATGAAAATTTCGTCTGTCACGAAGACTCTGCATTTCGAATTTTTGTAAACGCTCTTGATAGGGTTGTCTTTGTGAGAAACCACTGGAACGATCAGTCATATCTGCGTTACAATGTGCAGTATCTATTCTATGAACTTTTTCTTGTAAATGTAGAATAGTTTACGACGTAAACCCAAAGGAACCAGGCACTGATTCCTTTACTACAAAACTACCTGCTCTGTTGTTAAGCTAAACAATATATTGATGTTGGTCCATTCGTCTTGTACTCAATAGTTATTGTTTACGTTTAATCGTAAAACTGAGGTGTTTTCTATAGGACAAGACTTTTGTAGGGTTCCTTGTACAATACAGGGTTAAAAAAAGTTCGGTGATCCTTCTAAGGGGTGATAATACTATATAATACAAAAATAACTTTTTAAATATTAGGTGATTACGTAATTTGATTTTCCTTCGAATTATATTACAGCTGATGATTTGATTTTCCTTTGAATTACTTCGAATTACATTAAAAATAAGCTGGTAATATTTTGTAAGCTTTATTTTACACTTAACTTTTATAAGGCTTAGTTTAATATAGTTATAAGTATATGGGTTCTCTGCAATTGTTATATATTTTATGACCTGTAATAAAAATCCATTATTATTATTAATTTATTTAAATAAACAGGTACTTGCTAGTGACTGGATGTCGGTCAACCGCACGTCGGTAGAAACTTTTTCAACTCTATTACGACGCCATAAGGCTCAAAAGTGTTTCTACTGACGTGCTGTTGAGTGTACAGCAGCACTGCACTTACTTTCTCGCAATACTCAAGGAAAAACTATCAACCGCAAAGTTAAATTTGTAATGTCATAGACATAGTATGGAAATACAAACTTTAATTATGTTTTTCCAAAAAAAATGTTCAAATGAAATATACAGATCAATTCAGAATTCAAATTGTCAAACATTAAACAAACCTCAAACGATTTCGAGTAAATCACATGTTTAACTTTTGGTAGTACTGGAACATCCTTTATATGAATTTTTACAGATCAATGGATACTACCGTACTCCGTACTTGCATGGAGATTTTTTAAATTTCCTAACACATGTTCCTTATAGATAATTGTTCAGTTTAGTCTACTGAGCACGCGCTTTCAGTTTTTGGTACAACCTGTGCACTAAATTTTATTAAAAAAAATCATAAAGAATATTCAGTCAGGTAGACAACCAATCCAGGATTAATATTATAGAAAATTTTAATAAACTCAATGAAACCAATTTTGGGTAAATCACATGTTTACGATTTGGTCGTACAGGAACACCCCTTATATGAAATTACACAGATCAATTGATACTGGCGCAAGATATCTTACATGGAGATGCTTGGTCATGCAAAGTTTCATCAAGATTCTATGAGCCATTTATGAGAAAAATTCAATTTTTCATTTTCGTTGTATCACAGCTACCCTCAAAATGAGAGCCAGCAAGAAACCACTTAGAATCCTGCGTTGAATTTGAATAAAACTTCTAAATTTAAAATATGGTGTCAATCGAAACATTCGTTTAGCGCTAGGCCAAAGCGTGACGGACAGACCGACCGCGACGGACCGACCGACCGACCGACAGACCGACCGACCGACGGACGGACATTTTTGGGAGACTTGTTTTTTATGATGTATAAGTGATATAGAACACATTTTTGAGAAAATTAGAAAAACTTTTTTTTTCACGAATACAATACCTTTCTCGCTCCGCTGGAAACTATAACATCTTCGTCCGCATCACCAGAGTATCATAAAGGTAATTTTACCCTCCAGGAGCTTCAATTTTACTTGAACTAAAATTGCTTTTGTAAGAATTTTTTTTTTATTTATTTGTTTATGTATTTATATTAGTAAATTAGAATCAGCCTTTAGAAGGACCATAGTACTTTTTTACACCCTGTATAGCTGCTACCAATGTTAAATCTTATTTAAAATATCCTAAATCGAATAAATTTTTACTGAAGGATTAAACTCTGTCTCTGAAATCGTTCAAATCACAACTTTTAGCTGTTTTCTTAATAAGTGGGGTTGAGTTCCTAGTTATTGGACCTCAGAGCACTTCGACTCCATCGGATCGGTTATGTCGTGTGTATGGTTCATTAGTAACACGTAAAGCTCGGTATATTAGAATTTGTATTGTGCTGTACTTACTTTTTTCTTTTTTGCTGGAATTCAAGGAGCACCCAGCCCTGCAGTGGACGTTTCATGGGATATTATGATGATGATGATAATGTTCTTGTTTCAATCATCGTTGTATCTAGACTCCCGCTTCAATTCTCATTGTCAATTATCAAGGCTGGATTCTGTTCTTGACTCAATATGCGTAAATAGTCAAAATGTATAACAAAATTTCCTTGCGAGTTCATAGCAAACACTTCGTTAATATTAATTTTGAAAGAGTGCATTTGATCGCCAACAAACTGTTTCGCAGTTAGGCGATATATTTAGTTTGTGAAACTTAGTTGTAAAATATTTGATGATAAATAAAAAAAAATTCATATGGGAGCAAGGAAGTAGTAAAAAAATCAGTATAAGCTGAACCAGCGCTAACCTACAAACTCTAAAAACCAGAGACCCGCTCAAGGTCACAGTGTCACCACTGATGTGCGACTGACTGTACGTAAGATAAGTAGTAAAGGCCTCCCCTCTTTCGTCGCTAAGGGAAATTATACTGAGTGTTAAACAAAGTGGTTTGAAACATGAAGGATTTAAAGTATATGAAACTAAACGACTTTTCCCAAAGAACCTAGATCAAAATTGCACAAAAGAAATATAGTCATCCCCACAGACCTAACACTCACAGATAATAGTACATTAAGATGCACGTGCGCTATTTTGGATATTACAGCCGAGGCTCAGAAATTGCAGCCTTAGCCGCAGGCGAGGGCGTAATGGAGCCGAGGGTGTAATCACCAAAGCGCACAAGCTTCTTACGACGTTTTTCAATACATTTGCGAATAAAAACGAGTCAAATTCGCTTACCTTTTTTTCCTAAGGAAATTTCGTAGACGTTTTCCTCACGTTTCTTTGTCACCCTATACACCGGTTTTGTTTTTTTGGTCAAGTATTTTCGACGTTCTGCACTTATCACTTTTTAGGGTTCCGATACCAAAATGGTAAAAAAAAGGAACCCTTATGGTGCCGCTCTGTCTGTCTGTCCGTCTGTCTGTCACACCTCTATATCTCAGCAACCACTTATGCTATCAACCTGAAATTTGGAACAGTTTTAGAATATAGTTGCCCAACTTAATTGCACAAGAAAAAATTTTGAAAAAAGTATGATTATTAATATAAAGGGGGCCAAAATAGGGGGGGCCAAATTTCAAATTGTCGCTACTAGGTCGAGTGGGGTATCATATGAAAGGGCTTTACTTGTAAATTTTAAAATATATTTTTGTATTTTTTTAAATTTCTTAGTTTTAAAGTTATGATGAAAAATGTCAAGAAAAATACCATTCCCCCCCCCTTATCTCCGAAGTTTGAGTAAGGAAAAATCTGAATTAATTACAGTTGACAGAAGTTTATATAAACTTTACAGCAAAAATAAAACGATCTTTCTAAGTTGCACAGTTTTTCAGAAATCTGCAAAAAACCTTTACAAACAAATTTAGTTTTGCGGTCCTGAAAATGGACTTTATTGCTTCCAAAAATACTATAGGTATATCGGAACCCTCGGCGCGCGAGTCCGACTCGCACTTGACCGGTTTTTTTTTATTTGAAGAAGTTATTTATTTTTTAATTACATTAAACAAATTTCACAACAAGAAATATCTGTTAAAATGGCGCGCGTATTACTTTTTTCGAAGACACAGATTATACACGCGCGCAGGAGACAATGACTACACTATCAAACAGACTACTATTCAAATTATTTTAAAATTGAATATTTTGTTACTTTAAAGACAATTAATTTGTAGTTAGTTAGTTGATTAAAATCAATATTTTCGTTTAATTAACGTTTATTTATCATATTATCGAACAAAGTTTCTTAATTCATTAAATTATTATGAATGTTATAGATATAGATACTCCTTGCACCTTGCCGGTATAAAAAACAGAACAAAAATAAAACACTAACCTGCCAAACAGCTTACTCAGCAAGGAGGTCTTTGTTCTGAGGCTCACTTCCTTGAATTATTTAATACGGAATATTTTGTTACTTTAAAGACAAATTTGTAGTGAGTTGGTTGATTAATATAAGTATTTCCATGTAATTAACATTTATTTATCATATTATCGAACACAGTTTACTTATTCATGAAAATATTATGAATTTTATAGATATAGAAACTCCTTGCATCTTGCCGATTAAAAAAAAACCGGTCAAGTGCGAGTCGGACTCGCGCGCCGAGGGTTCCGATATACCTATAGTATTTTTGGAAGCAATAAAGTCCATTTTCAGGACCGCAAAACTAAATTTGTTTGTAAAGGTTTTTTGCAGATTTCTGAAAAACTGTGCAACTTAGAAAGATCGTTTTATTTTTGCTGTAAAGTTTACATAAACCTCTTTCAACTGTAATTAATTCAGATTTTCCCTTACTCAAACTTCGGAGATAAGGGGGGGGGGAATGGTATTTTTTTTGACATTTTTCATCATAACTTGAAAACTAAGAAACTTAAAAAAATACAAAAATATATTTTAAAATGTACAAGTAAAGCCCTTTCATATGATATCCCACTCGACCTAGTAGCGACAATTTGAAATTTGGCCCCCCCTATTTTGGCCCCCTTTACATTAATAATCATACTTTTTTCAAAAAAATTTCATGTGCAATTAAGTTGGGCAACTATATTCTAAAACTATTCCAAATTTCAGCTCGATAGCGTAAGTGGTTGCTGAGATATAGAGGTGTGACAGACAGACGGACAGACAGACAGACAGACAGACAGAGCGGCACCATAAGGGTTCCTTTTTTTTACCATTTTGGTATCGGAACCCTAAAAAGACAAACATTACAACACTAGTGAAGTTATATGAATGAAAAAAGCACGCGTGTTTAATAAGCTGGATTAAGGACCTTAATACAGTGCAAATAGAGCTGTTTTATGAGCAAATGTGTTGAAAAATAATTTAAAACTGTAATGTAACGTGACCACCACATTGTTGAAGTTGTTTATTTTATTTTTTTTAACGACCTATGAAAATACTTAATAAAACACTTTATTTAATTTAAAATACTTATGGGGTAGGACTCTTGTTGGCAAAAATCTAATTTAATTTGATTTGTATACTCAAGACATTTTTTGAAACTACAATTTACGTAAACAATATACATAGTATATTAGTACGTAATTTCTTAATGTACTTAGACATAAATAGTTTTTTAGCTTTAACACATACGAAAAACACCATCTTGTTGGATGAAATTTCGTATCCGGGGGATTTTGGGGACGAAAAATTTATAAAGCTAGGTCTCATGTCTAGGAATAATCGAGTTCTCAGTATTTTTGACCATTTCTTGAAGCACGTTTCAGAAAACCTACAGCGCCATCAAAGTCAAAGTCAAAATAGTTTATTCATTGTTGGATATTAAAATCTCTTAGTGACGTCAGCTACTACATCGCTTCACAAACAAATTGGCGCCATAGTGGGAAAAAAAAGAAGGGACAATAAAAACCCACGCGCTCTTTTAAAAATGTGTGAATGTACAGGATTGATACAATAAACATAAGTCAATCTAAATTTTCAATTAGTCTGTTAGAACCGCAGCCTAATCCCATGGATTTTTCTCTTCTATATAATCAGATATTTTATAATAACCTTTCTTAAATAATTTTTGTTTGATAACAGTTTTGAATTTATTTAACGGTAAACTTTCAATATGAGTGGTACCTTATTATAGAAGAGTATACATTGACCTCTATAAGTTTTACAAATCTGTTGGTGAGCTTTGGGTTAAATTACACCGAACGAAGCTCGGTCACCCAGGTACTTTTATTTGTACAATATTTGTGGAGAGTCTGATATTTCATTTCCAGTGATGTATTTTATAGCGTAAGTTTTACATTCACGTTGTACTATCATACTCTTTCAGTGTTTGCCAACCTTGTACCTATAGCATACAGAAGGGTGCAAAATAGGGCACCTTCATCCCTAGTTTCTTTCTTTATGATTCCCCTTTCCATTTCTAAGTTGTATACTATACCTAGGTATTCTGCATCTAGGTTTCAGAGTAGGGCGCTGTTGCGAAGGGAGATCTTGAAAAAGGAATATACTATTATACTTCACCTGCTTGGATAGTGCTGCTGCTTACCCAATAATAGTTAAATAATAATTATGTGTTTAGTCACAGCTATAGTCAACAGGTTATTTACCGAGGTGGGTAAGTAGGTAAATTAAATTTTATCGTGTAATAATATGTAATGTGGATGGGTGGATGGATGGATGCCCCCGCACCACTTACGGAACAGTACGCAATTATGAAAAAAAAAACCCTAAAAGAAGTTACCAAAGGTGTGCAGTACAATTGTAATAATTTTAATTTAAATTAATAGGTGGCACGCTGATCAAACTAATATAGTTTATTCATTGTTAGATATTAAAATTTCGACGAAATTTTGACGACAGCTAAACTACTTCGTTTAACAAACAAAGTGGAGATTACCGTTGGTAATTTATTTTTGTAAATCTTAGTAAAATTATTGAAATCTATTTATAATAAAATATATCACCGACTTTGACAGCGACAATCAGAGCAGCTGCTGCTCCGCTGCTCTGCTGCTTCTTTCCAGCAGTGGACGAACAGATGATAAGACCGCCCAACTGGTTCCTGACCTTGACACATTAAACAAGACTAACGCGATTCGAAAGAATTTATCATATCAGCCAAAAGAAGTCCACTGCTGGACATAGGCCTCCCCTAAAGTTCTCCATGACGACCGGTCCTGCGCTGCTCGCACCCAGCGGCTTCCCGCGACCGCCACCAGATCGTCGGTCCACCTTGTGGGGGGCCTGCCAACGCTTCGTCTTCCAGTACGTGGTCGCCACTCAAAAGAAAGGAAGAAAAATAAACTGATAAATGTAACTCAAACCTGATCAAATATTTTAATATATTTCGAATTTGAAGCACAACAAATCCATTTACTTTAAATATTATTAAATCTGAATTTTAGATAAGGGATCAGTATAAATATGAATCACTTTGGTAATTTAATCATAACCTAATATTTGGGTGACAAAAAACTAACATACAAAAACAATATGAAAGTTTATGCCTTTCTTACTATTTTCCTGTTGTCATTTGTGATGGGGGCAAGAAAAGGTGAAAGAAGTGAGTACCTACTTTTTTATAAATAGATATTGTGTAAGTAATTAACTTATTAAAATCACTCACCGGTCAATGATATTACAATATCTTTGTCAACGGCACGGAATTTAAACACTCCAAACATTTTTCAACTGCATATTTTTTTCCTAGCACATAATTGCAACCTATTTTATATTGCTGCCTACTCTATGACGTTAACACTTTTCTCTCGTACTGTACCAAACCTGCCAAGCTACGCATTGGCAGACCAACGTATACACTACAGATTGTTTCTTGAATTCAACGCACACATCACATTCACTGAATATAGTCGGTTTATTTCTATATGCGTGCATTCGTCGAATACAGTTTTAAACCAGACTAGAGCGCGCTTATGTCAATGTCACTGAGAAAAATTAAAATTTAGATTTTGTTTTGCGTTTTAAGAAATTATTGAGAGATAATGATTATTCGATAAGATAATTAAATCTAAAAACCCAAATGAAAGTTGAAAAAAATCTCTAGAAAACGAGATTGATGACAAATGTCTTATGAATTTGACGTTTCGCACACGCTGCACTACCTCATTTTCGTATGCAATGATAGCGCGCTAAAGTGACGTCACTGATGATGTCACGTCGCTTAAACGAGTGAATACGAGCAAGTTTTGAACCGACTATTAGCGCGCTAAAACCGCACACAAAGCTCATGAGTAGGTTTTAATCCGTAGTGATAGTGTTGACCCAATGGTCCTAGAAATGAGCGCCGTATTGGGGCGCCGAATGTTAGATGATGTGGCTGGAGGGTTAAAAATGTATTTGAATATTCTCTTTGAAGCAAAAATTTTAATTAAGTTTGGGTACAAAAATTAGAGAAACATTTATGTCAAAAATAATCCCGCAAGGGGGGTGAAATTAGGATAGAATTTTTCCAAAAGTACAATTCTAACGAAGAGAGATGCAATTAAATATTGATTTAGGATTAAAGTAACAACAAAGTAGGCTAGACAAGTTTTCCAGCAGTTGTAAGACCTCATCCCCAAGGGATTGAAATTACTGAAAATAATAATGTAAGAGATGAAAGTTTAAAAAAAAATCCGTTTGTATAGAAGTGAGATAATCAAATCAAATCAAATCAAATCAATATCGTTCATTCATTGTTGGATATTAAAATCTCTTAATGACGTCAGCTAAACTACATCGCTTCACAAACAATGTGGCGCCATTGTGGGAAAAAAAAAGAAGCGACAATAAAAACCCACGCGCTCTTTTAAATATGTTTGAATGTACAAAGTTGATATACAACATACATAGGTCAGTTTTAATTTTGAATTAGCCTGTTAGAACCGTAGTCTAATCCCATGGATTTTTCTCTTCTAGATAATCTGATATTTTATAATAACCCTTCTTACATAATTTCTGCTTGATTACAGTTTTGAATTTATCTAACGGTAAACTTTCAATATCAGTGGGTACCTTATTATAGAAGCGTATACATTGACCTTTATATGTTTTACTAATTTTGTGAATACGGCTGACATGAGAAGCAAGTTGATTCTTGTTTCTTATGTTGACACTGTGCCTGTCACAATTTTTATCAAAAATATGTATATTCCGTTTAGCATATATTAAATTCTCATAAATGTATTGCGACACAAAAGTCAAAATGTTGATTTCTTTAAATTTATTTCGAAGAGATGCTCTAGGCTTCATTTTATAAATTTCACGAACAGCTCGCTTTTGTAGTAAAAAAATGCTGTTTGCATCCGCAGCATGACCCCATAACAAAAGGCCATATGACATGAGACTATGGAAATAACTGAAGTAGACTAACCTCGCGGTGTCTACATCCGTCAGAGCTCTTATTCTTTTCACTGCGTATGCTGCAGAACTAAGTCTGTTCGACAATTTATTAATATGCGGTCCCCATTGTAATTTGTTGTCTAAGGTAATACCTAGGAACACAGCTGATTCCACAAGACTCAATTTATTTATGATAAAGATTAATAGTGATAGATAGAGAAAGAAACAAATATAGAGGGATGGATAGGGACAGATAGACATGGACAGGTGTTGATGGGGATAGATAGGGATAAATATGGATAGGTAGGGTTAGATAAGAATAGGTAAGGAAAGGTAGGGATAGCTTGGGCTGGATAGGGTTAAATAGGGATAAAAAAGAAACATAGGTATGGATAGGTTTAGATAGGGATAGATTGGTATAGATAAGGGAAGATTAGACAAGGATGAATAGGCGGACGGACGGAAGTACGGATTGACGGAAGGACGGACGGACGGATGGACGGACGGACGGCTGACGTGTGACGGATAGATGGATGGACGGATAGATAAGGGTACTAGGATAGATTTGGACAGATAGGGATGGACCGACGGATGGAAAGACGGATGGATAGACTGACGGAAGGCGGACAGATGGAAGGATGGACGGACGCATGGATGGATTGACAGATATAGGGATAGACGGATGGACCGATGGACGGAAAGATAGACAGATAGAATCCCGCGCGGACAAAGTTGCGGGCAACCGCTAGTATTTTGTATCAATCAAATAACTTTCCCAAAGATACATTTTTGGAAAATTAAATAAAAATATGATCTCTCCATACAACCTGTTCGATCAGTGTAAGTAATTTGTATGGAAAGGTAATTTTTTTTAAAAATTTTTTTTTTTTCATTTCCCAAAAATGTTTCTTTGGGAAAGTTATTCAGTTTCTTTGACTGAGCACGTCTATTCAGTTTTCGGTACACCGTCTCTTACACCTTGTTTAGTATAGGGTTTTATTCGTTGTTGACCAAAGAATTTTTAAGATGTATTACTTAATATGTCGATGTTGTTGACCAAAGAATTTGTTGCGTCTGTGGCGTATCCGTTCCGCGCCCTTGCCGTATCCATTCCGCGCCCAAACCACAGAATAAAATCATGCAGAACGGACCTTCTCCGCCCCCCTTGTAATTTACCCGATGGTCCTTCTGAGGGTCTTTACGCAACCTTCCAGTTTCAGATTTCAAATTCGCACTCGATGTATGTAGTGTACGGGGTGTGCTCAAAACTTGCCGTTGATAAAATTATTTTAATATTGATATATTTGCTTTTTTTTATAGTCTATGGTCCAGAAACCTGTCGAGCGTATCCTTGTAAAAGAGACATCGACTGCGACGGTGTTGTACCACAAATAGCAATAGGAGTGTACACAGGCTGCCTGAGACCTAACGCAACGCGGCCTATGACACATTGCTGCTTATTTCCAACCACATTTGGAAATGGGGAAGATTATGATGATTAAAGTCTGTTTTGAAAATACTTGAATTTTCAAAATAATAAATGTATTAATTTATTTAAAGTATGTTTAATTTTCTTGTGTGGCACCGGTAAAGAATAGTACCAACCCAACTCTACCCTTATGGACTCTACTCACGCAACAATCTCAATCACAATCAGTTGTCGCAATCTGCAGATTGTCAACAGATTGCAACGTAAGTAGGCAGTTTGGGACTGACTTCCAACTAATTGTCAAATTGTACAATCCAATCTTAGCAATTTACAATCTGTCAAACAAATCGTGTCCAAATTGCAATGTGTGGAGCGTGATCGCATGCAATTTTCATACATATAGCTCTATGGTCGCAATTTTGCGACTCCATCTATGGGACGAATTCTATCTAATCTGTGGCTGTCATTTATATATATATACTCTTTATTGCACAAAAATTTGACAGAAAAGACTATAACTAAAGGACATACACAAAGGCGGGCTTATCTCTAAAAGAGATTTCTTCCAGCCAACCGAACGCAGAACCGTTTATTGGTAGATAAAAGCGATAAAAGCAATGTTTTTAGCTACTATTATCTTCTTTTCGACGCTAATTGCTTGTAATTAATAAGAATCGATGGTAAGCACAAGTTCCGCATGTTGAAATTCCGATAGTTTTGAAAATTTTGAAATTTCGCGGCATGAAATTGTGATGAAATTGCTTTGTGAGTATAGTACAGACAATCTCGATTCTACAGATTGTCACAGCTAATTGTGATGGAAATTGTTGCGTGAGGAGACCTTTATAGGTGTCGTGAAAGTCGAATAAAGGCTTATGAACCGGAGGATAGGCAGCACCACCTTTCTGTGTATTGTTTATTTATTTATTTATTTATTTACAGTTTATTTTACGGGTAGCGCAAAATACGAGTACATCATTAGACTGCGGAATAATATCGTGTTGTGATGACAACGTCACTGCGTGCCCTGTTGACACAGCTATTAGTGATCATAATGCTCAATTATTTAAATTAAATATTATAACACAGTTGAAATCCAAAATGTGTCCAAATTATAATGAACGACGAAAATATACGGACGAATCAATTTATCGATTTGATATTGACATTACAAATTACGATTGGAATTTTATATACAAATCTGACATTGATATTAATGAAAAATTTTTAAATTTATTTAACATATTATCTTACTACTTGGACATTCATTTTTCAATAAAAAAAGTAATATTTAAAAGGAAAAATAAATTAAAATGGCTGAGTGATGAACTTTCTACTTATCTCAAAAGTTTTGAAGATTTTTGCGAAATTAAACGGCAATATCCCAGTAATGAAATGATATCTATGTGCGTGAATTATTATGCAGACCTTATCAAAACAACCAGCTTGCGTGACAGAAAATCACACATAGAAAAGCGCCTGGTAGAAGCAAAAAATCCTTCAAAAGAGGTGTGGCGAGTTATAAACGACGAAGTTGTATTTAGAGAAAACAAGCGTAGTACGATAACCTTAAAAGATCAAGGAAGAAAAGTGCCCTATAGTGAAATACCTAATAAACTAAATAACCTTTTTCTAACAGTTGCCTCAAAATTTTCACTACAATGTAGTAATGATTTATCTATACTTTACTGAAACCAATTTACATCAAATTTAAATGTACCGAAGTTCAACCTACCTTAAGTTTCACTTGAGATGATAAATAAGGTATTAAAGTCAATGATGAAAACCCGTAATACTTTGGATTTGTATGACATATCCGTGAACATCCTTTTATCAATCTGGCCGGTTATTTCGGATATCTTAGTGTCCCTTATTAATGAAATGTTCGCTATAGGTCTATATCCTGATGTCTTAAAGTGTACCCGCGTGTGTCCAGTATACAAAGGGAAAGGCGAAAAGGATAAAGTGGACAGTTATAGACCCATAACGATTGTTCCAAGTGTGTCGAAAATCATTGAGTCGTTGATTTCAACTAGTTTAATGCAGCACTTTGAGAAAAATGATTTATTCACAGACTGTCAATATGCATACAGGAAAAATAGGTCTACTTCTGCGGCAGGACATAAAATTGTAGATTGTATAATAACCGCAATAGACGATAAATATAAAGTAGCCGGAATATTCTGTGATCTCTCTAAAGCTTTTGACGTTATAAATAATTGTCTGCTTATGCAAAAACTGAAACAATATGGAGTTACGAAAAATGAGTTGAGTCTCCTCACTTCATTCTTGACATGTAGAAAGCAAACTGTAGAAATTGTTAGTAATGGTAGAAAGCTCAGTTCAGCTGCTGGAGAGATCACAATTGGTATTCCACAAGGCTCAGCACTTGGCAATACCATGTTTTTAGCTTTCGTAAATGATTTACCTGCTTTTATCACAGACGGTTTAATACCCTTGTTTGCAGACGATACGACTGTTATTGTATGTGCGCGTACCTACGAAGAATTAAATAGAAAAATTGTGCAGGTATGCGAAAAGCTTAAAGACTGGTTTACTTGTAACGGATTGATATTAAATCTAACAAAATCAAATGTTGTTCTTTTTGCTGGAAGAACAGTACCTCGGCCAATATCAATAAACAGCCCTATTCCAGTGTGCGAGCATTGTAAATTCTTAGGATTCACTCTTGATGCTACATTAAGCTGGAAATTTCACGTGCAGTCTCTTTGCGACAAATTAAGGAGTGCTACTTACGCACTGAGGAAGCTAAAACCTCTCGTTTCAACAGCTGTATTAAAACAATCATACTACGCATATTTCCATAGTTTGATATCGTACGGTGTAATCCTCTGGGGTAACTCCACAGATTCTGACCGTGTATTTATCTTACAGAAACGAGCTGTTCGAACAATTGAAGGCTTAAAGCCCAGACAAACATGTAGGAACTCATTCCGAAAGCACAGAATAATGACCCTGTATTCGTTATAAATGTATGAAGTCTTAATGTACGTACGTCCGACGCAACATATCCAGTTTTGAACGTCGAACATATGACGGACGCGAATTGCGAAACACCGGTAGGCTCAATGTAGTGCAACGGCGGACCACATTAGCTACAAAGAACCCGCGTGTAATCGGCCCAACATACTATGAGTATTGTGGCGTCCGGTAGGACGTACTGTTATTTATCGGGATGCATCTAGTAAAACTAGCTAATAATGGTACGTAGGACACAGACAGAACATCCCCGCTCGCCGGCTGGCTATGAAGTGATATTCTCCCCGAGTACCCACATTTATTGTGAACGTCACATCTCTTCCTTTTTATATGATTTGAAATACTTTTATATATCATTATTTACATAATACTTAATGGTCATCATAACATGCAGAATACAATTCAAATAGAGCGACTCGACTACCGTCTCGGATCGTGCTATGGCAGCGTAAAAGAGACGGCAAGAAACCACTGCAGCACGGCCTACTTTAAGAGTCGGCTTTATACAATGGGTTCCCTGTGTCGTGCTAGAATATCAAAGCACTATAAGTCTTACATTGAACCGATTTAGATACGATAGTATCATTATTAAAATTTACAACTTCGTTCATTAGGTAATTAAGTTTCTTCTAGGTACTGTCCACTTTTCTCCATTTTTCCTTTCATTTGTGGATGCTTCTTGCAACACTGAGAGTTCCAGTATTGTTGTTGTGGTCGCTGGCAGTCTAAAGTCATCTTTAAGCAGAAACTCCACCTGTGGACAATATTGCAGTATCTATATTCTCATTAAGGTGCAATTTCGCGCTTGCGCGCGATACTTAGGTAGTATTTACACTTATTTGTTAAAAGAATGCGTTTATTATAAAAGTCAGGGAGTGAGATTTCTGTTTTCTGATGAATTGTTAAGATATTTGTTCCAAATTAATTAGAATTTGAATTATGTTTTTAAAATTTATCCAAAACATTTTATAATATCGGTTTGTGAACCACCTCTTTACAAATAATACCTTTTTTTTGTCTTAAAATAGCAATTCCACAGTTAGTTATCAAGATAATCAGGATGCTTTTGGCAGTTTTTTTTTTAATACTATTTTAACTCGAGCATGACAAAGCATTTGTTTAGTCTTGGTTCATAAGAAACTGAACTGTCACCCTATCTGTGTGTGTGATATTGGAGCCCATTTTTTTTCTTTAAGTTTTACGAGTAGACATGTGTTGCTTTGCCATGGCATTAATGGCATCAAACGACCCATAGAAAATTGACGGTATTTATAATGTTTTTCAACTCTGGAAGATTTATGGCATCTTTCGACCCATGGAATATTTATGGCGTCGTTTGATCCATGCGTACACATTTGTGCATTTTTCGACCCATGGGTAATTGTGGCGTCTTTCGACCCATCGATTATTGTGGCGTCTTTCGCCCCTTGTGGCGTATTTCGATCCATGGATTATTGTGGCGTCTTTCGACCCATAGATTTTTGTGGCGTCTTTCGACAGTTTCGATCCATAGGTTATTGTGGCGTCTTTCGACAGTTTCGACCCATAGATTATTGTGTTTTTTATTTATTTTTTGATCCATGGATTATTGTGGTGTCTTTAGACCCATATATTTTTGTGGCGTCTTTCGACCCATAGATTATTGTGGTGTTTTTTGACCCATGGGCTATTGTGGTGTCTTTCGACTTGTGGCCAAATCAACACATGCCTTCCGACCACGCATATAAACCTTTATGGATTTGAAAAGTCTTTCAAGACACGAGCAGGAATTGAACCCGCACCTTTGAACCGAACCAACTAGTATTTTTTGTATTTACATACACCAGACACCAGAAGCAGCACGATCCAATGCACTGACCACTGTGCTATCGCATCTAGACTCCCCCATTCACATGGTTCACATGCGTAGTTTTTTTCATATTAGTGATGCAACAAGTATAAAAATGATTTTATTTTTGATTGGCTAAATAATAATGACGTATTTACATCTTGAAATACCCAATATTCAGCATATAACAGTTTCCTTTTAAATACTTAATCTCTTTTTTTTTTAGCTTTTAATTCCTTATCTGTACCTACATATTATTATGGATTTAAAGTTTTGAGACGCTGTTGTTAGGTATTTATATTTATTTGTGGTATTATTAAGACCTTATTTATTTTCACAGCTAATACATGGACGAACAAACTCTTGTGATACCTATGTATATTTTAATCGAAATAAAATATAGGTACATTTCCTTTTTCTTTTTTTCTTTCTTTTTTTTTTTTTTTTTTGTAAGTTTGGATCAATAAAAGAAGGTGTCTGTCTATATGTGTTTGCAACTTTTAAGGTCTTACATACACAATGGAAAAATACTAGCTTGATTTCGTTGCATCACCAATATAACTGAGGATTTCAATCCATTCGAGGATTATCGTTAAAACTAACTTTTCCTTTGTTTTGTTTTCGTTAGTTTATTTTGTGGCTTTATAGAATATCAAGACTCTTTTATGATAAAAAGCAAACACACACACAAGTTGATATTTTGTTTTTACTCTTGGTACGTAAGTTCAGTACTTATTACTTGTTATTTTCAATAGGGTGTTTTCCCGCACCTTGTGAAAGTTCAACTGGATGGCGCTGCTGATTATCGTCAGGAAAATGGAAACACTGTTACTAAAGTATAGTGAAAATATGTTCGCATACGTTATACCTCGGTATGTCTATTTAAATCACATTGATTTGTCTCTTTTATTGGTTTTTATTCTAATATTTTTTTCTGTTTTAAGAAATATCTAGTAATAGTAAAATTGTTTAGCGCCTAAGTTTCAACATTTTTTTTTTTAAGTAACCTCCACTCTGGTGCTGACTGAGAAACAGTACCATAAGCATTTGAACTCAAGTACTTGTTGCAAATCTCAACTAACGACAGTTAAAAACCGTAGTTGAAAATATCATAGAAAATTGCCTATTATTGACATCTCACATCAGTCCGTTATATTGGCCAATAATGATGCTATGCGTATTTTACAAAACACAAAATATAGCTATAAATCTCTTTATTTAATTACTAGCAAATCTTTAATAATTCGTAGTAATGGATATCACCTTTGTAATATTGCTGTAATTTAATAATTCATTAAGAGATTGTAATATCCAACGATGAATAAACTATATTTGATTTGATTGAAAAACTATTTTTTTTTTTTATACACTTGACGAAGGAAAGTACTGCAGCACCACAAGCACTTTATTTCGTCTTATGCGGCAAATTCTTTTACATATGAAGTTTGTTTGACTTTCTTACTTACACCTACTTTCATCTAGGGATTTTGTGCTGCCACTGCTGGTCAGTCATCTTTGCATGTTTTCAATGTTAACCGGCACACAAGTTTTTCTCGAAATGTCTCCTCTACTCTAGTGACAATACTCAATGTGCCCAACATACTATACTACTTACTTATCAACGAGCAACATTTGCTTTGTATAAATAAAAATATACATGTAATAAAAATGACTCGCGTTTCAATGAAATTTACTATTAGTGGTTTTCGGGCCGAAAATCGATCTAATCTCATGTGTACGAAACGTTTCGTTTTGCCTTATTTTTTCAAGATTCAGGAAACCCCTGGTGCCATGTCTTGGTCTGCTTCGAGAAAGGTTATTCGGAGCAAGCTCAGTTGCCTAGCTGTACCTACTTGTATATTATACTTTGTAGGTAATATAGAGGTGTAATAATGATTGAGCCCATCTTTTTTACATGTATCTTTTTTGACGATTTCATTTAATAACACTGCATCCATTCCGTACCTACTTACCAAGATTTATAATTAATAATAAAAGTTAATAAGTAGTTTTAAGGTGTTTGTTAATGATGTATTAAACAAAAATATTTGGTAGGTAGGTAATTATAGTTGGATCAATAGATATATAAGCAGTTAGCACAGTGAAATTTGTTCCACATCAAGAGTTGTTATTTATATACCTGCTTTATTTTTTATTTTTGTCTTGGTATTTTGGTCCTGTCTACCGAATATCTACTTATTAATAATAAATTGTTTACAACACGATTAGCTGGTACGAGTATTGCTTCATAGTGCAGGTGATTCTGTTGGTAATCTTTAGTTGGTTGCCTATATTTTGTTAACGTCAAAACACACGTCAAAACGTCGTCGTACTCTAGTTGAGGTAGGTACGGTACGACACATAGTAACGAGTTTTATTTACCATTACGTCGGTGTCATAATAAGCACTTACGCAAGCATATAAGCACTTACGTAAAACCTCACAAACCCTGGTGTCAGAGTTACTGATCTGCCTATAATAACTAGAACAACCGTTTAAGCCTGCATCCCGAAGCACGCATTCATATTATTTTAGAGGTTAATCAAGTAGCTTTATTATGCAACGTCTTAACCACTTTTGTTTGACGTGTCTCCACGAGAATTCGGTCCCAAAAATTATGGTTCGAGAACCGCAATTTCTAAGTTGGTACAGTCAAGAGCACATCAAGCCTAACACATTGAACTTTGTACCGTTGTTATTTCATTAGATGTACGGCTGGATTCGCACTACCAGTATCAAGCTTGACCCGTTGTTTACTGCACTATAGATTACCTACAGAGGCTGATAAAAATATTTTGTTTGCTTTGTTTTTGTATAAGTATTAGGTTATTTAAAGGAATTCACACACGTGTAACAATTTAGTTCTTGTGTAGGTATTAGCAGCTACTAACTGTAAATTACCTAAATTACCTCGGTAACAGAAATAATGCATCATTAAAATACGGTCAGGCAGCCACCAGCGGAAACAATTGACGAAAGATATATTTGAAACGCCTTTCCGTAATTTATTTTTCTTGAGTGTGAGAAATAATGCCACACACATGAGAGCCTAAGCGAAAATCTCTGTATATTTTTCGAAACTTACTTGTAACATTGTTTGGGATGGCGGTCGAACACTTGTAAACAAACGGTTCAATTTTATTAATCAATGCATAATTTAGCAAATACGTGCCGGAGACATTTTTCAGTGTGGATATGTGTCTAATCCTCCTTTTTTTCCATTGCTTGAGATGGCAAAGGTTTTTCTAGTAATATATTTTTTTTTGCGGATAATTTGAAAATATTGTCAAAAATTGGTTTCCACTCACCACGCTTTCATTTCATCGTCGTCGCCACTGTGGCGTCCGGTAGGACGTACTGTTATTTATCGGGATGCATCTAGTAAAACTAGCTAATAATGGTACGTAGGACACAGACAGAACATCCCCGCTCGCCGGCTGGCTATGAAGTGATATTCTCCCCGAGTACCCACATTTATTGTGAACGTCACAAGTATCTACCCGAAGAGTTAAAAAATGAACCAAATAACGATACGTTTTGTCATCGACTTAAAAATCTTTTGTTGGATAAAGAATTATACTCTGTAAACGAATTTATTAATTTGACATTTTAGTTTTACTGTTTACAAATTAAGAAAAAAGACACGACAGGTGCTGCTTATTTCTACACGGAAACAGGGTGTTAATTTGATTGCGTGCCATAGCTCAGGGGCTAACTTTTCCGAAGGAACATAGGTCGAAATACAAAACTAAATTTTTGACCTCTCATAGAAACTGCATCAGCTGATAGCGCATTTTGTATGGAAGTTCAAATTTGGTTTTTCGTATTTCGACCTATGTTCCTTGAGAAAAGTTGTTCAGTTACTGATACTGATCCCGCCCCTGAGCTATGGCACGCAATGAAATTAACACCCTGTATACTGCGGAGCGGTCGCCACCCGCAACGCTTACATGCCTGGATTGCCTGATGACTATGATAAATCCCTTCCATAGTGTCACGCGTTTTTGCTAGAGTTCTCTACCCTACTTGCAGTACAAATAAAAGGAAAAGTCTAAAATCATTAAATATTTCAATTTTTTCACTACTAATAGTAACCAATTAAGATGAGCTCCCGTTTCAAGAACTTTTCTATAAAAGAGGGGTCAAGTTGGATGGTCGCGGAGTTTTTAAAATCAAAGAGCAAAAGCTTTTAGTTTATCATATGGTAGATAGGTAGGGAACCCTTAGGGCGCGAGTCCGACTCGCACTTGGCCGGTTTTTTTGACATTCCTTGTTTTTCCCTGAGCGAGTAAGGGTTGAGGCGGTAGATAAGAGTAGAGGAAGACTGTGATATGTCAAGATCGTAGCAGGTGGAAGACTGTGCTCTCTGCCTACCCCTACGAGATAAAGACATAATGATATGTATGTATGGTGCGACTTATCAACCTTTATACTTATTCAAAAAAGTCCTTAAATTACCTGTGAAAAACTACTTTATTCGTGAAAGCAATAAGCTGAAACTTTATGAAAAGTAGCTCCTTTGGGGGATCTAATTTCAAGTAATATTAAATGCCATTACATTCTGACAGATTTATGATTTCAAAACATTATAAAAATTAGCTAATGTTAGGGATTTCAAAAACGGTTATAAAAAATAAGTATAAATTGGTACCGGTTAAGAAAAGGTTAGATTAGATTCATTTATTTCAGTTTGTCACGTGTTTTTGCTGGAGTTTTGGAGGGAGCTCCCTGTCCTGTAGTGGACGTTTCATGGGATGTTATGATGATATCACTTTAACATATTATACAAATTAAATGTCATTTGATGTCCACATAAGATTACATGGTAATAGTAGTTTTATTGGTACCAGTTAAAATAATACCCCTCCTTCACCCCTCGCACCTCACCCCCTGACTCATCCAAAAGCTCGATTGATGTAGTACTAATAATTTCACGTAATTGAAAGCATATACTCGTACAGGGTGTAAGGGACGGTGTACCGAAAACTAAAAGGGCGTGCTCAGTCAACAAAATTGCACAACTTTCCCAAAGAAACATTTGTGGGAAATGAAAAATATTTTTGATTTCTTCATACAAACTGTTCGATCACAGTGAGCAATTTGTATGAAGGGGTAATTTTTTTTTATTTTCCAAAAATGTTTTTCTGGGAAAGTTGTTCAGTTGACTGAGCACGCCCTTTCAGTTTTCGGTACACCGTCCCTTTCACCCTGTATAAGCGTATCCATGACAAAAACCGGTAACCGATACAGCTAATACCATGAAGGAAAAAAAAATTACGCGCCTAGATGGAGTAGTAATCATGCCCATTTTGTATCGAAACCTATGCGGCTTCTCAGAGGGGTGGGAGGGTAGGTGGAAGCGGGAGACGGGGTTTGTCTTTTAACTCTATCACACATCTTTGAATACGTTACGTTAGAAAAAGATAGAGACATTTATGTTATGATATGCCCAATTAAAAACAAAATATCAATAAAGTACGACATTTATTTGTCTTTATTTGGCATGTAAAAAACAAGAAACTTCATGGTTGCTGAATTTGAAAATAGTGATGTGATGTATATTTATCGATTATTTACTTACATTTTATCACATGGCTCCTGGACTTATTTATCGAACCTCTCATATACAATGGTGATCAATTTGCAACTTGCAATAATATTGGGAACTACTTACTTATTTTGTCTTTTTGTTTCTCCATACAAATATATCTTTTATTTCCTAGAGTGAGCGAACTACCGAGAGACGCACAGGGATAGACGGCCCACCTGATAGTAGGTGGTCACTGTCGTCTAGGACATCTTGCAACTTAGGGGAGCAGATACGGTGCAGGCCTTTGAGATGTCTGTAGACTTGCCTTTTGAAGGACCCTAAATTGTTGTGCAAAGGAAACACCTCGAGAGGGAGATCATTCCACACCTTGCACGTGAGCGGTAAAAGCGTTATCCACGTACGTTAGTTCAAGATCAGACGTCCAGGTGGTGAGGATGAAATCTATCACTTATCGGAATTAAACATAAAATTGCAAGGACCACGTCAAATTAAACATAAACAAATGAAAATACATTACAAATTTTTAAACAATATTTTTAATTTATATTTTTAATTATATAAATTATTGTATAACGTATTTTCATTACGTGTAAAATAACTTTTGACCACCTATTTTTCTCGTAAATCACCATTGATATTGACATAATATTTATTACAATGTAAATTATTAACAATAAAAAGTAAAACAATGTTTTGTAGTCTAATTAAAAATGTAATAGAATAACACATGTCATAGTTGATAGTTTTATTTTCTTCCTTTGCTCTTCAATTTTGTATTTTAATCTTGTTTCTGACAATGTAGAGCTACCTTCGGAAGCATGTATCGTTGAGTTCTGAGGGGGAAGCACTTGTTCATCAATCTGTAAGAATGAAAATATATTATTTGGATAAAGAGATAATGCTGAAGCTAATATAACACCAATACTTCGTTCAGTATGGTCTGTCTGCCTAACTGTTAAACGAAGCACAAAAATCTTACAGTTCTTAGAATAACTGAAAAACTAGATCAGCAACTATTTGCCATCGTTACGAATAGTCAAATCTAGATATATAAAAGAAGAAACTGATTGACTGAATGAATAAATGAATGGCTGACTGACTAAGAATCAACGCGCAGCCCAAACCACTGAGTCTAGAAACTCTAAATTTGGCACTTAGCTTCCTTGTGAGATCTAGGGCTGACTAAGAAAGAATTTTTTAAAATTCACCTCCTGAAGGGGTGAAACGGGGGTCCAAAATTTGTATGGGGCTAGTTAATAATATTAATAAGACACTGCACAGAATTATAAACGTACATACAGCTGTTTTTGAGATGGGATAGCTGGTAGAGATTATGGATTTCTGAGGATGGAAAAAACTAGTTTTTCATTTACCTTGTGACATAGGTTCTCGGTTGGAATGGCATCTTTATGAAGTCTTTTTCTGCGGGCTTCAGTTAATTCGTAATTACTGTTATTAAAATGAGCTGAGCAGATTCTGCTATATTTGGTTGGTATCCAATTTTGGTCTCTCCCGCATGTTGGCACCCATTGACGTTTTTGCGCCGGATCTTTTAGAAAACTGCGATAAATAAATGAAATAAAATTATAACGACGACTCGATTCTATATTATTTTTCATCGACTACTTCACATCACTAAAAATCAACAACACAATTTTCTACAAAAAATTTGACCACGAAAATTGTAAAAACCAAGCGGTTTACTACTCACCAGAAAAATGTGATACCCGCAAGCTTTGTAGTTTTGCTTGCGGCATGGTTTCGGCACAATTTCACCGCACAATTATTAATGTTTTGTGTTATTTATTTTATTTCTGATATTTTATGACAGAGATGTTGTCCATGTCACATGCCGTGAACGACTATTTGGAAGAAAAGTGTGAATGTGTGTGTGAGTTACAAAATTGTATCATAGCCGGCACCCATAGTTACACCCATACGTTTTGATTACTACTCCATCTGGGCGCGTAATTTTTTTTTCCTTCATGGCTAATACCGTTACCATACCGGTATTGTCACAACACTGGCAATCCCTACAGCACGAGTGCAGTGGCGTGACATGTAATCGTATTTTAAACTAAACACGAGCGCCACGAGCGCCACGAGTCCACGAGTCTCACTACTAAGTTCACTGGGGCAACTCGATCTTTCATAATTATTGCTTAGCTTATGTTCAAAATGAAAAGTTATGTTTAGTGGTTGTAGCGATTAGTATCAAAGGATATCCTGCTTCAGAGATAATTGGCTTTAATTATGAGATTTTAAATTTATTCATATTTAGGTTTCTGGTTGTCAAAAATTACCTTACAAGATAGTTCTAAGTCTATAAGACTGCAAACTCTGGAACCTTAGAAGTGCAGTTAGCCTGATAAGGTAGTTCTTGGCTGAGCTAATATAAGCAGCAGTCTATAATAAAAATATCGGTCAAGTGCGAGGCGGACTCGCGCGCCGAGGGTCAGATATACCCATAGTAAAAAAATAGTAAAAAACTGCTACATACTTGTAGAGAGATCGTACACTCAACAGCAAGTCAGTAGAAACACTTTTGAACCTTATGGCGTGGTAATAGAGTTGAAAAAGTTTCTACCGACGCGACGTGCGGTTTTATCGATTGTAATTAATTTATGTTTTTTCTTTTGCAAACTTCAGAGATAAGGGGGGTAATGGTATTTTTAAGAAATTTTTCATCATAACCAGAAACCGAGAAACTAAGAGTTGTAATAAATATAAAAATCCATTACAAGTACAGCACTTTCATATGTTACCGCACTCGACCAAGTCACGTCAAATAAAAATTTAGCCGACCCCCCCCCCCCCCCTATTTGGGCATCTTTTACAATTTTAAATTTATTTTTGACATTTAGACACAGCACGTGTCACTGTTAAAATTTTTCAATAGTTAAAGAGGAAGAAAAATTTGACGCGAGTCTGATTACAATAATAACAATAATATTTTCTAAAACTATTCCAAATTTCAAGTCACTAGCATGGGTGGTTGCTGAGATATACATACAGGTGTGACAGACAGACAGAAGGGTGCCGTTTTTACCATTTTGGTTCGGAAACCTAAAAAATTAAACCTAGGTTTTTATTTTATTTATCATGCGGACGAAGCCGCGGGCAAAAGCTAGTTTTGAATAAAGTTCTTCTTCAAGAAATAAGCCCCAGGCAGAAAACAAATATCTTACTCATGACTAATTTACTCATGCTTGTACTAATAGAACTATTTTCTTATGAAATATTTCAGAATAATACTCGTATGCATAATATAATAATTTTTGTTTTCTGTTAGTTAATGACAATCATTATATGATTACAGTGTATTTTCGGGTCAAATTTTTTTGTGATTGACTTGTATTTACTTTTGATGTTATGCATAATAGGACTAATAAGACACGATGCTGGGTTTGATTTGCTTTATCTACTTGTCTACTTTTTTGTACTTGTCTACGTACTCGTATTCCGACGCAATTTATCTTAGCTTTTAGGGTTCTTAACCCATAGGGTTCTAACAGACCTATATTACTAAGCCAGCGTCGTCTGAGTGTCTGTCCGACCTGCAAATGATCTTTAAAGCCAGCGTTGTCTGTATGTCTGTCCGACCTCCATATGATCTTTAAATAAAGCCAGCGTCGTCTGTGTGTCTGTCCGACCTCCAAATGCTCTTCAAAGCCAGCGTCGTCTGTGTGTCTGTCCAACCTCCAAATGATCTTTAAAGCCAGGGTCGTCTGTGTGTCTGTCCGACCTCCAAATGATCTTTAAAGCCAGCGTCGTCTGTGTGTCTGTCCGACCTCCAAATGATCTTTAAAGCCAGCGTCGTTTGTGTGTCTGTCCGACCTCCAAATGATCTTTAAAGCCAGCGTCGTCTGTGTGTCTGTCCGACCTCCAAATGATCTTTAAAGCCAGCGTCGTTTGTGTGTCTGTCCGACCTCCAAATGATCTTTAAAGCCAGCGTCGTTTGTGTGTCTGTCCGACCTCCAAATGATCTTTAAAGCCAGCGTCGTCTGTGTGTCTGTCCGACCTCCAAATGATCTTTAAAGCCAGCGTCGTCTGTGTGTCTGTCCGACCTCCAAATGATCTTTAAAGCCAGCGTCGTTTGTGTGTCTGTCCGACCTCCAAATGATCTTTAAAGCCAGCGTCGTCTGTGTGTCTGTCCGACCTCCAAATGATCTTTAAAGCCAGCGTCGTTTGTGTGTCTGTCCGACCTCCAAATGATCTTTAAAGCCAGCGTCGTCTAAGTGTCTGTCCGAACCAATTTTGTAATTTAAGCAATTGTTTTTATTTGCGTTTCTACCTATTGCCAGCAGCACATCAGTCTCGACAAATGTGTCGCGCCTGATGTGCAGTTGACTGTACCTATCTAAGATATCTATACCTAGTGTATATAGCCGAACTCATAGATTGCGCATAAGCTCTTAAAACTTAAGTAGTCTGTAATATAAATAAGAAACTCAAAACTCTTTGATGTAGATCTACTTAAATAAAAAAAGAAAAACCGTAATAACTGGATAGATAGTTAGATAGGTAGATAGATAACTCGTTTAGAGAGATAGTTGTACATTCAAACATATTTAAAAGAGCGCGTGAGTTTTAATTGTCCCTCCTTTTTTTTCCACTATGACGCCACTTTGTTTGTGACGTCATTAAGAGATTTTTCATTATTTTCTATATTTGATCTGGTTTGAGCTGGTATAAATTTTCAAAGATTATGTGTTTTTGTAGCGGATTACCCTAAAAAAATCAATAAAAACAAAGTAGGGGGTGGCTACAAAAAAATGTGCTTTCTTTATTTATATGTACTAAGGCTCTATTGCAAGATATAACAATTGACACAGCAGTTTCGTTCAATCAAAAGTGAAGTGCACACGCACTTGGCCGGATTTTCTATTTCAAGAACAAAATAAATGTTGTCAGCGATGTAGGTAAAGTGATTTTCCGTAATTTGGTTTTATTGGACGAACAGTACGATTTGATTACTTTCCAAAAAATAATTCTTATTGAATAAGAATTTCGAGTTTAATTTGACGATAATTTTTAGACACAATTGCCTATCAGCATAAAATTTACAATCTTGCGTTGTTTGATTTTCATATTGGGCAAAATATTGATAGTATTGAGGATTGAAAATCAATGAAATTCCTTCAGTTTTTTTTGTTTTACATGCAGAATTACATCCTTTAAGATATTTAGTCGCATAAAGCTTCTTTAAATTTAAACGGTTCAAGTTTGGATTGTATGGATGGGAGTTATTTTGTTGGATGTTTCTTGCATTTTTTGTGAATATTTTCCGTCCTCGGTTCTCATTTATATCAGTTTTTGTCACTTACACCCCCAATTGAGTGTATTATGTTTAATTCAAATTTACCCATATAATCGCGTGAGATAAAAATGTACATTTGACTATTTGTTTTTAAGTAGTAAAACTTGGAAATAGTTACGAGTAGTTGCCCCAATCAAGATTGCATGGAATTTATAGTGGTGGAAAAGTCCTTTAATGACGATATGAATAAAAAATACTGCGCGGGTTATGGTGGAGTTATGGTTTTTAATTAACGGTTCTGTACACAAATTTCAAACTTTTATTTAATAAATTGAGTGTTGAAAAACGAAAACTACTTTTATATAAGAACATTTCAAAATAATTTCTATATATGCTACTAGTTATCTTTAGATTTAAGAGATCTACAATCTACTAAACTACAACCAACACAAACCATAGGACAATATACGAGGCTTTAATAAATTCGTGAAAAACCTAGGGCCTATTCTGAGGGTCAAGTTGAACAAATTCGACTTTTACATACCTAACAGCTATTGCTGTCTTAAAAAGTTACTTTTTTTGCTTCTTAAAATACTAAAGGTATATTGGAACCATCGGCGCGCGAGTCCGACTCGCACTTGATCGGTTTTTAATTTGAGACTTTTTAAAATACGTAGAATAAAAGCAGTTTCAAGACTTTTTAAAATACTTAGAATAAAAGCTGTTGCATTTAGCCCCTAAAGATACTTAAGACTTTTTTAAATACGTGGAATAACGCTTTTGCATTTAGCCCCTAAAGATACTTAAGACTTTTTAAAATACGTAGAATAAAAGCTGTTGCATTTAGCCCCTAAAGCTACTTAAGACTTTATAAAATACGTAGAGTAAAAGCTGTTGCATTTAGCCCCTAAAGCTACTTAATACATTTTTTAAATACGTGGAATAAAAGCTGTTGCATTTAGCCCCTAAAGATACTTAAGACTTTTTAAAATACGTAGAATAAAAGCTGTTGCATTTAGCCCCTAAAGCTACTTAATACTTTTTTTAAATACGTGGAATAAAAGCTGTTGCATTTAGCCCCTAAAGATACTTAAGACTTTTCAAAATACGTAGAATAAAATCTGTTGCATTTAGCCCCTAAAGCTACTTAAGACTGTTTAAAATACGTAGAATAAAAGCTGTTGCATTTAGCCTCTAAAGATACTTAAGACTTTTTAAAATACGTAGAATAAAATCTGTTGCATTTAACCCCTAAAGCTACTTAAGACTTTTTAAAATACGTAGAATAAAAGCTGTTGCATTTAGCCCCTGAAGATACTTAAGACTTTTTTAAATACGTGGAATAAAAGCTGTTGCATTTAGCCCCTAAAGATATTTCATTCATTCATTATTTAAGAGCTTTAAAATACGTAGAATAAAAACTGCACCATTTATCCCCAAAAGTATGCCACTAAAAGGTTTTACACGACCTACTCAACTACTTTGACGAAGTACGACGCACAACGAACTAATCATTTCCTCGTTACCCTATGCATTTTACATTACGGCTACTCTACGCACCCCCAAACCAGTGTGACAGATGTCACGCAATATGCATAAAATATTAATGGTCATTCGAAGGAGTCGTCATTAATCGCTTGTTTTAGGGTTGTGCCAAACATGAAGAAAAGTCATTATTTTAAAAAATGTAGGTTTAAAAGATACAAGTTTAAACCTAGTATTTTTTGTGGATGGACCACATCATGATCTACTCCATAAGGCCAATTTTGACCTTCATAAAAAAGTCTCGGTTTTGAAAATAATGAGTTTTTTAAATTTTCGAAAGCTCGCTCTTTGTTGTGGGTTTTAGTTACTTTTATACTAAGGTCAAAATTGGGCATATGGTAGGTCATGGTGAGGTCCATCGACAGTTGAAGAGTTATCCACTATTTACGGGACACCCTGTATGTTACCTGTAAGTATTATTTGAATCGTGCCAGGATTCATTCCAGCAGGTTTTGCGCAAAGCACCCCGTACAAACTCGGCTTTGGATCTTCTATTAAAGGTGTAAAACTCTGAAGGATGGCAAACTGCTAAAAAACTGAACAACTTTTCTCAAGACAAAAAAAGGTGTTGTCTTCACAAAATGCGCTACCAGCTGTCGCATTTTCTATGGGAAGTAAAACATTCTTTTGGTAATTATGAGAAATATTTTTCCTTAAAAAACTTGTTAAATCATCCTTTCGGGTAGTTACAGTTCTGTCCCTAGCTCTGTAGGGATGTTAACGATAGCAGGGTAGCAAGGAGATTTTTGTTTTCAGGATTTTTAGGGTTCCGATACCAAAATGGTAAAAAAAAGGAACCCTTATGGTGCCGCTCTGTCTGTCCGTCTGTCTGTCACACCTCTATATCTCAGCAACCACTTATGCTATCAACCTGAAATTTGGAATAGTTTTAGAATATAGTTGCCCAACTTAATTGCACAAGAAAAATTTTTGAAAAAAGTATGATTATTAATATAAAGGGGGCCAAAATAGGGGGGGCCAAATTTCAAATTGTCGCTACTAGGTCGAGTGGGGTATCATATGAAAGGGCTTTACTTGTACATTTTAAAATATATTTTCGTATTTTTTTAAATTTCTTAGTTTTAAAGTTATGATGAAAAATGTCAAGAAAAATACCATTCCCCCCCCTTATCTCCGAAGTTTGAGTAAGGAAAAATCTGAATTAATTACAGTTGACAGAAGTTTATATAAACTTTACAGCAAAAATAAAACGATCTTTCTAAGTTGCACAGTTTTTCAGAAATCTGCAAAAAACCTTTACAAACAAATTTAGTTATGCGGTCCTGAAAATGGACTTTATTGCTTCCAAAAATACTATAGGTATATCGGAACCCTCGGCGCGCGAGTCCGACTCGCACTTGACCGGTTTTTTTATTAGTAGATGTCCTAGTAAACATTATTTAGACTTGGTTAGACATCCGCCACCTAGTATATTTTCCAACTATGACGACATTTTTTTTTTTTGTATGGATTTTTTTTTTATATACTAGGACTTATTTCGTACTTTTTATGGACTTAGAAAGGTCAAGGCTTCGTTATTTTTTATTAAGCAAAAAACAGGTGAAACTTTACCGTCACGGAATCATAAAACAGGCCACCCTCGAATAGCAATAAAATGCAGTTTCAATGGTAACATTAGTCCTTGTAGCCGTTATATCAGATGCTATAGCTACTTTTGTAGAGCTATGTTCTGTATAAGAGGTTCTCAAATTTTACTTCAGAAGATAAATTTAAAACCTTTCTCGTACCTGGCAAAATATCGTAAACGAATAATATAATTACATCATTAATAATGATCATAAATAGTAGAAATAGTGGACTGGACGGCTGCCGGCCCTAATAACCCACCTCCAGGCAGGCCTGAAATGCAAAGTCTGTGGGATGATCAATGGGCCAAGTCTGTCATCGACCATCTTATAGAGTCGTCTACTGGGGTGGACGTGGCTCGACTTAAGGCTATGTCATGCCGTGAGTCTGGTGCCTGGCTTCACGCCCTGCCATCACCCCACGTGGGCACTCTTCTAGATAACAATTCACTTCGTGTTGCAGTGGCTCTTAGGCTTGGGTGCAAGGTGTGCGAGCCTCACGCTTGCAGGTGTGGGGCGTGGGTTGACAGTAGCGGCCGTCATGGCCTTAGCTGCAGACTGTGTGCTGGCAGACATCCACGACACCACGCACTCAACGAAATTATTCGTCGTGCTTTAGTGTCTGCCGACATCCCTTGTGTCCTGGAGCCACCTGGGCTGTGTCGATCTGATGGCAAAAGGCCAGACGGCCTGACTTTGATTCCCTGGGCAAAAGGCCGATGCCTCTTGTGGGATGCCACCTGTGCCTGCACCTACGCGGCTAGCCACCTGCCCCGGACCTCACGTTCTGCTGGCGCGGCCGCTGAGTGGTTGGCTAATCAAAAATTAAATAAATATTCGGACTTGCTAGGGTGCTATGATTTTGTACCTTTCGCAGTTGAGACCTTGGGGGTGTGGGGCATAGCAGGGAAGCGTTTTGTAAGTGAAATTGGAAGGCGCTTGAGGGAGCGCGATAATGACCCCCGTGCCGGCTCGTTCCTGGTCCAACAGTTGTCGCTGGCCATTCAACGCGTTAACGCGGCCAGCGTCATGGGTACGTTTGGACCAGGTGCGAACAGGGACGGGGTACTAGACTGAAGATTTTTATCTGTATGACTATATTTTATGTTCAAATTGTAATCAGAAATAGAATGTTTTCTTTTGAATTAACAAAAAAAATTAAGTTATGCATAATTTTAAGATTCCATAATTTGTTCGTGTACTTTAATAATGTAAAAAACCGGCCAAGTGCGAGTCGGACTCGCGCACCGAGGGTTCCGTACCACCACATAATCATAATTGTATTAGTTGAAATTTCAGTAAGTTATTGTGCTACATTTTTGAGTCCGACACGCGCTTGACCAAATTTTATTATTTGTTGTTATTTTATAGCTTATGCACTATAAACATACCAATTTTCAAGTTTGTAAGTGTTCCCGTTTTTAAAATAGAACAAAAACTAAAATCGCCTCCGCGACCATCCAACTTGACCCCTCTCTTATATGAATGTTCTTGAAACGGGAGCTCACCACAATTGGTTACCATTAGTTGTGAGAAAAGTTGTAATATTTAATGATTTCAGACTTTTCCCTTTATTTGTACTGTGAGACCTAGCTTCTTGCCAAATTTCAAAATTTTAGGTCATCGGTAAGTACCCTGTAGGTTTTGCATTTTTGCATAAATGTATGGAGATGAGGACATAAAAAGCCATATCTTTTGATTGCGTCGTTGTAAAAAATTTAAATTTTCAGATCTTGTGTGGTTCATAGACTTTAATATATGGTATTAATTTCGACCTGATACCTCTACCCGTTCGTGAGATAAAGGGTCTTGACAGAAAGACAGACGGACAACAAAGTGATCCTATAAGGGTTCCGTTTTTTTCTTTTGAGGTACGGAACCCTAAAAAGAAGTAATTTTAAACAAGTTTATAAATTAACACAAAAAAAGAACAAAATTAGATAGAATAGATAAATTAAATTTCTGGCAAGCAAGGCAAAACCACATGATTTATTCTCCTTCTTCTTTTGCCTAGAGTTATCTCGGCCTATCGCTTCTTCGCTTTATCCTTCTTAGTGAGTTTGTTGTCCCTTATGTTAGCCCTCACAACCCAGAGGTTGTGGCTAGAGCCAGCGACTCTTGGACCTGCCACGTTTTTGTTTTATACCACAGCACAATAATCTAGCTAAAATCATTTTGACTTAATAGCGACCAGAACATTCATATGGAAGTTGATTTTGTTCTTATTCCTTACTGTATATCGGTGCTAATAGTTGTAAATATATATTCTTTATTGCGCACAAATAACATAAAGTTGTCAAATGAAAAATGTTCACAAAGGCGAGCTTATCTCTTTTAGAGATCTCTTCCAGCCAACCTATCAGGTGTGGAAGAATGTCATTAAAACGGGCACAAGGATGTGCGTTAATAATCGTGATAAGAAATTTTAAATTCAAATAAAAGTTTAAAATACAGTAAAATAAAAAAAGAGGGATAAACCTACTTAAACTACACACGAATATACTTATACCTTACCGTAAATACCTATGTTATAAATCTACAAACCTCCAGTTGACTCTACCAAAAATAAATTTAGTCTTAGGGTTCGTGCAGAAAAAACTTTGAAAGCCACAGCGTCATACGAAAAGTTTTTAAATTGAAATAAAAGTTTAATAGCCATTTTAAGGAGCAGTAATGAATTTTGCTTGCGAGTTAATGTTCGTTCAGGAATCGCCTCATTTGTTTCCTTAGTTTTAGTTTTATTATGTCATAAAAGACGTCTGTCTTTGGTGTGCACTTTAATCAATAATGTCACGAAGAGATTTTCGTAAATCAGCTGTTTGCCTTTTGAGTATTCTTAATAAATTATATACCGAAAAGATGGTTTAAAAAAACCTAAAGGAACATGCTTAATCACCTGAAAGTCAACACATCTATGTTTATTTTCATCTTATCTGTAAAAGACGAAGATCTTACTTGTTACCACTCTTTTGATGGGTTGCGGCTTGCTGTTGACTTAGAAAGATTCTGCTGCTACTCCTTCGAATGAAGTCGCTATGACGAAAATCTCACTCTTTTGTTTTATTAGTCGTCTGAATGACACACACACAGGAAGACAGGTTCGTAGTTTTAGCACCACACTGAAATTCAAAATTATCACCTTTCAATACATTTAACCAGATCGAAAATGTTATAACTTTTTCAGGTCCTTTTATCAAACCCAGACAATAATTCACTTTCAAGGTTGAAATAACGGCCGCATTACAATGCCATTTGAGAAAGTGCAACTTCCCAAAACATTTTAGAACTGATATTAAATATCACAGTTTATAAAATAAATAGGGTACAAGAGCTGAAACTATAACGAATTTCATGATAAGAGTCCGATAAAGCTAACACGCTGACCGCAAGACGAATCACAAACCATTAATAAGAGTCGTTACTTCGGAGCCAGCCGCTCTTAGAATAAAAGTTTATCTTTTAAAAATAGCGGTAGCAAAAATTATATAAAATCGTACATATTTTCTATTGAAGATATTTGAAATATTTAAAATCGAAAATCCTCAAAACGGAAATTTTCAATTTATGCGATACTACTTATTTATGTTCATCTTCGTTTACTTAAGTAAGAATACAAATACTATTTAAATGTTATAATAATATTACCTTTATATTCAGGACGTTCTGAATAAAGACCAAGTTAAAAGTACCCTAAACCGACGAGCATGTATGAAAGGATTGATGAAAGTTCAGGAAGCAAGGGAAGTATGTCAAGATCGTTGCAGGTGGAGAACTGTGGTCTCTGCCTACCCCGATGGGAACAAGGCGTGATGTTATGTATGGACCTTTATATAGATATATAAATAAACATTCGCCACTCTCCCGTGAGCAGAGACCACATCCTTCAACCTGCTACTATTTTAACATAATTTCCTTGCTTCTTCTACTTTCATTAACCCACACATCATTGACGAAAGAAAAACGCATGATCTGCGCGGCTTTATAAGATATATGCTTCACATTTACGCGCTAGTCAGATTGTCTTAAGAGTTACAGGGTGAAATCGAAATCATTCAACAAATTTTTAGGGTGAGTTTAGACCATGACAATGAACAACTTTCCAAAAAAAATTCGACCTCCCATGCAAAGTGAGACTATCCGAGCGCGCATTTAGTATGGGAAGTTTAGTTTCCGGACCCATGTTTCTTGAGAAAAGTTGTTCATTTTTATGGTCTGAACTCACCCTAAAAATTTGTCAAATAATTTCGATTTCACCCTGTAGTTGTAACGTAAGGAATCTTGTATTGGGCGTTTGAAACGAAGACCTTGTTCAGTTTATACTGGTTTTGTTACCCCACTTACTTGCTGCCATGTGTACATACTTTTTTCGGGTTTCATCATAACATCCCATGAAACGTCCACTACAGGACAGGGAGCTCCCTCCAGAAGTCTATCTTTTGCTGGAAAAATGTGGAGGGGAAGTACCATAGTCACCTCGCTTGTTAGCGTTACGGCTGGCACCATGGACCGTGGTTGTAGGTGACCGCAGTAAGTAAAATGTTGGATACAAAGGAGGATGCTGCTGCCCATTCTCCAGTTAACCCGTAGTAGCCTCTTACGACACCCACGGGTATATATGGGTTGGTACTATTCTTTGCCGGCACCACACGGGACCGGGTTTACCTTTTTGGGTTTACCTTTATGATTGTAAGTACTTATTTTTTATAAGTACTCCACTAAACAGTGTCGCGAGCATCTTTGCATTATTAGAGCTGTATAAAAGTCTTTGATCTCATAAAAACTCTTTATTGTCGCTCTTAGTAATATAATAAATAACTATAATAATTGAGTCATAAATATTTTGGTCACATTACTTATTCTATTTTACCCTACACTGCATCTTATTAAAGTTTACAAGTTGGTGGTAGTTCTTCAACTTATGCAGGGTGACAAGAAATTCTTGTACTTTTAAGACTTCTGAACTTTTTTAATAGTCTTTTTAGGGTTCCGTACCTCAAAATAAAAAAACGGAGCCCTTATAGGATCACTTTGTTGACCGTCTGTCTGTCTGTCTGTCTGTCAAGACCCTTTATCTCATGAACGGGTAAAGGTATCAAGTTGAAATTAATACCATATATTAGGGTCCATGAACCATACAAGATCTGAAAATTTCAATTTTTTACAACGACGCAATCAAAAGATATGGCATTTTATGTCCTCATCTCCATACATTTATGCAAAAAAGCAAAACCTACAGGGTACCTAAAATTATGAAATTAGGCAAGAAGCTAGGTTTCACAGTAAAAATAATGGGAAAAGTCTGAAATCATTAAATATTACAACTTCCATCCATCTGGTGGATGCAAACAAAAATCTTGTTAAACCTGTATCAAATATGGACAGTGTAGCTAAAACTTTAAGATTTTATTGTGTTTTTCATCCCTTGATGCGACGTAGTATGTGAAGCGATGTAATTAACTTACATATGATCCCAATATGAATAAAGAAAAATCCAATAAACTTAATGCATAAATAAAACTGTGTGAATTTGTTTACAAACTGTATAGTATGATGTATTTTTACTTTACAACCCTTTTATCTACCACGAAACTGCAAACTTTACTTGGAAATCACAGTTATATTTCAGCAGTAGGTAAGAGTTTTGTGTTTTTCGTTGAGTGAATAGTGGTGCTAATGTCTCTTCCCTTGTTGCTAAGTTTTAAAAATTACTCATATTCTTGTTTTGCAAACTTCACCGAGCATGTTTTTATGCATTTTCAGGTAGTTACATTAGACAACATCTTAGTAGGAAGAAAAGCTCTTACAGGTCAATCACTAATACGTAAAAGCCTTCGTAACGCCTTCGTTACGTAAAAATCTTCAATCTAGGATTGTGTTTGGTTTGCCATCTTTGTCAGATGGCAGTCGCTCTGTGTAAAAACCAGTGACCTATAATGAAAACAGTATGACGGGTTCTTCCCACGATAGGTATGGGTTTTTGATGAGCTCCCGATATTATGGCGTTGTTGCAAGCACCATGATCACGGAACCCGTCATACTGTTTTCATAATAGTGTTAGTGACCGCGAAAGTCTCAAACAATATGTTAAAAACCAGTGACCTCATATTTTTTTCTGGATGGTAGCTCCAAAGAGAAATTATTAATGAACCCTAAGGGAGAGCTTAAAAAACATTAGACTTCTTGATAAAATCTTCCTTCCAACGCAAATTTCAAAACTAGACGAAGCCGTACATTACTAATATTCTCTCACTAAAATTGTACCAGTAACTAACTAAATAACTAACCAATTTGTAAACTAATACCGTGTGCGGTGACCAGTAACCACAACACTGAGTAAACAGTAAAAAATAACCTAATCTAGTTAACTCTGACAAAACCAAGGGCTTTGACCTGAACATCACGAAGACGAACCGGGTAGACGCTAATGTTGTTGGCCATTGCGTTATATTGAAAAAAAAAAGAAAGATCTATTTTTTAATAAATTCAACAACTGGTGTCTAATAAAAGGTAACCATTCTTTTTAGGCTTATAGCGACTCGAATTTTAAGTTATTTAGGAATCTTGTAGAAGAAAACTGCCGTATAGGCACCCAATGGAAGGTGAATTATAATTAGGTTTCTATTAGAAATTCAAAACTCGGCCACAGCTGGATAAGAGCCTTCTAAAAGAAACTTTTCGTCATCCTTTTTATCCACTTGTTTTAGAAGGGTCCCACTCTCTACAATCAAATTTTATAACAATTTGTAGAAAATTCAAAGAATTTATTTTTTTCTATTATAAATTTTTCAATGCTCATTTGTTCAGTTTGCAGTTTTTCATTATATAAGTTTATGAACTTCTGACGTGGAAGTATGCATTTTTCATCGTAACTTAAGAAGTTAGAAGTTTGTATTCCAACTTTTTCTCGAACAAGTTTACAGGGTACGAGTTTTCTTCAGTTAACTGGGGTTAAATGTATTTTTTTATATGGAAAGTTCTTTTGGCTGATACAATATTTATGTAACGTTTTTACTTCGTATTTTAGTTATTAAAATTAATACGTGGAAAACTCTTCAGGTGAGACGCTGGTATTTTTATGCTCAGTTTTTTTGTTCATTAGTTTTAAGTTGTAAGGCCAACAAAAGGTATCAGAGTACTATAGAGAAATAACGATATACTACAGAATATGTAATAGTATATGCGTTATTATAAAACACAATTTTCTATTTAAACGAAACGTATCACATAAAAAAAATATTAATAACACCATGCACATCAGTATAATGATAACGAAACAAAAAAAAAAGAATTATTTTTCACCAAAGCCTAAATAAAAATTTACAGTGTAAGGGACGGTGTACCGAAAACTAAACGGGCGTCCTCAGTAAAAGAAACTGAACAACTCTCCTAAAGAAACATTTTCGGAAAATCAATTTTTTTTACCTCTCTAAACAAATTGCTCACTCTGATCGAACAGTTTGTATAGAGAGGTCAACATTTTGTTTTAAGTTGTTCAGTTTTATTCACTGAGCTTGTATACTATTATTCATTCTGTGACTGAGTACGCCCTTTCAGTTTTCGGTACACCGTCCCTTACATCCTGTATGTTGTATTATTAGAGTGTCATAGAAAAGTATACTACATTACATTTTCAGCTTATTTCCGCTAATTTTGACAGGAAACGTAATAACGCTCCATAACAGGCTTTGTATGATTAACGCGACTAAGTGCCACCCTAATACGGCTAATTATTTCCTGAGACATTTTCCTCGTCTCTTCTTGACAAACACTCCACATGTGATGTGACCGACAACAGGCCCGCTCACCCTAAACAGATTCGACCTATTTTGTGTCGGTACGCCACATGTCTCAAGTTACCGTGTGTGAATATAAAACAAAAAACATGGTGTTTTGTAGCCTTCGGCTTTGCTTATAATAATGACATATTTTTTTCATATAATTCTATTTGCGTTTTTAGAAAATTATCTTGAGGCGTTTATTTAAGCTTGGACCAAATATGATATGTCACAGTAAGAATTTAACCAGATTATCTTAGATTATTGATAGGTCTCCGCGAGCTCCGTCGGAGTTTCATTAATCTAAGCAGATTATACAGCGTGAATTTTTATACGTTTTAAACCCGAAGCACTCATGAAAACAAGTAACGATACCAAAGGAAAAAAAAAATACTCGAAAAATTTTTTTGTCTCCCCATAGTTTAGTCGTCACGTGATCGACTCATTTTATATGGGAAGGTGAAAATATTTTTTCGAGTTAAATTTTTTTTCTTCGGTAAAGTTGCTTGTTTTCATGAGTAGTATCACTGGGCTTCGGGTTTAAAACGAATTAAAATTCACGCTGTATAAATATTGGGGGACAATTCAGACAAGGTCATCTGTTCCCAAACTAACCAAAGTTTGTGCCATAGATAAATAGATAAATAACACCCAGACACAAAACAAACATTCGCGTTCATCACACAAACGTTTGCTTTGGTCGGGGATCAAACCCGCGGCCCCCGGAGTAGAAGGCAGGTTCACTATCAACCACGCCAACGGGCCAGTCATTATGATAATCGTATTTAAAAATGTATTTTTCTTGCATATTTTTGAGACAATCAATGAATGATCCAGAAACACTCCTTATAACGATCATCGGAATTTTTAGATAGATAGATAGATAAATACTTTATTGTCACACACAAAACACATTAACAATAAAAGGAGACTCTTAAATCTAGGGTGACAAAGGCGGTCTTATCGCTAGGAGCGATCTCTTCCAGAGAACCTTTGCATGCAGGAAAGTTTGAATGAAAACTGTAGTAGTGTGCCAATATACTTATAATATTAATATACTACTGCAATACAATAAATATAAATAAATAATGTAAACATATAATATAAGTATAAGAATAAATAAATATAAATATATATATATATATATATATATACAGGAAATATGTATATTAATACACCCTTTACAGTTATAATGACGGCAACGTGTTGATAATTTGTTTGTCCTGCAGTAAACAAGTAGATACCAGTCTAGTTTCCATGTCACGGGGCAATGGACTAACGATGGGGTAACTATGGGTAAACATTCCATATAATTATGGGAGTACCTTCTTCAGCCTTTATGCAGACTATTTTTTTCATAATTTTCCTAGCTTACGCTGTTTTTTGGAGTCGATTATCTAACCTAATTGGTTTAACCCTAGATTCAGTTTTGAACCCTTCAAACTTTCAATCTTTGACAAAATACTCATTCAAATAGCTTAAAACTGTAATACGAGTAGGTATACAAAGCCAAAATGCAGCATAGAATAAAAACAATCTTTTTGTTAAAACCCATTAATCACAATTCAAACATATATAAAATTCAAACAAATTCTAAGAAGTAAGTGGACCATCAAACTACCTTCAAATTTTTTAAGTTAAACGCTACGAGTGAAACGCAAAATAAATCCTTTATACATATAGTAATTTTGTATATACGATGAAAACAAAATGCATACAAACTTGTGATTTATTTTAACAACGCTTGCAGTGCTAATTAAGCTACACAACGGTCACAAGAATTACTTTACTTGATTAAAGAGACGCTATTTCATGTTTTCGCTGTTTGATGGCAGAACTCAATTTTCATTTTATTTTTATATTATTAGAGATGACATGTCTCTCTGCTGGGTAAAGTTCTCCCCTCTCCATTTGGACTAATCTTGTTCATAGATGTTAAGTAAAATACTTATATCAAATTTTAATGCTATAATTATATATTTGCCGGTGAAGCTGTTACAGCCAGTGGGCCTTACAGCAAAGTCGCATCAACAAAAAAGAAAAAAAAACTTTTTATTTTACGTTTACGCCTTCATAACATAAACTATGAAAATGTAAAAAATCACGCCTTTTTTGTTTAGTTATAGTTTTGTTTAGTAGTTTTTTTTTGTTATATAGTTAGTTATATTAAGTAGCCCGTTGGAGAAGCTGGTGGTGAGCCTGCCCTCTGCCCCGCCTTCGAAGATTATTGTTTGCCTTCGGGAAGTATGAATTACATCAAGAATAATAAAAATTCACGTTGCACAATTTATAGTTGTCATACTTCAACTGGTCACCCATCTTCTGCCATAACCTAGGTTTGTTGACTTTAATTGTTGTAAAAGGCCGTAATGTACACCAAACTCAAAAAGAAGACCCTAATCCCATTACTCTTGCGTAATAAAAACTGATCTAAATCTCCTAATTGTAAAGACTTCTTTGTCTACGCCACGTCGAGCCCATTGTCAAGTTGAAATATAGCTGTAATTTAATATGAAATATCACCTTTTAACCCCAAAATTGTAAAGCAATAACCTTTAATATACGGCTGTTTGTTTCCAAGTGAATAGGATGGTTTGGAGTTTTGTTTTGAATTTTTTGTAATTTCAAATTAGTATTTTTGAAAACCGTTCTTTTTACACTTCCTGTTTTCAGATAATCGCATATACAATGTAGATAATCGCAAAATAATACCACCTTTGATTAAAGCGGAAAATCTTTAAGGAATTAGACTATCGTGCTCCTGACATGTAATTTATGTAAAAATGTATCCTCTCTCGAAATTGCTGCGCCTTTGCAGGGCACCACATGAGACCTTAAGCAATTTTAAAGACCTGTTATTTACCGTGACTAGCTATATATGAATTTTATTTTAATTTTACTGATTTTGTAAGATTTGTGACCTTTATACGCATTCGAACAGGGCCACCGTAGCCTAGTTGGTTTAGGCGTCTCTGAAATATACGCAGAAAACACAGTTTCAAATCTTGCCATTATGTATGAATTTTGATTTTGTATAAGTTCTCAGTAGTTATCAATGTTCTTCTTTTATAGTTAGAATGTTCTTCAGAAAAAGAAAGTTTAATAACTAACCATTAATTAACAGTTATGATCAGTACAAATCATTATTAAATTTAGTTGTATAAAAAACAATATAATAAATTATTTGGTAGCAATAAGATAAGATACTTAAGTAAATTTTAAAACATAATTTAATCGATAGTACAGAGCAACTCTATAGCTAAAGATAGATAATTATGCTTATTTATACAGTCAACATAGTCTTGTAAATTAAAATGTCTCTTCATGTGCACGTGTATACAAGGATACTGTCCCAATGGCATTTATCATTTATAATTAACGATCACCACAAATAACATTCCTGAACAGGTATCCCGTTAAAAAATTAAAATCCACTACACGTTTTCATATAATTGGAAACATTGTAAAGATGGCACACCTTAATTAAGTAAGTGCATGTGATGAACGCGATAGGGGACGATTAGAGCTGTTTTAGAGCCATTTTAGAACTCTTAAACAGCTAATGGCTGTAAAATACCCTGTTATGATTGTAAAGTGACACAAAGTTGCCAATTATATGTGAAGAGGCTTAAAAGCTTACCAGCGTTTTGTAGTGTGCAGTTAAAAGAGAAATTATAATGATATATTCTTTAATGATGGTCGGTTTCATTTCTGAGTAAGGAATTATATGTCTAGGGAAAAATAATATCAGTCTGTGAAATTAAGACATTGTTTTGATTTTTAAAACGTTTCTATTCCTTTTAACAGTAAAGATTTAATATTAAATTAACTGAAATTATTTTATTTTTTTAAGGATATACTCTAAGATTTTTTTTTTGAAGAAATGACATTTAATAAGAAAAAGTTGCAGGACATGCAGAGGAAAATTTATGCCAACGTTGCAAGGTTGGTAGTGATAAAACTCTGAAGAGGGACTGCTAGTGGTGAAACAATGCGAGCGTTTTCTGTACTTCGGATGGCAGGTGTTGGGACGTTGTTCCTGGCTCCTGCCACTAATTGTAGTCGTTCGACCAAGTCAGAGGCCATTTTGAAAGCTTGAAAGCTCAGATAGTTAGGTTGGCAACTATCCTGAAAAAGCCCAATCTGGGCCATTTCCTTCTAAGACCTTAACCACAAAATGGTCTGGACCCTATCTAGACCCAATGGCCCGCTCTGACTTCTGGCTTGTGGAGTCAATGGCATTCGCTCTGTGTAAAATCAAATACCCTTGTGAAATCATTTATGGACGGTAACAGAATAAAGGAAAGGCAATTAATAATTTCCATGACGAAGGTTAAGAATGGTCCTAGAATTTTCTTGTGTCATGTCATATTATGCTACGTAGTCCTTCTACATAATTGAGTAGCCAATTAGTTCTGTATAAAAAGTATTTTCCTTCTCCAGGCCCTCAATTCTCAACTACTCATAAATAGGCAATATTTAGTTTGCTCCCAGAAGGAAAATCCGGCGATATCTTAATGTGGAGCCTGGTGATTATAACTAACTAAACGGAAGTGTTCTGATCAGCGGAAGTGCGCATACGAATCTTTCATAAACAATTGTCTTGATTACTCTTTACACTGTACGCGTGATTTTTATACGGAATGAAGTGTTGTAGAAATGTTCAATGGCTTTTTGAAAACAAATCGTTTTTGTTATGTTTTACTCGTATCTATGTTCCGCCATGTTTTATGTTATGAAAAACATTAGATTGACTTTTTTTCTTTGAATAACTGTTTATTTTCATTTCTTTCAAAATGATAATGATCCGTAAATTAATTAGTACAAACTTATGTTTATGTCATAAAAAAATATACAATACCTTTTCCCATCTGGCCTACACATAAATAGTTACTTCTTACAAAAGGGATTGATTACTAGAAACTTTCAAGTATTGCCGATCAACGAAACTAAAAAACGTGAAACTTTATTTGACTTTTTGTTTTCACAAAACCGATATTTAATTAAGGTAACTAATTTTTAAGTTCTTTCAACTGTAAAAAGTCATTAACTATTTCTTCTCATATTTGTCTCAAAAAATGTAATGGTTTCTTTACGAGGTTGGTCTTCGTTTCAGTTTTTTTTGGGTTCCTACCCACTTTAATTTTTGAAAAAAATATATGAATTAGCTACATTTTGAAAAATTTCTATTCTTTTTCGAAAGTTAAAATAAGTATTATAGCTTTAAAATAAGCATTTTATTATGCTAGCTAAGGTAGATAAAATGGAGAGAAAAGCTGATTAGATGGCAAGCAAGTGATAGATTGGCTGTATAAAAGATTTATAATTCTAGAGCTACTGGCCATTTAGTTGATCGTGCAAAACGCCTATCTTAATTGCTTTTTATCACTTATTTATCCTGGCACTAAATTTTTCCAGTAGCTGAATAAATGAGCACTTTATTAGATAGGTAAACTAATTTACTGAGAATAAGGCGTGATTGAATGTATGTTTGTGGAAATATATTTAAAGTAAAATGTTCTTGTTGCTTTTAAGGCACTGGCGTAATATTTTACGACTTTAAAAAAACTGGTTGAGGTCAAAAAGTAATAAAATAAATAATAAAAAAATAAAAATTCTTTATTATACAAAGTTGACACTAGTTACAGAACCCTGTCTCCCAAACTAGAAGAATCTGTGTCGTGGGAGACAGTACATTCCATCGTGTACATAACTAAAAGAATAAACTATAGGAAAACTAAAATAAAAGTAAAGATAACAATACGATAAAAAGAATAACAGAGTTTCTACAGTAGGTTTCAGCACGATTTTGACTTATATTATAGAGTTAGTGATGTAAATTGTAATTGGTTAGTTAGTTTAGTGTGATTGAGTGTTTGTGTGTGTGTTTGTATGTGTGTGTGTAGTGCGTGTTGATGCGTGTAAGTGTTTGAGAGTAAAGGAGTGTTAGAGCTGTGTACATGATATTAAATGTTCATCTTGTGTTAGGTAATGAACGTAAGTAGATGCTCTGTTTTTATGTAATCTTGTGTGAGAAGCCAATTTGATAGTTTTATTTTTAATTCATATTTATTTAATTGTGTTATGTTGAGTGACTTATGTATTTTAGTGTATAGGAACTTAGGACGTAGTACTGATGTTTAGCGAACGAGGTTTTGTGAGGAGCACTGATTGAGTCGTGTCTGCTTTTGTCGATTGTAGTTGGAGGAACAGATCTGTGTTTTCTCAAACTCTAACAGTCAAAACTTTACAGTCAGCGTATACACGATTAGTTGGGTACCTATACGGTTTTTTCAACATTATTTTTAGTACAGCTTTTTGTGCTCGCTCAAGTTTGAGAAAAACAGATTTATTTGCACCTCCCCATGCGCATATGCAGTAATAAATAATTGATTGACATAAAGCAAGGTAAGTCATTTTCAAGATTTCAAATTTAGCTGAAAGTCAAATGCCTATCTCACCATGTTTCCTGGGCTCCGGACGGGATAGACACATAATAATCATTTTTATGTAGGGAAAAATGTGTATATTATGTGGTCTGTAATCCCGTCCGGAGCCCAGGAAACATGGTGAGACGTGTTTATTATCGCATGGTGGAGATAAGTTAATGCCAACTGTGACCATTTACGCCATGATTTTCAGTAAAAAATCATGCAATTATACACAATATTAAGACATACTGCGAACAATACTGTTTAATGATTTAGAACTGGTATAGATATGAACTAATAAACAGAACTTCAACTAATGTAACTACCTAGTTTTATTTCTTATCCCTAGGTTTGCGAGTAAGCATTATAACGAACAGAACATTGAAAAGTTGCTCTAGTAATCAGCTTAGATTTAGAACATAAGCGATCAACATTGAATCAGACTGATCTAAATGAAAAATATTATAAAGTTGCTCTAAGTAGTAATCAGCTTAGATTAAGAAAAACATTAAAAATCAACATAGAATCAGACTGGTTTAAATGAAGAAGCCACTGAAGGAATATTTGCTAGAGGTTGGGCTATTTGTCTCCAGTAGAATTTAGCAAGAGTATTTTCTGAAGTCCAGTTGCCTCTAGCAAGTATTTCTTCTATAGGAAGGTCTTGCGCCCAATGTAAAGAAGCGACTGCAGAGCGTACTGATCCTGGAGAGTCGCTGATACCAGCTTCAATCAGCACAGACCTGATCCATCCGGCTATAATGGTACGGCTTGCCGGTCTAACTTTGCCATTGGTAGCTACGAAGAGGTTTGGAATTTTCTCCTGTCCTCGTCGTGGTGCGGATAGTTCAATCAGCTTGAACAACCATCGCACTGGGTCAATATTGGGGTGAGCACCAGTAGTAAGTTGCCACCCTGACTGTCTGCGTCTCAGGGTATCCGTTTTGGATCCGAACGTTGGCCAAAGTGTGATACAATCCTCTTCCATGGTGATATTAGATTCTGCAATAGATAAAAGCGTGAGGTCGTGTATCCGTCTGCCGGAAGCAAGTAAAAGTAGTATGGCGCATCTTTTAGATACATCATAAAGGCTGTCCTCACGAGGTTCATTATTAATGAGCCAGTCTACCACTAACTGGGGGTTCCAAATAGGTGGTCGAGGTTTTACTTTAGCGCTATTTGTGTTTGCGATCCCTTTTAATGTTTGTTTTACTAGCGCATGCGAACTAAGTTGCGATGACAGCTGAGGATTAGAGAAGTTTATAATTACTGATTTATGTACTAGTATCGAGCTGTATTTAAGTCGCAGCCGGTTATGCAGGTGCGTTAAGTATTTAGCGATAACATCAGGGTTAGGATTCTTATGGTCGGACCCTGTAGACTGGCACCAAGTGACCCATTTTGACCAGGGTTGCCTGTAAGTTTTTAGAGTGGATGGCCTCCAGCTGGCTTCCACTACGGACCTCTGTGACGGCGACCATCCTTGGAGCAAGTCGTCCCACCCCGTATCAGCCATGCCTCCAAGACTAACTTGTCCACCTTTGGTGGCGGTAGGCCCGTTCTCGTGTCTACTAGAGCTCGGCGTAGATGGCGAATAGTGAATGGTGGGCTCAGCGCCCGGGGTTTGAGATCTGCTCTCCATGATACGTTCGTCCACCTCGGGCAAACCACAATATACTTGCCTTTCGCTTGGTTCAGAGCCAGGAGGACTTGTTGCATTAGACAAGGTGGAGGAAAAATCCACGCGAGGCTGTAGTTCCACTTCCTGCTGAACGCGTCCCAGAACACTGCACGGGGGTCCCGTAGGTCTCTCGTCACATATTGTTGAACCACGTGGGCTGTCCTCGATGCAAAAAGGTCTAGTATGGGAGTGCCCCACTTTCTGAAAATTACCTTGCTGGCTACAGGGAGTAGATGCCATTCGGGTAGGGTTTCGAATCTGGATAAGCTGTCTGCTACTGCATTTAGTGGGCCTGGTATGTAACATAATGTCAGATTTATGTGATAAGCTAGCAAATAGTCGTATATCACCTTCGTGAGTTCCATTAGACTCGTTGAACGAGTACCGCCTTGATTTCGGAGGTACGAAAGAGCAGTGCGATTGTCGCTCTGAACCATTATCGTCTCCCCTGGAGAGCGAGGGGCCAAGTCCTGAAGTATAAAGTGGATTGTGAGTAGCTCTTTCATGTTCGCTGGTAGCGAGGCCTCGCTTTCCAGCCATTGGCCCTGGACGTGAGCTCTGTCCACATACGCACCCCAGCCGGTGTCCGCTGCATCCGTTACGACGAAGTGTGTTATTGGTGGAGGCCAAATCTCGCTTATGTTTATGTAATTTTCCTCCCACCATTTCAAGTCCTCTCGTGCGGGCGGAGTGACTACCATCGTCTTGTTGTCTTGGACTGCGCACCGCATGAGATTCAGAAGGTTGCGGAAGTGTATTCTGCCGTAGGGTACGACGAAGCTTGCGAAAGACAGGTGGCCTACTATGGTCTGTAGCTCGAGCACTGTCATTTTGGTGCGATTGAGAGCATGTTCTAACTGTTCTTGAAGTCTCCGTATTTTTTTCGGGGGCAGTGACTTGTGGTTTATCCTCGTGTCCCATCTTATCCCTAAGAACTCGAGATTTTGAGAAGGTGACCTGGACGACTTCTTGTCGTTTATTACCCATCCGAGCTCGCGAAGGAGGGCTTTGGTTAAGCCTGCATGTGCCTGTAGCTTGCGAGGGCACTGATTCACCAGCAGGAAGTCGTCCAGGTACACCAGTAACCTTACGCCTTTCGATCGAAGCTGTTGCGCCACCCAGTTGGTGAGGGTGGCAAACGTTCTTGGTGCCGTGGCGATTCCAAAAGGAAGGCATGTCATCTGCCATACCACTGGGTGTTCCGACTTCGAGTCCAGTGAAGGTCCCATGAAGCGCAGAAATCGGCGGTGGGACACTGATACCGGTACATGAAAGTAAGCTTGGCTTAAGTCTATCTTCATTAGCCAATCGCCTATTTGAAGAAACGTCGGTACTTTGAACATGTTTACGAGTCGAAATTTGCGTGCTTTCATAAATCGGTTCAGCGCTTTCAGGTTTAGGACTGGGCGATTCGATCCGTCTTGTTTCTTTACCAGAAATAGGTGAGATTCGAATCCGGCATCGTCTGGCGCGAGTTCGATTACGCCTTGCACAGCCATTTTTAGGATTTCTGCCTTCATCGCCGGTGACTGGTCGACCGGGAAGTGAGCCTGACGTAACCTCCTCAGCGGGGGTTTTTGTGTGAAAGGTATTCGATAAGCACTTACAATTGACAAAATGTGAGTCGGGGCGTTCCTCGCTCTCCATGCAGCTAGATGGTGGCGTAGTCGCCCCGCATAGAAGTCAGTAGCGTCTTCGAGGTCGGTCGTCACGTCGTCGCTGGTTACGGACACGTGCTGGTTCACGCTTAGGTTCTCTGGCTCTGGTACCGCCCGGCGCATTTGCACGTGGGCGTGTTTGTGCGGAGCTGACAGGCGGACGAAAGGATGTTGGGGCCGAAGGAGGGGGTGGTTGCCTGAACGTGCTGTAATTTCCCTCAGCGGGTTCGTATGGTCTTCGAAATACTTTCGCCGGGCCACCCATCTTTGTCACAGTTTCTGAGAATGATGCCTTCTCGAACAGGTATTCGCAACTTGGCGGTATGCGTCGCAGAGACGCTTTATTAAACTTGCCCTTCACTCCTTTGAGGACTTGATCTCGCCGCTGTTCTAGAATGCTAGCCCTACGGCCACAAACTACCTGCAATAAATCTTTGGAAATTTCTGCGTAAGAGCTACCTGTTGAAAAGCAAGAAGTTAGTTTCGAGTGAAGTTCTGGTGGGGCGTTCGGCAAGGCTAGGATTTCCTTAATAGAAGCTTGAACCGCCTCTCGTTGAGCTAGCAGCATATTTTTTAATGCGCCGAACGTTTGGTCGAGTGCTTTAAGCTGATAAGGTCTCGATTCAAAAGGAATCAGCTCGTCGTTTAATTCTAGGTTTGTAAAGGCCGGGGTAGCTAGGTAACGCTTTTGTGTATCTACGTAACGAATGCTGGCCCAATCGGTATTATTAAAATGTTGTAATCCGGTAATCGCACCCAAGCGGTTAGGCTCAGCTTTTTTAGTTGTTTCGGCTATTACTGTCACTGGCGCGTCCGGCTCCGGCGCTGGTGATGGCGGAACAGGTGGGACGAGATCTTCAAGAACATCGCCCGAGCCTGCTTCCCTCGTGGGTTGTGACCCATTGTTCGCCGGGGCTGGAGGGACGTGCGATATCAACGACTTAATTTGTGCAAACTCACGTGATAATAACGTCAGAAACTGATTCTCAAAAAGCGTCGATGCCACGTGGTGAGCTGCGATGTCGGCCCCTGCCGGGCCGTTTACTGCCGCAGTCGCCGGTACGCTTGCTGCTTGTGCCACCGGGTCGCTGGAAGCTCCTGCCGCCAACTGTGGTACTTTGTGAACGACGGAGCGGATTGCTGGTTCCAACGGCCGGTCTTCCTCTAGGCGAGGCATTTTTTCCCGCGGTTCGTATTCTCCTTCCTCTTCAGAGGAGGAGGAAGAGCTACTTGGTGATGAATAACCAAGGCGACGTGCAGAATGTGGATGTGAAGTCATATTTCCGATCCGCACTTTAGAAAATCAAAACGCCAACTGAGGCACCGCGTGTCTGAGCACTCTATTTATAGAGTAGCAGAACTACCTACATGTTTGGAGATAATTTCGAGCAAACCGAAAACAAAAACATGTCAACTGTGACCCAACTACCCGCATTTCGCATTCAGAAAGTCAAATGCCTATCTCACCATGTTTCCTGGGCTCCGGACGGGATTACAGACCACATAATATATATATTTTGAGGAGGTGTACCAGAAACCTCACTTGTCAGCATTGCAGTTGATCAAGGACTTTGAAGGTAGGTGGACTAATTATGGTGGGACATACAACAACAGATAAGTGATAACAATACCCGTATATAATCAGAACAAATGCTTCAATTCAAACTCTAGGGCATACTGTTACCATTGGCATGTAGTCACATGTACTTACGATTCGTATTAGGAAACTGTTGTCCATCCTCCGGTTTAAGGTCTCTGAGTCTCCTAGTAGGACGGCCACGCATGGTAAGACATGAGCTTGTACCACATGGGGTGCTGCAGTGCCCTGCAGTGTCATTATCACGTTTTGTCCAGATTATATTATGTGAGAGGTTGTGTAATTGCTCTACAAACATGCAACAAGTAAAATTATAATATAAATTCATGTGTCGTTCGATGATTCTGGCCAGTGTCCATAGTTTTAATGGTCGCAGGTTTCTGAAAAAAATTGGTATTTCATCAAAAACTGTATCATAAACCTAATATGTAAATCCATGTTTTACTCGTTTAGTTTCAACCTTTTGATTGAGGTTTATTATCAAAGAAGACCTGGATTTGTTAATGTTTTTCATACAGTGGAGTAACCATTTATTATGTCTTCTTCCTGTTTTTGATCAAAAACCTATGACATATACAACGACATGCTATAATTTATACATTAAAACATGTGAAACCTTACCACTCCCAAAAACACAGAACTTGAATAACAATAAGGCCTAATCCACACATAACGTCACATCAACGTTGCCATTATAATTTCAGCATTATTTACTTCAAGACCTTGTTTTGCAGAAAGGCTGGGAACGTGTTGTAGAGCGAAGTTCACACCTAGAATTAAGTTATTAACCTGACAGCTCAGCTCATTGTGAACGCAGCCTTACATCGTGGCACTTGAATTAGGGATGGGATAGGATACTTTCAAATCTAAACTAAAATATCCGGATACTGTCGAAGGCCTGTGCGGTGCAGTGGTAGTGCAGCTTTGAAAGTTTCGACAGGCCTGTGACACTCCGCACTCTAGGTATGCAACGCGGCGCTAGAAGTCGACTGGGTGAGGCAATCGATTTTACTTTTCTTTATGTCATCTTAAGCTTATGGCGGCAAAATAGGTAAGTAAGTATTTGCATGTTTGATTGAACAATATTACATACCTACTTGCATCTCAGCCAGTATCTCATAAAGTGACAAAATCATCGCTTTAGCCCACCTGTACGCGAACACCCGCGATTTAAAAACGTGTTCTAAGCGGTACACTGCAAGTATCGACTTTATGCTTAGACCGTAAGGTAAAATTAGCCGGCACCTCGCCTGGGAGTGTCGGATTTGTAAACGTTAGTTTATTATTATTTAATCTGTGGTTTCGAGTTTTATTTCTGATCGAAAACACCCATAATACAAGATTTTCTCTATGTCTGTGTCTGTGAATATGATTGTTGAAGTTGTTTTAAGAAAATTTTTCATGATTCTTAACATTATAACTTAAGCACACACGCCGACATACTCGTACCAAACAGTCTTCTACATTAAGTATTGTATTGGATTTTCTCTCAAAGCCCAGTAATTTAACTCATGAATACAAGCAAGTTTCCCAAATTAAGAAATATTTTTTTTTCTCGAAACCTTTTTTTCTAGTTTTCATAGAAACTGATTTCAATTATAGATAATGATATTTTTTGTGTGCAGGAAAGTTAAGCAAAACTACTGACGGGAGCGAAACGAGTAACGTTGTATAATTTTATGTTTTTTTTTCATCATCATTTCAGCTTGTATCGATCGAGTCTGCTGAAGGATCATTTTGATTTGATTGTGCAGTCTACAGCGTGAAATTTCATTGGTTTTTCTCCTGAAGCCGAGTGATTCTACTCATGATACTCGTAACAAGCAACTTCAGCGAAGAAAATTTTTACTTGAAAATTTTTTTTCGTCTCCCTATAGTAAAGTGGACTAATGATCTACTCATTTTATATGGGGAAACGAAAATTTTTTATGGAGTAAAATTTTATTTTCTTCTGGAAAGTGGCTTATTTTCATTAGTAGAATCACTGGGCTTCAGGAGCAAAACCTATGAAAATTCACTCTGTATTTTGAATTGACAAATACGAATTTTTGTCATTGTCCCATCCTTACACATACGCTCTTGAACTCAAAGTATTTTGCACGTGTCGCCTCAAAATACTCCCCTAATTACTGTCGTAACGTAACTAGGCACACACAGGAGTAGGGTGAGGAGAGAACTACCTAATTTGTTTTAATTACCTACGTAGTACTTTCAGAACTGAGTTTCAGTTCTGGATCAAAGATTAATTCTATACTTTTAAACGAGCAATATTTGTGTTTGTGTCTAACGATTTTGATGAAATTTACCATACGGGGTTTTCGGGGGCAAAAAATCGATCTAGCTAGCTTTTCTATTTCGTGGAAAATTCGTTTTACCCGTTTTTAAGCACTGTTTTAAAGCTCCATCTGTTGGCGGGTAGCATAGCTAACTCACCCGATTGTGGGAAATGCTCTACGTGTATAAAATATTGGCTATAAAAGCATATAGGAAGACAAAGTTTCAAAAGATCACACATTTTGTATACAAAAAAAAATTCTAAGATTAAAAAGTAGCGAGTCCGGCTTATAAACGCACTAAATTGATTGTAATTTTATTGTTTAATAAGTTTTTAATTGAAACACTAGTTTTTATAAGCCGTAAACAAGGACTGTTTTTGATGTGAATTCGGTTTAAGACAGTAAGTACACTGTAAACTATGGACATGTTGTTCTATAAAGGAAAGTCAGGTGTATAAACAGGATTTTAATTGCTTTAGTACAATTAATGATTTTGACCCAGATTTTTTGCATAACTAGGTTTACAGGGTGTAAATACAAAACCAAGCGCCAGCTCAAGGGTGTACTCAGACCACGAAACTGAACAACATTTCCAAAGAAACATGGGTCGAAATCGGAAATTTTTTTATGGCTTCTCCATATAAAATGCACTGTCCACTGTTGAAGGTTTGTATGAAGAAGCCAAAAAAATATCTCCACTTTTGACCCATGTTTCTTTGGAAAAGTTGTTGAGTTTCGTGGTCTGAGTACACCTTGAGCTGCCGCTCGGTATTGCATTTACACCCTTTTACAAAATCATGTTTTCAAGTTCATCATTATTCATCAAGATTGATCGATCCACTGTTACCCCGCTTTTTTAATCAAAAGTCGAAAGCACAATATTTCACTACAAAACAAAATCAGCTTCTTTCACTTTTATTTTCCTGCCAGTGACTACATTTACAAATGAAAGTAATAAACAAATCAACAATTTCCCTTCAAATAAGACATTATTAATTCGGAGGTCATCACCCCACAATCGTCGTATTCGGCGCGTGTCAAACGATCTACATAAATATATCACTACAACTTTACATTATTACCTTTATACAGCTTTTTTAACACTTATGGTTCTTATCGCTTTAATATAAAGCTGAAAATAGACCTTTTTGGTATCAAAGAAGTGGTATAAAAAGGTTGTGACTCTTTCAAAGTCAGATGTGTTGATTTGATTGTTTCTATTCAGTTCTATTTACTATACAAAAAGGTCAGTTCACACCATGTATTGAGTTATGTTTTTTTGAAGTTTTATAAAAAAATCTAGCAAAACTTTTAAAAAGAGTAAAGAAGCCCTTAAATAACCCATTTTTACTCTTGAACATAAACCAAATCCTTGTACTGAAGATACTGATAGGTTCTGATTCTCTTGAAATGTTGGGTCAAAAGGGTAGATGAGAGTATGAGAAACGAGAAAAATATGTAGCCAGGTGAAAGGTCCTATCTATACATATAATAAAAGAGTAGGAACCGCGTGTCTGTACTTTTGATAAATTTATAAAAAAAATAGTGTGGGCGATAGGAAACGACTAATAGAACTCAAAAATATGTTTTCTGAACTTGTTGTCTGTCTGTCTGTCTGTCTGTATGTTTTCGATAAACTCCGAAACTACTGAACGGATTTTCTTGCGGTTTTCGCAGATAGATTCAGCTTAGCTCTGAGCAACATATAGGCTATGTTTCATTCAAATCGGTTCACTCAATCAGAAGCTACACTAATTTAAAGTATCAAATTGCCTGTACGATAATAACTAACAAACCGATTCAAACTGAGTTTTCGATTACGAGTTTGGCTTGCTTTTGTGCAACATAAGAGTTTAGTTTCATTGCAAACGGTTCACTCAGACAGAAGGTACGCTAAATTTCATGCGGCGGCGCAAATAACTTACAAACTATTGAACGGATTCAAACGGGGTTTTCAATAAAATGTCAAGCTTACTTCTTTGCAACATATTAGCTTACTTTCATTGAAAACGGTTCACTCAGATAGGTGCGCGAAATTTCCAGCGTAGGCGCCTATATCTCACGAACAACTGAACCGATTAAAACAAAGTTTTCAGTAACGTATTTGGCTTACTCCAAGCAACATGTATGCTTAGTTTCATTGCAAACAGTTCACTCAGACATAAAATACACTAAGTTTAAAGGGGCGGCACCAATAACTCACAAACTACTAAACAAATTTAAACGGGGTTTTCAATAACGTGTTTAGCTTCATTCTTTGCAATGTAATTAGCTTACTTTCATTGAAAACGGTTCACTCAGTCAGAAAATGCACGAAGTTTCAACAGGCGGCGCCAATAGCTCACAAACTACTGCTATTCCAACTGGCATTTCCATGACGTGCTTGGATTAGGTACTTTCGTGCAACATATAAGCTTAGGTTAGTTGAAAACGGTTCACTTAGATAAAAGTTACGCAAAGTTTCAAGCGAAGGCGCGAATAATTAAAAAACTTTTAAGCAGATTCAAACGTGGCTTTCAAGAACGCTTTTGGCTTACTCCTGTGCAATAAATAAGCTTAGTTTCATTGCGAAAGGTTCACTCTGACAAAAGGTACGCAAAGTTTCAAGCTGCAGAACCAAGAACTCACCTACTGAACTGGTTCAAAGTCAAACGAGGTTTTCAATGACGCGTCGGGCTTCTTTCTGTGCAACATATAAGCTTTATTTCATTGCAAACGATTCACTCAGACAGAAGGTTCGCGAAATTTTAAGCGGCCGCACCAATACCTCACAAACTACTTGAACGACTTAAACGGGGTTTTCAACGACGTATTTGGGTTGCTTTCGTGCAATATTTGAATTTTTTTTTATTGCAATCGGTTCATTCAAACAGATAATTGGCAAGTTCAAAATTTCAAGCTGTGAAACCGAGCTGAAATCAAACAAAGCTTATAATTTTGTACGGAAGAAAGCCAAATACGTTATTGAAAAACCCGTTTGATCCGGTCCAGTTGTTTGTGTAAAAGACGTGGGTACAGCTAAAGATTGGTAAAATCTTGATTTAATTATATTGTAAAAATAATAATAAAAAAAATCCTGTTTCGGCATGGCGGTGCAACAAATGTAAAAATAATTATGAACGTTCAAAAGTTTTGAAGACTTAGGAAGTAGGTACTTATAAACGAAATACATAAAAAAATAAAGAGAGCAGTGAATCATTGTTTTTTAGGAATTGTCTTTTAAAGGAAGAGATAAGTTGCAAAGATTGTACGGAAGTCAAGTCCAACATTTTTGTATGTAGGTACATGAAGAGTTAAAAGCATGTGAAGCTAGACACGTTGGACTTTGTACCGCTCTTTTTTCAGTGGCCACAGAAGGTAAAGTGACTGAGCCTCAGATTTAGTTAGGCTTTGTTTTGTATAAGAAATAACAAAACCCGTACCCGTTACTCCGCGTGGAATTGGACTATGATTTTACACTTACGAGGATAGTGGGCGACCTAACAGTCCACACGTAAACAAGAAGTGTTTAATTTACTTACAAAAATCGGTATTATCGGTACTCTGTATACCTAATAATATAAAGGCGAGAACTGCACTGTCTGTCTGTTACGCTTTTATGACTAATCCGATAAACCGATTGTGATAAAAATTTGGTACGAAGATAGTTTGAACCATGGGAAAAGTCATTAGCTCCTTTTTCTGAACCCCACGCGGACGGAGTCGCGGGCAACAGCTAGTCCCAAATAAAAATCTTAATATCATTGTAAAACTACACATTTATTTGATAATTATTTGAAAAATAGGTATGTCATTCCAGTGACAAATCGTTGAAGCAGGGTGTCGAAAAGCTATACACGGCTTTAAATAAATTGGTAATGTGAAAACATTTTTGTATCGTATGGTGTGTTGTATGTTTGCATAGAAGAACAGTTAACTGATCTTTGATATGTTGATGCAGATAAAAGTATAATTGAATTCAGATAAATTCGATCTTATCGAGATAATGAAAAGCGAAGTTCTATTTTGAAATTGAATTGTTATTATCAAAGCAGAAAAGAAAATAACATTAAATACCTGTGTCATTATTATTAATGAACTTTATTTATGAAAGGATAAACTTTTCTGTCTTTTAAACACTTAATTGTCTTTTTGAAACTCTAAACAATGGATTGACTAGAACCAATTGATTTAAAACGTAATTAAAACGCTTTATCTACTCTCCCATCTCTACCCGTGGGTGTCGTAAGAGGCGACTAAGGGTTTATGAACCGAAGGATGGGCGACAGCATCTTTCTGTGTATCTTACACACTGCGGCCATCAACTCGGATGCTAGCCGCAACGCTTAAATGCGTGTGACTATGGTAAATCCTCTTCTACTACGCGTTTTCTGGTGAATGAAATTCTGGAGAGAGCTCCCTGTCCTTTTATGTTGACGTTTTATGCGATGTTATGATGATGATGTGCTTCGTTGTTTCAAGCTCCTATCTTTAAACATCAGTGGTCATTCATCAATGTTAGAGGCTATCTAAAAGCTTGAAAACTCTTTTCTCGAATCAGACATGCCACTTGCCTCATTGTATGTACCTACATCATTTTGAACATTGTCTCTCAATATATTAATATATTATTATGCAATCTGTCTTTCAATATGTAACTTCAAATCGCCCTTACAAAATTACGCAACAAACAGTGACCACATTTTGTCCATAAAAAACCTACTTGATTTAAAATATGTTTGTTTATCATTAGCACCATATGTGGATTTGTTGGTACTCTTGTTAGTTCCAATGAGATTGCATGTCATGCACAAATAGAGTGCTGGCGCGTATAGAGTTTTTCTTTTCCAGCTTTTACTTGACTTTATGTTCTTAGTTCCCTTTTATTTATATCACTAATGCCACAAAAAAGCGCGTTCCTAATGTTTACTGGCTTTTATGCTTAAGTATATTTAAGACATATTTTTAAAACTTGGAAGCAGTAGGCTCTAGAAAGGGACCAATGAACTATGTAAGAAAAAGAAAGAGGCGTTTATTCATAAAGATATATTGCGTTATATTCTTTGATTGCGTCATACTTCTCAGATCAATGTCTCTCCGTACTCCGATTTTGACTCTTTACTCTTTTTACTCTTTCAAAATGTCTAGAACTATAACTTTTCTTTTGTTTTTAGTCTAGGCAACGAAGCGGATCGTTGTATGAAGACCCCCGCATTAAATCCTCAGTCGAATAAACTTTGCTGGGGTATTACACTATATGAGACAAACCTTCTATAAAAAAAAACAAAAAAATATTTTTTTGTGTATACAAAAATTACAAAAAATGTATGAAAAAAATAATTTGTAATTTTTTTTTGGATATTTTGAATTTAAATTTAATTCATGATACTTTATCATCCTGTCAAATAAAATCTGCCTGAGAAATTTATGTTGGGGTCAACTGCTTCGTTGCCTACACTAATGGTTCTATAGAAAGACATAAAATGATATTGAAGAAGGATACAGAAGATGCAAATTCTCTCTTCGCATGAAGACTCTACTTGTTAAATATTTGAAACCTCATTGGTCGGTTTACAATCTTGCTCCCATAAGTGTCCCATTTTCTAACTACCTACAATTTTGTAAACATCAAAGATGGGTGTTGCGTCATTATTAGGACACTTTTGATGCGAGTGCGCATGAATCGGGAACTGTTTTTTTTACATTGCTGGTTGTCAAGTTAAGAATAGAATCAACCCATCTCTACCCGTGGATATCGTAAAAGACGACTAAGGTACAGGACTTGATAAAGACGATGGGCGTCAGTATCTATCTGCGTATCGAATCATCTTACATACAGTCACCAACAAGAGCGGTTCATGGTTCCGGACGGAACGCTTACAAGCGCACTATTATACTTCCCCTTTCTAAATACCATGTTTTTTGGCTGTCAAATTCTGAAGAGAGCTCTTTGTCCAGCAGTGGACTATCACAAGTTAGTGAAATTCTTTCTTCTACTAATGGCCAGTAATTTTTATGTCAGTATTCTGTCATGAACACTTGTCGTAGCTGCACTAATGTTTTGTGCCTCGTAAAGCAAATAATAGTCAGAAATAGGGAGGTCTCCTTGACGTTTATAAACTACTTTTTTTAAGTGTTGATGGGTGTGTGGTATGCTGATTTTTGTTAGTAATTTATTTAGTCGTAGTCAAATTATAGAAATCTTTTTAGAAGAAATTATATCATGGACATATAATTTCTTTGAAAAAGATTGCAGCAATCAGACCGACTTAAAAATTTTCATATTGGGGGATGATACTAGGTGAACGTTCACTATCAGTATTTCATTTTCTATTTTCCTAGTGCTAACTAGCAGCGGCCCGTGTGGTGCCGGCAAAGAATAGTAACAACCTTTACATACCCGTGGGTGTCGTAAGAAGCGAGTAAGTGTTATAAACTAGAGGATGGGCAGCAGCATCCTCCTTTGTATCTAACTTCTTACTTATTGCGGTCACCTACAACCGCGGTCCATGGTGCCAGCCGTAACGCTAACAAGCGGGGTGACTATGGTACTTCCCCTTTACATTTTTCCAGCAAAAGCAAGAATTCTAGAGGGAGTTACCTGTCCTGTAGTGGACGTTTCATGGGATGTTATGATGAACTACCAGCGCTACCTAATTTAACTTCCAAGAGCTGGTTAAAAACACCCTATTCAACCAGTCTTTTCTTCAATATACGTTTATCAGTTAGTGTGCCTTGAAGGGTTTGAAGCTGTTTCCTGCAGATCAACTCATATTAAGTATTTTATCACTAAACGAATCGTGAGTGTTACAGATAATTATGTATTCGGCGCTGTGCTCGGCGCGACACGGCGACAGAGTGCGTGAAACTGCCGACCTCCCTGAAGAAGATCTTCGTAAAAGATCGAAACCTGTCGGTCATATGCCGTCAATATGAATCGTGAGTTTATCCATTTAAATACATTATTACATAATTAAGTATATCTCCACGCAAAGAGACTCCTGTGTCAAGACAATGCTGTTCTAATAATTTGATTAATTAAAGTCTATTTTATTATGTTCCCAAGACATGTCCCTATGAGCAAACAGTTTAGTTTAAAACTCTTTGAGTCGTTTAGATTTTGGTGGACCATCCCTTACAATGGTAGCAAATCATTAGAATAATAATTATCAACATTTCATAAAACATTAGAATCAATGTATGATAAACCGATCAAATATCGCCCTCCTAACACTTATCTAGTAAACTTAGCCTACATCTCACACGTGGCCGAGTATTACCCTTTCAATTTGAATATTCTATTCATACAAGACATTAGAAGATTGATGGTACTCATTAAAATATGTGTGGTAATACCAATCGATCACGTACACTCCAAAAAATTGTACTTCCCTTTTACAACGACTAAAAATTCATTTATCGAACTGCAATAGTAACTTTGCAGCTTTTCAGTGCGTGAAGCCGATGGAACAAATTTTAAATGCAGATGATAATAGGCTGTATACAATACAATACAATACAATACAATTATTTATTGATAACAATAGTTACATGTCATAGAAGGTAGATAAAAAAGTATACCTGATATACAGTTTTAAGAATGTACAATATAAAACAATAATCTATATGATTACATATCAATTTCAAATTAATTTAAATTATTACAGGTAGATCTAGAAAATCTTTAAAGCTGTAGAACTGGTAATTGGATAGCCATTTTTTTAGGTATTTTTTAAATAATGCGGTGGAAGCTGCATCTCTTATAGAGCGTGGTAGGCGATTGTATACGGGTGGACCTATTATGTACACGGACTTATCTGACCTAGCCAATTTGTGGAATGGTGTGACCAGCTGTTGCACTAACACATTGCTCCGCAGATTGTGCTTTTTATTTTCCTCCCTTCTTGCAAATAGGTCAAGGTTCAGGTGAGTAAATAGGGCAATTTGGCATACGTACTCACAAGGCAAAGTGAGTACATTAAACGTTTTGAACAGAGGTGCACATGACTCGTCGTCCGGCACTCCGGCAGGGTCATAAAGGTGGAAATTAGATTTTAGTGACGAATTTAAGATTGTATTTGGCGAGGTGACGAGCTTAGAAAATATTCGTTGGAACATAGATGTGAAGTGATAGTGCGTGACGCGGGATTAGGGCTGCCAAAAACAACCATCCGAAATGGTTGTTACAAAAATATATTAAAATATAAAAGTGAACAAGATTGTATCTGGTTTGCTTACTGTGTTGGGAAGGTAATATGGAAGTCGCTCTGTGTAAAATCTAGTGCGCTCGTGAAATCCCCTATGTATAATGACAATTGCTATCAATAATGTGTGAGACTATTTTTGGCCTAATATATGACTGTTTTTGATAAAAAGACCTATATTGTTCAACAAAAAATGCATAGTAAATAATTAAAATTTAAAAAGTTGACGTTACGTAAATTATCGCGTGTTAATCGCGCGTGCATAAATTGTAAATTCGTAAACAAATTTTTGTGACACCCCTGGACAGGTCTACACATATTTATTTTCCACCAAACAGTGGTGACGCATCATCATGACATGACTCACGGGTTGGAAGGTAAATCACATCCAAGTAGCTACTACTTTTACTGGCATGGAATGTCCACTGAAAATCATATAGTGTAGGCAACGAAGCAGCTGACCCCAACATAAATTTCTCAGGCAGATTTTATTTGACAAGATGATAAAGAATCATAAATTAAATGTAGGTAAATTCAAAATATCAAAAAAAAAAAAATACTAAAAAAATCTATTTTTTTGTAGTTTTTGTATGGAAAAATTAAAGTACCGTTTTTTTTAGGATTTTTTTTTAGAAGGCTTGTCTCATGTAGTGTAATACCCCACCAAAGTTTCATCGACTGAGGATTTAATGCGGGGGTCTTCATACAACGATCCGCTTCGTTGCCTAGACTAATAATCCAACCATATTATTATCGTCATCATTATATAATTTTTAAACTAATTTTGTCATGAGTTCACCACCATTATCATAACATCCCATGAAACGTCGACTGCAAGTCAGGGAGCTTTCTCTAGAACTATAGCAAAAATGCGTGGTGCTAAGGAGGGATTTACCATAGTCACCACGCTTAAAAGCGTTGCGGCTGGCGACCGCTGTTGTTGGTGACCGCACTTTTAGTCTATGCAACGAAGCGGATCGTTGTATGAAGACTCCCGTATTAAATCCTCAGTCGATCAAACTTTGCTGGGGTATTACACTACATGAGACAAACCTTCTATAAAATCCAAAAAAAATCTGTACTTTTATCATTCCCAAAAAATATATGATTTTTTTTTTGTATTTTTTTTTTTTATATTTTGAATTTACATTTAATTCATTATTCTTTATCATCCTGTCAAATGAAATCTGCCTAAAATTTATGTTGTGGTCAACTGTTTCGCCGCTACACTATTTGTAAGATGTTACTTACGTTGCTTTGTATGGGAAGTCGAAATTTTTTTTTTCGATGTTAGCAGTCTTAGAACATAATTTGTTGCTTTTGACCTTACTCAGATGTCAGGTAAAAAAAAAACCGGCCAAGTGCGAGTCGGACGCGCGCCCTAAGGGTTCCGTATCTATCTTCCATATGATATACTAAAAGCTTTTGCTCTTTGATTTTAAAAACTCTGCGACCATCCAACTTGACCCCTCCTCTATAAAAAAGTTTTTTAAACGGGAGCTCACCTTAATTGACTATTAGTTGTGAGAAAAATTTAAATATTTAATGATTTTAGACTTTTCCCTTTATCTGTACTGTGAGACCTAGCTTCTTGCCAAATTTCATAATTTTAGGTCAACGGGAAGTACCCTGTAGGTTTTGCTTTTTTGCATAAATGTATGAAGATGGACATGGAGGACATAAAAAGCCATATCTTTTGATTACGTCGTTGTAAAAAATTTAAATTTTCAGATCTTGTGTGGTTTATGGACCCTAATATTCTCGTTTATTCATTGTTAGATATTAAAATCTCTTTATGACGTCAGCTAAACTACATCGCTTCACAAACATGATACCTGATACCTTTTCTCGTTCGTGAGAAAAAGGGTCTTGACAGACAGACAGACGGACAACAAAGTGATCCTATAAGGGTTCCGTTTTTTTATTTTGAGGTACGGAACCCTAAAAAGAATGAACTAGTATAAAAAAAACCGTCCAAGTGCGAGTCGGACTCGCGCCCTAAGAGTACCTATCTACCATATGATATACTAGAAGCTTTTGCTCTTTGATTTTAAAAACTCCGCGATCATCGAACTTGACCCCTCTTTTATAGAAAAGTTCTTGAAACGGGAGCTCATCTTAATTGGTTACTATTAGTTGTGAGAAAAATATAAATATTTAATGATTTTAGACTTTTCCCTTTATTTGTACTGTGAGATCTAGCTTCTTGCCAAATTTCATAATTTTAGGTCAACGGGAAGTACCCTGTAGGTTTTGCTTTTTTGCATAAATGTATGGAGATGAGGACATAAAAAGATCTTTTGATTGCGTCGTTGTAAAAAAAAAAAAAATTAGATCTTGTGTGGTTTTTTACTGTGGAAAACTGAATCCGCAGCAGTCAAGTACAGTTTTGACGTCCTCTTTTACTCGTAGCAGGTATGAAAAGTTTCGCTAAATACGTTATTAGGACTAATTTCCTGTTATTGTCACCAATCAGACGGTCGTAATGGTCGGTTGGAGTTGTTGGAAATCATTTTCAGTTTGTAACATCATTATAATTTCAGGAGATAATAGATATATGCACGCGATGTGACTAAGCAATATTTTCCTGACTGTTTAGCATTTATCGAACAGTTTTCCTTATACACAGCTTTCCGAGTATCAAATTACAAATTTGATTTAATTGAAACTATTAAATGAACAGCTGGTCGACGTTAACCTTTCTGCGCAACATGTATAATTTTGTACACTCGAGGTATGAAAAGGTTCGTCAGTTTTTAAATTGAGTCGTTACTCGTAAACGCGCTCAGGACCACTAGTACCACTGGATTTGTACCACGAGCACGTATTACCTTTTGAAACTGTGACACAGACTTTCTATGATTTTCTTTCGTTTATTCCAACGCTTACTAATCTTTTTTGCAGCCATGACATTAAAACGAGAGTATATTTGATGGAAAGAATAACATTATTTTACAAGCTTGTTTTTTCTGACAGCTTTACCCGGTTGCTTTTGACAGTTTTGACATAGCTGCAAATGTGTTGGTAAGCGTTGGAATTTAGAATTATCGAAAACAATTTAATGATTGAGTCTTGCTTGCACTGATGCAAGTAAAAATTAATCTTAAGGTGACGAACCTTTTCATACCGCGAATGTTCAACCAGCAAACAATAAAACTTTATTGACCTAAGTACAAATGTTCATTCGATATTAGGTACTTACTTATTAAAACGTGCCTACCAAAATCAGCGGGGTTGCCTTGCCTAATCCTAGTACTGTGAACAGCACGTCAGGCTCGATACTTCGGAATTTATATTGTTCTTATTTCAAACGGATTATTATTATTTCGTGCCAGATTTGCAGTACTAAGATTAACTTGCTCTGCTCTGTACTGTATTAAGTAAAAATGAGCCGAGCGGCTAAACGACAGGTTCGAATCGCACCGAATTTAAAATTAAGAAGTTTTAGGCAAATTTATTACAGCATTTTGAGTAGTTTCTTGCTGGCTCTCATTTTGAGGGTAGCTGTCATACAAAAAAAATTGCAATTATCTCGGAAACAGCTGTAAAGATTTTGATGAAGCTTTGCATGACCGAGAATCTCTATTAAAGGTATCTTACGGCAATATCCACTGCTCTGCCAAAATTAATGAAAGGGTTGTTCCCATACAACCAAAATGTTGATTTATGTGTTTTTGAGGTACTTGCGGCAAGAAATTAATAGGCAACCCTAGGGCGTTGTATGACCCCATCATGTATAACCTTCCATATAAACCACATTTCGTTCAAATAACAGATAGGTGCATAATCTTGTCGTGGGATCTTAGCCTATACATACATAAATACATAACATCACGCCTCTTTCCCGTTGGGGTAGGCAGAGACCACAGTTCTCCACCTGCTACGATCTTGACATACTTCCCTTGCTTCCTGTACTTTCATCAATCCTTTCATACATGCTCGTCGGTTTAGGGTACTTTTAACCTGGCCTTTATTCAGAACGTCCTGAATTTGGTCCTGGTACGTTCGCCTAGGCCTTCCCCTTCCAACGTTTCCATTCACTCTCGCCTGGTAGATCTCTTTCGTCAATCTTCGTTCATTCATCCTCTCTACATGACCAAACCATCTCAGCATCCCTTTCTCGATTTTGGTCACTACGTCTTCTTTTACGCCACACCGTTCTCTTATCACACTATTTCTAATCCTGTCACTCAATTTAACACATATCATACTCCTTAGCGCTCTCATTTCCACCGCATTAATTCTACTTTCATGCTTCTTCTGCCATACCCAGCTTTCACTGCCATACATCAGTGTTGGTACCAAAACTCCCCCATGAACAGACAAACGAGCCTTGTGAGACACCTTCTGACTCCTCATAAAGGCGTGCAGGGCACCATTCACCATGTTTCCAGCATTCACTCTTCTTTCAATATCACTTTCACACTTTCCATCTCTCGTAAACTTTGAGCCCAGATACACAAACTCCTTCACTTGTTCGACTTGTTCACCATCTATTAATATAGTACACTCTGTCATACATTCTTCTCTTTCAAGTACCATTACTTTAGTCTTGCTTACATTTACTTTCATTCCTTTCCTGTCCAAAGCCACATTCATCATTGTTACCATCTCTTGCAACTCGTCAGCGGATGACACAAGTACAACTTGGTCATCAGCGTAGAGAAGACATTTGATGAGTAACTCATTCATTCTCAGTCCACACATACTCTCTTTCAGATCAATCAAACAATTATCCATGAACAGGTTAAACAGCCAAGGTGACGCTACACATCCCTGCCTAACACCTTTTTCGATGCTAAACCATTCAGTGTACGCCCCGTTTATTCTGACACAAGCACTGGAATCCTCATAGAGAGATTTCAGTGCTTGAATCAGATGACCGTTTACCCCATACATAGACAATGCTGACCACAATTCATTCCTCACCACTCGGTCATAGGCCTTTTCCAAATCCACGAACGCGCAGTAGACTTTTTGGTTTTTAGCCAAAAACTTTTCAGCTATGCCTATAAGTTGGGTCAATTTTATGACATTGCAACCAGGATTAGGCAAGAGAACCTTGTTGTACTTTTTGATTAGTACTTGCAACTACCAACTTAGAATGTACGTGATGAGATTAAAATCCATGTAGACCAACTAGCAGATACGCACGGCAGCAAGCATGTAGAAACAAAACCAGTATAAGCTGAACTAGCGCTACGCTAGAAACGCCAGAAACCAGAGACCCGCTTACGGTCAAAGTGTTTCCACCGACGCGCGGCTTTGTGTACCAAGTAATACGATTACGAATCAAATAAATGGTACAGCCGCACTGCACTTACATTCTCGCAATACTCAAGGAAAAACTATCAACCGCAAACTTAAATTTGTAATTCCATACACATAGTATGGAAATACAAACTTTTATTTAAGTACGTTTTACCAAAAAAATGTTCGAATGTAATATAAAAGATCAATTCAGAATTCAAATTATCAAACATTAAAACATACAAACTTCAAACGATTTCGAGTAAATCACATGTTTAACTTTTGGTAGTACTGGAACACCCTTTATATGAATTTTCACAGATCAATGGATACTACCGTAGGATACTTGCATGGAGATTTTTTAAATTTCCCTACACATGTTCCTTATGGATAATTGTTCAGTTTGGTCTATTGAGCAAGCCCTTTCAGTTTTTGGTACAGCCTGTGTACTAAATTTTATTGAAAAAAATCATAAATAATATCCAGTCAGGTAGACAACCAATCCAGGATTAATATTATAGAGAATTTTAATAAACTCAATGGAACCAATTTTGGGTAAATCACATATTTACGTTTTGGTGGTACAGGAACACCCCTTATATGACATTACACAGATCAATTGATACCGGTGCATGATATCTTACATGGAGATGCTTGGTCATGCAAAGTTTCATCAAGATTCTATGAGTCGTTGAGAAAATTTCAATTTTTCATTTTCGTTGTATGACAGCTACCCTCAAAATGAGAGCCAGAAGGAAACCACTCAGAACCCTTCGATGGATTTGCATAAAACTCCTAAATTCCAAATATGGTGTCAATCGGGCCATTCGTTTAGCCGCTAGGCCAAAGCGTGACGGACAGACCGACCGACCGAAGGACCGACGGACCGACGGACCGACCGACCGACCGACCGACCGACCGACCGACCGACGGACGGACATTTTTGGGAGACTTGTTTTTTATGATGTATAAGTGATATAATTCAATTGGAAGAATTAGTTACAGAAATGGACGTGATATTTAAAGAATTTGGGCTTAAAATAAACAGTAAGAAAACAAAAAAGTTAACAGTTTCGAAAAAACCAGCAACAAACGACACAATAAGTCATCTTAATAATGTCCCAATAGAATCGGTGAAACAATTCAGATATTTAGGCAGTTTAATTACTAATGACTCCAGATGCACTCCTGAAGTTGTTTCTAGAATTGCAATGGCCAAAGCAGCTTTTAACAACAAAAAACACCTTTTAAAAGCTAAAATCTCTAGAAGTGTTCGGAAACGACTGATAAAAGTGTACATCTGGAGCATCGCATTATATGGTTGTGAGACGTGGACTCTAACACAAAGAGATAGAGAGAGGTTAGAAGCGTTTGAGATGTGGTGTTGGAGGAGAATGGAAGGGATCAGTTGGACAAAGAAAAAGACAAAGATTCTAGATTTGGTTAAAGAGAAGAGAAATTTGCTGAGAACCATCGAAAATAGAAGAGGGACGATGGTCGGACACCTGATAAGACATGACACTTTCATAAAGAATATTATTGAAGGAAAAGTAGAGGGCAGAAGAGGAAGAGGAAGACCAAGACGCACTTATTTTGACCAGATAAAAGAGAGGGTAAACGTCGAGTCTTATCAGGATGTCAAATCATTGGCAGAGGACAGAGAGAAATGGAGATTGCTCCACCGACAAGAGCGCGGCTCTTAAATATGAGAAGAAGAAGAAGTGATATAGAACACATTTTTGAGAAAATTAGAAAAACTTTTTTTTTCACGAATACAATACCTTTCTCGCTCCGCTCGAAAGTAAAAAGAAAGGTACAAGTGATACCTTATGTACTATTTATGCTTATACATGGCTAATACCAATAAGTATCAATATAATGTCAGAATGGTATTTTGGTATTATATTGGTATTGGTATTTTGCAAACCATGACACACTTACTGTCGTGCCCTACTTCTCCAGTTTCCTGCACTCGGAGGGACCTTTTTGAAGGCAACCAAAAAGCTATTGATGTGGCTACTTTTTGGGCTAAGCTTTTATAGTCAGTTTTGCCATTGACTCGAAAATAAGAAGAATGTCAGAAAACAAACAATTTCCAATAAAGTATCATTGACAAACGTTTCAAATCTACATTTTAAATTAATTCACTCATTACCTTTAACATTTACTCCTAAAACCTAACAGCAAAGAGAAATCGACCATAATTTACTTACAACTATATTCGTACACTTCTACAAAGGAAAATTTATCTAAAATCGTCTTTAAAACCTATGCAATAAAGTTCTTTGTTTAAAAACTGGTGGAACGTGATATGCAAAATAAATTATAGTGATAGGTGTAGGAAATTTCTTAGTAGCAGGTGTAAGCTAGGTGCTAAGTTATCACCTAGATCTAACTTAGTTTTGTCTCAATAAATAACTCAGTGAGACAGCGATACATGTCTACTTAGGATACCGTACGACAGAAGTCGTTCTGCTGATAATAGTGACAAACTCTACCTTATTTGTGTAATTACTAACTTCGATGTCCTGTACTATTAAACGATCAATATTTGTAATCCTATCCCACTCCTACTTATATTATAAACGTCAAAGTTTGTAAGTATGGATGGATGGATGGATGTCTGAATGGATTTTAACGAAACTTTACAATAATATAGCTTATACATCAGAATAACACATAGGCTACAATTTATAAACCTGCGCAGACGAAGTCGCGGGCACCAGCTAGTATATTATATTTGTAATCGGTTTCTCATAAACGTCTTTGAAATTTACCATACGGCGATTTCGGGGGCAAAAAATTGATCTAGCTAGCATGTCTGGGAAAATTCGTTTTTCAATATTAAAATCTCATAATTATAAATGACAATAAACATAAGTCAATCAGAATTTTGAATAGCCTGTTAGAGCTGTAGTCTAATATCATGGATTTTTTTCTTCAAACTCTTTTTTTCAATTTTTGCTTGATAATTTTAATTTATCTATTGGTAAACTTTCAACTTTCTACAAACAACGACTGATCGTGGCATTTAAGTTTTTGCCGAACTGTCCCCAACACCCCTTATAAATAACACCGAACTTATAAAAAACAATATCACAATATTACACCCAAATGACAACATGACACGAACCATCGCTTCATGATGAAAATAAAGAATTTCTCATTTTATTTGAGCATTGAAAGTGACCTCGAGCGTCAAAAAACACTTTCAATTTATATCACCTATCACGACACCGACTCATAAATCTATCAGTACAGAAATATATTGAAAAACGTGGAGAATTTCATTTATTTACATACCTTCGGTTGTCAGTGGATGTGAATTTATTCATGATTGTAATCGGGTTATTTAGAAATTGCCATTTGAAGACAGACAGACAGACAGATGTATGGTATGTTGGTTGCTATAAATAATTGCGTAAATAACGATCGATGTTACGAATGAGTTTGCATCTGACGTGCAATTAATTTATTAAAGCAATGAGGTTATGCGAATAAAGAATGTTGTATCTTATTCTATTGAACGAGTAATTTATTTTTCACCTCTAAAGCTCGGAAACATTTGTTTTGTCGGTTAAATTCTGCGGCCAAAATCGATTTTTGGCCCCTAGCGGGCAAAAGGTTTTTAAAATTCGAACGCGATGTACTTATTATTTTGCAGTTCTGGCCGCTTGTAAAACCAGCCACGCACTATCGTTTTAAAGATGAGAAAGAGGGATGCAGCTATAGGAAAGAAACAAATAGTATTATGAATAGTGAATGCCTGGTGGGTAAGGAACTGGCTGATAATAAAAAGTAAATTTAAAATTCGATCGCCTTTTTTTTGTTCTCTTGCCCAGATTAATGGACTTGCCCTTTGACTTCAAATCAACGCAATACAAAATAGATTTGCCTGCCACTACCTATCCTCAGTCTCCAGAAATCCAATGAAAATTAACCTCTTTCTGCAAATTTATCAAGTAGTTTATAGGTAGAGTCCATAGATTTATATAGTCAAGATAGGGTCTTGGGAACAAGCGGTTCAAAATTTCCCCATACAAGAAAAAAAAGCGCTATCTGTGAAAAATCGCGTAAACTACGTTGTGTAGTACTTCGGTCGGTGCTAAATACATGGAACGGAAATAATATGGCGGGAAAAAACAGAACAAACTTTTTGCTGTTTATATGTGATTTAGGCCTGGTTTTTCAGTTTCAGTAATTGGATTATAGTCAAAAACAATAATAAGAAATAACGATAATAATAATAAGAGTATATTGTTTCTTCAAATAAGAACATTTAATTTTGTTGTTAAGTTTATTTGCATCCAATGTTGACAATATGACTGACAACGACTGACATTTGTTGGTCCTAAACGTCAGATTTCGGACCAAAGAAATGGGGACAGTGTAACGTGCCGATGGGCTAGTACTTATATATAAGTAAATGGTAGAGTCATGAACATAAGCACAACAGTCCCAAAAATAATAATAATTTAATTATAGTGATTTCCTTTTTAATGCCTAGTATTCTTAATGTATACATGGCCACTCGTCCGTGAAAACTCTTTGACCTTGAGCTGGTCTCTGGTTACGGAGGTTTGTAGCGAAGCGCTGGTTCAGGTTATACTGCAGGAGACACCTGCCCCTATTTTCAAAATACTTTGTTAAATGCAAAATAAACATATATTTTTTTATTTATTTTTTTATTTATACTGGTTATGTTTCCACTTGCTTGCTGCCGTCAGTACCATTATGTAGGTATTATGCCCTTACGTTAGAACGTATGAGTAATTAATTAAACACTTATTTCTTATATTTGAATTGCTTTTCTTGCATTATGTTAACATTTCCTCGCTTTAATGAGGTGAAAAATTTTGTGTTTCGCTCGGCAGCAAAGTTATTTTGCGTCTCGTACCTTGAAACCTTCGCCACGCTCAGGATTCTTCTTTTGAACCACTCGCTTCGCTCGTGGTTCAATCCTAGAATCCTTCGCTTGCTCAGGTTTCAATACGAGGTACTCGCGCCAAATAAACCTTTTGCTGCCTTGCATAACAAATAACTATTACATCAATAGCTCGGAAAACTTTGCTTTCGTCGGTCAAAATTAGCGTGCAAAAGTCATTTTTGGTCGCTAGTATTGAAATTTTTTTTGATATTTGTATCGGTCTAAATCTGTACATAGTGAAGCTAGGGCTGTATCTGTACACAGGAAAGTAAGTAAGTAATTTCGACAGAGGGCACAGATTAAATAATAGTAATGCAGAGGGGACATTTAAAGCACGAGCGTTAGCAAGTGCTATAGTGCCTGCAATTGCGCCTTGCAATTCCGCCCGTGCTACACCCAATGTTTTTCATCACATTTGCGAGGAAAAGAAAAACAAGTACGCTTAATAGTATTTATTCAAGTTGGTAATTAACGCAAAAATTTATTTTTCAATAATATTTAAAGTCACATGATTTAACTGCTGCGCTAAAACTGTACTCGCGTCTAAGAAAAAGTTAGTTAAAAAAAAATATTAGGCAAAAACATGCTTAAAAATACGTAAGAATTTTGGCCGCTAGCGCTAGCGTGAAAAGATTTTTAACGAAACTACATCAGCTGATAACACATTTCAAATTCGGTTTTTCTTTTTCGACCTCAATACCTTAAAACCCTTCGAAATTCGTTCAGTTTTATGAGCAAATTCACACCCTTTAGTATTATCACAGTTTTCCGTTACACGTTACATACAAAAAAGAAAATAAAATTTAATAAAGAAAATAAAACAAAGTAAAATGAACCTTTACTTGCTAATTTTCTTGTAGGGTTCCAGTCTACTTGATAGCCCATTCCAGATTGCTACAAATATAAAACAAAACACAAGGCTTGAAAGGCCTAGGAACTAGTTCTAGCCGGATGAGACCGGTGCAGACCGGTTTTAGGCGGATATTGCTCGACTAGCCGATCGCCGATTTCCGCCACTAATAATTCCGTATCGATTTCGTCTGTTTGTTTGTTTTACTCCGTTCTGTTTGGATCTGTAAGCCATCTTGGATTTTGAATTTCTCATGTTGCATTAGCTAAGTGATACGGCGGCGTGGTGAATTTATACAGTTGTTGTTCTAATAAAGTGCAAGCTATTAAGATAGTAGTGTCAAGAAGGGTGCTGAATTAACAGTCACATAGGTACATACGTATGACTGGCTCTTTGGAGATGTTGGTAGTGAGCTTGCCATCTAAGCCGTGGGTCGCAGGTTCGATCCCCGCCCAGGGCAAACATTTGTGTGATGAACTATGTTTGTTCTTTGTCTGAGTGTTATTTGTCTATTTATTTATGTATGTATATCAGACTCCTGTTAGTCATAGAACACGATTGGCCTAGTTTGGTATCAGATGACTTTGTGTACATTATCCCCTAAAGCCACGAGCCTTCCTTAATTCAAAAACAAATTAGGCATATATTGCTTATTGAAGTAAGGATATTGCAATTAACATAACCAAGGGTCCTAGCAATGTATGCCAAATTAGGCTTTGAGTTCAGGGAAGGTGTCATCGTGGTTTAATTTTCTTCTTATGGGTAAGTACTGTAAAACGCGACTAAGGGCACCTAAGCCATAGTGCCACCCCACATTGATCTGAATGTATTGCGAAGCATGTTGATTATTTCGGCAATTTCGTTACAAAATACAGTTGCGTAACCTTTAGCAGATGTAGTTTGTTTATTCAGGTTTGGATGAATTCGGCTTTTTTGTGCGATGCTCGAAAAAAATTTGTTTATTTTTTTCGAGCATCGCACAAAAAAGCCGAATAGACAAAAAGCCTAAAAATCTGTGAATTCAGGTGCATCAAAATAGCATAACGTGATAATTTTTTCATAAATTTCTTCAATGTATAGATAAAATCAATTTGCAACTTTATAAAAGTAGAAAAGATGACAATAATTACTTAAATCGAAAGCCCTCATTCACAAAATTACTGACCTCATTCACAAAATTTGACCTCATTCACAAAATATTTGACCCTTTAAGCAATAAAAAAAAGACTACATAAAGAGTGTAAGGGACAGCCTTCCGAATAGTGAAAGGACATGATCAGTCAACGTAACTGAACAACTTTCCGCTAATAAAACTTTCAGGAAATGAAAAAAAAATCAGCCTCTCCATACAAAATTGCAAACTTGATTGGACAGTTTGTATGGAGAGACTGAATTATTTTTTCATTTCCTGAAAGTTTTATTCACGGAAAGTTGTTCAGTTACGTTGACTGATCATGTCCTTTCACTATTCGGAAGGCTGTCCCTTACACCCTGTATATTTTCATCAACAGTAACTCTAATAAGAAATTTCAAACAAAATATTCAATAAAAAATAAAATATATGCAATATAACTAAAAGTATAGTTATTTTAATTACAGTTACTTATTTCTGTTATAATTTTACTGCCAAATGAATATTTCAATTTACGTTTATTTCTAGCTAGTAATTTTACGTTGCAATAAAAATAATAATATATAGCAGAAAGCAATTTGAATAATAAAAACTGTCTCGAAGTAGAAATTGGAAAGTTGGTGTTAGTCGCAGGGAAGGAGGAAGTTAAGAGGGGGGTACTTTTATGTCCATATTTTTACGACTTGTTCGCAGCTGTGCAGACATGTGCGACGATGATATGACTAGTTATAAGACTAGTAACACCATACGGTTGTGGTTGAATTTACAAGTAGGATTTTATGCAATTGATATCTAATTATATATTTATATGCAGTATTTAAGGTCCTAATGAAATATTAAACAATTTTAGTATTTTACTGAAACCATGAAATTGAACAACTTTCTCCAAGGAACATAGGTCAAAATACGAATATCAATTTTTGACCTCCCACTGCATCAGCTGATAGCGCATTTTGTATCATTCAGATAATTTTATTCAATGTAGGTTCATGCAGAATACAATGGAAATAGAGCGAGTCTACGCCGTTTCGGATCGTGCTATGGCAGCGTCAAAGAAACGGCAAGAAACCACTGCAGCACGGCCTACTTTAAGAATCGGCTTTTTATAATGTGTTTCTTGTGTTTCGCTGGAATATCAGAGCACCATACCTCCTTGTATAGTAAGCTTTTTTACATAATGTTTGCTTTACACATTCCTTAAACTTTCTCTCAGGTAATTGCACTATATTTTCAGGTATTTTGTTGGGAGATCAAATTTGGTTTTTCGTATTTCGACCTACGTTCCTTGGGGAAAGTTGTTCAGTTTCATGGTCTAAGTGACATGCAAAAATTATGTTCACTATTTCTGTAATACTCTATATTTTTAAAGAACATTCGACGAGCTAATAAACAAAGTTTAAAAAGGGAAAGGGTATAAAAAGCCTGATTCACGTGAAATGAACCATTAAACTATACAACTTTTTTAACATAGGAAAAAAAATTAACTCTCCAACAAAATGCGTTATCAGATGTGCAGTTTCTATTGAAAATTTATAATTTTTCGTCTTTCGACCTATGTTCCTGGGTAAAAGTTGTAACGTACCATGGATATGTTCGTTCTGGTTCACCCTTTTTAGGGTTCCGATACCAAAATGGTAAAAAAAAGGAACCCTTATGGTGCCGCTCTGTCTGTCTGTCTGTCTGTCTGTCCGTCTGTCTGTCACACCTCTATATCTCAGCAACCACTTACGCTATCGAGCTGAAATTTGGAATAGTTTTAGAATATAGTTGCCCAATTTAATTGCACATGAAATTTTTTTGAAAAAAGTATGATTATTAATGTAAAGGGGGCCAAAATAGGGGGGGCCAAATTTCAAATTGTCGCTACTAGGTCGAGTGAGGTATCATATGAAAGGGCTTTACTTGTACATTTTAAAATATATTTTTGTATTTTTTTAAATTTCTTAGTTTTCAAGTTATGATGAAAAATGTCAAAAAAAATACCATTCCCCCCCCCTTATCTCCGAAGTTTGAGTAAGGGAAAATCTGAATTAATTACAGTTGACAGAGGTTTATGTAAACTTTACAGCAAAAATAAAACGATCTTTCTAAGTTGCACAGTTTTTGAGAAATCTGCAAAAAACCTTTACAAACAAATTTAGGTTTGCGGTCCTGAAAATGGACTTTATTGCTTCCAAAAATACTATAGGTATATCGGAACCCTCGGCGCGCGAGTCCGACTCGCACTTGACCGGTTTTTTTTATACTTTTTTCACACTTGGTGGAACGACGCGTGTAATATTATAATGTATGTGAAATATGGCTTTGACCTTCTGGCTTCTCTAATGTGGCTTTACAACTGCTCTATGTAAAAAATTAGGTACTTACTCTCGTTAAATCCACAAATTCTCTACGGTTAGGTAGCTGTTATGGGAGTTTATCTTCAAGATAAATAGGCATAAGAGGAAGACCTCAAAATGTATGAAAATTATATGCATTTAAACTTTTTGTATCATACATACAAGATTCGCAGAGCAAAAAAAATTTTTCATCCCATCTATTCGAAAATCGCTAAACGGTTCGTCAATAAAGGCGAACAAAATAGTTGTTTTCTCTAAGAGACTTTCGTAACGGGTAAAAATGGGATTTAAAATTAGAATTTGAATTATAAAAAAAAACCGGTCAAGTGCGAGTCGGACTCGCGCGCCGAGGGTTCCGATATACCTATAGTATTTTTGGAAGCAATAAAGTCCATTTTCAGGACCGCAAAACTAAATTTGTTTGTAAAGGTTTTTTGCAGATTTCTGAAAAACTGTGCAACTTAGAAAGATCGTTTTATTTTTGCTGTAAAGTTTACATAAACCTCTGTCAACTGTAATTAATTCAGATTTTCCCGTACTCAAACTTCGGAGATAAGGGGGGGGGAATGGTATTTTTTTTGACATTTTTCATCATAACTTGAAAACTAAGAAACTTAAAAAAATACAAAAATATATTTAAAAAATGTACAAGTAAAGCCCTTTCATATGATACCCCACTCGACCTAGTAGCGACAATTTGAAATTTGGCCCCCCCTATTTTGGCCTCCTTTACATTAATAATCATACTTTTTTCAAAAAATTTTCATGTGCAATTAAGTTGGGCAACTATATTCTAAAACTATTCCAAATTTCAGCTCGATAGCGTAAGTGGTTGCTGAGATATAGAGGTGTGACAGACAGACGGACAGACAGACAGAGCGGCACCATAAGGGTTCCTTTTTTTTACCATTTTGGTATCGGAACCCTAAAAAGATTGAAATGTAAACAAGACTTCCAACCAAAGAGGTTCTGTTCCTAATTGATACAAAAATGTCAATAACATTTTCAGTTGTTACAAATAATACTTAATATGATTTTTAGTATTGTTTCATCAAGTAATAATATTGTAATGGTATTTTATATTTAAAATTAATGATGAGTGTGTGTCTCAATGAGCCTCTTATTCTTTTCTCATAGAGGGAGATGAAAATTAGAGTGTATTACGCGGCAGCAAAAATATTTTTACCTTGGGCGACCTATTGAATCCCTCGCTACGTTCAGGATTCTACTTTAGAATCCCTCGCCATGCTCGGGATTCTACTCAAGAATCCTTCACTTCGCCCTGGATTCAAAATAGCGTCCTCGCCTTAAAAATATTATTTTACAGCCTTGTGATACAATCTACTATTGAATTTCAAATGGGTCTTTGCAGGATTTAATACGCAGCTTGAATTAGAATTTATAAGTATGCACTTATCTAATAATAGCAATAAAATAGATCAGGAACATAATTATATTTACGGCAAGGAATTGAACCAGGGATGCCTGCAGCGCCATCATATGCTGCAGATGTTTATAGAAATTATTAAATGAGCGATAGACAACCTCTCTACAGGATGTTAGCACTTAATGTTAATACAGCGATTTTTATTGTAGAAATAAATTTTATGTCTGAACTATTTATGTAGCGTTGCTTTATTTGGTATTGTTAAAAAGTAGCATAGAAACAGCGATATTCGATGTCGAAATAAATTTTTAGGACGCAGATAAATAGATACCTAGATGTACAATTAATTAATCACATAAAAAAAAACAGTCAAGTGAGATTCGGACTCACGCGCCGAGGGTTCCGATATAAGTATAGTATTTTTGGAAGCAATAAAGCAAATTTCAGGACCGCGAAACTAAAAAGGTTTTAGCAGATTTTCAAAAACTATGCAACTTAGAAAGATCGTTTTACGTAAAAATCTATCGACTATTATTAGTTCAGAGTTTTCCTTTCGCATACTTCGGAGATAAGGGGGAGAATGCTATTTTTTTTTACTTTTTTCATCATAACTTGAAAACTAAGAGTCATAAAAAATAGAAAATCAATTTTTGATTGTACAAGTAAAGCCCTTTCATATGATACCCCACTCGACCAAGTAGCGACAATTTACAAATTTGCCCCTCCCCCCCCCCCCCTTATTTGGGCCCCCTTTACAATGATAATAATAAAAAAAATCAATTATTTTATTTGCAATTAAGGTGGGTAATCATGTTCTAATACTATTCCAAATTTCAAGTCGATAGCATGAGTGGTTGCTGAGATATACAGGTGTGACAGACAGACGAAGTCGCATCATAAGGGTTCCGTTTTTACCATTTTGGTTCGAAACCCTAAAAACACAAACATACACGAACAACTTAATCTAATGTGGGCAAAAGCAGCCTTATCGCTGCAAGCGATGTCTTACAGGCAACATTTGACGACAGAAATACATTTTTAGACCTCTCCAATATTTATGCGATAACAAGTGCCAGGGAAAAATTGGAAATTAATTAAATAATAAACAAAATATAATAATACGTAATGCCCCGTGTGGTGCCGGCAAAGAATAGTACCAACCCTTAAATACCCGTGGGTGTCGTAAGAGGCGACTAAGGGTTATAAATTGGAGGATGGGCATCAGCATCCTCCTCTGTATCTAACATCTTACTTACTGCGGTCACCTACAACCGCGGTCCATGGTGCCAGCCGTAACGCTAACAAGCGAGGTGACTATGGTACTTCCCCTCTACATTTTTCCAGCAAAAACTAGAATTCTAGAGGGAGCTGTCCTGTAGTGGACGTTTCATGGGATGTTATGATGATGATGTTGAATAATACGTAATAATGTTACTATGTACTAATAAATTTCACAACAAACTCCACATCTAGACTTTTGTGCAATTGGTACAAAAAATGGTTTGACCAAGATATAGCGAGACTCATATCTCTTTGAAGACAGTTGCTACTACGAGTAATTATGTTTTAATTCAAGTAACATCGTAAAATCAGCCCGTGAGGTGCCGGCAAAGAACAGCCCATCTCTACCCGTGGGTGTCGTAAGAAGCGACTAAGGAATTACTAACAAGAGGATGGGCAGCAGCGTCCTTCTGTGTATCGCTGCGCACCATCTTACATTCTGCGGTCACTAACAACTGCGGCCCAAGGTTACAGCTGCAATGCTAACAAGCGCGGTGACTGGTACTTCTCCTCCAATTTGTACAGTCAAGAGCGCGTCGAGCTTGACACATTGGACTTTGTACCCGTCTTATTTCAATCGCTGCAAGAGCTAAAGTCGAACCGCGAGTGTCAAGGTTAACCTGTCGTTGACTTTACGACGTGTTTTTTCTGGAATTCTGGAGGGAGCTCTTGCAGTGGACGTTTCATGGTATTTTATAACGATGATGACTAGGATTTGGCCAAGGATCAAAAAATATTCCTGCGTATATTATACACACATAGAATTTGTATCCTTTTTAAAATTATTACTGGTTCTCTGTTTTCAGCAAATTGCTAACCGAATTCATAAATTACATTAATAAATTCAATTATGGTTAATCAAAGCCCTTATTTGCTTCGTGAAACTGTAGAAGGTTTTAATTATTGTAATTAACAATGTATGCTTCAAGTGAGACCGCAATGTTATTACTCAGTAATTAAAATATATATGATCATTTAACAAACATTTATATTACACATGAGAAATTAATTACAATTATATTATTATTAAAATATCCTTGGTAATTTAAGTTCAAAAAATTACTTGTACACATTTTTACCTGTATTATTTTCTTTCCTCAAGTAAGTTACAAAAAAAAATTACAAAAGTTTAAAGTAAAAGTAAATATTAGAGATGGGCCGAATGTGGTTTGAACCGAATTCGAAATTCAAAATAAAAATTATAAAAAATCTTAATCTTAAAAATAAAAAAAAATCGGCCTTCGGTTTAATTTCGCCGCGCTTTTTCGAGAACGAAACGTCTTGACTTGACTGATTACTGTAATAAAATAATATATTTTTAAATCAGTGATTGGAAAAAAAAAACAACACTTTTATAATTCTTAACTCTTATTGTTAAGTTTGTTAACTAAAAAGTTGACATCCGGTAGAAATGTTTTCTTTAAGCTTGTAAATACAGCTAGCATAGAATATTTTTACATCCGCAATAAAAACTTTAAACCTTTATACTTAGCGTAAAATGTCTTTTTTTTATGGCAACAAACAGTCATATACATCGACAAAACTTTTATAAAACTATACATTTCATATATAAATACAGACCTTGAGTGCCAACAATATAGTCTTGTTAGAATTACCGTGGCAGTTGGACTACTGCTTAGAAACGCCAGCTTTAGGCATAAAGGAGGCTTAGATGGATATAAAATCTACTTAAAACTAAATAAGATGAATTTATTATTAAGAATGGGAAAATAGTTCTAGCCTGGTAAAAAAAGTACTATTACTGTTTTTGGTCTTGGGCTGAAATAGAATATTATTCTAAACATCAGAATTATTTTAAAGAGACATGGCTCGAAAGCGAGAAAATCTTTCGGTCGTTCTATTTAAATTATATTATTGTCTACGTAAAGTTTGAATGAAACAACCAAAATAATAACCATTATTTGACCCATACTTCTTTGAAAAAGATGTTTACATTTTATGTTATGAGTCGTATTCAATAATTTAATAATGCATCTAAAAATAGCCTTATAAGGTATTGAAACTATTTGACAGGAGAAAGTAGCAATATCAGTAACGTAATTAACCCATTAAAATGTTGTTTACCGGTCACAGTGAAGCGGTTTTCATGAAGTTTGGGCGAACCATGTCAATTGAACAGCTGATGGCTCACCTGGTCCAGGTGCAAGACAAGTGCAGGCGTGCGTAGAGGATACTGGGGTTAAAACACAGCCTCTATAATTAGATTATAATTTTTTTTTACTTGCAATGGGCATAGTCTAAACTTCAATCTAGCCCTGAGTACAGGGATGAGGTTGACGACAGAACGAACTTGCCCAGAACGCCCAACCAATCTTTAGTCTTGTATAAGCATTTAAAGTAGTAGACATACCTTTGAAGATTAATAATTTGATTGTAGGTAGTACTGAACAAGCTTGTTTATTAAATTAATTTAAAAACTACTTTAGGTGAACACGTGCATAGTTCCTTAAACAATGAGTTTATAAAACAACAATTATAAAACAGAAACGCATAACGATCACAGAAATTCAAAGTGAGTACAAAAATTACAGACCCAACAATTTGCAAGCACAAATTACCAACACAACATATTATTATAATTCAATATTACTGTACGCTTAGGCACTAACAAAAGAGAAAGAGATACTCGTAACATGCAGGCACCCATTGTTCAATAATGCTTGTATTTACTCAAAAGCTCCAAATTACTATTTATAACATCAAGGGGAGAACACCACGTGTCCGACCTCAATGCAAATAATCCCTAGTTGTATGACATAGCGTGAAATACGCAGTCAGCTATTCATAGATCGCTATATTTTATTGTATTTTACGAGTGTGCTAACAAAGCCCGGTCTCCCCTATGCGTAGGCGCCGCCGCTTACCGCGCGGACAGTGCGATTACCTATTTGAATATGGAACTGGATCAAGGATTCACCACACATTTGTATCTAGAGCAATGGTTGTTGTTGTTGTTGTATAACCTTTATTGCAACTTTGTGTTGTTTTCAAAATCACAAAGTAAGACTTACTAGGAAATATTCCCCTGTGGCACTAGCAAACTAAACTGTCTTTATTTAGGTGCGTTGCATTTTGTAAGGTAAGTGATGTTTTTTTGTAATTTTAGGTTTTGGTAAAATAGTCCCGATCTCACCTGGTGGAAAGTGACGATGAGCAAAGTACGTCCTAGGAAATATTTTGGCGCAAAACTGGGCACATTGTTGTCAAGCAGAGTACTCTAGAATACGAGTACGAACATAATATATACAATTTGAATACCTTGTAAGGCACTTACTATGATTTTTGTTTGATAATGTGTGATATTTTTTCTTGCAATACAATTTAAAAATCAGTATCTGATCTACAACTGTGCTAACAACGTCTATGTATTCCATTTATATTCCTTACAAAATGACGAATCATAATATGCCTGCAGCTCAGCCCTAACTTCTACGGTTCTGTAATGGCAGCACAAAATATGTTTTTTGCATTTCCTGAAAAATTTGCAATTTAGAAGTTACTAGGTTTTTAAATTGGACAGCCGTACAATGGAGTAGCGTAGACTCACTCTATGGAGCAGCGACTATGGAGCAGCGTAGACTCACTCTTCTATTTTGCAGCTGTTGATTCTTTGAGGTTGATTTCGATGACATTTTGCAAGTTTCGGGGCTTACCTCGGCAATAAGAATTAATGAAAGTAAGTTAAGTAAGTAAGTTAAGTATTTAAGAGTCAAGCTCTTGGCACTGTAGCTCCCATCCTACTATCTTTATCCTGCATCAGGTTCTTGTGCTCTCTATATTATGACTCCCACTTTCTTCTTTAACTGCTGGCTCTTTCTCTCCTCTCTCTTTCCCTCCACGATGGTTTTTATAAATTTATCATGCCTGATAATATGGCCAATGTTAGTAATTTCTCTCTTCTGTTTTATTTGTTCCAGTACCTTCTCATTGGTCATTTTCTCTGTTTAGCTTATCTCTTCCATGTGCCTCCAGCACCACATTTCAAATGCCTCTAATCTAATCTAAAATGATGTCAAATAAAATAAACTCAAATGGTTCTGTCCGTAGAGTTTCCAGGAACAGAGTACCTATCTATCATTCAATGGCTTGGTCCAGGTACAACCCTATTATGCCACCGGCCATAGGCAGTCAGATGATATTCCGAATTCAAAAGCAGGAATTTTGTGAATGAGATTTTGTACGCCGATACACACACAGGACGCAATAACGGTGCACGTGCTCAAATGATCAGCTGCTCTGTTGCAGATGATAAAGGCTAAAAGCCAAATTTTTAAACTTAAAAGAAGAACTTAAATGTTTCGTTTTGCAATCGTTCACTGATGTTGAGTTGATTTTTAGGGTTCCGTACCTCAAAATAAAAAAAACGGAACCCTTATAGGATCATTTTGTTGTCTGTGTGTCTGTCTGTCAAGACCCTTTTTCTCACGAACGAGAAGAGGTATCACGTTGAAATTGATAACGAATATTAAGGTCTATGAACCACACAAGATCTGAAAATTTAATTTTTTACAACGACGCAATCAAAAGGTATGGCTTTTTATGTCTTCATCTCCATACATTTATGCAAAAAATCAAAACCTACAGGGTACTTCCCGCTGACCTATAATTATGAAATTTGGCAAGAAGCTAGGTCTCACAGTACAAATAAAGGGAAAAGTCTAAAACCATTAAATATTTAAATTTTTCTCACAACTTATAGTAACCAATTAAGGTGAGCTCCCGTTTCAAGAACTTTTATATAAAAGAGGGGTCAAGTTGGATGGTCGCAGAGTTTTTAAAATCAAAGAGCAAAAGCTTTTAGTATTAGGGCGCGAGTACGACTCGCACTTTGCCGGTTTTTGGTTTATGAATTTATTCCATGTTTTATTTTTGTATGCATTATTTTCTATAAGATTATTTTTTAACCGGAACTGTTCGGAACAATGTTTAGTTACATCTGAATGTCCGTCAAATTGATAGCAACTGTCTAACCTCGAGGGAGTTGATACCGTTTTTTCAGTCGCTAATAAAATGAATCACAAATTAAAATATAAATCCATTTTACGGTTCCGTACACAAGGGGTAAAAAACGGTACCCTATTGAAATGCCTCCGATATCTGTCGGTCAGCGGGCTGTATCTCATGAACCGTAATAGGTAGATATTTGAATTTTTCATAAATTGTGTATATCTGTTGCCGCTATATTAACAAATAATAAAAATGAATTTTTTTTAATAAAAATAAAGGACAGATAAAGGGGGGTGCGAAAAAAATAGTTTACCTACCCCACCGAATGGGGTATTGTTGTTTAAAGCTCGTTGAATAGATAAGTGTTTTATTTTATGTTTGAAAAAATATTTAAAAACAAAATTACTTAGACCGCAGTTTCTAATATCACATTAATCACACCTAATATAACAAAAGGTAAAAGTTTGTATGTTGGATGTTTGTTACTCTTTCACGCTGAAACGGCTGTACAGAAATTTATGAAATAAGGACCTGAAAAACCATAAATTTGTAATTTTCTGCGAATCCTACTCATACGAAGTCTCGGGCAACCGCTAGTCGTATACTCGACTACTATTCGATGCTCCTGCACATCCACCAGCTCGAAATCCTTTAGTCGCCCTCTACGACACCTACGTGTAGATTGGGGGGTGGTGCTATTCTCAGCTGGCACCACACTGACATAGGTTTATTAGAAAAAAAAATGCCCGATATTGCCTCCACACCTAATATTTCACTTTCAGAAATAAACATATTTTATCTGAATTGCCACTTGACGTTAGGAAGGCGCTTTGAGCATTTCCTATTTTTACTTCATTTTGCTCTCGACGATATTAAATTCACAGATTTTACACAATTGGCCCATTTTCCCCCGATTTCCCCTCTTCGTTTTTTTCTTATGCTATTAATTGAGTGGGGATTTTATTGAATTTCTCAATTTGTGAGGTTTTGTGAATATGAAATTCTCTAGCATTGCTCATACAAAACTTTGGTACATACCTACTCGTACAACGTTTTCTACATTTATAAATACAGGTTATGTTTAAAGAAAGAAAAGAAAACAAATCTTACTCAGAACAATACAGACAGGATAATTAATCAACTCTAAAGGATGTTGAAGGAGGATGAATCTGAACATGTAACTGAACATCTTTCCCTAAGGAACATAGTACGAAATACGAAAAAACCAATCAGTTGACGTAGAACTGAAAGCGCAATTCTTATGAGGTCAATCAAAAGAGATAGAAAATCCCTTTCGTGTGTATTAGCTATGAAATTCCTTAACTATGAAATTGGCGTTTTGGTATGAAGAATATAGGAAAACTCAATTTATTTATTTGTAAAAAAAAATAACAAATCTAATGACGAAAACGGACGACATTTGAGACGATGAATTTTCGAGACTTTAATAAAAAAAAAAACGATACGTAATGCGTAGATAGATTAGATAACCTTGAAATCATCTTTGAAATACGAAACAAATAATGAAAATAGCAGGCGGAGGACTGTGGTTTCTGCCTATCCCGACGGAAAAGAGGCGTGGTGTTATGTATGTATGTAATGTACTATTGGAATTATGATCACATCAATCTGCAATAAAATTTTACCAATTTTATAGGTAAGGTCCAAATATTTTTATTTTGTATGACACGAGCACTGTAAACTCTGTTAATGTAGTTGTCAATATTGCATGTCTCATATTTATTGTATTTGCACGAAATTGAATTTTGTGTGATATTGGGAGGTGTATTGCCGTGGTATATTATACGTTTTTAATAAACAACGAGAATTCTTTTCTTTTTTCGTCCATCAAGGTTTATTAAAAATATGTAGATCTATACACAAATGAAAAACGGTAAATTTAAGTACCATAGTCACCACGCTTGTTAGCCCTGAGCCTGGCACAATGGACCGCGGTTGTAAGTGACCGCAGAGCGTAAGAAGTTATGATACACAGAAGGACGCTACTGAACATCCTCCGATTCCTAATTTTTTAGTCGCCTCTTACGACACCCAGAGAGATACTATTCTTTGCCGGCATCACACAGTACATACGTACATAGTCTGCATACTAGTTTTATATTTTGATTTAGGTAGATGTGGTAGCAAAAATTATATTGAGCGCGAGTGCCTTGTATTGAAACTAGTAAGCCCATTTTCAATAAAAAAACGACTACAGTAATAAAAATAATAATAATTATAATAATAAACCCGCAGGGCAGCTTGTGGCGAGCTGTTGGGGAGTAGCGACCCCACGGACCCGAGTGCTCCCGGGGGAAGGTCCTGTTCCTCATCTCCGGCTTGCCTTCACCGGCCGGCTGGAGTGAACACTGACGAGGAACAGATCCCTCACCTTTGGCTTGCCTTGGTTGGCCGGCCAGAGTGGAGTCGCAAGAGCTTTATGCTCGAAGGGTGGACGTGCCTGCGTAAGTGGCGAGTGGGCACGTGATGCTGGACACTCAGGGAGCGCGTGATCGTCGTTTAAAGTCCAGGGGCATCTCTTCACCCTTCAGCCGCTCAGCAAATGTTGCCCCCTTGCAGCACCGTGCGTGCAGCCGTTTTCGGGGGCCCATTGATTCGAGTTGGCTAGTCACCGTCTGCTCATTTTTTCCGTGTTATTAACATTGGTCGGGCAGGCGCAATAGTACCTCCCATAGTCCCAGTTACCTAATCCACGAGCACCTCAACCAAATAACCCAATTTCATTTTTGTCCAATTCTTGCAATAGTCCTACACTTACCGGGGATTGTCCTTGGATGCATTAGTATTAATGTAGACAGGGATAATCGCCGGTTGGTGTCACATCACTTTTGTAAATTAAACTGTTTAACGGGCCTCTACGTGTTGGCTTCGGCCCCACGCACGCCTTCCAAAGGTCCGGGACTTAATTGCCCGAGATTCAGGAATGATAAACAACATAATAATAAAAATCTTTATTTTCACCACAAAGTAAACTTAAAAATAAAATTAAATAGTTGTGCACAATCTTGTTTTTCAGTTTTAAGTTTGTGTTGTGGTGAACTGGTGCCCGAGCTAGGCTACGAGGCCTGTATTGCAGGTCACCAGGACTCCACCCCATTACACGAAAGCGAACAGATGTGCGGTGTATGCATGTGTGTGGCGAGTGTTCTGTGTGAAGTGTGTGTATGGTGAGTGTGTGTCAGTGTATGTATGGTGAGTGTGAGACTGTGCGAGTGAGAAGTGTGTGTAGAGGTAGTGAAACTATTGCAGTGTTTTTAATAACTCTTCAGTTTCTGCATAAGTTAATTGTAGCAGGTAAGTCTTGACTATTTTCTTACAGTTATATTTATTTAGTTGTAAAAGTTTAAGGCTGTAGTTTAACTTATTATATAGATGGGGACCTAAGAAAGTAAAGGATTTCTTTGCGAATTCGGTGTTGCATTACAGTCGAAATACTGTATCTTGATTTTGATGACAGAAGTGTAAGAGCAGGACAGAAGGATGCGCTACACATTGGAGCGACAGAGAAAAGTATCAATCTGACCCGCTCTCACGCATAGTTATTCCTCCTGTCATTCTAATCAAGCTATACAGGGTGAAAGGGACGGTGTACCGAAAACTGTAAGGGCGTGCTCAGTCAACGAAACTGAACAACTTTCCCAAAGAAACATTTCTGGAAAATGTAAAAAATTGTTGACCTCTCCATACAAATTGCTCACTCTGGTCGAACAGTTTGTATGAAGAGGTCAAAATTTTTTTTCATTTCCCAGAAATGTTTCTTTGGGAAATTTGTTCAGTTTCGTTGACTGAGCACGTCCTTTCAGTTTCCGGTACACTGTCCCTTACACTCTGTATTATTTCGACTGTAGTAAGCAAAAGATTCTGGGATTGAGCCACAATCAAAGCATGAGGTCGGTCATCGACCTTGCAACCCACACGATATGATGATGATGAGCCCCGAGGCACGAGACGCAAAATAATATATTAGACTAGGATGAAATTCAGAATTTGGCTCTCCTTCTTAGGGTCAGAACTTAAACTGGACCAGATCTGACAATAAAGTTTTTCTGGGGTTTTGAACACCGCAGAATTCAAAAATCAATGTTGTCAAGTCGAAATCCTACTAGTTCAAAAAAGGCAAAAAATAACCTAGGCCAAATTGCGGTAGGAGGTATCTTGCTTTAAAAGTGTTCCTTAGGTCCCCGTAAACATATAATTATCTAGAAAATTATCCGTTGATCCGATGTACGCTCCCCCGACCCTCAAACGGGTTCCTGATTTTAATGGTTTTCATTTATCTCAGAAACGGTCAAAGGTAAATCACATTTTTTAACGTAAATATAATATGTATAAAAATTACCAACCAGTTGACACCGGTTTTATTTCAATGTGACCTATAGTATCTGAAATATAGGGTTAAGTTTGCACTAACAACTGAGTACCTAGCTGCTGGTAATAGATGTCTAAATGAGTAGGATTTCGAACATTTTGGTTTTGAACATCACATAATTCAAAAATCTATGCTTTTAAATCAAAATCCTACTCATTTGCACTAATATTACCCGCAGCTTGCTAATAGATAAGGTAATCAGTAGTAAATGCAAACTTAACTCTATATTTCAGATACTGTAGGTCACATTGAAATAAAACAGGTGTCAACTGGTTGGTAATTTTATAACAAAATAATAAAGAAACGTTAACGATTTTCTGAAACCGTTTCTGAGATAAACGAAAAAAAACTAAAGTCAGGAGAATTTTCTAGATATGTTCAGGGGGACCTAAGGAACACTTTTAAGACAAGAAATCTCTTACCATAATTTTGCCTAGGTTATTGTTTGACTTTTTTGAACTAGTAGGATTTCGGCTTGACAACATTGATTTTTGGATTCTGTGATGTCCAAAACCCCATAAAACCTTTGTTGTCAAAAATGGTCCCGTTTTAGTTCTGAGCAAATTTAATTATAACTTATTTAACGTTCTAATTTCAAAAAACTTTTCCACACTAGCGGCCAAAAACGACTTGTGCACGCAAATTTCGTCCGATAAAGCTAAATTTTCCGAGCTAATGAGATGAAAATAATATTTCTGTCAATATTTAGATTCATCAAAAACTTTCGGATATCCTAAAACAAGGGTCGTTTCTAGCGCGGCCGCTAATTCAAAGGCTAAAAGTTGACAAGTCTAAAAGTGTTACCATCTTTGTTACCTTAGTCCAGTCGCTTAACGTCTTAATTCGCCAAATTCACCAAATTGCACCAAATTGCACCAAATTTTTTCCAGGTACTAGTTAGGTACACTCAACGACAGGTCAAGCTTGACACACGCGGTGCGACTCTAGCCCGTACGTCTATTGAAATAAGAACGGTTCAAAGTCAAGCTTGATGTGCTCTTGACTTGAATTTTCAATGTTATTGTCAAAAAGTTCAAGAGTTGGCTCCTACCAAAAATTGAGAGCTATGTACCTAACCAGTACCTGGAAAAAATTTGGTGAAATTATAAGGCGTGTCTACGTGATACAGCTCATTGGCCGCACTACCTCCCATAGCGTGAAAAACACAGCATTATTTTAAATCTGTCAAATTTAAGCCTGAAAGGCGCCAGAATCGCCCCCAAAACAAATTAATAAATAAAAGTTAAGAGTGTTGCACTGCTGTCCGTCCATACTTAAATAATAAAATGAATGTCGCTTTTTAAAAGACTGTGTAAAAAGCTAGTCAGGCAAGCGGAAGGAAATCCTTGTAGAGAAAAAAACTGTTATTAAATAACTTGTGCCTTTACAGCGCAGTAATAGGAGTTTTTTACTTTTTAGTTCAGGAAAAGAAAGTGCTTACTATGTCTTATCTATTTTTTTTATGACCTACAGAAGAAATTTTAGTTTATTTATTTAGATAGAAAAATTTCAAAATTAACTTTTGCATGGATCGAACTCGATGTGGCGAGCCGCAAGGTTGGACTTCATATGAACCAGTCAAAGACAAAAGTTATGACCAATGGCACTAAACGTAGGGTCGTGGTAGACGGGCAAGAGATACAATATGTCGACGAATATATCTATTTGGGTCAGTTAGTTTCCTTCCACCACAGGCAAGATAAAGAAATCAGTCGCCGAATAGAAAACGCGTGGAGGAGCTACTGGTCCATGAAGGATTTACTTAAAGGGACTCTCCCATTATCCTTGAAACGGAGACTCGTCGACATGTGCATCTTGCCCGTCCTAACCTACGGAGCCCAGACATGGTCACTGACTGAGGCACAGAAGTCCAGACTTGCGGTCTGCCAAAGGGCGATGGAGCGCAGCATACTAGGTGTAAAGAGGACCGACCGTATCCGGAACACAACACTGCGGTCCAAAACCCGTATCGCTGATGTCGGCAAAAAGGCTGCCACATTAAAGTGGGATTGGGCGGGTCACGTGTGTCGGATGCACCCGGATAGGTGGGCCAAACGCGCCACGGAATGGGTACCCCATGATGGACGCCGAGGCAGAGGAAGGCCCAAGAAGCGGTGGAGAGATGATCTGGATGCTTTTAGAGACCAGTGGCCCATAGTCGCAATAAATAGGGAGGAATGGAAATGTATGGGGGAGGCCTTTGCCCAGCAGTGGGACAGTATAGGCTAGTAAAAAAAAAAAAAATGTATCACAAGACTAGGTAAGTAATAAATTGGTATCTTTGAAACAGAATTCAAAAATCCGGCCAAGTGCGTGTCGGGCCACGCGCAGTATAGGGTTAGGGTTCCGTAGTGTTTTTACGTTTTGTTTATCGCAAAGCGGGTTTTGAGTAAGTATTTCATTACGTTCCTAACAAACTTTTTACCTCCTAATGCTCAGCGAGGTCCTAGCGCCTGATTGTTATTGCAATTTTTATTATTTTTAGTTTTTCGGCTATAGCTCATTTACCTGTATAGCCTTCTTAACTGTGATAGTTTTCCTTTTAATTTCATCAGATATGCTACTACTATGAATGTTTTTAGGGTTCCGTACCTCAAAAGAAAAAAACGGAACCCTTATAGGATCACTTTGTTGTCCGTCTGTCTGTCTGTCTGTCTGTCTGTCAAGACCCTTTATCTCACGTACGGGTAAAGGTATCAGGTTGAAATAAATACCATATATTAGGATCCATGAACCACACAAGATCTGAAAATTTAAATTTTTTACAACGACGCAATCAAAAGATATGGCATTTTATGTCCTCATCTCCATACATTTATTCAAAAATGCAAAACCTACAGGGTACTTCCCGTTGACCTAAAATTATGAAATTTGGCAAGAAGCTAGGTCTCACAGTACAAATAATGGGAAAAGTCTGAAATCAGTAAATATTACAACTTTTCTCACAACTAATAGTAACCAATTGTGGTGAGCTCCCGTTTCAAGAACATTCATATAAGAGAGGGGTCAAGTTGGATGGTCGCTGAGGCGATTTCTGTTTTAGTTCTATTTAAAAACGGGAACACTTACAAACTTGAACATTGGTATGTTTATAGTGCATAAGCTATAAAATAACAACAAATAATAAAATTTAGCTAAGCGCGTGTCGGACTCAAAAAATCTAGCACATTAACTTACTGAAATTTCAACTAATACAATTATGTTTATGTGGTGGTACGGAACCCTCAGTGCGCGAGTCCAACTCGCACTTGGCCGGTTTTTTTTATTTCAAATAACAACCGTTTAGCCAGCAGGGGGACACTCAACTCCAACAAAAAATTGCGCTTCTAACCTTAATATTTCGCAAACGGATCCCTAAATCGAAAAATTATCTGAGCAGACCTATATTATTTTTAAAAGACCTATCTAACGACTCGTCACACCATTGGGAAGACAAAAAGAAATAATTTCATCCCCACTTTACTTGTAGGTAACCTAAAAAAAAATATTTTCCAAAATTTTATTCTACCAATTTGTCGGCATGGATAAAATGTTATCCGTACAAAGGTATCAGCTTTCTAGTGCAAAGGGTCTCTTAGCTAAGCCGCGGACAGACAGACAGACGGACATGAAGAAACTATAAGGTTTCCTTTTTGACTACGGAACCCTAAAAAAGGAAGGTAAATAAAAAAAATTAATTAAAAGAGAAAGAATGGAACGAAGAAGAAAATAGTAAGTAATTTTGTCTTCAAGGTTTTGTTAACAAACGTCAACCATCATATCATTGAAATATACTACACTCGCTGTACAAATTCTTCGGATGACGTCCTTGTACACCGGTAGACAACTCACGGCTATGAAATGTAAATTATTGCTGCTTTACAATATTTACATATCTTTGTTACTGACAATCGGTTTTGGAACAACAGCTTGTCCTTCGACAAAGGCCTCCTCCAAAAACTTCCACCTATCTCTGTCTCTTGCGATTCGGGTCCATTCTGGACCTGCTACTTTTTTAAAGGACGACAAGTAAAACGTTGGGAAGATGACCTTAAAAAAAAAGTAGCATGAAATGTAAATAATATGAAGGAAATAGTAGCCCAATTTTTCCCACCCAGGAAATGCCTTTTATCTACTGCAGCCAGATTAATTCCTGATCAAAATACACGCACTTTCAACCCTCTAACGTCAATTCAATCGGTGTTGTTTGAACATGGACGTCAGTTTATAACGTTTGTACGTCCTATGGCCGTATAAGAGCTATACAGGGTGTTACTATATTAACAACAAAAACAAATGTTATAAAATATTCTCATTGTACCAGAAAATGTATGAAAAATAACTTAAAATAAAGATTAGGTATAGCAGCAAAAAATATAATAATTTAACAACTTTTTTGTCTCTACGATTATGAAATTGTACATTGATTTTGTCTGTTCATTGAAGATACTTATAAAAAAAATATCACGTTATGCTATTTTGATGGCCTTAAATGCAAATTACTGATTTTTGATCCTTTTGTCTGTTTGTTTGTTCGAACATCACGCAAAAATTACTAAAGCTATTTCAAGGAAACTTTTTTGTTTAATAACTAATACTTCGAATTAAACAATGGTGTATATTAAAGTAACATGCAGACGAATTCTCGGGCAAAAGTTAGTAGCTTATTTTTATCTATTTGCTGAGTATAGACCTTCCCTTTGTTTCTTCCCAGAAAATGCGTCGAATCTACTTTGTCACGACATCTAACAGAACAGGAAAAAAATTACGTGACGAAGACTCTACCCCGATGGCGTTGGCTATCATTGGATGCATAATTCATTGTATAACTACTCTTGCCTACCGACTATTTCAGACTAGTCACATATTTTTATTTAATTTTTGACGACACTAAAAGGTACATTAAAATCGTGGTATAAAATTTCACGATCCTTTACAATCGTAGATATAACAGATGAATATAAATTTTACTAAGTCGTTAATAAAACTTTTATACATCCTGTAGCTGCACAAGAGCTGTACAACCAAACAAGCCATCTTTTGTATCGCATTACTTACGCTTCTCAAACTCAGCGGCCAGACTGACGTTTGACTGCATGGGCTTTTGTGGGGTAAACTCATAGATAACAGAAATACCCCAAGATAATTAGATTTTGGCCTAGACAAAATCGGAACCAAGATTTTCTTTTGGTGGTTTATGAAGTCTTGGAAGTAATTACATAATTACTTAAAATTAAGCATATCACCAAATGGGACAAGGCGGCATATTAAAAAAACCCTATTATATAAATAGTTACTGTGGCAAAAATGCCAACTAAACGAAATGTTTTCTGGGTTCGTTCAATGATAAACTTTTAGTATTTTACACACTAATTAAGCACCTAAGTTCTTAGGTAAAGCCTAAAATTAAAAAAATCCCACTAAAAATTTTATTTCTTTTTGTCTGCTCGGGCAAAATACATAACTATCTCGTGACTTTTTGTACTTCAAAATATTGTTGTACTTGATCAAAAAGTCATAAAAGTGAACACAATATGTTAAAGCTTAACAGTGCTATAATTATTGAGGGATTTCTCTTTGGCCAAAATAGTTAACTGAATGAAAAGTGTTTGATTATACACTAAAACTGTACTTCCGTTGATAACTTTGAAAATTAAACATTTTAGGCAATAGCGTATCTTTTTATATAAAAATTACATTATGTAGCGCTTTATATCGACCCTAAAGAAGTTGAAATAAAGTTCATAATTGACATTAACATAGTACACGGCTCATGATTGCACGGTACGGCAACGTCGCATTGCTTCGCTGTTTTTTTCGGTACGCGCTTCGGAATTTAAAGTTAAACATGAAAGATGAAAATTTACATCGGTTGTAGTAAGCTCAAAATACTTTTGATCTTCTGATCTAAATCTAAATATATAAAACAGCATGCCCTGACCGACTGACTGACTGATTCATCAACGCCGAGCCGTAACCGATAAAGCTACAGATGTGAAATTTTGTAAGTAGTTTTTTTGTACGTCAAGACTACACATTAAAAAAAGATTTTCCGAAATTCATCCCCAGAGGGGTTGAAAAATGGGGTGGAAGTTTGTATGAATATTCTACAGGTTTGACATGAGACTCAAAACAATTGTGGATTTGATCTAATGAAAGGGAAAAACCGGCCAAGTGCGAGTCGGACTCGCGCACCGAGGGTTCCGTACCACCACATGATATAAATTGTATTAGTTGAAATGTCAGTAACTTACTGTGGTCGATTTTTGAAGTGAAAACTTCTTCAGCGGCGCTTGGCACTTTTTCAGATGGGGAAAAAATTATTTACTCGCATCAGAAGTCGCGTCAGATCTCGGATGAAGTATATGTAGAAATGGATTTGAAAATAAGCATACCAAGTTAGAGCAGGCTCAATATATACAAAAGTTCTAAAGTTTGATAAAGATCAAAACATATTTTTTATTTTTGTCGCGTCAGATGTCGGATGAAGTATAGAAATTGATATGCAAATAATCATACCAAGTTAGAGCAGGCTCAATATATACAAAACTTCTAAAGTGTGATAAAGACCAAAACATCTTTTTTGTCTTTGTCATAGCAGGCCTGTCTGTGAAATAGGCAGCTTTTTACAAGATCAAAGGAGTGCGACTCCTGTAAACTTGTTTACTATTATATATTCTGTGGTCATAGTCTCGGCTTTTTTTGTTTTGCACAACGTGATATGTGCACGACAGACTTGACGTACTGGTTTTGATCGTTATTAAGTAGCGAATCCTAAATGTATGAGATCTACATTTCGGATGACAGCTGTCAAACTAAAAACCGCTATAACTCGAAAACTACTGACCCTAGACTACTCGTGTGCTGAGACAAATGATAGGTCTCGATGAGATCTTCTTTTCGGATGACAGCTGTCAAACTAAAAATCGCTATAACTCGAAAACTACTGACCCTAGACTACTCGTGTGCTGAGACAAATGATAGGTCTCGATGAGATCTTCATTTCGGATGACAATTGTCAAACTAAAAATCGCTATACCTCGAAAACTACTGACCCTAGACTACTCGTGTGCTGAGACAAATGATAGGTCTCGATGAGATCTACATTTTGGATGACAGCTGTCAAAGTAAAAATCGCTATAACTTGAAAACTACTGACCCTAGACTACTCATGTGCTGAGACAAATGATAGGTCTCGATGAGATCTACATTTTTGATGACAGCTGTCAAACTAAAAAACCCCATAACTTGGAAACTACTGACTCTACAATACTCATGTGCTAAGACAAATAATAGGTCTCGATGAGATCTACATTTCGGATGACAGCTGTCAAACTAAAAAACCCCATAACTTGGAAACTACTGACTCTACAATACTCATGTGCTGAGACAAATAATAGGTCTCGATGACATCTACATTTCGGATGACAGCTGTCAAACTAAAAAAACCCCATAACTTGGAAACTATTCACTCTAGTATAATCGTGTGCTGAGTCAAATGATAGGTCTTGATGAGATCTACATTTCGGATGACAGCTGTCAAAGTAAAAATCGCTATAACTTGAAAACTACTGACCCTAGACTACTCATGTGCTAAGACAAAAGATAGGTCTCGATGAGATCTACATTTCGGATGACAGCTGTCAAACTGAAAAACCCCATAACTTGGAAACTACTGAATCTAGAGTACTTGTGTGCTGAGTCAAATGATAGGTCTCGATGAGATATACATTTTGGATGACAGCTGTCAAAGTAAAAATCGCTTTAACTTGAAAACTACTGACCCTAGACTACTCATGTGCTGAGACAAATGAAAGGTCTCGATGAGTTCTACATTTATGATGACAGCTGTCAAACTAAAAAAACCCCATAACTTGGAAACTACTGACTACAATACTCATGTGCTGAGACAAATGATAGGTCTCGATGAGATCTACATTACGGATGACAGCTGTCAAACTAAAAAAACCCCATAACTTGGAAACTACTGACTCTAGTGTACTCGTGTGCTGAGTCAAATTATAGGTCTTGATGAGATCTACATTTCGGATGACAGCTGTCAAAGTAAAAATTGCTATAACTTGAAAACTACTGACCCTAGACTACTCATGTACTGAGACAAATTTTAGGTCTCGATGAAGAAGTACACGAGCAATGACGCGATTGACCCTTACAAAAACATCATATTCAAAAATTCAAGTTTTCACTTCTGCCGGCACTCTCGGAGTGCAACTCGTCCTTTTTTGAGTCCGACTCGCACTTGATCAGTTTTTATATTTTATAGCTTATGCAGCGTGAGATACAGCCCACTGGCAGACAGTCAGACAGACATCGGAGGCATATTAGTATGATCCCGTTTTTCACCCTATGGGTACGGAACCATAAAGTCTGAAATAATTAAAGTTTACAACCTTTCTCACAACCAATTAACGCTAGCTAGCTTCCACTTCAAGTAAATTCTTATTAAAGAGGAGTCAAGATCGGGGGGTCAAGAGCAAAAGCTTAGCACGCTAGTCCGACTCGCACTTGCCCGGTTTTTTGTAACACTGTATCACACAATGATATTTTCTCCTTTCAATGGACTGTTTGAAGTGTTGTTGTTTGTACAAGCAGGCAGCCAGACACTTGCAGCCCACTCTAGCTACTTCGACTGTTGAAATAAGAACACTAAAAAGTCTAATATTATGTCAGGCTTGACGTACTCTTGACATTACGTAGAAGAAAAAAGTCTCGGGGCGCACGGCACGCCATGCCGGTTCCAAAGAACATATAATATTACGCCGGTTCTCGCTCGCTTGACGCGATCTATTGAATTAAAAATCAACTTTTTTATCTTTTTATAATTATGCTTAATTTTATAAATAAAGGAAAGAACACACGATGAAACCTGTAATTAAACAAAAGTTTTTCAGTTGGTATTTTTGCTTCAACATTAAATACGAAAATATTTAACTTTAGATTAATATGCTTAATTTTAGGTAATTTGCTCAAAAACTGTCCTGGAAAGTCTATCAAATTTAAAATAATTTGGTTGCCATTTTTGCCTGTACTTTTATGTAACTTGCATACAAATTTGCTAATAAAAAAATATGCGCAAATATTTTTTGCTTAGTTTTAATTGAAGTAGGTACCTTGGAACCCACATCAAAAGTTTACCCCATCAGATATTAGTTACAATTTTTGGCTTGACTTCACATGCATAAACAAACAAAAAAATATGTTTTCTGGAGAATCTAAAAGCCAGCCAATTCATTAAAAATTATTTTTTACATAAGTGTTCCACCACCTATTATAATACATAGCAACTTTATAGTAAATTTACGGTTTCGATTTATGTCCAGCCAATTAAAAATTACAGCTTCAGGACTCGGCCTAAAAGGGAGAAGACCGAACAAACCAACTAGTTTTATGGAGTCGAGTGTAATTACCAAAATAGCACACGGTACCACACGGGCAACTTAGAGATTATGATATACCAAACAAAAATATTATGAAAAATCTGGGTTGACATAAGGTATTGGTGAAATAAACAACTCCTCTTTCACGCGTACTCAGTGTATGGCAGAGTATGCTCGTTGAGCATATACTTTTCAGCCCAGGTTGTTCTCTCTCTCTAGGTATTCTTTGCTCTATGGCGTATACTCGATATTGTGTGTGAATTTTGGCTTTGTATTACTGCCTTAGGTAGCGAAGCAAATTGGGGTGGTTGAATGGGGTTCTGAGTTATAGACAGATTAGCGGCATATGAGTTATAATGAAGTTTTATTATTTAATTGATAATTCTTCCCAAAAATTTATAGTCTATCTTTTATTACATTCCAATTTTAGTAACCAGATAAGTCAATGAACAGAAAACGTTTTTAATAACAATTCCGATTAAGGTGGATTTCTTTCACAGAGTTTATTGAATTGACCTAAGTATGATGGTGGGCGAGTGAATAGGCTGTTATTGAGCGAGTTCATTCAACTTTCAACCTCATCTCTGTCCATAGAGCTAAATTCAGATTAAGAGCAAGCCCATTAAAAGTAAAATTATTGTAACTAATTCTGTATGATACTTTCTTCTGAACAAAACTTTTATTCAACTTTTCTTTTGTTGTATCTTCTGATAAAGGAGTGAAGCCTTTGACTAGCAGTGGGACAACCATATCTAGTAAGAGAAGGTATGTTTGATACGTTCAAACTGATAAAAAACCGAAGAAAAATAAATCGAAAGTGTTGTGAAGAATAGAGGAGCGGTAAAAAAATTAATTCTGCCATCCATATCAAATTTCCATTGATGGTATACAGGCTGTGAGTATAGAAGAATTGGGAATATCGTATTTTGCTTTGTTTTTAAAATGTTTCTTACAAATAATTAAACCTGTGATTGTCGACTTTATTCAAATATTCCAATAGGACTTGCTACTAATAACCCGTCATCGCCAAGTAGGCCGTGCTGCAGTGGTTTCTTGCCGTTTCTTTTACGCTGCCACGATCCGAAACGGCGTAGACTCGCTCTATTTGCATTGTATTCTGCATGACATTCAATAAGTATTCTGTAAAGAATCTACATTGAATAAAATTATCTGAATCTGAATCGCTCATAGACCTCACACTCTCATACAACCCAGGTACTTGTGTATTCACACGGAGGCCCGCACTAAAAGCCTGCCACGTGATATCAGCCAATGCGGCGGGCACAATAATTCCACGCTCCAGGCCAATTTGCAAATATGTAAATAGATACGTACTACACTCAAATATTGTGACAGAATAATACAAAGGCTGTTTTCTAATAGCTCGAAAGTTTGTTCGTTTAATGGAAATTTGAAAGATAGTCAAATTAAACGTACGCTCTATACTAAAAAGTTTGTTCAATTCGAGGTTAATCTGGTCGCCAGATTTTTTCCCCTTGAATATGTGCCTGTGTAATTGTGTATATCAATCAACTGGTTACTTTGTTTTAAACATTAATTCATGTCAAAACAATATTCTTCCCTTAGATAAATGATTCGCTGCGCAGAGAATCATTTATCTAAGATTCTTCCTTTCTTCTCTTGTTATATTCAAATACCACTCTTTTGTCAGTTGAGCTAAAGTGACAGCTCGGGAGTGCGGGCAAAATGTTTAACGTGCCATACGTTTTGCCCGCACTAGCAAGCTGTCGCGTACTATATCTTCGTCGTCTGCCAGGGATTCTATACATTTACCTGATATTAACTTTTCTTTAGTTTTATCAGATTTGGAGCATTTAAAACTTTCTATTTGTGTCCTGTCTTCAATGTTTCCGTTAATAATGTTTTGTTTTGTCAATTATCGTATTTATTCTGATATCGATGGTTCTCAATAAATTTCTCCTTCGTTTTACTTAGTTAGTTTGTTTACCATTCAGTCCACTTGTTCATTACGTTCTTCTCTAAAGCCACATCTTGAACGTTTACACTCTACGTTGTGTCTCTCTTGCACTCACGATTTCTCTAGCCTTATACCGTTTTTGCAAAATATTTTTTACGGAGTCTGCTACTAATATCCTAGGAAATTTAACGGGGACACTGGTTTTTAGGGTTCCGTAGTCAAAAAAGAACCCTTACAGTTTCATGATGTCCGTCTGTCTGTCCGTGTGTTTGTCTGTCTGTCTGTCCGCGGCTTAGCTCAGAGACCTAAGTAGGTACTTGAAAGCTGAAATTTTCTTACTGAGCATTAGGAGGTAAAAAGTTTAAAATAATTTAATCAAAACCTACTCTGCGATAAAAATCGTAAAAAAACTACGTGCGTGGCCATACACACACTTGGCCGGTTTTTTTTTATACAAACCCTTAGACTTTTGAGCATGAAGGAAAAAAAAAATACGCGCCCAGATGGAGTAGTAATCATGCCCATTTTGTATCGAAACCGATGCGGCCGCTCAGAGGGGTGGGAGGGTAGGTGGAAGCGGGAGACGGGGTTTGTCTTTTAACTCTATCACACATCTTTGAATACGTTACGTTAGAAAAAGATAGATACATTTATGTTATGATATGCCCAATTAAAAACAAAATATCAATAAAGTACGAAATTTATTTGTATTTATTTGGCATGTAAAAAACAAGAAACTTCATGGTTGCTGAATTTGAAAATAGTGATGTGATGTATATTTATCGATTATTTACTTACATTTTATCACATGGCTCCTGGACTTATTTATCGAACCTCTCATTCTCGTATACAATGGTGATCAATTTGCAACTTGCAATAATATTGGGAACTGCTTACTTCTTTGGGCATTTGGTATTTTGTCTTTTTGCTTCTCCATACAAATATATCTTTTATTTCCTAGAGTGAGCGAACTACCGAGAGACGCACAGGGATAGACGGCCCACCTGATAGTATTCATATTCATATTTATTCAGTTTTAAATATACATCGTCATAAATTAATTAATACATGAAGTAAATTCAATAAAATAAAGTATACATTAAAAAAAAAAAAAAAAGTATACAATAATTATATTTGCTACAATTTGTGATTTAAAAACTCCTCTACAGAGTAAAAGGCTTTCTGGGCTAGCCAAATTTTAAGCCTTCGAATGAAGCTGTTAAGACCAGAACAATCCTGGATTTCAACAGGGATTTTGTTATAAATTTGTGAACCCATAACGTGTAAGGACCTATTGGACTTATGTAAGCGTTGAAATGTAGTCGAAAACTGCCTCTCTCTCCACTTACATTGACGTTTCCCAACCCACGTATTTTTTTGGAATTCATTAGTGTTTTGTCTAACATATTTAGCAACTTCCAATATATACAGACAGGGAACTGTTAAAATGCCCAAGTCGATGAAGTATTGTCTAGCTGGTTCGTCGTGAGGTAGTCTCATGATCCGACGGATAACCTTCTTTTGCATAATAAAAGGGCGGTCGCGGTCGACCGATAAACCCCACAGATCAATCCCATATGTAAGGTGGGAGTGGAAGTAACCATAATAGGCAGTAAGCAGGTTATGTCTCGTTAAGGTTGCTGTTAGTCGAGCAATAGCATAATATGCAGAGTTGAGTTTAGCACACAAACCGTCAACATGGTCGCGCCATTGCAAGCCACTGTCAAAAATGAAACCAACAAACCGCGCCTGTCTTACGATTGGTATACTATTTCCTGCGACCACTACATGGCTTAGGGAGCTAGCCGTATTAGTTTGCCTCATCGAAAACTCTAGTAAATTGGATTTCTCCAAATTTAACTGCATCCCATTAGCAACGAACCAGTCTGCCAGTCTGCCAATGACCCCCTGAACGTTAGTAAGAAGATCTGAATCATTGTCTGCGTGGACTACAGCACAGATATCATCAGCATACATTATGAATTCAGTACAGGGCGACACAAACGGTAGGTCGTTCATTAAAAGAAGAAAAATTGTATTTCCAATATTTGACCCTTGGGGAACCGATCTGTCGCCCACCAAACCCGCCTCAGACTTTCCACTCCCCACCACAGTTATCTGACTGCGATTGGAGAGGAAAGAATTTAGCAGGTCCAGGGGGACGCCACGGATACCATAATGGTCAAGCTTGGAAAAAACGAGCTGATGATCAACGGTGGTCACTGTCGTCTAGGACATCTTGCAACTTAGGGGAGCAGATACGGTGCAGGCCTTTGAGATGTCTGTAGACTTGCCTTTTGAAGGACCCTAAATTGTTGTGCAAAGGAAACACCTCGAGAGGGAGATCATTCCACACCTTGCACGTGAGCGGTAAAAGCGTTATCCACGTACGTTAGTTCGAGATCAGACGTCCAGGTGGTGAGGATGAAATCTATCACTTATCGGAATTAAATATAAAATTGCAAGGACCACGTCAAATTAAACATAAACAAATAAAAATACATTACAAATTTTTAAACAATATTTTTAATTTATATTTTTAACTATTTAAATTATTGTAAAACGTGTTTACATTACGTGTAAAATAACTTTTGACCACCTATTTTTCTCGTAAATCACCATTGATATTGACATAATATTTATTACAATGTAAATTATTAACAACAAAAAGTAAAACAATGTTTTGTAGTCTAATTAAAAATGTAATAGAATTAGTAACACATGCCATAGTTGATTGTTTTATTTTCTTCCTTTGCTCTTCAATTTTGTATTTTCTGACAATGTAGAGCTACCTTCGGAAGCATGTATCGTTGAGTTCTGAGGGGGAAGCACTTGTTCATCAACCTGTAAGAATGAAAATATATTATTTGGATAAAGAGATAATGCTGAAGCTAATATAACACCAATACTTCGTTCAGTATGGTCTGTCTGCCTAACCGTTAAACGAAGCACAAAAATCTTACAGTTCTTAGAATAACTGAAAAACTAGATCAGCAACTATTTGCCATCGTTACGAATAGTCAAATCTAGATATATAAAAGAAGAAACTGATTGACTGAAAGAAGAAACTGGCTGACTGACTAAGAATCAACGCACAGCCCAAACCACTGGGTCTAGAAACTCTAAATTTGGCACTTAGCTTCCTTGTGAGATCTAGGGCTGAATAAGAAAGAATTTTTCAAAATTCACCTCCTGAAGGGGTGAAACGGGGGTCTAAAGTTTGTATATGGATAGTTTAAAATATTAATTATACACTGCACAGAGTTATAAACGTACATACAGCTGTTTTTCAGATGGGATAGCTGGTAGAGATTATGGATTTCTGAGGATGGAAAAACTAGCTTTTCATTTACCTTGTGACATAGGTTCTCGGTTGGAATGGCATCTTTATGAAGTCTTTTTCTGCGGGCTTCAGTTAATTCGTAATTACTGTTACTAAAATGAGCTGAGCAGATTCTGCCATATTTGGTTGGAATCAAATTTTGGTCTCTCCCGCATGTTGGCACCCATTGACGTTTCTGCGCCGGATCTTTTAGAAAACTGCGATAAATAAATGAAATAAAATTATAACGACGACTCGATTCTATAAAAATTTTTATCGACTACTTCACATCACTAAAAATCAACAACACAATTTGCTACAAAAAATTTGACCACGAAAATTGTAAAAACCAAGCGGTTTACTACTCACCAGAAAAATGTGATACCAGCAAGCTTTGTAGTTTTGCTTGCGGCATGGTTTCGGCACAATTTCACCGCACAATTATTAATGTTTTGTGTTATTTATTTTATTTCTGATATTTTATGACAGAGATGTTGTCCATGTCACATGCCGTGAACGACTATTTGGAAGAAAAGTGTGAATGTGTGTGTGAGTTACAAAATTGTATCATAGCCGGCACCCATAGTACGTTTTGATTACTACTCCATCTGGGCGCGTAATTTTTTTTTCCTTCATGCTTTTGAGGCAAACCGGACCCAAACCTAGATTAGGCTTTGCCAGGTTACTGATCAACCTGGCTGTCAGAGTTTTCAAGCCGGCAAATGGCCTCTGACTTGGCTTAACGACTACTATCACTGACAGCAGCAAAGATGAATGACTTAGCGTACCTTCTGAAGCACGAATACATTCTAGTTCTTGTGCCATTAGCGGTCACCACGGAGCAGAGAAGCTACCACTCGGCCACGAGCACTTGTATCTCCCTTGCACTAAAATTAATATAATAATTAGTATTACCCTGTATAGCTAACAAGAAGGGTTGGTTAATACTAAATGCGTATATCGCTTTCAAGTTCAATTTACAATATAAATATTGAACTAAGTTAGCAAATAGCAAATAATGATAGGTACCAAGGTCAAAATACTTAGTTCTATAACAGCAATATAGGCTTTACAATAAGACGCTTATACAGCTATTGGTATTTTTGAAAGTCTTATAAGAACATTATCGTGCCATCTTGTCTCTTTAGAGTTAAAATTATGCACTTGTTGAAAAATATATTTTTCAATTTAAAAAGCAATAATAAATTGAACTCTCTTCGTAGCCTAGTGGTAAGAGCGTTCGGTTCTCGATCCGGAGGTTCTGGGATTGATTCTCAGTGGAGGGAGACATAGAAAAAAAAACCGGTCAAGTGCGAGTCGGACTCGCGCGCCGAGGGTTCCGATATACTTTTTGTATTTTTGGAAGCAATAAAGTTCATTTTTAGGACCGCAAAACTAAATTTCTTTGTAAAAGTTATTTGCAGATTTCTAAAAAACTGTGCAACTTAGAAAGATCGTTTTATTTTTGCTGTAATGTTTACATAAACTTATGTCAACTGTAATTAATTTAGATTTTTCCTTTCACAAACTTCGGAGATAAGGGGGGGGGATGGTATTTTTATTGACAGTTATCATCATTACAAAAATATAATACAAAAATATATTTCAGAATGTGCAAGTTAAGCCCTTTCATATACTACTGCACTCGACTTAGTAGCGGCAATTTGAAATTTGGCCCCCCCTATTTTGGCCCCCTTTACATTGATAATCATAATTTTTTCAAAATTATTTTATGTGAAATTAAGTTGGGAACCTATATTCTAAAACAATTCCAAATTTCAGGTCGATAGCATGAGTGTGACAGACAGACGGACAGACAGACAGACAAATTCGCACCATAAGGGTTCCTTTTTTTACCATTTTGGTTTTGGAACCCTAAAAACACTTTATGCAACTTCCCCGGCTTAGTTGGGACATTGTAAGATGAATTACTTATCTATGAAGAACTTATGATGATATCGTGCTTCGGAAGGAACGTTAAACCGTTAGTTCTGGCTAGTTTCAACTGAAGAAACCGTTAGTGAAACATGTCAGAGACCCTTTTTAATGGTTCAACTCACACAAAATTGTTTGTGACTGCTCATTTATCTTACAACGTACACGATGATGACGATGTGATAGTAAAGGCTATGCCTACTTTAGGGCTATCGATAAAAGCCCGTTTTGATAGTTGTCAAACGAATGAAAAATGATTATCAGCAAAAAAAACCCAGTGAATTGGTGTTGAGGGAAGTCAAAATGAGCGTCTTACACTGTCTTTACTTTAGGATTATATGGATGATCCTGTATGAAACATCCAATGTATTAAAAATAACAACATCAACCTCTACCATAAACCTGCACCACGTCAAAACATTATCAGCTAGATATTCCCCAGGTATTCCACAACACGGACCTAAACCCTCTGCCCGTACTGTCTGAACACAATACCTAGGCATTTAGCGTGCTTCACAGAAAGCGAAGCATAGTCGTTAGCATATGCCCTTAAGGCTTCCCTCACAATGGAATAAGTCTGACTAACATGAACGAATCTTCCCATTAAGCACAGAATACATTGCTCTTAAAGAATGTTGATAGGATAGCATAGTTGTTACACATGGAGCAATGTATGTAGGACTTAAAAATATTGTAGTATTTGAATGTGATGGTAAAGATAGTCCCTGAAAGAGTGAACAGTTTTTGTGAGTGGCCATCTAGTAAAGGTCTGGTTTTATTTCACTTTGTTTTTGTAGGATATGCAATACGGCATATTGCAGAGTTTTGCCTTTTGAAAGAGTTTACAATTTGATATACAAAGCAAGCGAATACAAAAATAATGCTTTTACAAAATATTGTTCTATTACGAATACAAAAATTTGTTCTATTCATATTTTGTTGTCCAAGCCCGTAGCTCCTCCAAGTCTAAGCCTTCCGTTTAGGAACCCCTAACTTCAAGAGAAAACACATTTTCATAGGATTGGGGCCTGCTGAAATCAGCCCTGTAGTATTATCTAGGGCTGCAGCATTATCCAGGCCGGTTTTTGGGTTCCATACTCGAAGGGTCAAAACGGAACCCTATTATTTGTCTGTCCGAGAGCTGTATCTTTTTAACCGCACTAGCTATATGGGGTGTAATAATAGCCTTCCGAATACTGAAAGGGCATGATCAGTCAACGTACATATTTCAGTAAATAATACTTTCATAAAATGAAATAAAAAACGACCTTTCCATACAAAATTGCAAACTTGATCGGACAGTTTATATGGAGAGGCCGATTTTTCTTTTCATTTCCTGATTGTTTTATTCGCTGAAAGTTGTTCAGTTACGTTGACTGATTATGCCCTTTAAGTATTCGGAAGGCTTACACCCTGTATACACTTGGAATTTTCACACAATTTGTTCTAATATAGCGGTTTACCAAACAAATAATTATTAAAACAATGAAAAGTTGAAAAATAAGGGGTTTTTAGCTCTATCGTACAGCACGAAATAATGAATGAATGATTAACACTTTATTTCACACTAATAAAGTAACATTCCATGAAGACCGGTCCTGCGATGCTCGCATCCAGCGGCTTCCCGCGACCTTGACCAGATCGTCGGTCATGGAGTTCTTTAGGGGAGGCCTATGTCCAGCAGTGGACGTTTTTCGGCTGATATGATGATGATGAAAGTAACATTTACAAATAATGAGTTATAAAATGTGGGCAAAAGGCGGTCTTATCACTAAGAGTGATCTCTTCCAGACAACCAAGAAGAAAATTATAAATCCAATCCATACTCCATACTTTACTTAATATTATAAATGCGAAAGTAACTCTGTCTGTCTGTCTGTCTGTTTGTTTGTTGCTCTTTCACGCCTAAACGGCTGAACGGATTTTGATGAAATTTGGTATGGTGATAGATGGTAACTTGGAGACGGACATAGGCTACTTTTTACCCCGGGAAAATATCTCATTCCCGTGGGAATCTACACATACAATAATACTCTAGCGGGCTCTTTCACACCTAAACGGCTGAACGGATTTTGATGAAATTTGGTATGGTGATAGATGGTAACTTGGAGACGGACATAGGCTACTTTTTACCCCGGGAAAATATCTCATTCCCGTGGGAATCTACACATACAATAATACTCTAGCGGGGTTGTATCTGCTACAGCACACCGAAACTACTTTACCGATTTTGATGGGACTTCTTTTTTTACTCAACTAAGTATCGCTGATTACGAAAACTACTACAATTTTGAAATCCAACGTGGTAGACGTAAACTACCATTATCCCCTGGGGATAAGGTTGAGGTGCGATAGGGTTGAAATGTCTAAAAATCAATATGGGTGTCGTTTGTAAGGTTTATCGAGCCGCTGATTACAAAAACTACAACAATTTTGAAATCCAACATGGTGGACGTGAAATGCTAACATCCCTTGGGGATGAGATTGGGGTGCGATAGAGTTGATATGTCTAAAAATCAATATGGGTGTCGTTCGTATGGTTTATCGGGTCGCTGATTACGAAAACTACAATGATTTTGAAATCCAACGTGGTGGACGTGAAATACCACCACCCCTGGGATGGGGTTGGGATTCGATAGGTTTGAAATGTCTAAAAATCAATATGAGTGTCAGTTGTATGTTTATATAAGGATAGGGATAGCGGTTAAGATGGCGTTAGGGGTAGAAGCAGGGATAGGGGTAGGGTCAGGGATAGGGAGAGGGAGAGGGGGAGGGATAGGGAGAGAGTGTAAGGGAGGGGAAAATGAGGGGAGAGAAAGGGGGAGGGAGGGGTAGAGGGCGTGGGAGGGGGTAGAGGGAGGGAGAGGAGGAAGGGGAGGATGAGTGAGGGGAAGGGGGAAAGGGAGGGGAATGGGAGGAGGGCGAAGGGGGAAAGGGAGGGTGATGGGGAGAGGGGAAGGGGGGAAATGGAGGGGGAAGGAAGGGTGAGGGGGGGAAGAGGGAGGGGCGAGGGAGAGGAAGAGAGAGTGGGAGAGGGTGAGGGAGGGGGAGTGGGAATGTAGGGGGGGGATACAAAAGGATAGATAGGGAGGAATAGGGACCTTTTTTACTTTTATGAATACCTCCTCGCTACCCATTCACTTCACTCCCTTTATTGCCTTCTTTTTTAAGTTCGCCTGTAACGGTTTACAATGAAAATTCCGCACTACCTACCAGTTAAATAAAATCAAAAGATAATTAAGTTTGTAGTAAGATGCATTTATTCAACTTGGATAAGTACAAATGCATCTTTTACGTAGGGATCAAGAAGGATAAGCGCTCCGTAAAATATGTTTCAATTAAGTTCGAGTTCTGTTTTTTTATAAAATCTACGCGGACGAAGTCGCGGGTAACAGCTAGTGAATAAATAATTTGAATAATCACAGTTTAAATAAGAATATTTCAGAAAGTTTGAACCATATGCCCAAACCTATAGCCAGTTAAAAGCAGGTGGTGTCTTCTTCCTCAAGTTTTCCCAATGCTGATTCTTACCACGTCATGACCGTGACAACTTCCCTCCACATTCAACATGTCATTCGTTATTTTAATTGCTTTTATACGGGGGAGCCCCGACGTGTACGGACTACGTTATTAGTTTAACAATTTTCATATTAGCTTAAATAATATGCGGGCATAATTGACGTAGGGTATGAGTTAATAGAATAAAGCGAACAGAATACCTTTATTTTTTTTACTTTATTTAGTTTCCAAATTACAACATTTCAAATTATATGTTTTCATGATATAATCGTCAGTGTGTTTTAACAAACCGGTCAAGAGCGAGTCGGAGTCGCATGCCGATGGTTCCGATATACCTATAGTATTTTAAAAGCTATAAAGTAAATTTTTAGGACCGCAAAACAATTTTTTTTGTATAGGTTTTTTGCAGATTTCTAAAAAACTATGATACTAATAGATCATAGTATTTTTGTTGTAATATTTACAAAAACCTCTGTCGACTGTAATTAATTCAGATTTTTCGTTTTGCATACTTCGTAGATAATGGTAATGGTATTTTTTAGACAATTTTATCATAGGCAGAAAGACAGACGAAGTCGCAAAATATGGGTTCCATTTTTACCATTTTTGGTCGGAACCCTAAAAACAATATGATTAACGATGTCGAAATAATCAAATGAAATAACTATATAATAATCAAATCAAATGAAATAACTGGTTAAATATCAAATAGTAATAGTTAATGAAACTTCTATAAAGAGACTGAACGTTTCGTCAGAAGACACATTTCTTAGGTCCGTATTGATAAATCCCTCTCAAAATCTTTCCCAAGACGATGTCAGCTGACTTAATTGTCAAGATGCAATTATCATCTCAAGATCTTGCTAATTAATAAACTACTATCAAAATACCAATCTCAAGTGTCCGTCTTTGAGTCAAACATTAAAAGAGCAAAAAGAATTTATGTCTGCGTTTTTTTTGCTTCTAATAATGTTGCTAATAATTTTAGTTTTTTTGCTAAGTTCACTTTCAGGCAGGCAACGGCCAAAGAATACACAGCCTAAACAAAATAATACTCAAGTCACTATTTGACAGCATCAACAATTTTGAGTTAAGTTTTGTTTATAAATTAGTGAGTGTGATTCTAACACTCAAGTGATAATTGCTCCGATGACAGCTAATCAATTTCTGTTTATTAATTAATGCAACACCTCAAGATGCCCCTTAAGGACAATCTCACACTTAAGCGGGATTTATCAATTCGACCCTTAAATAAGCGGGGAGTTGCTCTAGGTCCAATAACGCGAGGATTAACGAGCAGCGCGGTGTGCCTTTGCACAGTTCGGAGGCGTCCGATTCGACGAAGATGCTTAATGGATGGGTAGATCTTAAAAAATCCTGCTTCAAGAGAAGCATCCATATATATTTGAAGAGCTTTTGCTCGAAATTTGGTGGTTGCTGAGCAGAAGTGCTGCCACTTTGAGAAATAAATTTATTGCGTCATAAATACAAAACATTTAATACGGATTGTTTGATTGGCGGCAATTTGGGGTAGTTCTATATTTTATTATCCATCACATCACATCTTAGCTTATCGTGAATAGCTTTGTATTGTAAAACTGCCAAAAACGGCCAGTTTTGGCACTTTACCAACACAAAACTATAAATGATAAGCTAAGCTATGATGTCATGGGTTATAACATATATAACTACCCTATACTCTCCTTCCTTCCCTCTACTGTATTTAACTTTGTCGACCTTCCCAGTTCTGATCTTACAAAATAATTGATATGGTTTCACCAACATATGGATTAATGTTTGTTTGCGCGCACTAAGCACTATTTGTTACTAAAGTAAAAGTTTTTTGTATGCTTCTTAATCCCTACTTTCTAACTCTAAGCGAGAAATGTACATGGAGGTAGTGTTAAGCACATTAATTTAACTCTATTTCATTTAGACCTAATATACGCTATTGTCTGTTTTTTCTCCAAAATAAATATAAATATAAATAAATATAATGCCGCCAAACGAACAATACTACTGAATAGTTTGTATTTGCGACGCAATAAATTTATTTCTAAAAGTAAGGTGCTGCCACCCAGCAACCGCCTTAAACCTCTAACAATCTGGTTGGCCATTTACCTGGCAAAATCCAAATAGATCTGATTTGTCCTCTGGATTGTCAAGGTCAAATGTATTGTAAAACCAGTGTCTTCGTTAAATTATACCTACATTATTAAAAATATACGTTTGTTTAACAGTTCATCGTTTGACCCTTAAGCCCACGTCACACAGAGCGGTACAAGCGGTAAAGCGGTCCGGGGGCGGACCTGCGGGAAGCGAAAGCGTTCCGGGACCGGTCACACAGAGGTACCGCGCGGAAACCGCGGCGGGACAGCGGGGCGGTAGCGGTCGGTGTGACATAATTTATCTGTGATTATTCAAAAGACGTAAATCCTTTGCTCTAAACAAAAAACCAAACTGATAACCTAAAAAAAGTCTGCGCAAAGCCGCAAAATTCTTGTAAAAAAAAATACATCGTAAAAGTTCGCGCCCGGACCGCACCGCACCGCGCCGCGCCGCTGCCGCTCTGTGTGACGGGTTGCATTGAACGCAATGGAATACAGCGCCCGCTCCCGCCGAAAGTTCGGCCCCGCGCCGCGCCCGGTCCGCGGGGTTGTACTAGCGGCCTGGCCTCCCCCGATCTACTCTACATTTTCCTTAGGTTTTTTTTCCTGTAAGTATAAGATCTTTAGTCACATAAAATTAGTTATTGATGTAATACCACTTATTCCCAATGATTATCGAAACCCATGTGGAGGGGCTTTAGAAAGCGGAGCGCGTATTTTCTTTCATCTTCAATTTATTATTATATATTTATTTCTAGTCTTTAAAATTGCTTATGGTCTCATGTGACGCCCATATTCCTATCTGTACCTATTTCTTATAACTTGCACCATGATGAAAGTTTAAGCGATCCCAAGTTACTCTGAAGCCGGCGCGCGGTCTTTAGTATTTGTGATGTTGCAGTACCTGTATTGTAATTACTTTAACTACCGTACGTGTTCCATACACAGTTTGTATGGAAGTATGGAACTTCGCATATTCCGGCGGGATTACGCTTCGTTGAATTGTTACGAGCTCAGCGTTGGGGATCTCACTGTCTTGAGAAGTTTGTACTTGAATATGCTTTTATAGAATTTTATTGTCTTTAGGGTGCTATCTGATTTTATTTTAATAATCACGTGTGGTGCCGGCAAAGAATAGCACCAACAGATCTCTACCCGTGGGTGTCGTAAGAGGCGACTAAGGGAAGCGACAAATGGTATGAAAATACAAACTTACCATTACTAGATTTATATAAAAATGTTTAAATGAAATATGCAGTCAGGTACATGACCAAAACAAGGGTTAATGAACTAGAGGATGGGCAGCAGCATCCTTCTGTGTATCACATCATCTGCGGTCAGCAACAGCCGTAAAGCGTGGTGACTATGGTACTTCCCCGCCACATTGTTTTAGCAAAAGCTGGAATTTCGGAGGGAGTTCCCTGTACTGGACGTTTCGTGGGATGTCATGATAAATCACTTTCAGATTTTTCCTTCTCTTATTGTCTTGGTTTTTTAAACTGACTACTAAAACTAACTAGAACGGAACTACATAAGCTCCTTTATTGTACGTAGTCATTGACCTAGCGTTAATCAGTTTTTGTGGAGTTGGCTATCAACTCTTCACACAGAGCAACTAACATAATATGTCCTTGGCAACCCTGAGCGCATGGTCCCGTGTGGTGCCGGCAAAGAATAGTACCAACCCTTACATACCCGTGGGTGTCGTAAAAGGCGACTAAGGGTTATTATAAATTGGAGGATGGGCAGCAGCATCCTCCTATGTATCTAACATCTTACTTACTGCGGTCACCTACAACCGCGGTCCATGGTGCCAGCCGTAACGCTTACAAGCGAGGTGACTATGGTACTCCCCCTCTACATTTTTCCAGCATACGCTAGAATTGTAGAGGGAGCTCCCTGTCCTGTAGTGGACGTTTCATGGGATGTTATGATGATATGATGAACCCTGAGCGCAACAGCTCAATACAAGATTAAGATTTACCATATTAGAGGTCAACCAGCCCATCAAGGTGTCCAAACCGCCGAATAGCCTCTGATACAGCTTTACGGTAGCTGGTACAGTTTAACGTGCCTTCCGAAGGGCGGAACACCCAGATTTCAACCAAGTCCAACGTTACTTAACTTTCGTGATCGTGAAAAAAACAACTAAAATATCATCATCATCATCATATCAGCCAAAAGACGTCCACAGCTGGACATAGGCCTCCCCTAAAGATCTCCATGACGACCGGTCCTGCGCTGCTCGCATCCAGCGGCCTCCCGCGACCTTGACCAGATCGTCGGTCCACCTTGTGGGGGGCCTGAAAACGCTTCGTCTTCCGGTACGTGGTCGCCACTCTAGAACCCTTACGCCCCATCGGCCATCGGTTCTTTCGTTTTGTTCCAGCTGGAAACAACTTGGCCACAAATCATACTTAGATGCGACAGTGGCTTTGTTTGTCTATTACTCATTAACTGAATCAACTATGGAAAATTTGATATCGAGATAATTCAACCAGGTTCGAGTTCATTCGCGGCAACTTTAAAGTGGCGCCTTAACCCTAAAAGCTCAAAGAAACTCGTTTAAGATGGTACGGCTACGTAATGCAAAGAGATAAAGAACACTTCTTCAAGTCAGCTCTAAATCTGCCGGAGAAAAAGAGAGGCAGAGGACGCCCCCCATCCACATGGTGGACAAGCATGAACACAAAAAACCGGCCAACTGCGAGTCGGACTCGCGCCCTAAGGGTTCCGTACCTATCTACCATATGATATACTAAAAGCTTTTGCTCTTTGATTTTAAAAACTCCGCGACAATCCAACTTGACCCCTCTTTTATAGAAAAGTTCTTGAAACGGGAGCTCACCTTAATTGGTTACTATTAGTTGTGAGAAAAATTGAAATATTTAATTATTTTAGACTTTTCCGTTTATTTGTACTGTGAGACAAGCTATAGCTTCTTGCCAAATTTCATAATTTTAGGTCAACGGGAAGTACCCTGTAGGTTTTGCTTTTTTGCATAAATGTATGGAGATGAGGACATAAAAAGCCATATCTTTTGATTGCGTCGTTGTAAAAATTGAAATTTTCAGATTTTGTGTGGTTTATGGACCTTAAATTCGTTATCAATTTCAACCTGATACCTCTTCTCGTTCGTGAGAAAAAGGGTCTTGACAGACAGACAGACAGACGGACAACAAAGTGATTCTATAAGGGTTCCGTTTTTTTATTTTGAGGTACGGAACCCTAAAAAAAACCAACCCGACCCGACAGCCCTCGACAAAATGTCATGGCGCAAGAAGATTAGGAGAGCCGACACCACCTAATGTAAGACAGTGCAAAAAAGAAGAAGAAGACCTTTGATTTTACCCAACAATGAATAAACGATTTTGACTTTGATGAAGTAAATTTTGACTGTTTTGATATGATTAACCAAACGTAACTAAAAATTTCAAACGTTAATTAGCTCTAATTAGACAACAACCATGGTTCCCCAGTTAATAACAAAAGTTGATGCAAACTAATTGACCTTATTGTGGTTTGACAGTAGAAGTCACGATATTAAACTGTCAAACAAATCAACTACTACGAATAAGGAGGAGAGAAATTTGAACTAGCCGCTCGAAGACGCGATAGCTCAGTTGGTAGAGCGTAGGCACGGTACGCCGAAAGTCGCAGGTTCAAATCCGGCTCGCGTCAAATTTTTCTTCCTCTTTATCTATTGAAAAAAGAAAAACAACTACACTGCCACTAATAAATCTGTTGGCGCCGTCGGCGTCGGAGTCAGTACAACCCGAAGATTTCAGTTTTTAGGGTTCCGTACCTCAAAAGAAAAAAACGGAACCCTTATAGGATCACTTTATTGTCCGTCTGTCTGTCTGTCTGTCTGTCAAGACCCTTTATCTCAGGAACGGGTAAAGGTATCATGTTTAAATTCATACCATATATTAGGATCCATGAACCACACAAGATCTGAAAATTTCAATTTTTTACAACGACGCAATCAAAAGATATGGCATTTTATGTCCTCATCTCCATACATTTATGCAAAAAAGCAAAACCTACAGGGTACTTCCCGTTGACCTAAAATTATGAAATTTGGCAAGAAGCTAGGTCTCACAGTATAAATAATGGGAAAAGTCTGAAATCATTAAATATTACAACTTTTCTCACAACTAATGGTAACCAATTGTGGTGAGCTCCCGTTTCAAGAACATTCGTATATAAGAGAGGGGTCAAGTTGGATGGTCGTTGAGGCGATTTTTGTTTTAGTTCTATTTTAAAAACGGAAACACTTACAAACTTGAAAATTGGTATGTTGAAGCTATAAAATAACAACAAATAATAAAATTTGGTCAAGCGCGTGTCGGACTCAAAAAATCTAGTACATTAACTTACTGAAATTTCAACTAATACAATTATGGTTATGTGGTGGTACGGAACCCTCGGTGCGCGAGTCCGACTCGCACTTGGCCGGTTTTTTTTTATATCACATGTGGACAAAGGTGGGTCGCCTGATGGTAAGTGGTCACCACTGCCCATGACACCCACTCTCCTATAATATAAGTGAAATAATTTGATACTAATAAGACAGCAAAGCGCGTTACCCACCCTGATAACTAAGATGGTATGTCGTGTGTCGGTAATTTCACTGGCTCCCATACCCTTCAAACCGAAACACAGCAGTACTAACACTGCTGCATTGACTGATCACGCCCTTTCAGTTTTGGGAAGTTTTTGGGAAGTGAGTCAAGTCAAGACATCCCAAACCAAGTATATTCGATTTTCGTATCTTGGCTATATTATGCAATGATATTTTTTATGAGGTGGGCACCAGCTCGTTTAGCCACTTGTGACTTAAAAAAAATGTAACTGAACAACTTCCAGTAAATAATTTGCAAACTTGATTAAACAGTTTGTAATATAAGCCAATGTTTTTTTTCCAAAAGTTTTCATTTTCAGAAAAAAATTCAGTTACGTTGACTGATCATGCCCTTTTCGTTTTGCTAACGTGTCCCTTACTATTATATGCCATCAAAAACATAACTTGGTTCAAACAAGTCTCGCACACAACTCAGTTCTTCTACCGTAAAAAGATGTGAGATCCATGTAATCCAAGTCGGTTAATTTATTTAGTCCCTACTTAAGGGTTCTTCTGTCTTAAGTTACGAGTATTACGTAATTAGCTAACCTAACAACATCTTACAGTGACCATATCAATATTAAAAATCTTCCGTCTTACTACAAAAAAGTTAGACATCTGTTGAACACTTGATTAAAAAAATCGTACCAAATAATTCTGTCTATGTCATTGACGCGCATATGTCAAAAATTACCATGACTTGACTTCTGCGTATCAACTGACATAGCCAGTTATTTTGTGCGCATTTTTTTAATCAAGTGTTCAACAGATGTCTAACTTTTTTGTAATAAGACCCCTTATGTTTTAAATCAATAGACGACTTGGCAATCGCACTAAACAATCTCATTTAATATAACTTTTTACTAATTGTATTACTTGTGAGTTACATTGTGTTTCACTGCCGTGCCCCCAGATATTTTTTGTCCTTACACCTCGTATACTTAGAAAATCTGAGCAATATGTTATTTTTTCAACTAGATTCCTTTTTTTTATCAAAGTGATAATTTAATTTTTTGCACGCTTTATAAGTTCTGTAAAATAGTATTTTTATAAACTTTTTATATCTCTTTTTCTACCTGAAGCTGTATAAAAGAAATACAAGGAATCTTTCCAATCTATTTCCTCTCCACATTTTCTTTTTGATCTCAATTCCCTTGCCTGTGTAACAATAAAGAAGGTTGATAAGGAAAAATTTGGAGTTTAATGACAACACTGCGATATAATAATGGCTGGTATAACGATCTTGGCGATACGGTTACGTAAATACAGTTGGGTTTCGGTAAAAGGTACACAAGATAATGAAGATTTTTTTAAAAAAGATTACAAAATAAGTGTTCATAAGCTTGAAGACCGTTTCTACAACGTGTTAACGGAATAAGCGAAACTGAGAAAATAGTTTCTTCAGAATCGAGAGTAGAATCAATTTCACGGGTTTTTGATAGGGGTAATATTTTTTGTTATTATTTAAATTTTTGCCGCTTCTAAATATTTCTGTGGATACGCGCGCGGAAAGGTAGTGGGCGTGGCGTGCGAGGACACGAGGCAGACGCGCCATAATAACTTAAAAATCTACTAGAACAACGATTAAACTTTGAAATAACTGTTCTTTAAGTTTTTTCACGGGAATGGATTTATTTTAATATAAATCAGTTGGGGTGTATGAGGGTTTCGCTTATTCCATTAACACGTTGTATAAGTAATTAGTTCAGAGAGTGGATTTTAGAATCGATTCAGTAAGTTGAGATGTTTATCGAGGTAAAAGTAATAAGTGAGATAATGTGACTTCTTTATGTGAATGAATTTTACGCCGATTGAAACTTTGTACCTGTTTCAGTGAACCGATTGCAAAACGTTTATGTTGCACAAAAGTAAGCCAAATACACTATTGAAGATTCCGTTTGAATCGGTTTAGTAGTTTGTAAGCTATTTGTGCACAAGCCGCTTGATACTTTGCATTCGTGTAGCTTCTGATTCAGTAAACTAAAACAGCTTAAAACATGCAACAAAATAAGTTTGTGAGTTTATAGCACAATAGCAAACAGACCAAGACGCAAACAGACAAAAATTCTAAAAATGAATGGGTTCTGTCATATTTTAGTGCCCACCTACATATAATTTTTGCGAAAATGTTTTTATGACATAGTCGAGATGTGGATACGACTCAGGAAAATTGTATAATTGATCGTTTTACATTAAGCCTTGGCATTCTACAAAGTGCCGAGATATATCTAATTCGTCATTTTACATAGTGCCGCAGGATTTCACAAAACGGCGCGTAGGTCATTCATTTTAGTACTCGCCGGACGTCCGATGGCGTAGTTAGCGCAGACTTGCGCGAACTACAGGCTGGCGACTGAACCAGTGGTGGATGCTCGTATTGCGTGTATCGTAGGCCAAGACTCACTTTGGTTCTTTGCGCCAAAGGAGTTCATAATGAACCTGGCCACGTAAGCCGCATGCACCCTGAACGGTGGACGAGGATCGTCACTCAGTGGTTTCCCTAGAACGGACAACGTCGCAGGCCACAATTCCTCAAAAGGTGGAGTGACGATCTAAACGCCTTCCGCTATAGTTAGGGTGCTGGCTGTATTGGGTATATGATTTGCTCATGATTCATATTAATAGGGATGATAGATCAGCTCAATACGACTCGATTTGGTCTTTACAAGTTTTTCTGTGCGTCGCTGCGTTTTTGATTTAAGCAAAAAAAAATGAAAATAAGATACTAAATAATGTTTCTTTTGTCTGCCTTTCTGGCTCCTGTTTAAAATACTTCTGAAGATGTAGAAAATCGAAGAGGCAGACATGCAGGGCTCTGCATTATCACGGGACGAAGTAGTGAATTTTTGCATTTTGAAGAGCTTTAACTTTACGACGCAGGGCTATTATGGTGGCAGACCATTTTTCAGGGGTTTTATACATTGTATTTAATCAGATAGTCGTAGTCTGCCAGGTGTACGTTTCATTGTCAAATTTAAATATAGTTAAAACTTAATTCCTCAAAAACGCAGGGGTGTGGATGTCCGCCAATATTTTTTGTATCTTTTATAGGATGCTCCTTATCATCAGTCAAAGAGGCAGACATGAGCAAATCATATAGAAATTTGTCCTTCATCACCCTTACTACTAGGACTGATTTGCACAGGACCGTGGAAGAAGAGACCGTTTTCCTTAAGTACCCATTAATCTATGATGCCAAAACTTTAACACAATATTCAATACGTTATGCATAATAATATAGCTATTTGATAATTAATATTATGGGTACAGATTTTGCGAAAAATGCAGAAATGAGCGAAAAACGTAAAACAGCGCGCATCCGCTCCGTTCTAGCACGCGCATTCTGCCCTTTGTTAGAAAAGGAGGTAATTCAGCTCTTATCAGCCCCTTTAACGTAATTTGATTGGGCTTAATAATCTCTCTTAGATTTTCCTCAACCGGCAACAATATTCCTTCAGAAGAACCATTCTTCACAAAAGGTCCTTATTGCCTTAAGTGAAGGACCAAATAGCAATAAGTTGATTCTTTTTAACTTGCTACCGTACCGAGAATGCTTAGGTAAAATATGGTTACTCCTGCCTGTCTATCGTTTAGGAGTTCTGTAGGACGGAATGGATAGTAGCCGTAGTAAACAGACAGACATGATGAAAGAATAAGGGTTCCTTGTTGACTACTCTATCGCACTTAATTTACACAATATACAAGGTGTTCAAAAACCACAGAAATCCTTATTATGAATAGTGACACAAAATATTATTGAAACAGTAGAAAATTCCCAATTAAAAATATTTTGACTTTTCATGCAAGTTTTCATGAAAAGATCAATGTGCATTAATAAGATTTAAATGAAAATTAAAATAGAGGATGGAATATCGAGAAATAAGACGATGCATAAATTTAGAGAAATCGAAAATTTTAAAACAATAAATTATTCATATATCAATTTTACGTATAAAATTGCTGAAGTAGAACCATCCTTAATAAAACTTTACTCGCTCATTGCAATTTTTTCCTGTATTATTTTACCCTAAAAGCCTTTTTGCGATAAAGGTGCAGCCATTAGACCTCTAATGCAAACTCAACGGATATAAATACGTTGTTTGCAAAACCCTGTATGATCGTAATACTCCGCGCTTCAGAGAGTACATCTGTTACGCTTGCCGACATTGTCATACTAATTTAGCTAGAGTGTATGTATAAAGACAGTTTATTGCATAAAATATCAAAGCATCAGCTTCATACGTAAAATTAGACAATCAAACTTTGTGTACAGCTTACCTATTTTATTTACTACATATTTTTACAAAAGAAAAATAACTTCGAAATAAAACAAAGCATAGAGGCTTCAAAATAAGTTTTATGTACTGTTATGTTCACTATTTCTGTAGGACCACAGATTAGATAGTAGTAAATTGACATATACTGGGTGTAAGAGACAGGTTAGCAAATACTGAACAACTTTCAGTGAAAAAAACTTACCGGAAATGAAAAAAACATCGGGCTCTCCAAATAAACTGTCCAATCAACATGCAATTTTTTTATGAATAGGCTGATTTTTTTTCACAACTGCAAAGTTTTATTCACTGAAGGTTGTTCAGTTACGTTGACTGATCAAGCACTTTCAGTATTTGCCAACCTGTCCCTTACATGATCAAAATATAACACACAAACTTATCAAAATCGAGAAAGGGATGCTGAGATGGTTTGGTCATGTAGAGAGGATGAATGAACGAAGATTGACGAAAGAGATCTACCAGGCGAGAGTGAATACAACGTTGGAAGGGGAAGGCCTAGGCGAACGTACCAGGACCAAATTCAGGACGTTCTGAATAAAGGCCAGGTTAAAAGTACCCTAAACCGACGAGCATGTATGAAAGGATTGATGAAAGTACAGGAAGCAAGGGAAGTATGTCAAGATCGTAGCAGGTGGAGGACTGTGGTCTCTGCCTACCCCAAGGGGAAAGAGGCGTGATGTTATGTATGTATGTATGTAAACTTATCAACCCAAGCTGTTTTTATTCAAACCGTACAGATATAAAAACAACAAAAATTAAATGAAAATGCATTTCCAATATCAATATAGTTTTTCATCCCAAAAAGGCAGTATAAGAGTCATAAAACGGCGGTGTTTACTTCCCCATGATAATAACGCTTCTTTATTTCTAGTGGCGGCTCTTTGCGGCCTTAACAGCTATATCGGGCCTACATTTGAATGTGCTCGGGCCCAAATGGTACAGTTAGGGTTTGGGATAAGTTGTAAGAAAAACAACAAATATAGCGTAGCAAGGCATGCCCGTTAGTGTGGTTGGTAGTGAGCCTGCCTCACGCGCCGTGGGCCGCCATTGGTTTGGCTCCCAAATCCCAGTGATTCTACTCATGAAAACAAGGAACTTTCCCTAAAAAAAAAAATTGCCTCCCATACAAAATGAGTCGATCACGTGACCACTTGCGGAGACGAAAAAATTTATTTATTTAAATACAAATTAGTTGGGGTTTATGGTGGTTTCACTTATTCCATTAACATTGCGTTATTCCCTACTCAAACGTGTTTTTTAGACAATTCTTGCTCAATTTTTGTTTGAGCTCTATCGTATAAACGGGAACACTTTCTAGCGTGAAAATTGACACATTTATAGAACATAAGGTATAAAATAACAACAAATAATAAAAACTCGACAAGTGCATGTCTGACTAGCGCGAATTTAATACACTTTGCGTGACTGCGCGTTCATAACTAAAACGGTATTTTTTACCTTACGGAACTCTCGGTGCGCGAATCCGACTTGCACTTGGCCAGTTTTTATATAAAAAGACCGGCCAAGTGCGACTTGGACTCGCACTCTAAGGGTTCCGTACCTATCTACCATATGATATACTAAAAGCTTTTGCTCTTTGAATTTAAAAACTCAACGACCATCCAATTTGACCCCTCTTTTATAGAAAAGTTCTTGAAACGGGAGCTCACCTTAATTGGTTACTATTAGTTGTGACAAAAATTGTAATATTGAATGATTTTAGACTTTTACCTTTATTTGTACTATGAGTCCTAGCTTCATGCCAAATTTCATAATTTTAGGTCAACGGGAAGTACCCTGTAGGTTTTGCTTTTGTGCATAAATGTATGGAGATGATGACATAAAAAGCCATGTCTTTAGGTTGCGTCGTTGTAAAAAATTGAAATGTTTAGATCAAGAGATCGGGGTCAAGTTGGATGGTCGCGGAGGCGATTTTTGTTTAAGTTCTATTTTAAAAACGGAAATACTCACAAACTTTAAAATTGGTATGTTTATAGTGCATAAGGTATAAAATAACAACAAATAAAAAAATTTGGTCAAGCGCGTGTCGGACTCAAAAAATATAGCACATTAACTTACTGAAATTTCAACTAATACAATTATGATTATGTGGTGGTACGAAACCCTCGGTGCGCGAGTCCGACTCGTACTTGGCCGGTTTTTTATTTTGAGGTGCGGAACCCTAAAAAGGGACTGAGTCAGACAGTCAATCATGGTTTCCTTACACGTTGGTTGAATGCTCTAAATATTACACAGTTTTTCAAGTAAGTATATTTGAGCTTGTAACTTGGACCATCGCAAAGGTCCAGTATAAACGTTGCGCGCAGTTTTCAGTAAGCATTTGAATGGAAACGGCTTTATTCAAATAAAAACGCCGCGATTTTTATCTCGTAATATTTCATACGATTACCTCCCATTCGTATATAATCTGACTTTTTAAAAGCACTCTAAATCAAATTCGTTTATGCCCATAGCAAAAGTTTTAAACAGAAAATGAGATACTATAAAATGTTTTGGAAACCACATATCGACATCACCGTTCAAAATATAAGGTCCTAATGAAATAGTGAATATAATTTTAGCATGGTACTCAGATCATGAAACTGAACAACTTTTCCCAAGACACCTACTTTGTCTACAATAGCGCATTTTGTAATAAGGTAATTTTTTTTTTGTATTTCGACTGATATTTTTGGAAAAAGTTGTTTAGTTGCATGGTCTTAGTTAGTAACGTCAGATCCACATTATTTTATTCAATGAAGATTCTTTACAGAATATTTATTGAATGTCATTCATAACATGCAGAATTAATAAATAAATGTTTGGGATATAAAATCCGAATGAATCAATCTTGTTTTTTGCCGCTGGTGGCGTGACCGCGGTCGCTCGCATTTACGAAGAAGGCTCCGCCGTTCAAGCGACTCCGTTCACGAAGCTACCAAAACGCCACAAATGCAAAGCTAACATCAAAGATAACATGTTCACTATTTCATTAGGACTTACGACCCTACATTCGTTTTTATACATATAGGTTTATCGTCCGTGTGTGCCGGCAAAAACTGAGATGAGGTTGGATGGTGCCTTTAGATCCTTCCTTCGGCTTCCTATTCTTTTAGTGTTTTCCTTTTCAGTTTCTATCTCCAAGTGATGTTTCGCGAGGTCACCCAGCAACACTAAAATGCATAAGCATGGTTTGCTCAAATGTCAACAAAGCACTCGCACCAAACAACAAGTTTGCTGGCTTGCACTATAAACAATTAATTTAGTGCAAGTAGAAATTCGTTCAGTTAGGCATAATATAAACCCAAAAAATACCTTTAATTTGAGCAACACACGCATTTATAAAAAAAACCGGGCAAGTGTGAGTTGGACTCGCGCGCCGAGGGTTCCGCTATACCTCTAGTAGTTTTGGAAGCAATAAAGTCCATTTTTAGGACCGCAAAACTAAATTTGTTTGTAAAGGTTTTTTGCAGATTTATAAAAACTACAGGGATAGAAGGATTATAATGGAATTGTACAAGGAGCAGGAAACAATAATTGAGGTTGGCGAAGAAAAAGGAACAGCAAGGATTCGACAAGGAGTTAGACAGGGTTGTCCTCTTTCACCGTTGATATTCAACATTTTCATAAAGTGTGCAATTAAGGAAATTAAAGAGAATTATTTATTTATTTATTTTATTCAACTGTTTATTGTACACATAAAAATACAAATAAAACAATCATTTAGAGAACAGACACAACAGGTGCTGCTTATTTCAGCTTGGAAATTTCTTCCAGCAGACCTTGGCAAGAGAAAAGACACTGGAAGGGGCAGATAAACGTGCACAATTTATAAAATAACTACTTATACACATATACCTAAACTACTACGATATATAATAAAAATAATAATAATACTAAACTATACTAAATAATAATAATATAAAAATCATACAGACAAATATACACATATATGTATATCTATATATATACCTATATAATATAAACAAAAATACATACATACATAAATAAATATATGGATCACTTAGACAGAGAAAGGTAATAATCTTTTACTCGTTTTTTGAAGACAGCGATAGACGGACTATCACGAACAGTGTGTGGGAGGGAATTCCACAGCCTGGCCGCATGAACAGTGAAGGAATAGGAGTAGAAATCGGAATGGTGGGAGGGGAGAGATAGGTTTGTTCTGACATTGGGACGACAGGGTTTATCAATAGGACGTGAGAAAGCAAAACGCTCACGGAGATAGGAAGGGGAACTAGGATTGTATAGGACGTTGTAGAGAAGGGAAAGGATGTGAGTATTCCTGCGAAAACGGATTGGGAGCCACTTGAGTTGAGAACGGAATTGAGACACATGGTCGTACTTGCGCAATCCGAATATAAATCGAATGCACAAGTTTTGGAGACGCTCAAGTTTGTGTAAAAGCTCCTCGGTGGCGTCAAGATAACAGGAGTCGGCGTAGTCAAAGATAGGGAAAAGAATGGACTGAGCTAGAGAGATCTTGGTTTTCAAAGGTAAGAAACTTTGGAGGCGTTTGAGCGAATGAAATGAGTAGTGAATCTTCCTGCTGACCTCATTTACATGAGCCACCCAAGAGAGGTTAGAATCTATAATAACTCCGAGATTCTTTGCGGTTTTAGTGAAATCAATTGAATTACCATTGAACAAAACTGGAGGAACATCTAATTGATCGAGTTGCCTACTCATGTACGGACTCCCAATAATCAAGGCTTGAGACTTCTTAGGGTTGACAAGCAATCCAAAATTTTCGGCCCAGCTAGAAATACGATCAAGATCCAGATTGAGGCAATCGATAGCATCATTGAGAATCTTTTTAAAATTTAAGAATCAAACCAGGCTATAGCTGAGGAAGAAATGTTAAGAGAGCGAAGTATGGCAAGAAGAACATCAAAATCTACAGAGTTAAAAGCACTACTAAAGTCCAGCAGCGTGAGAACCGTGACAGTCTTGTTCTCCATCGCGCAGCGAATGTCGTCTTTGACCTTTAACAGTGCAGTAACTGTACTGTGACCTGGCCTAAAACCAGACTGAAATTGAGACAGAAGAGAATTTGATGTCATGTGACTAGCCAACTGTTTATGGACAATGTGTTCAAGAACCTTGGAGAGGAATGGAAGGATGGAAATAGGCCGGAACTGTGAAAAGGAAGTGGGGTTTGTGGTTTTTGGTAAAGGAATGATGTTAGCGAGTTTCCACGCTGTAGGAAAAGAACTCGTCGCCAGGGAGTAATTAAAAATATGGGTGAGAATAGGTAAGAGCTCATGGAGGATAAGGGTAATCATACGGGAACACAGATCATCATTGCCCACAGCAGTAGACGTTATGGAGAGTATATGCTTCTTAACATCCTCCTCAGCCACAGCACTGAAGCAGAAGGAAGGACAAGCTGGAAGAGTTTGGCTATTAATTCGGGAAACGGTACAAGCTTTGACAAGCTGATCTAAGCGCGTAGGTGGACAGGAGAAGTAAGCATTAAGTGCGTTTAGATCAACCGATGAGTCAGAAGGGGCTGATGACTTACCGATACCCAGTGTCTTTAAAAATTTCCATACTTGTCTGGGATCACAATTTTCAATGGAGTTGTGAATGTGGCGTCTCTTAGCATCCCTACACAGACGACCACAAAAGTTACGAAGATGTTTGTACCGGGCTAAATTCTGCTCTTAAGGTGATCTCCTAAGCCTTCCTTTAGCCTTGTCACGACGAGCCATCCAATTTAGAATATCCTGGGTTAGCCATGGAGCAGGATCATGTTTCACTCTTACCTTTTTAATGGGAGCATGTTTATCATTAAGTGAAAGTATTGTTGTAACGAACTCCTGGACTTTCATGTCGACGTGGCCAGCAGTAAGTACAGGGGTCCAATCAATGCTGGACGCATCGTGCCTCAAAGCCTCCAAGTCAATACCTTTAAAACTACGCAAGAAAAGAAATTTCGATTTACGCCTAGGAGGTCGGATTTTGTAGGAAAGATAGATGAGGTCATGGTAGGAGAAGCTAGCTGGAAGTTGGCCATGGGTAGCAATGTTTTCATTAGAGGATGTAATCATAAGATTGAGAAGGGAAGGGAGAATGCTAAAGGGGGGGGGGGTCAAAATTAATGGAGAAAATATTAAATTTATACGTTTTGCAGATGATATTGCTGCATTAGCAGAAACTGATATACAGCTACAAAATCTGATTAGCACCATGGATTCTATATTTGAAAAATACCAATTAAAGATAAATGCCAACAAAACTAAAATAATGACAGCATCCAAAAAACCACCGAATAATAGACCTGTTAAACTGGGTAATAACATAATAGAACGAGTGAATAGTTTTAAATATCTTGGAAGTATAATAAATAATGACTCTCGATGCACACAAGACATAATAGCCAGAATTGCAATAGCCAAACAAGCCTTCGACCGGAAGAAACATATACTTAAATCTAAAAAGATATCACTAAAAATTAGAAACAGGTTTATTGAATCATATATCTGGACTATTGCACTCTATGGGGGAGAAACGTGGACAATGATACAAAGAGACAGAGAGAGGCTGGAGGCGTTTGAGATGTGGTGTTGGCGAAGGATGGAAGGTATAAGCTGGACAGAAATGATTTCAAATGAAAGGGTACTTGAAAGGGTTAAAGAAAAGAGATCTATAGTACAAACTATAGAGAACCGGAGAGGAAATATGATTGGCCACCTGATACGACACGATTCGTTTAATAAGAACATCATAGAAGGGAAAATTGAGGGAAAGAGAGGAAGGGGCCGACCGAGGATAACCTTTATGGAACAAATAAAAGAAAAAGTACAGGTCGAGTCGTATCAGGAGGTGAAGGAACTGGCGGAAACAAGGAAACATTGGCGATTACTCCACCGACAAGAGCACAGCTCTTAAGTTTAAAGAAAGAACATAAAAAACTGTGCAACTTAGAAATATCGTTTTATTTATGCTGTAATATTTACATGAACGTCTATTGACTGCAATTAATTCAGTTTTTTCCATTCACAAACTTCGGAGATAAGGGGGGACGGTATTTTTTTTTTGACATTTTCATCATAACTTGAAAACTAAGAGTTGTAAAACAATACAAAAATATATTTTAGAATGTACAAGTAAAGCCCTTTCATATGATACCCTACTCAATCTAGTAACTACAATTAGAAATTTTGCTCCCATATTTGGGACCCCTTCACATTAATAATCATCATTTTTTCGTAATTCTTTCACGTGCAATTAAGTTGGACAACCATATTCTAAAACTATTCCAAATTTCAAGTCGATAGCATGAGTGGTTGCTGAGATATAGAAGTGTGACAGACAGACAGACAGACAGACAAAGCGGCACCATAAGGGTTCCTTTTTTTACCATTTTGGTATCGGAACCCTAAAAAGCTTTGCAAACGCGACGGACGGCGATATTTTATCCTCATTACTAGGGTTCCAAATGAGCGCTCAGGGCGGGAATCGAACTGGCGACCCCATTTTAATTAATTCCAGCGTGAACATTGACAAACGGAGCTGCAATAAATCTATAGCAAATGGAGATTGCCAAACACATCGTGCCAATGGAATGAGGTGATCGGCATTGATAACTTGCTCCTAAATTGGACAGCTTTTTTTAAATTCATCAATCATCAAGTACAAACAATTTACCATCAGTTGATGATTTAAATTGAAACTTCTTTAAATGTATCTCTGAAAATTTTATTCTATTCTAATACTACATAATCAGATACGGCCATCTCCATACATTTATATACCAAACAAAACCTATGGGGTAATTCTGTAGACCTAGAGTAAATTTGGCAAGATGCTAGGTCTCATAACACAACCAAAGTAAAAAGTCTCAACTTATTATATAATACAACTTTTCTCCCAAGTAATTATAACGAATTAAAGTGAGCTCCCGTTTCAAGTAAATTCATATGAAAGAGAGGTCAGGTTAGAGTGGACGCAGAGTTTTAAAATCATAAGGCAAAACCTTGAAGAAGATGATATACAACGTGCAACGGAATGGTGTGATAATACTAAAGGGTGTGAATCTGCCGATGAAACTGCACAACTTTTCCCAAAGAACATAGGTCACAGAACAAAATCAATTTCTAACCTCCAATAGAAACTGCATCAGCTGAAAGCGCATTTTGTATGGAAGGTCAAATTTGGTTTTTCGTATTGCGACCTATGTTCTTTGGGAAATGTTGTTCAGTTTCATGGGCAGATTTACACGCTTTCCATTACACGTTGCATAATGTGAATACTCGTAGTTGATCCAAACAGAAAACAAAGCTAGCTTTTCTCCCGATCGAGGCCGAATACATGACGATGACGTCACGCGCGCCGTATATCATCCGATATCGACTATAGATTCGTCACGTACCATCCTGATTGCCATGGCGAAACGCAGCCATTGACAGTATGGAGTATTAGGAAGCACTATAGAGAATATCAATGGCGGAAATGTGATGTGGAATTTGTAACATATATCTCAAGCTTTTTCCAAGAGTATTGTTGCTTGTTGGCATAGTAAATAATTTTTTAAGGTTCCGATACCAAAATAGTAAAAAAAGGAACCCTTATAGTGCGACTTTGTCTGTCTGTCCGTCTGTCTGTCTGTTACACCTGTATATCTCGGCATCCGGTCATGCTATCACCTTGAAATTTAGTATCAAATTTCAAATTGTCGCTACTAGGTCAAATGGGGTATCATATGAAAGGGCTTCGGTAGGTACATTCTAAAATGTATTTTTGTATATTTTTACGACTCTTAGTTTACATACCCTTATCTCCGAAATTTGTGAAAGGAAAAATCTGAATTAATTACAGTCGATAGAAATTTATGTAACTATTACAGCAAAAATTAAACCATCTTTCTAAATTGCACTGTTTTTTAGAAATCTGCAAAAAAACCTTTACAAACAAATTTAGTTTTGCGTACCTAAAAATCGACTTGACAAGTTTTTTTTTTGTTTCACTTGGATTTTTTTCGTACACCAAAATATTCATCAGTTGCAAATTAAAGTTTGGTTAAATTAAATATCTGTATTGCTTGAGGATGGGTTCTTCCCGAGAAAGATAAAAAATTAAATTTGTTTATAGTATGAAAAATCTAATTACTTTCTGTATTTGGTTGGAAACTTCTTCTGCTTGCATGAAACAACATTAAAGACCAGTGACTTAGGTCCAAGGGGAATTATCTGTGCTACAGGCTACAGGAGTGTAATAGCCAAGTCGTACTAATTGACCTTTGAAATATGAGCTTGTATATTTAGGTTGGCTCTACATCCGACAACGTTTACCAGTTAAAGGGTTATGAGCTCGTGAAACTTGACAACGTAACTTTTTTTCTGAAAAGAAATTCAGGATTTTTTTTAAAATCAATGGGCTACATAAGCGTTTTAACATCAATCTTCTTAGTATAACAACACATTTACGGTAATTCCGTATCGGAACAATCCATAATGGATCAAGTGTGACACTAGAGCAGAATTTTCACGTCGGAACGATCCGCAGCCACAAAGCAAATGTCACAACTGACAAGACCTTCCGGTAAGTTCTGACGCGGTAATTTCGCTCTAGTATATCAAAACAGGCTTAGCCGATGTTGGTCGAAAGACTACCACATTGAAGTAGAACTGGGCAGGCCATGTAAGGTGCATGCACCCTGAACGGTGGGCGAGGATGGTCACTCCGTGGTTACCCCAGGACGGACAACGTCGCAGGGGACGACCCCGCAAGAGATGGAGTCACGATCTAAACGCCTTCCGCCGGGACTGGTGGGAGCTTGCACAGGACCATGATTAGTGGAAGAAGAAGAGGTAGGCCTTTGCCTAGCAGTGGGACATAATAGGCTAGGAATAATATTAATATAAAACCGACAACGGTCATTCCGCGACAACGGTCATTCCGACACGGAATTTCTGCAAATGTTTCGCTACACTTAACCTGTTACGCTGAACTCTCTGTTAAAGTTTTCTTAATGTTAAAACCCTTTCCCTTCTGTATTGGTTCATTTCGAGAGAAGTCATATAAACTCATTTAACTTTGGTTCATTTCAAGAGATGTCATATAAATTCAAAGTTGCGAGACGTGTCGGTAGAAAACTAGTTGAAGTAAGTTTTGTAAACGAAGAAAATTTAAAAATGCGTGAGTCATAAAGTTAATTAATATTCTGTTACACAACTTGTAAAAAAAGTATACTTAACATACCTATAGGTTGTTTTTCTTTTTTTATTTATTTATTCATGGAACATAATTTAAATACTCTCCTGAAGAAACTTAAAAGTTTATACTCAGGAGAGCGTCGTCGCTCTAAAACATTACATAAGATTATACACTATGCTGCGGTATTGACATTTTCAGTCACTTTTTCCATAAAATGTTTTTTTAATATTTGCTTATGTATTTTATATTAGGTTTGGGGTTTTGTGTCAGGAAGTTGAGGACTTCATTAGGCAGCTCGTTCAGGAATTCCGGTAGCATATATTCATGTGTTCTTTTACCATATGTATTTTTATACCTTGGCAGTGAGTATGTAGGTAGTAAGTATGTTACTTGTCGGAGGTTCCCTGATCGAGCGTGCTTTGTCATAAGTAATATCTTATCGTAATGCTCTGTGATTATGGCGAATTTAACCATGTCAAAAACAGTATGTACTTTACAAAATTCAAATAGTTTCCTTTCGTTATCTTTAAATAATTTAAAAGTTTACTTTAAAAGTTCTTACAGATTTTATGGTGTATCACACATTTAACCAAAATCTATTGGCATGCAACAGAGAGAGAGACTGTACTTAATTACGAGTATAATTACAATTTCATAAAATATTAATTACCTAAAATACAATTAAAGAAAATAAAAACATATTAATCTAAAAAAAAAATCGAAAGATATTAAAAATTATTACAATATTATTATAATTTTATATTAAAACTAAATATTTAAAAATTCATTAATGCTGTACAGACACTTATCACATAAATATTTATACAAGGCACATTAGGCTTAGCGTATATTGCCACGCAGATGGCGCAGGGCAGGGCAGAGCAGAGCAGAGCAGATTTTTGTAATGTATGAACCTTCATAGAGCAGCGCAAGTTGGGATGCAGACATGTGTACGCAGACACATGTCACACATCTTTATGTGCTACAAGTAGACATGTGTCATCAGCGAACTGGTATACAGATCCGCTGCTGAACATATTAGGCATATCATTGACGTAAAGTAGATACTCTGTTGGCGCCAAGATTGATCCCTGGGCCGTACCTTCTTCTGTAAGGATCTTATCACTATATTTTTCAGCGATTTTAACCATCGTGTATCTATTGTTGTGGTAGTTCTTAAACCATTTCAGCAGCGGACCTTGTATACCGTTTTGGTCTAGCTTCTTATACAGTGTATTATAATTTAAGGTGTCGGACGTGAATCTGTCTTTTGAAGCTGAGCAACTTTTCCCATGGAAGATAAGTCAAAATAGGAAGAAATCAAATTTCTTACAGAAATAACATCAGCTGAAAGCGCATCTAAGGCGCTAATAAGGGTGAAATGCCTAACTCTACTTTGAAAAATTTAAATAAATGGCCATCAAAACATTAAGATTTAAAAAGGACTTTTTTTAATGTATTTGTAGTTTTGCTAACCGCCTTTGAGAAAAAATATCCCCAGCAGCACCTGTCTTGTCATAATTGCAAAATTTCTCCAAAACCGCAACAGTTCACTAGTTACATTTTACAGACAAAAAAGGTATACGAAATATGAATATTTATACTTGAATGTTTTATTTTTATTCGCATAATACTATAAAAAGGACAAAAAACCGAGTAATCAGGCCGCACGCAGCCGCGAATCCGACCAAAAACTGTAAGACCGTGACATCTTAGCGTGCACATACGATTAGAGTGCATTTTTATATGGGCCAAGTAACGCTGAGTGCTATTAAGGCCTTAATGTATGGGAAGTCAGTTTTTTACATACATACATACATAACATCACGCCTTGTTCCCGTCGGGGTAGGCAGAGACCACAGTTCTCCGCCAGCTACGATCTTGACATACTTCCCTTGATTCCTGAACCTTCATCAATCCTTTCATACATGCTCGTCGGTTTAGGGTACTTTTAACCTGGCCTTTATTCAGAACGTCTTGAATTTGGTCCTGGTACGTTCGCCGAGGCCTTCCCCTTCCAACGTTTCCATTCACTCTCTCCTCTCTCAGTTTTTTCCTATTTCATATATAAAGTTGTTCAGTTTCAGATTCACATCTTTTAGTGTAGCAACACCTGCGGAATACTGCGGATCTTCCGGCGCGGAAAGTTCCGCTCATTATGCTCGCAATGCTTTTTATGTTACCTATGACACTTTTTTCGCAATTACCGCTGGAGTCATATCATACTTAACGGATTTTTCGGTCGCAGAACTTTCCGCATCAAAGTTTCCGCAGGTTTATCGCTACACTAACGCCGTGTGTCCACCGCACCGTTACCGAGACGATACCGATAAAACTAAAGATCAGCGCCGACAGAGATTAGAGCTGATATATTTTTTTTTGTAGTAGTCTTCTTTTGTTAGCCTGAGTGGCTGTTACAACTTCACATGATGTTAGAGTAATTTGTAAACGCAATCCAAAACGTCATTTTCACGTCAAATTGTAAACGTCAATTGTTATTGACAGCTCTCCCTTCTTGTCTTTACCATCGCGATATTGTAACCTGTCTGTGCTTTTGCTTAAGATTAAATCAAAGTTAATCAGGCTCTGGTTTTTCTATTTATGCCCATAATACTTCAGGTTTTGGGCCCTGAGCTACGCGGAAACGAAATATATAATTATTTTCGTGATCCAAGGACTTTGTGGCAAATCGTACTCGTCAGCGAATTTGCACGTCATCCATCATGGCGTGTTTCGTCACTTCGGGTTCGAATCAGAACATCGTGGAGAAACTGAAAGGCGCAGAAAACTACGGTACCTGGAAGTTTACCATGAGAATGATTCTCATCCACGAGGAATTATGGGAAATTGTGGAAAAACCGCTACAGCTCGATCCAAAGAGTCCAGACGTGAAATTGGCGCAAGCAGACCAGAAAGCCCTCGCCAAGATCTGTCTGTCTGTACATTCGTCAGTATATCCTCACGTGAAAATGGCGAAAACAGCACATGAAGCATGGAGCAAATTGCAGAAGGCTTATGAAGACACCGGCCTATGCCGGAGACTCGGTTTATTGCGTCAGCTTTTCTCAAGTAAGTTGGAACAGTGTGATAGCATGGAAAGCTATGTTAATCGAATAACTGAATTATCACAAAGTCTCAGTGATATTGATGCAGCATTGGATGATGATTTCTTAGCAATTATACTATTGAGTGGACTCACATCAGACTATGACCCTCTCATTATGGCATTAGAAAACTCTAATCTAAAGCTGACAACTGACATTGTGAAGGGTAAATTACTTCAGGAATTCCAGCGACGAGAAGGCAAAACAGAGACAGAATCAGCGTTGGTAGTGCGGAAACCTCCCAAGTGCTTTAAATGCAAGAAAACTGGACACTTCATTAAAGACTGCCCAAAGGCACCGAAGAAAGCCAACAATAAGAAGAATTGTAGTGCGTTTGATAGCAATAAAGCATTACTCACCGCCCTTAGTGTGAACATTCAACATGATGTGTGGTACATAGACAGTGGTGCGACAAGCCATATGACCAACAACAAGGACAATATGCAGGACTTTGTGGAAGGGAAGTCTTTTGAAGTAAATGTAGCAAACGGAGATAAACTGAAGACTGCTGGCCAAGGAAAGGTTACCGTGAACTTGAAAGACTGTGTTAAAACAATAAGTAATGTTTACTATGTACCAAATCTTTCAGCAAATTTACTTTCTGTTAGTAGTATGATAAGCAAAGGTTTTAAAGTAATTTTTAGCTCGAATGGTTGTCATATATATGATGGTGAGTTTGTAGTAGCAACTGCTTCTTTGAAAAATGGTGTATATGAACTCGATACTATTGGGGGGCCTGTGTGCTTGGAGAGCAAAAGTGTTTTGTTGCCAGGGGCCGTCCCTTCAGCACCAAAGGTGAACGAGGAGCAGACTCATCAAGCGACAGTGAGCAGTGGAGCGTCGGTCTCCAGCGTAGGTAATAATGAGGTGTCGAAGGAGGCATCTACTTCTGTATCAGGGAATTCTAAACATGAAAAGTCATCAGCACTGACAGTGAATACCGGAGAAAAGGCAATGATATCTCAAGAAATTTGGCATCGTCGCCTGGGCCATTTGAACTCTAGGAGTATGGCGTTACTTAAACAAGGTATGGTTACTGGTGTTGATTACAATAATGATAAGTTTGATCCCTGTGTTGCCTGCATTGAGGGAAAACAACATAAACTACCGTTTCCTAAGAAATCATGTAGCAGGGCAACGGAAGTGTTAGGTCTTGTGCATACAGACCTCTGTGGACCTATGCCTACTCCCTCATTTAATGGAGCAAAATATTTTCTTACATTCATTGACGATTACAGTAGGAAAACTTTTGTGTATTTCTTGAAATCAAAAGAGAATGTTTTTGAAACATTCAAAGTTTTCAAAGCTTTAGTAGAAAATGAGACTAATAAGAAAATTAAAGTCTTGAGAAGCGATAATGGTGGTGAATATATTAATTCTAAATTCCAGGTGTTCCTGAAACAAAATGGAATACGGCACCAAACAACTGTCCCTCACTGTCCAGAACAGAATGGAGTGGCGGAAAGGGCAAACCGTACAATAATGGAAAAGGCAAGATGCATGCTCAAAGATGCCGATTTAGAGAACAAGTTCTGGGCAGAAGCGGTCAATACCGCTGTTCATGTGAAGAATAGATCACCAACCAAAGCCGTCATGGGAGTTACTCCAGTGGAAAAGTGGAGTAATAAGAAGGTAAATCTCAGCTATTTACGCGTTTTTGGTTGTGTGGCCTACGCCTTGACACAGAATCGTAAGAAATTAGATTCAAAAAGCAAACCTTACATCTTTGTAGGTTATTGTGAGGAAACAAAAGGGTATAGACTGCTAGATCCTGAACAACCTCGTGATTGTGTCAAAGCGAGGCACGTCATATTTTTAGAAAATAAATTTAACTCTAAAAAATTGTCACATGATGATAACGGTTATTTCATGAACTTTAAAATCATGAATGGGCTCACTCAGAATTCAGAATCTGACAGTGAAGTTTCTGATACCCGTGATGAATCTTCTGAATTGTCAGAGACATCCACCTTGAGTCCTGAACAATCTGATGACAGGCAAGCGCACGGACAGATTGACATATCGGTGGATGAGTCTGACACGAGTTTTATTTCAAATGATGCTGGTGATAAAACTTACATTCCGGGTGATTCAACATTGGCAGACTTATCTTCAGATGACTCCTACGAGGCAGCAGAAAAGAGTGAGAGCCCTGAATCAATTTTTCTCATGATAGAGAAGTCAATTAAATTTGAACCAGAGACAGTTCAAGAAGCACTGTGCAGCCCAGATGCAGCAAACTGGAGTCAAGCTATGAGAGATGAGTATAAATCTTTTGTCGATAATAACTGTTGGACACTAACAGAAAGACCAATAGATCAAAAGCCTGTAAAGTGCAAATGGGTTTTTAAAAGAAAACTAGGTCTGAATGGCGAATTATTAAGATATAAAGCCAGGTTAGTGGCCAAGGGTTACACTCAACAATATGGCATTGATTATCTAGAAACATTCTCTCCAGTTGTACGGTACTCAACGATACGTACATTGCTGGCTGTAGCAGCAGAGTACGGATTAGATATAGATCACATGGACGTTAAGACAGCGTTCCTGAACGGTGATCTTCATGAACAAGTTTACATGGAACAACCAGAAGGCTTTATCGTTAAAGGAAAAGAACAACATGTTTATAAATTACACAAAGCTATTTACGGTTTGAAACAAGCTTCAAAATCATGGTACGAGAAGATTAATGGAGTGTTAATAGATAAACTTAATTTTCATAGAATGTTTTCTGAACCATGTGTCTATTTTCAACGTGATGACAATAATCTAATTATCATTGCATTATACGTTGATGACATACTCTTATTTTCAAAGCCAAATTCATCAAAACGAGCAGAAATTAAGAAAAAATTAATGAAGGAATTTGATATGAAGGACCTTGGTCAAGTACATCAAATTTTAGGTATGAGAGTGTGCAGAAAAGAGGATAAAATCACTCTTGATCAATCTGCATACATAAACAGTATTCTAAACAGATTCAACATGAGCGACTGTAAACCAGTCAAAACGCCTATGGAAACCGGCACAAAACTGGAACAAAGTCAGAATAAAAATGATGACAATCATGTCAAATATGACTATAGAAATCTAATTGGATGTCTTATGTACATTTCAGTTTGCACCCGTCCGGATATCACCCATGCAGTTAGTGTACTCAGTCAGTTCAACAATTGCTACTCCGAGGCACACTGGAAAGCAGCCAAGCGTGTCTTACGCTACTTAAAAGGTACAATCGATTATCGACTTTGTTTCCAGAAAGGAGGACTAAATGTCACTGGTTTTGTCGATGCAGATTGGGCTGCTAGCACTATTGATCGTAAATCGTATACAGGCTTTGTATTTAAACTGGGTAACAGTTCAGTCATTTCATGGGAAAGTCGTAAGCAAAGGACTGTTGCTCTGTCAAGCACCGAGGCCGAATACATGGCGATTTCTGATGCAACAAAAGAAGCATTGTTTATTCATAACTTTCTGCTTAATTTATTGAATGAATATTGTGTGGTAACCATGTATAATGACAACCAGTCGGCACAAAAACTTTGTTCTAATACTATGTTTCATTCTAGAACTAAACACATAGATGTAAGACATAATTTTGTAAGGGAAACTTTATCAAAAGGAATAATTGATGTTGTATATTTATGTACTGAGCAGATGACTGCTGATGTTCTCACGAAACCATTGTCTATTGAAAAACACACTATGTTTGTTAAAGACTTAGGTTTGTTAAATTTATAAAATGTTTTGTATTGGTTTAAGAGACAGTGTTAGAGTAATTTGTAAACGCAATCCAAAACGTCATTTTCACGTCAAATTGTAAACGTCAATTGTTATTGACAGCTCTCCCTTCTTGTCTTTACCATCGCGATATTGTAACCTGTCTGTGCTTTTGCTTAAGATTAAATCAAAGTTAATCAGGCTCTGGTTTTTCTATTTATGCCCATAATACTTCACATGACGGTTGGGGAACGTAAAGGCTCTACGCAGAGAAAACTCGGTAGGCTACAAGCCTAAGGGCGCCTCGTGGGGCTCGGAGAAAAACGGCCTGGAATATGCCGGTAATTCAAAAAGTATGGGACTGAACTAAACTGGGGGCGACCACGACCAAGCCAGCGGGGTCGGGTGTTCGAGTTTGGGGGGGACAGCCTACTATTGTTGACTGAAGAGACATATTGCGTGATGGAGTCATCAGGATTGGTGAGGAAGCGCTGATATCAACAACGACACTACAGAGTGACTTTGAAGACATTCGACAAGTTTTGAGGGTGAGTTCTGTTTTCGATATAAGAAGATCAATTTGATATTAGGTCTAAGAATATTTTTTAAGTTATCAATTTGTTATTTTATTATGTTAAAAATACTTGAAATCGATACACATAATGTACTTGCCTAAAAATAAACATTGTTAAATATTTATGCTAAAGAAATAAAAATGCAGCATTTATGCTTATTTCATATTTTTTTACATAAGTACGTTTGTGTATTAGTTTCAAGAATATTTAACTTAATACCTATGGGTGTAAGGGACAGCCTTCCGAATACTGAAAGGGCATGATCAGTCAACGTAAGTGAACAACTTACAGCGAATAAAACTTTTAGGAAATGAAAAAAAATTTCGGCCTCTCCGTAAAAACTGTCCAATCAAGTTTGCAATATTGTATGGAGAGGCCGATTTTTTTTTTCATTTCCTAAAAGTTTTATTCACGGAAAGTTGATCAGTTACGTTGACTGTTCATGCCCTTTCAGTATTCGGAAGGCTGTCCCTTACACACTTTATATACAAACAGAAAATTTCATGAACTCCAAATGTCCTTGGACCTATACAAAAATGATCTATATCTATAACAGAACTTACCCTCAAAATTTGTGGAATGTCTTCAAGTCACCCTGTATTAATGTGTTTGCCATAATTGAAGTAGGTCCGATTTCTTTGGTCGTAAGTTGGTGACGATATCGGCGCTATTATCTTGTTAGTTACTCTGCTATTTCTACCCAACGCCAGAACATGTCTGTCATGTGCACTCTACTCGATTTACTCCTTTTTTTACACGCCAACCTTATCGATTTTTCTTCTCCCAATGGTATGAAACGTGTTCACTCGGTTTTTTTTTGTTTCGTCATCATTTTTAGTTCTCACAGTTTTTGTTCTAAACAAGGTCCTTTTTTAGGGCGAAATATTTTTTCGTCGACCTCATATCAGGGCTGTCAAGCCCATTGACGACAAAATGTTCCTAACTTTTATGTTATTTGTCTGTAACTCTTGGGTAACCTAAGCTTGGTTAATAAAAAAATAGCTTTCTGCCAGAGGTTTCACCCGCATTAAATGCGTTTTCCCGTGGGAATTAAATGTTTTCCCGCGGTAAAAAGTAGCCTATGTGCTATTCCAGGACCTAAACTATATGTGTGCCAAGTTTCATTAAACTCCATTTAGTAGTTTTTGCGTGAAAAAGTAACAAACATCCATCCATCCATCTATCCATACTTACAAACATTCGCGTTTAAAATATTAGTAGGATAAATGAAAATAAATGGTACACCAGCACTGCACTTACTTTCTCGTGACATACGAGAGTCATCATTCAACAGTGTCCCCGCCGGGAGTCGAACCCAGAACCTCCGGATCAAGAGCCGAATGCTCTAACTACTATATTATAAAGGCTGCGGATAGTAATGAGTAAATAAGTACCAACTGCAAACTTAAGTTTGTAATTCCACACAAATAATATGAAAATACAAACTTACCTATACCAACTAGATTTATGTAAAAATGATTTAATGAAATATGCAGTCAGGTAGAAAACCAATTTAGAATTCAAATTGTAGAACATCAAAATAAGCTCAACGAAACAGATTTTGAGTAAATCACATTTTTAAATTTTAGTAGTAAGGGAACACCCCTTATATAAATTTCAAGAGACCAATTGATACTGCCGCAAATACCTTAAATGGAGATCCTTGGTCATGCAAATTTTAATCAAGAATTTATGAACCGTTTTTGCGAAAATTAAAATTTTTCATTTTCGTTGTATGACAGCTACCCTCAAAATGAGAGCCAGCAGGAAACTACTCAAAACCCAAAATGGTGTCAATCGGACCATTCGTTTAGCCGCTAGGCCAAAGCGTGACGAACAGACCGACCGACGGACCGACCGACCGACCGACAGATCGACCGACCGACTGACCGACCGACCGACGGACGCACATTTTTGGGAGACTTGTTTTTTATGATGTATAAGTGATATAGAACACATTTTTGAGAAAAATAGAAAAACTTTTTTTTTCGCGAATACAATACCTTTCTCGCTCCGCTCGAAAGTAAAGTAAAGAGAATTTGATTATTTATATGAATTGAAGTAACTATAGCACTTTTATTCTAATTAATTTTTCATATACAATTAATTAAAATACATTTCGAGTAAATAATATGTGTATAGCAGCTGCTGTTGACTGGTTCTAGCCTACCTAAACTCAAATGAAGGTATTAGTCTGATCTTTCAATAATATTATTTTGATTTGAATTATGTTAAATGGGAGTAATTTCTCAACTTATGTACAGGAAAGTACAACTTTAGTCACTGCTGGTGATTGTACGAATTATTAATTGGATTAAGAGACAAAGCAAACTTTTCACTTAGATGAAGGTAAACATCTTCTAAGGTAATCTTTCCAACTCTGATTAGTAGTTTGTCCCAATAATACGTAGTTCTTTTTGGGTATAATGGGCTAATAGGCGCGTTTCATGCGGCATTATTTACAGAGAAATGCTATTATATGGCCGACGGGAGGTTGTCAGTGTTTCTGAGAGTTCTTTTCGGGCACAGGGATGCATCTAATTTTTCCTACCATAATTTAACAATAGGCAATTTTCTTTGATATTTGTTAACTCCATTTTTTACTTAAGTGTCGATAGGAGGCATGCTTCTTATCATACCAATAGGCAATAAAAATTTTTATGACTTTGTGAATAAATGAAATCTTTCTAAAAGAAAATATGTTGCAGACTTTTTTTGGCAGCACCAATCAAACTGAATTAATCTTTTTATACCTGATAGGTGACCGTTTAGTATCAATGTTTCCATTTTCCTCCTTCCCAGCGATGGTCAACAGCGCTATCCAGTTGAACTTTCAAATGGCGCTGGAAAACACCCTATTATATTAGTTTGTTTTAATATTTTGATTACCACGCATGTTAGGTAAATTCTCTTATTACAAAACCTAGTCCTGTACTAAGCTTTGAGATGATGCTTCGATACCTAGATAGTTTCATTGAGCCACTTTGCTGACAGAATATGACACAAACAAGACACAAAAAAACATACATAAAGTGAAACATAGAACCTCCTCTTTTATTGAAGTCGGTTAAAAAAGCATCCGTCGTACTACAAAAAAGTTAGACATCTGTTGAACACTTGATTAAAAAAATCGTACCAAATAACGCTGTCATGCGCAGAAGTCAAAAATGACTTATTTTCTTATGATTTGACTTCTGCGCATCAACTGACATCGACAGCGTTATTTGGTACGATTTTTTTAAGACAGCATTTGTCCATAATCCTGTTCCTGCTTATGTTCCTTGGGAAAAGTTGTTCAATGGTTAGAATATACCGTTTACGTTTGTGCAGTCGGCCATCGGACACATTGTAAATAAAAACAGTACAATTTTATTAAGCCACTGCAGGACTTCTTAATCCGCCCCTGTCTCGGTCATAACAATCAATAACTAGTCACAGAAGCGGCATGACGGATGACCACCGCTTCCCTTCGCGATAACTTTTCCAAACAAAGGGCAACACTAAGGAACTACCTCTAGGTGATGAGCTACTTTGCCAACTACTCTTTGTTGTTGTCAAGATATAAGATATTTATCTTTATCGAGATGATTGGGGATGTCAGACGTCCAATCTTGAAGTTAGAAACACAATCAATCAATCAATTACCGTATTGTTCGATAAAAATGTTCAGAAACATATCGAGACGCAACGTTTTTATGAAGAGCAAATTAATAAAGGATGGTTAAAGTTTTCACAGAATGTGTGTTATTGTGCCGGATTGCCTTAAAAATAATAAAATCAATGAAAAGTTAAAATATAAAGGAAGGCCCCAGACAAGAAATGTTTTCGGTGTTTTTTTGTTTTAGCTCTATCATAAAAACGGGAATATTTACAAGCATGAAAACTGGTATGTTTATAGTGCATAAGTTGTAGAATAACAACATAATAAAAGCTGGTCAAGTGCTAGTCAGACTCGCGCGCATTTAATACACTTCTGCACGACTGCGCGTCCCTGGCTAAGACGGTATTTTTACCTTAGTGGTACGTAATCCTCGCTTTATTCATACTTAAGGCAAAAGAAACATCATGCTTATTCAGTCCATTTGTATTTAACGATGTCTATAATGACCTATGTAGTGAGTGAGCATCGGCGTAGCTATTGAGAAACGATCGTAAACCTACACCACAATATAGATACGGCACAGAAGGTCACAGTCATTAACAATCTCAGAAAAATATTTTAGTTTAGACTGTGCCAGTTAGTACTTGCATTCTGCTTGCGGCACGTTGAAAAATCTTAATCAAAAATGAATTTTGAAATGCTTCTATATTCTACACAATATTAATACTCTACTGGAACTTCTGTACAATTTTGATTTCGTTCTTCTACCATAAAGTGCAACGGGCCTTATGAGCGATGAACCAATCATGGACAAGATGCAGATCAATACGCCACCGAAACTCTTGCGCAAGTATGCATTACTAGGTACTTGGATTTATGTAGAGCTGCTTTTATAGAGCAGATATTGGACTGAAAACTCGTTAGATGTTTCATTGTCGAATAAAATATAGAGTGATAAAAACATCATTTGCGTGTTTATTTCTGTAGTTTATTTACCGACAGACTTACAAATTTACAAACAAAGGTGGCTAGAAACTACGCCTAGAAACAAAAAATTATGTCAAAGATTTTTGTTTGGATATTTTTTTCTCGTTAATGTCACACATATTTAATTATTGACCAGAAAAGACGTACAGTAGAATTTGGTTATAACGACACTCAAGGGACCGGTGATATTACGTCGTACTATCCGGACGTCGTACTAAAGAAATAATTTTTTACGTTATTTCTTAACAAATCAACGAAACATATGCGTCGCTATAAGCGGTCGGTCGTTATAAGCGAAGTCTTGTGGTCCTTTAATTTCGATTACCTGTTGGAGCACAAAAAAAACGAAGAGTCTGGGTATTAGTTGCCGGGTCCGGCACCCACAAAACATGAATTCCCTAATGTAGAGCTGGAATATAATCGTGCTTTCTTTTATCAGACCGAGCATAAACATTTTTACCGCATTCTGAGCTGTATCGTACTCTAGCTGAAAAGCAGCTATAACCATAGCAAAAAAAAATAGACAAACGACTAGCACCATGCCATGACCATAAAACTTATAACATCCCAAACAGAGCAATGAAAGCAGCCAAACAAAACTTACAATAATTTATTAGATGTATGACTTGTGCAAAGAAATTCACGGGCAATAAAACAGATATGCCCATGGTATACCCCGCCCCATGGTATACCGGCCCCGTGTGGTGCCGGCAAAGAATAGTACCAACCCATACATACCCGTGGGTGTCGTAAGAGGCGACTAAGGGTTAACTGGAGGATGGGCAGCAGCATCCTCCTTTATATCTTACATCTTACTTACTTCGGTCACCTACAACCGCGGTCCATGGTGCCAGCCGTAACGCTAACAAGCGAGGTGACTATGGTACTTCCCCTCCACATTTTTCCAGCAAAAGCTAGAATTCTGGAGGGAGCTCCCTGTCCTGTAGTGGACGTTTTATGGGATGTTATGATGATGATGATGCCCATGGCAAATAGAACTTCGGGTAATAAAATGCCCGTAGTACTACCAGTAGAACAACCACAAGACATGTCGTGCCGGACTTCTCCAGTTTCCTGTACTGAGGGACCTTTTTGACGACAGCTGAAAGGCAATTGATGTTGCCTCGTTTTGAGCTAAGCTTTGATTTTACTGTCGCTTATTTTTTTCCTACCATAGCGCCAGTAGTGGTACGGAACTCTCGGTGCGTGAGTCCGACTCGCACTTGACCGGTTTTTGACATTGACTTGAATGAAAGACAACGAATAATAAAAACTGGTACTTGACTGGTGCGTGTCGGACGCGTTTTTAGTACGCTTCTGCATGGACCGCGCATTCGCAGTTAAGACCGTATTTTTATCTTAGTGGTACGGAACCCTCTGTGCACGAATCCGACTCTCACTTGACCGGTCCTTGACATTGACTCGAATTAAAGAAAAAAACAGGAAATAAATCTAAAAAAGTATCATCACAACTCTTAAGAAATCCCCTCATTGACCTCTCAAATCGTAACGCGTAGTAATTAACACCAGCTCTTAAGAGTTTTAACTCCAGTGGAACATTTCGCCCCATCGATCACGTTCAGTATATTGTTACTAATACTAATGTGCAACCGGTTTTAAGGTTAGATGTAGTGATTTAAAGAAAATTAAAGATGTGTGACAATGTAATTAAAACCTAACATTATTACAAATCTTAAATTTGTTTGTTTGGTTAGTTTAAGGTAAGTTAACTCTTACTCCATTTTAGGTAACTGCAGTACATTTTACAATTTAATTTACCTTATTTCACTGCATTTTATGGCGCCCGAGCTCAAATTATTGATTTATTCTGCTTTTTTTCAGGTTCTCTAACTAGATGAAACATTTTCTCACGACCGCGCGGATGTGCGTTTTTAATAAACGCGACATGTATAGACAAAAAATTTTTTCAAATGCAATTTAACTTGTAATTTCATTCATTGATAATTAACTATAAATTTAACTGGAAACGTCTTTTATTTTCTCCAGAAATATAATTTTACCCTGAATTTCATTTCAGTAGTTTGTAGTAGTTACTCTGTTTGTAAGTCTGTATGCTTGTATAGGGAACTAAAGGTAAGTTAGTTTATGCGAGTTTTTTGTGAGAGACCTTCTTACAGGTTACTTTCAGTTTTTCGTCGCGTATACCTACTTGGCCTGCTGAACCTATCCCTTTATTATGGAAGAACATGTACCTCTATTAGTTGACCAAGGTAATTCGGTTTGAAGATACTGGTGACCATGAACCACCGTTTGGAGTAGATCTAAGCCCTTTCCTCGTTCATATAATGTAGTTCCGGTGTGAGGATGTCAAGGTATGGAATTATAGTTAGTGTCGTGTCGTCTCAGACTGATGGTCATACACTTCGTGGTCTGTTCATACTCACTCACTCCTTCCTTCACTTTATTTAACTTAGTTTGTTTTTTTTAGGGTTCCGTATTTTGTGGTTCACCTTGTTGTACCTGACTGATAGTCATACACGTCGTGGTATGTTCATATTCAACCACTCCTTCCCTCACTATTTCGAAACTCAATTTCAATTTTTTAGGGTACCGTACTTGAATGGTCCGTTTGTGCTATATAATGCTCATTTCTTTTATTTTTTAGGTTCACTTTTGTGTGTTCATTTTGTGCTGATTTTAACTCCAGTCATACTAACGATGTCCTGATATAAATTTCCCTATAGAATACCTCTTCATATATTTACCATTTTAATTCATATAAAAATGTACTGAACCACACCTTTTTTTTAAAATATCACTCTTTTCTTTTATTTAACTATAGGCTTTTTTTTGGTGTGTGTGGACGGCGCGTTTTTTCGTCCGCGTTTTCGCCATTCACACAGTTTTTTTTTCGTTCTAGACCCTGGATTAAAGTCTCCTATCTCATACGCAAACCTTTTTTTTTGCGTACTCTTACAAACAAGTATGACGCAAGTAGTGTTATGACGTATAGCGTCAAAACACCTTAGCATTTTGATGTTGTCATGATGCCTTGTCATAATGTTGATGCTGACATAAACCCAAGGAGGTTTTAATCCACGTTTAATCCACGCTACGCTCTAGGAAGGAGAGATGAATGGCCAAAAAAAGCGTGACGACGAGTATATCCAATAGTCGCGGTGGCATCTCTTTCACACAGTAGGGTGACCTAACTATTTTACGCTTGGGGATGTAATATTATTAAAGCCCTCTGGAACAGCAGCTTCATTTTTAATATTTTATTTGGCAGGATATTATCCTTTAGTTTCTACCTGATAAGTTGTGCTTCCCTCGGCAACAAAGTGTTTCGTGTCTTAAAATTCTCGCAGCGCTGAGGATTCTTCTTTAGAACCACTCGCTTGGCTCGTGGCTCAATTATAGAGTCATAGAGGTAAATGAAGTCAAGTCCGTTTGGTGCCGGCAAAGTATAGTACCAACTACCAACCCATCTGCACCCGTGGGTATCGTAATGTACGTACAGTTTACGTTTCATGGGGTGTCATGTAAAACATGAGAATATTATTCAAGCATCAGGCTCAATTCTTGAATAACACCGGATGATAAATAATTATCACCCGAAAAATTTAAAATTAAAAAATTTTCTTTACAAAAGTGCAGAATGATATTCGTAAAATATAAAGTAGTGATTGATTGTTACTTTTCATGTATTATGGTTTACATTTTTTACAGATTATCAGGGTACATTTGATATTTTTTTATGTTTAAAGTGAGCAAACGAGCAGGTGGGCCACCTGATGGTAAGTGGTCACCACCACCGCCCATTCTTATTTGATGTCTCAAAATTTATATTTTATCACTCGGTAATATTCAACAATTGGGTCAGAGTTTTTTCAGCAGCAGCATTCTTTTTGTTTGTTTCAAAAATAAACCTTTTTTCATTTCTTTCTTCTTGCTTTCCAGAAAAGCCTAGGGAATTCTTGAAAATCACCGGGTGATAAAATATCACTTTTGAGACTTTAAAAATTCACATTTGATATTGTGATATTCAAGAATTGTTCTCCAGGTACGTTGCATGCCTCATCATCAAGAAGCAAAGCAATTAATAAAATTTGACGTGTATTTTATGATTTATTGTTTATTGATAAACAAAATTCATTATAGGTACGACATGTTACAAAATAATCGTACAAATATAAGATTTTATTTCTTATTTCATTGATTCAGTTCTGACTTTACATTTTTTTCACTCACATGGAATAACAATAATTTAAAAATATGGACTGGCTGTTGAACTTTGCCTCATTTATACGTTTCTAAATATTATGGCCCAAGTTTTTGTCACTATCTTTTTACTGAAATAAACTATCGATACTCACAAACATTAAAAGACTTAAAACCAATATGTTGTTCATTCTCACTACTTATTGAACAGCCCTCGTAACATCAGCTGTCTCTCTGTCCATCTATATTTGCGATCCGTCTGGCTGTCCGGGAACAACAGGTCGATACAGGTTTTTGTTGGTATTCTTCTAAAAACTCATCATCAACCAACTTCATTTGGGCCTAATTGGCCAAGCTAAATATGATACAACACACTGAAATACAAAAACCATTTCGAGATATTTTTATATCATACCATATTTTGTTATTTTCGAATAGAAAAGTAATTTGATTGCGGTAATATATTCAAAAATGCTGCGGCAGTTGTAACATTCATTTGACCACTGAGTGACGTCATTCCACAAGTAAAAAAAATCATTAGATAAGAAAACTTTTATTCTCTGTGCTCTTTCTGTTAAACGCCAACAGTCGGTAATGCATCTCTGTCACAAAGTAGGGTGACCAAACTATTTTAGGCTTGGGGTTGTATTATTATTGAAGCCCACTGGAATAGCAGCTTCATTTTCATTATTTTATTTGGCAAGATTTTATACTTTCGTCTCTACCTGAAAAGTTGTGTTTCGCTCGGCAATAAAAAAGTATTTTGCGTCTCGTGCATTGAAACCCTTGCAACGCTGAGGATTCATCTTTGGTTTGGCTCGTGGCTCAATCGTAGAATCATAGAGGTAAATCAAGTCAAGTCAGTGTGGTGCCGGCAAAGAATAGTACGAACCCATCTGTACCCGTGGGTGTCGTAAGAGGTGACTAAGGGCTTATTAACTGGAGGATGGGCAGCAGCGTCCTCCTGTATGTATCGTCTCATCTTACGTACTGCGGTCACCAACAACAGCGGTCGCCAGCCACAACGCTTACAAGCATGGTGGCTATGGTAAATCCCCTTCCAAGTAGTTCTGAAGGGAGCTTGTCCTGTAGTGGACGTTTCATTTGATGTTATGTATAACATGAGAGTATTATTCAAGCATGATATTATTTGCATGTCATGAATATTTTTCAAGCATGTCATGAGTACAAAGTACATCACCCGAAATATTCAAAATTACAATTTTTTCTTAACAAAAGTGCGGTTTGATGGGATTGACATTCGTTAAATATAAAGTAGGGATGGATTATTACTTTTCATATATTATGGTTCATATTTTAACAGATTATCAGGGTACATTGATTTTTGATCGGAGTTTTTTCAGCAGCAGCATTCTTTTTGTTTGTTTCCAAAATAAACCTTTTTTCATTTTTTCTTCTTCCTTTCCAGAAAAGTCCGAGTACGATGCGTCATCATCAGAAGCAAAGCAATGAATAATATTTGACTTGTATTTTATGACTTATTGTTTATTGATAAACAAATTTTATTAAAGGTACGACATGTAACAAATTATCGAATAAATAAAAGTTTTTATTTCTTAATTCATAGATTTAGTTCAGACTTTACATTTTTTTTACTGACACGGAATAGGAATAGGTTCAAAAATATGGACTGGCTCTTAAACTTTACCTCATTTATACGTTTCTTAATATTATGGCCCAAGTCTTTGGTAGGTTTACTGAAATGTCTGAAATAAACTATCAATACTTACAAACATCAAAAGACTTTTAACCAATATGTTGTTCATTCTCACTACTTATTGAACACCACTCGTACATCAGCTTTCTTTCTGTCCATCTATCTATACGTGCGTCCCTTCTGTCCGTCCGTGAACAACAGGCCGATAAAGGTCTTTGTTGGTATTCTTGTAAAAACTCAACATCAACCAACTGCATTTCGGCCTAGTCGCGAGCCCCCTACTTTTTAAATGAAGTTATGGATGAATCGAGAAAATAGGTCGGTCTATCAATGAATAAAACAAAACAAAATTTCTCCCAAATTCCAAAACAATACCTTCTAAAATTAACTACCAACCACTTGAGTATGAGCAAGAATACATCTTTCTCAGCGAGGTGGTTTGCTTCACTACTACTACACGACGAAGTTTTGTATTCCGTGGACGAAGGTGTTTTTATTTATTGCTCCTGTCCTCCTGCTTCGATCGCACTGTGCCATTCGGTACACTATTGTTGTCACTTTCTGTTTCGATGATAAAGAAAGTGACAGCATAAAAATTAAAGGAAATTGAACTTTAATGTCGCTTTATGCAACTGGCCGTAAGAGGCATACCAATATCGAAAGTTGAAACTCTGTTAAATAAATTCCAACCCAATGTAAAAAAACTTCACATAATACCTCTCAATAATCATGGCACTAAACTCCGATGCTGACCGCGTAAATGTGGCTCGAAATATCGCGAGGGAGCGCAGGGCAGGTGTGCGAATTGTTCATTGGCTCCCCGCGTGTCGTCCATAATGTTAGTTGGGACTAGTCTATCATAATGTTCTTTGGGACAAGTTGTTCAGTTTTATGGGCAGTTTCCGCAGATTCACATCAAACAGTACTGATGTGGTTGTACCTTTTGTTTTCCTGTATATTCAAACATCGTACATTATAGCCACCCTACTTCATACGTAAAACAATTCGGCTTTTTCATAGAAAAATCAAAGGAATAATGCATACCCATAGAAGAATATTCCGCAAATAGCATAGCTATTAATTTTGCAGCCATTTACGCAACAATATTTCACTGTTTTTGCAAAAAAATGCGTGATTTTAAACAACATTTAGCATGACATAAAAATGTGTCAAAGACGGGGATGCCAGTAATGTGTAAAAAAATATTACCAAAAAGTTTGATGACCAATGAGTAAGTACATAACCTGCTTGACCATAAACAACACAATTAGATCTAAATAAATTTTAGAGTTTAGTAGCTAATTCACAGAACCAAAAGCACCCGAAAGATATTTAATTTTGACGATTTAGCTGTAAAAAGGTTTTCTATATAAAACCAAGCACAACTTGGCTAAAGATTTTTCCTACCAACCCGCGATTTCGTTTTGGTATGGCAATCGTTTCATCGTCTACTGTGAAATGACGTCATCAACTTTAAAACTTAAAAAATTAATATAAAATTAATAATAGTATTTTAGGCGGAAAAAAACAAATTGGTTTCCTAAAATAGTCTAAATTTTCAGTTAAAAATATAAAAAAAATCATTTTTATTTATTTAGCTTAGCGAATTGCGAGCCACCTACTTTTTAACCGACTTCAAAAAGGCGGAGGTTCTCTATTCGGTCGTATTTTTTTAAATATTATTATTTAAAATGAATGTATCATTCTTACCTACCAAGTGACATCTGTTCACATCTGAAACTTTTTTAATGCCCGGAACAAAACTTTGATGCTGACCGTAAATGGCTCGAAATATCTATCGCGAGGGAGCGCAGGGCAGGTGCGTGGCTTCCCGCATGTCGTCAATAAGAACGCAGAAAATAACCGGCAGCATCAGATGTACTATTTTCCTATTATTGTACAACAGTACAGGTTCCGTTGTTTTGTTTGATTTTCTTTTAAAACTAATGCAAGCTGTTTTTCTCTTTCATGTTTAGATTCAGATATCTTCATCATAATGTTATTTCATCATAATGTTCTTTGGGATAAGTTGTTCAGTTTTATGGGCAGATTCTGCAGATTCACATCCCACAATACTGATGTGGTTGTACCTTTTTAGTTTCCTTTGTGTTCAAATATCGTACATTACAGCCACCCTACTTCATACGTAAAACAGTTCGGCTTTTTCATAGAAAAATTAAAGGAATAATGGATACCCATAGAAGAATATTCCGCAAATAGCATAACTATCAATTTTGCAGCCATTTACTCTACAATATTTCACTGTTTTTGCAGAAAAAATACGCGATTTTAAACAAAATTTAGCATGACATAAAAATGTGTCAAAGACGGGGATACCAGTAATGTATTAAAAACTATTACCAAAAAGGTTGATGACGAATGAAGAAGTACATAACCTGCTTGACCTTTAACAACACAATTAGATCAAAAATATTTTATAGAGTTTCCGAGATAAATCACAGAACCAGAAGCACCCGAAAAATGTTAAATTTTTAAGATTTAGCTCTAAAAAGGTTTTCTATATGAAAACCAAGCATAATGTCAAAAGATTTTTTCCTACCAACCCGCAATTTCGTTTTGCTATGGCAACTGTGTGAGCGTGACACAACCGCGACTAATTGACCTCTCACTTGGCACAATTTCTCTTCTTCGCATATCACAGTAATTTATACCGTATTACAATATACGATTGACTAAATTTGTGTAGCAAGATTTTTGCATTAAACACTCCTTCCTAGAGCGTAGCGTGGATTAAAACCTCCTTGCATAAACCATATGGTGAGCAGTTGCTTTTTTTTTTCACGTTTGCCCGCGAAAAAGTTCTTTGAAACATTCGGTGGTTTCCGAGATCGTTCGTCTTTTGTCGGCTCTCGCCCATCTCATTTTCTTTTTTTGAAGTTTTCAAGTTGATTGCAAAGTACTTTCAACTTTTATCTTTGCGTTTCAACTACTTGTTGTTTTATTGTTAGGTTAATTTATTTTATTGTGGGTGTTTTTTGGATTAGTTAGGCTAGCTAGGTTATAGTGTTAGGCTAACTAGGTTGTAAGATTAGGTTAGCTAGTTTGTAGTCTCTTCTTATGTCCTGATAGGCACAACGTTTACTGTCAGCTTCGGATCGCTGGTTTTTCGAACAAGCCTCGTTCGTAAAGGGCTCTGTACGCAATGCTACGTTATCTAACGGTTGCCGGTCTCCGATGTGAGGTCAGAAGCATAAGATAGTTTTAATTTAATTTTTTCCTCTTAGTCTCTTATTTTAATTTGTTCTATAATTTTCTTTGGTTATCTTTTCTTGCTTCTGCTTTTGTTCGATAGGATTGCTGTTACCTGTCGGACCCTCTTTTAATTACTCTTTTTGCTTTTGGTTGGTTAGATTTTTTAGTCTTAGTTTTTTTTTGGATTGTTAGTCTAGGAGCCCACAGCCCTCAACCTTTTTTTTTCAGAAATAATTATAGTCTAGGAGCCCACTGTAAAATAATTATAGACTAGGAGCCCACTGTAAAAAATATTTCTAATTAATGAGCTTCTAATTTTTTTTTTTTGGGGAAGTTGGATGGCTGTAGCGTTATTCGCTTATATTCGTTTTTGAGTGTTCGATACTTTTTGCTTCTTTCTCGATGTATTGACTGGCTGTTTGTATTCATTGACAGTGGATTCAAAATTTTGGTTTTCATTTTTCTGTGCTCATTATTTATTTAGCATTGGACAGAAAAACTAATTTAAATTCCTAGCAAAATATTTATAAAATCGTGCATTTATTTCAACTGTGCTATAAATAAACCCTGTTTTAATACAGCTATTTTGCTGCTGAAGTTGTAATTTCTTTTACTTGTGCTGTTTCTTGTTCATAGAAGATTTGCATTTTTACTCGATATGAACTCCTCAATTTTGTAAGTATTTTTGTCTTTACGTTATATTTGTTACTGTGAGGTTGCCACTCTCTTATGACGCATTTTTATTCGTGCCGATTACGGGCAGTAGGTTCCGGCTTGCACCAGCAACACTACCTAGCCCTGTCTCCAGAGAGACTACTTGTCATCTGCAGCTTGCACCGTGCTCTCTACCGCAGCACCTCTTCAACTACGGGTTTCTCAACAACGCAGGAGGACGCCACGAACTGCGCAAAACCTACATCAACAAATTTCCAGATATTTAAACCTTTTATATTTTTAGTTTAACTTTTCCAAATTCTAAAAGCGCCTCCAGACGCGCCATGATTATTTTGGATCCGAATCTTTGGCTGTAATTTTATACTTTTAGAACTTTGATCCGCGATACTCTGCGGAAGGTACGACTAAGACCATATTTAACAAGACGCTGTAGTAATAAGTTAGGTGGCCACTTAAAGTTATCACTAGACTTTTCCAAGCGAAAGTATCTACTAGCTATAGACGGAGCGTTTAACCTGACGCACGCATCGCGGATTTCATTCCAAATTTATTCGTCATATTTTTAACGCCTATCAATGATTTTTTAAAACTTTAAACTATATAATTTTCTTAAATTTAATCACGTATCGTTCAATCAAATTTTAATTTTATTTCGTTGGTTTTTATATTAGTGATTTCATACTAAATAATGGTGGTAGAGCTTGTGTGTAGAATCCGTTTGGGGAACTACTTACCACCCCCTTTGTGTTTGCACTGCTTTGTTACGGTTTGAAGGGTAACGGAGCCAGTGAAATTACCTGCACATGAGACACACCATCTTTATTCTCGGGGTGGGTAACGCGCTTTGCTGTCTTATTAGTGTCAAATTATTTCACTAATTAGACAGTGGTTGTCATTGGCGGTGGTGACCAGTTACCACCAGGTGCACTTACTCGTTTGCCCACATGTGTCATAAAAAAAACCTAAATTGTTGAAAATTTAAAATAAAATAGTGCAGTTTCAACATTCTAAGATTCGTTCGAATAACAATACTGGAATGAATTGAAGACCGTTTCCTAGAGCGTAATGTAAAGCATTGCGAAAAAAAAATTACATATGCGTAAGATTTATTAAATACAAAAATCCTTATTTTTGATTTCAGATATAGGAATCTGAAAATAGAAAGAAGACACACAAAGAACGACTTTATCTGAAAACCGCCAGAACCTTAATTAATAAAAACATAAAAAATATGTCTTGTCCACACATCTTGCACCTTTTCTATGCATCCAAGATACACCTCTCCCAAATGTTATGCAATTCATCACAACAACCCATGAAACGTCCACTACAGGACAGGAAGCTCCCTCCAAAATTCCAGCAGAAACGCGAAGCTTTTGTTGGTGACCGCAGTAGTATGTAAGATATGGTTCGATACACAGAAAGATGCAGCTGCCCACCCTTCAGTTCATAAGAACTTAGTCGCCTCTTACGACACCCACGGGTAGAAAAGGGTTGGTACTATTCTTTGCTGGCACCTCACGAACAATCTCGAACCACACATCTTGCACCTTTTCTATACATTCAAGGTACACCTCTCACAAAAGGTTATGCGTTTATACATCATTAATTACCTTGTCTAATGGCTGCCGTAGCTGTGGGTGGCTGGGTACAGGAACAAAACATTGTCGTACAATTTGAGCTCGCTCTGGATACAATTATGTTGTCATAGTTGGTATTTTGGACGTTTAGCGGTTATTAATGGAAGAGCTGATTTTACAGTAAATAATGGATTGAAAAGCACTAATTGATTTTTGTCGTAAGAGGCGACTGACAAAGAAGTATGGTGCTCTGATATTCCAGCGAAACACAAAAAACACATTGTTAAAAGCCGACTCTTAAAGTAGGCCGTGCTGCAGTGGTTTCTTGCCATTTCTTTTACGCTGCCATAGCACGATCCGAATCGGCGTAGACTCGCTCTATTTGCATTGTATTCTGCATGACATTCAATAAGTATTCTGTAAAGAATCTACATTGAATAAAATTATTTGAATCTGAATCTGACTAAGGGCTTATAAACCGAAGAATGGGCAGTAGCATCTTTCTGTGTCTCGTACCATCTTACATACGACGGTCACCAACAACAACGGTCGCTACCCGCAACGCTTACAAGCGTGGTAACTATGGTAAATCCCCTCTAAAGATTCACGCGTTTTTGCTGGACTTCTGGAGGTAGCTTCCTGTCCTGCAGTCGATGATTCATGGGATGTTACGAAAGGATTCCTATTACTTATGTTGTTTTCAAGATTTGACGTAGAAGATACGCATTAAGCATAGTTTTGACTAGACACCCGACGGAGTAAGTAAGGTTGACTACATATTTAAAAGACGATTTTTCCACTACAGCTTTACGTGCTTTTCTGCTGAGAAATGCTCTAGTTGTAAAGCATTTTTTTGCTTAGTAATATTTTTTGTTCTTTTACCAATAGATTATAGAACCAATAACAGAAGCCGTTCGTACAATTTTCTTCCTGATTAAGTATATTTAAAATATTTCAAACTATGTTAAACAGCATATTATTATACAGAGTGTTAGGGACAGCCTTCCGAATACTGAAGGGGCATGATCAGTCAACGACACTGAATAACTTTCAGTGAACAAAACTTTCAGGAAACGAAAAAAAAATCCGCGTCTCCATACAAACTCCCGATCAAGTTTACAATTTTGTATGGAGACGCGGATTTTATATTTTTCGTCGTTGACTGTTCATGCCCCTTCAGTATTCGGAAGGCTGTCCCTTACACCCTTAATATGTTCCCTTACCTCTATTGCCGGGATACTTCCCTTACCACGTAGTTTGCATGTTGTTCCCACTTGTAATGTATAAAAAATAATGAACTTCATGACAAAAACCAAGCCAAACCCGATGGAAAACGCAGCAGTAAAAATTGGAGATTGTGTTGAAACTTCCATACGAAAAATGCTCTAGAATCAATCGTTTATATTCTATCCGTATCTTTATTTCTTTATACCATGAGGCAGTTTTAATTTGGCCAGTAGTCAATTGTTTTTGTAGCTGCGGGACACACGGCTGCAAATTGCATGTAGACACGCATCGAATTTGTTTAAAACAATCTCCACATGGGATGGGGTTGGATAGATATTTGGCTTAGGGTACATCTCACCCCCCCAAAAACTGGCCCATGGGCGAGATGTACCTTTTGGAAAATAGCTAGGGCCAGATTCGCCTTAAAGCAAGTTCATGTTCAGGCCAGCTGTACCATTCAAATATCACGGGGGTATATTTGGCCCGAAACTATCAGAATGTTTTTTTTTAGGTAAAATACAATGTGTTTTTAGCTGTCACTATGAGTTGTTGAATAGAATTAGAATATTATATTTGAAATCAATGGAGTACTTAAAGGTATTACTTTCTATGTATACGAGTCGTTATGTGTAGAGGAAGAATTCAATGAGCTAATTCCCACATTTTCAAATTTACAATACAATACAACACAACACAATACTCTTTATTGCACACAAATAACAAGAAATACAAAAACATAGGTGAACACATAGGTGGTGGTGTGGGTTAAATACAGAGCACAATATGGCGGCTTTATCGTAACGTACTGTATCAGTGCTTGGGGTGGCTCATACAAGACAGCTATGATCGGGCTTGAGAGAGCACAAAGAGCTGTCCTAAAAGTGATGCTGAAAAAGCCTTTTCGTTACCCAACCTCGCAATTATATTTTAACTCAAAATTACTTACGGTTAGGCAGCTCTTTGTGCTTCAATCAACCTTGAGACAACATCGTTCTGTTCCGGTCCCCACTACAAGTAAGCGCAGACTAGACTCAATTTCAGTCCCGCACAGAACAACTTTCGCTGAACACCAGTTTTACGTACTGAGCCCACATTTATATATAAAATTGCACGGGTTACTAAATATAGCAAATCTAAATAAAAACGAGATCTTAATACTTGTTTACTACCTATCAACCGGCGGCGGTGGCCCGATATGCTTATTTTTTTTTTTTTTTTTTTCACCAATTATATCATATCTATCATCAATCTCCTCACACACACATACTATATACACTTCACTCACACATACACACTATACACACTTCACTCATACACACACACACTTAAACACAAAAACAACATGCTTCCTTCCGTACATCTCATTTTTTTTTATATTAATTTAAGATTTATTTATTTTTTAAATTTAATTTAAAATTCTAAATTTTTGCTTTGATTTTAATGTAATAATAATGTATTTAATGTTATGTAGTCTCCATGGTATGAACACTGTCTCCCAAGTCACAGGGTTTTTCTTAGTTTGGGAGTCAGGGTTTCAATACATTGTTTGTTTTCTATCCAGTTGAGTGCCTATATTAAGTTCTTTTGTGAAACGTTTTGCATAAATAAACTATTTATTTATTTTATTTATTTATTGCTATAAAGCAATTTCTGCCAGGCAACCTTTGGGTGCAAGGAAAAATAAACAGACGATAATGAAGTGACGCTGCACAAAAATGAATTTGGTTGATAGAACACACACTTGGTTGATAGTACACACTCACTTGGTTGATAGTATACACACACTTGGTTGATAGGTACACACACTTGATTGATAGTACACACACACTTGGTTGATAGTACACACACTTGATTAATAGCACACACACACACACTTGGTTGATAGTACACATACTTGGTTGATAGTACACACACTTGGTTGATAGTACACACACTTGGTTGATAGTACACACTTGGTTGATAGTACACACACTTGGTTGATAGTACACACACTTGGTCGATAGTACACACACTTGGTTGATAGTACACACACTTGGTTGATAGTACACACACTTGGTTGATAGTACACACACTTGGTTGATAGTACACACACTTGGTTGATAGTACACACACTTGGTTGATAGTTCACACACTTGGTTGACAGTACACACATTCGCTTAAACGGCTTTTCAGCATCTTTTACAATGCGCACAGATAAAAGTGAAATTCTCTGCATGTGTCTGTGTTTCCGAGATCAGATCTATTCTAGTCGCGAGTATCTATTTCGTAAATTAATTATATACTGGGTGTAAGGGACATGTTGGCAAATACTGAAAGGGTATAATCAGTCAACATAACTGAACAACTTTCAGTAAATAAGACCTTTCGGCAATGAAAAAAAATCGGCCTCTTCATATAAAATTGCAAACTTGATTGGACATTATAGATAGATAGATAGATAAATTCTTTATTGTCACACAAAAACAAAACAATACACAGGAAACTCTTAAAACTACGGTGGACAAAGGCGGTCTTATCGCTTAAAGCGATCTCTTCCAGACAACCTTAGTTGCTTGTAGGAAAATGTAAATAGCAACTGTAGTAGTGTTCCAATGCCAATATATACATAATATTTAATGTAAGTACAACTACAATAAAAACAAAATATACACAAATAAATAAAAAATACATACATATAAAAATATATATAAATATATAAAATATATAGACAAATAGATAACATATAAATATATACAAAAATATATATATATTATTTATTTTTATTTTTTTATTTATTTTATTTATAATTTACAATGTACAGTTATGACAGGCATACCTAATTAAACTATACAAGGAACATAGAACTTAAATAACGAGATCACATTGAGATCAGAAACCTTAAACATTATTAAACAATAAACTCCTGTATTAGGTATAACATTGTTAAAATATATGTATAAAATAAAATTACAAAACCTCACAGAAAGTAAGCATAGATTTGCTGATGCTTGGCAACTTATCTGCAAATATATCAAGTTGTGGTGCCGCCTCTAGCATATCTCGTATAAGTCGCAATGCGCGCGGTAGAGGAGACTCGCGGTGCGCCACCGTGCGCATAGTGGGCAGCGCCACTAGGTGGTGCGCTCGACCTCTGAGATAGTTTTCGGGGACGAACAATCGGAATACCTGCGGTACCAATTCTGGACAGCAAGATTCACTACGAAGGATACAACAAACTGTGATCATAAGCTGATGGATACGTCTTGTTTCCAGCGATCTGAAGCCAAGGACTCCCAATAAAAATTTTGTCGGGTACAAAAACGGATAATAACCCAATTTCTTTTTGTATAGAAATCTGAGAAACGCTTTTTGAACTTTTTCAAGTGAAAGGTTATAAACACTTTCATGGGGGCCCCAGGTAATTGACGCCGTCTCAATCTTACTTCGCACCAAACTTACGTATAATAATTCGATAGCCGTACAATCATCAAACTCTCTGGCGTTTCTAATAACAAACCCCAATCTCTTAAAACACTCTGCTGCAAGGGTTTCGATGTGCGCATTGAACGTGAGTTTGGCATCAAAAAGTACTCCAAGGTCTTTGACCGAGTTAACACGACTAATGTTTTCTGTGCCCAAAAAGTAAGCAGCATGCATAGGATGTAAAGCCCTAGTAAACGACATAATGCAACACTTGGATGGATTAAATTGAAGCTTGTTGTTTATGCTCCATCGGTAAACTGCATCTATATCTGCCTGAAGTAGATTACAATCATCCAAATCCCGCACTACATGGACGAGCTTTAAATCGTCTGCGTATAGTAGACAAGACGCATGGCTTAGTACTGTGTCCAAATCATTAATCATCAGATTAAAAAGAAGGGGTCAAAGGATGGAGCCCTGACTGACCCGATATGAAGAGTCCGATTTTTCTTTCCATTTCCTGTCCCTTACACCCTGTATATTGAAGACTAAAGGAAAAACAGGGTATGTCAGTTGAAAGCTAATTGACACAATTAAAAAAATTTACTTGACGCTTACAAAACTTGCTATGTAAAAAGTAACGGTTTTTGAATGTGTAAATTTTACCGAAATGAAGATTAACAAAAAACGCTTCTAAATGGCGTTGTACATAAATTTTATTTATTTGACATTCCTTCTTTTTTCCCTGTAGTTTTTTTGTGTTTTTAAATAAAATATTTTCATTTAAAGAAGGTTTAGGGTTTGATTCCCAGCTTGAGAAAATATTGAAATAATTTTTCCTACGTCTATATGGTTTGTTTCCCTCATGTAAATGTGTTATTATTATCTGCTACTTAGTTTTGTTTTCTTCTAGATGTAACCAAAACCAACCTACGAAAATTAACCTGAGAA